>VMYD01000377.1:0-600000 GCA_007663325.1 Eucalyptus pauciflora | reverse complement strand
TCATAGGTTCTCTTTTAGCTGAGGAAGACAAAAATTCTTGGAAGACCACATTAAAGAAGCTGGAAACTATTCCCGATGAACAAGTTGAAAAAAAATTGAACATTAGTATTGAGGCATTACACCCACTAGCGGGGAAAATATTTCTCGATGTTTGTTGCTTCTTCATTGGGTTTGACGTGAGAATTGTGAGTCACATGTGGGAAAGCTGTAGGTTTCAACCTGACTTTTATCTTTGTGTCCTCCAAAAGATGTCATTAATAAAGATTATAGAACATAACCGACTGTGGATGCATGATATTGTAAGAGACCTTGGACGAGATTTCGTTTGTAAGAATGGTGATTATAAACCAGAGGAGCAAAGTCGGGTGTGGGATCATGAGCAAGCAATTAATGTTCTTGCAATAAAGAAGGTAAAGTTTTTGCAATGTTATTCCTATTCAAAGAGACGGGTTATACATGTTGACTTTGCTTATTTGCTTTTATCTAAACCGAGTCATTACTTGTGTGCTTAGTATGATCACATGTTGATCTGTAAATTATATTGTAAATTAATTTTAAATTTTAAAAAAGATGTACATTCCTCAAGTATGCTCAACTCGAATGCCTTTAACAGAAAATTATGTGATCACTAGCTTTTGTTTATTTTTTTTTGCTTTGGCAGGGAAGAGAAAACGTTGAAGCGATATGTCTCAAGTTTGATCGTCAATTTCAAGAGTTCATTGAGAAGGAAGAATCTATAAGCCTATCAAAATTAAGATTTCTTCAAGTGGATTGTGTAGACTTGGATGAGAGCAACGGTCAACATTTTCCTTCTACCAACTTGTGCCAGAAGAATCCGATCATGCTTCCTAATTTGATAATGCTCTCATGGCATAACTTTCCTGTCTATTTCAAATTGATCACAATTTGTCTTAAGAAGCTAATGATTCTTGATCTATCAAGGAGTGAAATTACTGATGAGTGGGAGGGATGGAACCACCTCAAGGTACGATATTATTTCGACATGAATTTGCTATATTGACTTTGCTGTCTAGTATCTCAAAATTTATTCAGAATCAACCTTCTCTTCATTACAGATGACAAAGAATTTGAAGGTTCTAAATTTGACTGAATGTGGAAACTTGCATAGAACTCCTGACCTTTATGCTCATGAAAATTTAGAGCAACTAATTCTTCAAGGGTGCACGGAACTGGTTGAAGTCCATAGGTCTATCGGTAGGTTAAAGCATTTAGTGTTATTAAACTTGAAATATTGTGGGAAACTTCAGACATTGCCAGACGAGATGGAAGAAATGGAAGACTTGAGAGAACTTCTTCTTGATGGGACATCTATTGTCAAAATTCCTAAATGGAATGGAATGAAGAAATTGGAAACTCTCAGTGCAATGTCATGTCGCTTGCTGAGTGAACTTCCACTTGGAAATTTTGGATCTCTCGTCGAGTTAGATCTTTCTTGTTCAAGCATACGAGAGTTACCCGACTCAATAGAGACAATGAAGAACTTGAGAATACTAAGGATCTTTGACTCCATGTTAGAAAAGCTACCTAGCGCCCTTGGGAAGTTGGAGAGGCTTGAAGAGTTCTATGCTAGCAGTTATGGATGTTTGAGTGAGGAAAATCCAAGTGAGATTGGAAGACTATCATTGGAGAAGCTTGAAAAGATCCATGCTAGCAGTTGTAGATATTTGAGTGGGGAAATTCCAAGTGAGATCGGAAAACTATCATTTCTAAGAATCTTGACGTTATCGGACACGAGAATTTCCAATATACCTAAGCTTCCTGAAAGTTTGACCGAACTAGTCCTAACCAATAATTTACAGATGAGATGCCCAGATCTCTCCAACCTAATAAATTTGAGAGTTTTGACGTTGGAATTAGAGTATCAAAGCCCTTCCCATCCAACTCCAAGCCTCAATTGGATCGGAGGGTTAAGAAAGCTAGAGTCCTTGCAGTTGTATTGTGATGATTTGGTCACCCTACCTTCAGATTTTAATCTCCTTTCGAAGCTCAGGAAGCTTACACTCCTCGTAAATAACCTAAAATGCCTACCTAAGCTTTCTCAGAATTTGTCATACTTCCATTTTGATGGGTGTGGGTTAATGGAAAAGTCGTTAAATCTTTCATATTGGGAGAAGTTATCAGAATTGAAAGTCTCTTATTGTGAACAGCTAATAGAGATTCAAGTTTTGGAACCTTTGAAAAGTCTACGAGCGCTTAATCTTGGGAATCTTCCGTCGCTGGTGAAGTTGCCCGACCTGACCGGCTTGAAGAAGCTCCGGAGTTTATGTTTAAATAATTGTCCTAAATTGGTTGAGGTTCGAGGTCAGCTAGAATCGTTGGTGTATTTTAATTTAATGCGTTGTCAATCACTCGAACAGTTGCCTGATCCATTGAGCTTCAAGCATATAGAAGCATATGTTATAGATAGTTGTTGGAAGGTAGAAGAGATTCAAGGCCTGGAAGCTTCGGAGAACTTGAGAACCTTAATTATAGATAATCTTCCGTTGCTAGAGAAGTTGCCTGACCTGACCAATGCCAAGGGCTTTCTTTGGTTTATTTTAGAACATTGCCCTCGTGTGGTTGAGATTCCAGGTAGGTTAGAATCATTGAACGGACTTATTATAGAAGGCTGCGAGTCTCTACATCAATTTTCTGATCCTTTAAGCTTAAAGAAGCTATCGTACGTGCGTATAAAGGAATGTGAGAGATTGGAGGAGACTCTGGAATCCGATGAGTACGGACATTTGAAAAAAGTGAGAAGAGCCTCTCTAAAATCTTTTCGGTGAAAAAGTGAGGAGAGCCTTTCAAGAATTTTGGTTTAGAGAACTGAAATCACGGAGAGAAGATTCCGTATCAGATTAGTGAGGAATATTATCTCCAAATGACGCCTAAAGGTGGGACCCACTCTTCAGAGATATCAACTTTTTCTCTCTCCTTTTTTTTTTGTTTCGTTTTTTTTCTCCCGTTGCCCCCCTCCCTCTGTCTTCTCACGTTCTTTCGTTCTCCTTCCTTCGTCTTTCTCTCTCATCAGCGACGACCCGAGCGAGGGGCTCGCCCAGAACCAGCAGCGACGGACTCCGACTGTCAAGGAACGCGACGGCGACCCCGAGCGGAAGAACGAGACGCGATTCGACCAGGCGGATCCTGCCCGCTGATCTGTTCCCACGAGAGTTTTGTAGGTTGTCTAGAAAAAGGTCTTGCTTTTTCCTTCTCCGCATCTTTATTTGGTTTTCTGGTAATTTTCTCTTGGCATTTTCATGAATTGGGTCCGCGTGCGAATCTTTGATGCAATCTGTGATAGATTAGGAAAAGATTTGGGACGGATTGAGTTGTTTTTTTATTATTTTCAGTCGTGACTTGTCATACATACGAAATGAAAACAGCCTTTCCATGAACTCGCTCGGGAGCTGACTCAGTTGATTTTCTTCCATAACTGCATCTAATCTTTAATAGCTTTGGTCTGAACCACATTCTATTGAAACACATTGCTACTCCTGTGCGTAAGTTCGGTTCTGCACTGGTGAGGGGATTGATTTTTGCTCCTTAGGAGGAACTAGTTCAAAACATACATTGGGAATAAGTATTGGGGGGCTATTTGTCTTATGCAATATAGATGGCTGGGACTCGATTCTTCATCTGAGCTTATCAAGGTCTAGCTAAAACCCAAATATTGTCCTGGAAGGCATGAAATCTTTACTATAATCAATTGGTTCTGCAATTTCTTTCTTCTTTTTTTCGGTCTGTTGTGGTCCTAGTTACTTCTAAAACTCTTAGCGGGTGCAAGTGCAATTAGTAATTAATCTAGTCATGGGAGAAATTCATCGAGGATTCAAGATGATTTGCTTCAGAATTTTATTCGTAGAGATTAATGATCAATATGTTGCATTCAGTGTCATGAATTCAATTAGACATCAGCAACCATAATCCCAGAATTGTTGTGGATTTCCCAAGAAAATTTCCACATTGAGGAAATGAAGAAGTAGGGGCAAAACATCTTGTCTAGCATGAACATAACCCTCCCTAGTTAATGATCATGTGCAATGGTCACAAAGGTCCTTTAGATTTCATGACTTCAAATGGATTTCTACAGGGGCTTCTGAATGATTATGATCGCATTTCAAGTTACCTGCTTGTTAGGTGAATCAGTAGTAAATTATCAATATTATCAGAAATTTATAAAATTTCCACTAAATTGACCAAATCTTCTTATATTCTACCTGTATATTAAATAAATAATAATACTATCAGAAATTCTTCAATATAAGGAATTAGAAAATTATCAAATCCTTTGAAATTTTACCATTCCATGGAAATTCTGCAAGACTATTAGGAATTTATTGATATTCTAATAATTAAGTAAATTTCCAACTCCATGGAAATTCTGCAAGTGTTGTTAGTAATATACCAACACTACGATTACTTTTCCTGAGTATGTTTATAAGACTCTTGGAAAAAATGAATATTCTACTGTAAATAGGTCTTTATATGGTTGAAAGGACATGAAGTCCAATAATTCATACATGAAATGATATGACTTGTGTAACTTGATGTGAATTATATAGCCCATATGTGATATTATGAACTTGAGGTTCAAGATTGAGAGAGAAAATAGAATGGGTATGAATGTTGATGAGAATGAGTCTGGGGTAGCCATCATCATGTGGCTGTGGTATGACTTCATCTCATGAGTTGGTGGTGATGATGTCTCGTTGAGATGAGTTATGACCAGTGACAAGTAGGGAATAGATACTCACTCGTTTATATGGATGAGCAATGGGTATTGCACACATGAGATTAGTAATTGAGTTGTGTGCATTGGAGTGCATCTATTTTATTCATTGCACAAATGATTATAGTCATTTGTATATAACGCATGAGTTGCATATCTTAAGTGAGCATTCATTTTCCAATTGACAATAATTGTTACTATACTGTTGTGTTCTTGGATTGACTGGTGAGTAGATGGACCTAGAACTTTCATTTACTGAGATTGGACTCACCCCTCCAAAATATTGTCCATATTACTTGGGTTTGGAATTTAGGGACATTTAGATTAGTGTTTCTACATAGGTGGATCTTTTGTACAAGGTTTTGATCATGTAAAGTGACAAAAGAATGTGTGTCATTCGATGTTAAATTACTTACTTATCTGGTATTCAAATTGTATGGAAAATCCAGGTTTTGACAATTTTGAGGATGCTTCTGATTCAACGGAGCTCCACATCCTTGGTGGATCAGAAGGTTAGGCAGGCTGGAGTCCCGGCGGTTGGAATGTCATTATTTCACCTCCCCATCTTCAGACATCACTCTTCTTTAACAGCTCAAGGAACTTGAACTGGTCCACTGCAACAAGCCGTGACGCCTATTTCGCCGTCCCCAAATTTGTTGTACTTAAATATATAATCATGCAGGAAACATTAATATACCTTTCAAATTTGAAAGCACTGTCAGGTTTGGAAGTTGCTCATTGCCCTAAAGTGAGTTCAAAGGCCTCCAATGTTTGGGGAACCTGAGAGCATTAAAGCTTGAAGGAGTTCCATGTTGGAACAAGTTGCCTGACCTAACCGGCTTAGAGAAGCTCCAGAAACTCTATCTGCACTGCTGTCCTAAAGTGGTCGAGATCAAACGCTGGCTAGAATCCTTGGCGACAGTCTGGATCGGTTCCTGTAGATCTTTCAGAAAGTTTCCCGATCCATCGAGCTAGAAGAGGCTGAAATCTTTGCTTATTCGTAAGTGCGAGAAGCTAGAAGATTCTCTGGGTTCTGATGATCGGTGGAGGACTTTGAAGGCAGAGAAGCAGTCTGATCTTGTGGAATCCGACTTGTCAGAGTAACTTCTTCAGATATTTTTTCTCTCTTGGACCTTAAGTATGGCAGATGGAAGGATGTAGGCGATGGTTGCGCCTGATTTCAGTGGTTGGGTGGCATCTCAGATGGTCTAAGTATTGCAAGCTCCTTACTATTGTTATTGTAATATTGCATGAGAGCTGAGGCACGAAGATTGTTTTTCATATTGCTTCTGCTGTGCATCTTCTGTACCTACCATTTTCTCATGTACAGACTGTCAATGATATGAAGTCTTCTGCTTTCTCCGTAGTTCGTATTCTTTCGTGTGGCGGTCGAGAGAGAGTGAAGGAGTATAAAGATTCATCTCGAATTTCCCACCTGTAGGAAGAAGCTGGAGAGTCCAAAGAACACAAACTTTTGAAGGACCAAATTGACGGAAAATTCGATAACCAAACTTTGCATTAGCTCTTTTATTTGTCCTTAAAGTTAGTCTCGATTGTATCTAAGAACTTTGCCATGTGTACCACCTATCACCTTTCGACATGGCAGCTATATGCCCTCGATAGTAGACCTGGCAAAGTACCAGCATAATCTTTTTCAAACTGAGCTGATAGAAATTATTGAATAAAAAAAACCACTAAACCATTTAGATGTGAGAGATTGTGGACTGTCGTTAATACTTGCAGCTTTGCCATCACTAGAGATGGCGTCCTAAACTTCTCCCATGATGTTGTCCTGAACTGTTTGAGATTCAAGGCAGAGCAGAACAACTGGAGATGTACCATATTGATTGCATCAGAAAAGCTACCCAACCTTACCAGCTTCAAGAAGCCAACATGTTTGATCATGAACAATACTGAGAAGCTGAAAGATTGAGCTTGAGATTGAGTAGTGATGTGGTCGTGTTGAGACCTAAGTACTATATGAAATTGGTCGTTAACTTCAACTAAAATACATTGATCTGCTTTCGTTACTATTTGTGATTGCATGATAATTGAATCAGTCATCTTTTCATCTCTCCCTCTCTCTCGAGTTATACCGCACTTTTTTCCTCTTTTGCCTTTTTCTCTAATCTTCAAAAGTAGCTTCTTTAACTATCAATTTCTATTAATTACTTATTAATCACGCTTAATGGTGATAATTAGTCACCTTAGTCACCACATCGATAAGGCAACGACCTTTTTTTCTTTGCTGGTTAACAGACTAACAAAGGGTAGATTATACACAAAAAAATAAGCACTGGCGTCCCTTTCATATGCTTTATACTTCGCAAAAGAAATTAACAGAAGTGTAGAGTTGGGATTTTTTTTTTTTTTTGGTTGTATGGTAATTGGCCTAAAATTTATAACTACTTATATATGCTAGACTCTGGAGAAGAGAATATAGATAATCATGAGAAGTTATTTATCACATGATTAGGAAGTTTTCATTTAAGATATAATATATTTTTAATTGGTTAATAACACCTCCATTTAGTTTATGTCAAATCACTCAAAAAGTAAGTGTCAATGTGCTAGGTACTTTTATTAGTAAATTTACCGTGGTGATTAGAAGAAAATAAGTAATCATTAGTACTTAATAATCTTTTTTCCTATGTTTGCATAAGGATAAATAGTCTTTAATCTATTAGTCAGTAACTCGTCAAATTTTGTTTGTCTTTTTTTCTTTTTTTTTTTTTTTTTTTTTTATCTATATGTCAATTGTTTTAAGAAGGAATCTTTTCATCATGATTAGTATTTGCTCCTAAAAGCAAGTGCATATCTATCACTTGCTAGTATTTTCATGTGAGCAATTTATTTCCATATGGAAAAGTTACTCTTGACCTATAGAAATTAGCAAGGGAGTTAGTTTGCCTTTTTCCTTGTGGTGTTGGTTCAAACCTCATTAGAAGCACTTCAGGAGCAAAGCACCTAGCCAGTATGAGGCAATGCCCCGTTGAGGTTGCCTATGAGATGGAGTATATTGAGCTTTTGGAATCTGTGGCTTGAAATCTTCAGGCTGGGCTTGAATTTTGGTTGAAGCAAACCCCTTTTCAAGCCCTATCTATTATAATAAGAACATTTAATTAACATATCAATGTTTGTAATAAGCAACTTCTCCACCTCTATAGTGTAAGTAATTTTCAAAGTTTTAACGGACTCATCAATGTACCAGGAATAAGTAGCTTTTGTATATGAAGAATAGTAACAATCCAACTTAGTCATCACTAATACGGCAAAATCTGTCTATTTTGTTCGCATGCGCCGTCGAGGATATCCTATCCTCCCTCGTGGCTGCCATAGAGAGGCCGCGTTTTAATTGTGTGTGTACATGGCCAACAAAAATAACTAAACCGTGTATGCCTTGATTGAAGTGAAGAGGAAGCTTCCTTCTCAAGTTTTTTAAGACAATAGAATATATTAGATACGAGGTTAATCAGAAAAAGACTGACAGCAATCATTGACCTGAACAGATCTCACGTACATTTGTTTCCCATCCCGACAGAAATCTTCACAGCATCGTTTTCATAGGTTTAGAGGGTGTACCCAGGTTGGTCCTCGCACTTGGCATTGATCGTCGCTTCCATTGTTTCCATCTTTTTGTACGACCCAGTGAAGAGGTGAAAACAGACAACGGGATCACAGAAGCTGTTGGTGATTCTGCTGCTGCTTGTCTAGTAACGAATCATCTCAAACGCTGGAAGTTGTGAAGCCATGTCAACATGTTACGAAGTATTCTTGAGCTTTAGAGGACCGGATACACGCTTGGACATCGCTGATATCCTGTATACCAGTCTCATTGATGCTGGAATTCGAGCATACAGAGATAACGAAGAGCTCCGTACCGGGGAAGAGATCGGTCCAGTGCTTCTCCAGGCAATTGAGCAGTCCAAAATCTTGATACCCATCTTCTCCAAAGGTTATGCTGACAGTAAGTGGTGTCTTATGGAATTGGTACGGATGTGGGAGTGCAAGAGAGCTACGGGGCAGAAGATCATGCCCATTTTCTTCGATGTCAGGCCATCTGAGGTTCGAAACCAAATTGGGGATTATGGCGAGGCCTTTCTTTCGCACATGAAGAAGAAGCGGTTTGATGCGAATACCATCCTTGGGTGGAAGGCTGCCCTCAATGAGGTAGGAGCGTTAAAGGGATGGGATTTCCAGAGCAATCCGAACAGGTCTTGCTCTGCATCATGGTCTATTATCTGTTTTGCTCCAGAGATGAATTTCTGTTATTGCTTTTTTTGGTTAGTTTTTTTGCACCTTAATCTAATATCTAAGTTCTTTTGCCTTTAATGCTCAGAGGTAAAGGTGAGTTCGTAAAAGAAGTTGTCAACAAGGTTTTAATTGAGTTGAAAAAGGCCTACTTAGTCGTATCTGATTGCTTGGTTGAAATGGACAATCATGTGGGTGAAATAATGAGAATGGTGTTTGCTGAGACTGATGAAACTACGATTGTCGGAATCCACGGCATGGGTGGTGTTGGGAAGACGACACTTGCCAAAATCATCTACAATCAACTCTCCCATCATTTTGAGGGTTGTTGCTTCCTTTCTAACATACGAGAAACTTCCGAGCAGAAGGGTATTGAGTATTTGCAGAATCAGCTCATCTCTATACTCCTTAGAAGGAAATGGCTAGACATTGATAATGTGGATGAAGGGACTATGATAATTGAGGAGAGGTTATTCTCTAAAAGAGTTCTACTTCTACTTGATGACGTTGACAAAAGGATTCAACTGGATGCTCTCCTGGGGAAACGCAAATGGTTTGGCAAAGGAAGCAAGCTTATCATTACCACCAGAAACAAGGATGTTCTTCATGAACCCAAAGTTGATTGGACTTATGAACTTCCCTGCATGGATTTTAAGCATTCTCTGCAACTTTTCAGCAGACATGCATTTAGAAGAGATTATCCTTTGGAGGAATTCCTCCCTTACTCCATAAAAGCCGTGAACATTAGTGGCGGTCTACCTCTGACTCTGGAGGTTATGGGTTCGCTTTTATCTGGAAAAAGCAAAGCACAATGGGATATCACATTAAAGAAGCTGGAAACAGTTCTTCATGAGGACATAAAAAAGAAGTTGAAGATCAGTTTTGACGCATTAGATGATAGACAAAAGAGCATATTCCTTGATATTGCCTGTTTCTTCATTGGTTTTGATAAAAGAATTGTGATCCATATGTGGGAAAGTTGCGAGCTTTTTCCTGAAGAAGCCATTGAAGTCCTCCAGCAGATGTCTTTAATAAAGATTAAAGAAGACAACTGTATTTGGATGCATGATCAGCTAAGAGACCTTGGACATGAAATCATTCGTCAAGAGTGTGCTATGAGATCAGAGAAGCAAAGCAGAGTATGGAATCATGATGAAGTGTTTGACCTTCTTATGAGGACAAAGGTGAGTATACAAAGTCATTCATTCTCAAGAGCGTTCTATTTAACTACTCACCAATTAAAAGAATTTCTTGTGTATTATTTCTTTTCCACTCACAGTACTGACACATCTCCTAAAGTAATATATAATTTCGAGGAAAGATAGCACCCCGAATGAATATAATTTTCCAAACAAGAACTATGTGCTTTCTAACTGCTATTTCCCTTTTTGCCAGGGATTAGAAAATGTTGAAGCAATTTGTCTCAAGTTTGGAAGTAATTGTGAATACAACATTACATATGAAGCATTTGCCAGTCTATCAAACCTAAGGTTCTTGCAAGTGGATGGCGTAAACTTCAATGAGACAAGCACAAACCTGCATTGTTTTGCTCAATTCAGTTCTTTTCGGTGTGGTTGCAGCTTGAATGTTCTTCCAGCCAGTTTTTTTCGGAGGAGTCCATACATATGTTTGATGTTGAGATGGCTTTCATGGCATAACTTTCCTGCAACTTTTGAGCTGACCACTCTTGCCCTGACAAAGCTAGTGATTCTTGATCTATCATGGAGTAAAATTACAAGAAAATGGAGTGGATGGAGCCACATCAAGGTAGAAGCCTAGGAAGTGTTTCAAAATAATTTTAATATAGTTTTTTTAATCTCCTATCTCGTTAATGGGGTTGAATTTTTGTTGTTCTCCCTTACAGATGGCAAAGAATTTAAAGGTTCTAAATCTGACTGGATGCGGAAAGTTAAATAGAACGCCTGACTTCTCATCTCATGTATTTTTAGAGAGATTAATTCTTGAAAGATGTCGGAAGTTGGTCCATATTGATAGATCTATTGGTCAGCTAAAGCAGTTAGTTTTCTTAAACTTAAAGTTCTGCACTAAACTCAGCAAGCTGCCAGATGAGCTTGCTAAACTAGAAGCTTTAACAGAAATTCTTGTGGATGGCACGTCAATAAAAGAAATTCCCGAATGGAAAGCATTGAAGAAACTGGAAATTCTTAGTGCTCGTAATTGTAAATATTTGACTGATTGTAGTTCAGTTGGCTGCTTAGCATCATTATTGAAGCTTTCGTTGGTAGCAACTGAGATTACTCAACTTCCAGAGTCCATTGGGAACTTGCAGTCACTGGTCGAGTTGGATCTATCCCACTCACAGGTTCAAATGCTACCTTCTTCATTAGGAAATATGAAGAATTTGAAAGTACTGAGAATACGCTGCAGTACCTTGAGAAAACTACCCAGTTCCATAGGACTATTGGATAAGCTTGAAGAGTTAGATGCTGACCGCTGTGGATGTTTGGAAGGGGAAATGCCGAGCAATATCGGAAGATTAAAATTTCTAAGAGTCTTGAGACTGACATACACTCGAGTTTCAGGATTGCCCAAGCTTCCTGAAAGTCTGACCAGTCTTTACTTTGGCACTTGGTCAATGAAAACATTCCCAGATCTCTCAAACCTATTGAACTTAAGAGATTTGAGTTTGGTTTTGTGGAGTTCAAGGATGGACCATTCTGAACTTGAGAAAACTTCCAGTCCTTGGTGGATTGGAAGGTTACACAAACTAGAGTCTATATGGCTGGAATCTCCTTACCTGACCATCCTATCTTCAGACCTCGTTCTCCTTTCTGAACTCAAGGAACTTGAGCTCAGGTGCGAGAACATGAAATGCCTTCCGAGGATTCCTGCAAGTTTGTCGAGCTTAGTTATAAAAGGTTGTTGGGAAATGAAGACATTGATAGACCTTTCAAACTTGAGGGCACTAGCGGATTTGGAAGTTACAAGTTGTGAAATAACAGAGATTCAAGGTCTTGAAGGCTTGGAGAAGCTGAGATCATTGAAGTTTGTTAGAGTTACATCACTGGAAAAATTGCCTGACCTCACTACCTTAAACAAGCTCACGAAACTTGAACTGTATAATTGTCCTAAACTGGTTGAGATTCAAGGCAGACTAGAATCATTGGAGATACTTCGTATTGAGTTCTGCAGAGATCTGGAAAAGCTACCGGCTCCATCAAGCTTCAAGAAGCTAAAATATCTGAGCATACATGAATGTGAGAAGCTAAAAGATTTGCTGGGATCTGATGATTGGAGGACTTTGAAGGAAGTCACTAAGTCTGAGCCAGAGAAGTAAATAGGTCGAGCCAAGGAATCAGAGTTGGCAGGTAAAGAGACAGTTTTTTTACCAATTGGAATTAACCAGCAAATCGATCTGTAAAGAGTGTAATGATTACTGCTTTAGATTTCATGATGAATCAATCAGTTTTCAAATCTCTCTTCTTCATTCTCCATTCTGACTATGGTCAATTCTGGTGCCTTTAGAAATTGAGAAGCAATTTAATTCACAGAAAGCATGATCCTCTCCCTTGTTTTCATGGTTGTCTGTTGGTTGTCTAAATCTCGATGAAGATAGTTACTATTGCTTATTATGTGATGGAAACTCTACTTGTCACAAGTCCTTTATTTCTTATATAACATATTTGCCCATGTGAAAAGACTTCCAATGTCATTATGGCAGTCTAACTGTTCAAATATTAGGATATGTTCGTTGGCGTACAAAGAAAGGGGAAAGTAAAGGCTTAGAATTAGATATGTCTAAGATAAATTTGGTTAGAGAGGATGACAAAAAGAACTTTAAGGGGTCATCTAAAACTAGCGACCTTGAGAGAAAAAAAATGTTCCCTCTAAAAGAGATGCAACTTCGTGTGGATGATATCGAAAGTGTCAAAAGAAATTCCGACAAAATGTTTGAATTTTCTAAGGAGTGAGTTAATGCAAGCTGTGAACTGGGGGCTAAGGCTTCCTGGGGATGGGACATTGATTACCCATCGGAAGGGAGACAAGTGAATGACGGCCTAAAGGCTCAGACATTGATTGAGAAAAATTGATTTATGAGAGATGGTATTCTGGAAGAAGGATCTTAAAGCAATATTCTATTTGGAGTTGCCGATCAGTGTGGAAGGGAAAAAATGAACCATTTTTTGGCCCATGCATTGAAAAGAGGAAGCAACTGTGAAGCCAGTGTATCATTGACCTAAACAAACCAGACAAGCAGAGCAGTCAACATTTTGGCTAGTTGTCCTTTTTTTTTTCACGAAAAAAGAAGAAAATGCGAAGTTATACAGGCGTTGCGGAGGTCTCGTGACCTCGATGTCACCTCCCCTGGCATCAAGAAGCCTTAATGGCCCTTACTTGGGCCGCACTGACCGTCGAGCTGCTGTCTTTGCCTGAGCCACTGTGGGTTGAGGTTGAGGGTCGATTGACCCAAATCCAGCCCTTTGGCGGCGGCTGCAGAGGTCACACAATCTCGGCGTCGCCTTGTATGGCACCACACATCCTCGACAGTTTCCAAGGTAACCCTTAAATTAGTTACATTGGAATTATTTGATTTCATTTGGCTAATGAGATTTAGTTATAGCCGGACATAGTCTCTTCTAAGTTAGTACACAGTGATTCAAGAAGATGAAATTAAGGACAGAAATGGAGACATGAGATAACAGCCGAGTTGGGGAACTTTAGCACATGAGAGAGGCAAGAAAGCCATTGATTTTATTCACTTTATTCGAACTTCAGTACACCAATTTCTGCTTTTCCATCCGTTGCAAGTCAACCATCATACTATTATTTCTTTCCTATTCTCTCATGAATAAATGTTAGTGTCTCTACTATTACCTGATCTAATTAATGGTAAATTGTCTGCTGATTTGTGAGTTTATATGGATAGCAAAGCTGAATGTTGGCTATCAATAATCCCTTGATTTCTGCCTTTTTGCGAAATTCCTTATGATGAACCTGAACTCCTTTGGGAACTAGAAATGGTATCTAACCTGCAGATTTTGAGTCGTTTGACGGAATTTTTAGTCAAATGTTGTTCTCTTGACATAATTTGTCTGTTGAACATATGGATAACATCAAAGAAGGGAGGTTATGAAGATAACTGTGAAGTAGATTTGCACTCCCTTTCTATGGCCTAGTAAGTTCATTAATCAAGCTGCTGGGACATTTTTTGCAGCAAATTGCACTTAAGAATACCCTCTTTTGACCTGCAATTATAGGTTCAATTGCATAAAATGAAGAAGAATGCAAAGGAGGCAATCTTTGAGCACTGCTTTCTGATTAGAAAGTTGTGAAGCCTTCACCAAAATTTAAGATGGACCAAGTAATACGTATTCCTTCTTTTTAAACTCTTGGCCTCTGTATTAAGTAGTGTCTTATGTCTTTGTTACTTCTGCTTCAGAATCCAACTTTGTAATCAGCGACAATGTTTTCGCAGAACTCCACTTCCTCGTCACTTGAAATCAAAGGAGTCATCATCAGGTAATAAGTCATTTTTTATAATCAAATTTACTTAGTAGTGCATCAACACAGATATAAGCTAAACAATAAACAGACTACTAATGTTGCTTCACTTTTCTTTGTTTTCTTATTTCATTGGCCATTTGAGCATTACTCAGAATAGTGTTTGCATCTTTTTAGTGAATAGTACTGTATTTCCACTTATATAACTAACTAATACGGGTAGTCTGGATAGTAAATCTGAGTAGTTGAAATGGCTCATCTTTCTAGAGAAAATCATTACATATCATTTATATCAGTTTCTTTTTACCCCTTTCACTGTTATGAGGCCCGTAAAGAAAGAGGGTGCTGTGCTTTACTAATTGCTCGCACAAAATGCCAAGAAACAATATGGTTTTGTCAAAGAGGTTCTCTATACCAGAATAGATCTCTGCAGTGGCATCTGATAGAAATTGGCCTCATCATCACTGTGTCTATGTATTTAACATTTTCAGGTGCAGAATGAATTTCTTGGGGTAAGTCTTGGTGACAGAAATGTACCAAAAAGGAAGAGCAGATAATTATGATGATGCATCATGACCATCTTCTATGTAATTTCAGATATTGATGTGCTATTGTTGCACCTTACTATTCAGGAAATGGGGAAGTCAATAGGATATGATTAAGAAGCACTCTTAAGCTTTAGAGATCCAGATATGCTCTGGCATAACTGATTTCCTGTATACCAACATGAAAGATGCTGGAATTCGAGTATGTAGAGATGATGAAGGGCTTCAGGGGAAGGCCTAGAGCTTCTTCAAGAGATGGAGCAGTTAAAAATCCTTGATACCCATCTTCTCTAAAGGATATGCTGCCAGTGAATGGTGCCTCAACAAATTGGTGCAGATGGCAGAGTGCAGGAAAAGAAGAGGACGCAAAATCATGTCCATTTTCTATGATGTTGGACCATGACGGGTATGGTATCAAACTGGGTTCTATGACAAAGCCTTTGATTCTCACGAAAACAAGAAGCGGCTGGATCATGAGACTCTCCACACTTGGAGGGCTGCTTTCATTGAGGTTGGAGCAATAAAGGGATGGGACTTCCAAAACAATCCGAAAAGGTAACTAAATTCATCCCTTATGACTAGTTTGTTTCCTGTAAGTGACTTTGTTTAACTCATTTCAAACATCTTGGTTCTTTTGCATTGAATGCTATCAGAGGGAAGGCGAGTTCCGAAAGGAAGTTGTCAGGAAGGTTTTGATGATGTTTTTTTTTTTTTTTGGTTGCTGTTTTGGTTGGAGGTTTTGATGGAGTTGAAAAAGGCCTACTTGGTAGTATCAGATTTCTTGGTTGCAGTGGATAGTTATGTAAATGAAGTCATGAGGATGATGGGCACTCACACGAATGAAACAAGCATGATTGGAATTTATGGAATCGGTGGTGTTGGAAAGACGACACTTGCCAAAATTGTCTACAATAAATTTTGAGATGGTTTTAATCGCTGTTGCTTCCTTGCTGACATTCGAGAAACGTCAAAACAAAAAAGTGTAGAGTATTTGCAGAATCAACTCATCTCTAGTATCCTCCAAAGGAAATGGTCCGAAATTAATAATATTGATGTAAGGGACAAATACAATTAAGGAGAGGTAATCCTCCAGAAGAGTTCTACTTCCTGATGATGTCGACATAAGAATACACTCAGACGCTCTTGTGGCAAGGCATGATTGGTTTACCACAAGAAACGTGGGAGTACTCAGTGTGACTATAGTTGATTGCACTTATGAACTTACTTGCATGGATTTTGATCATTCCCTCCAACGTTTCAGCAGACACACCTTTGGAAGAGATTATCAATCAAAGGGGTACATCCTTGTTTCTATACAAGCGGTGAATATTTCCGATGGTCTTCCTCTAGCACTTGAGGTTGTAGGTTCATTCTTGTCGGGGAAAACCATAACAAAGCTGAATAACATATTGATGAGGTTGGAAAAATTTCCTCATTAGGATGTTAAAAAGAAGTTGATGATCAGTATTGAGGCATTAGATTCTTTACAGAAAACATATTCTTAGATATTGCTTGATTATTCATTGCGTTTGATAAAAGAATTGTGTGTCACACGTGGGAGTGCTGTAATCTTTTCTCAGAAGAAGCTGTTCAAGTTTTCCAGCAGATGACTCTAATAAAAATTAGAGAAGACTCTCGACTGTGGATGCGTGATTGGTTAAGAGACCTTGGGAGAGGTACTGTTCGTGAAGCAAATGATATGAAACTAGAGAAGCAAAGTAGTAGAGGGAATTACGAGGAGGCACTTGAAGTTCAGATGAGTTACAGAAAGATAAGTCATGAATATGTTTGTTTTTATTATTGCACCTCAGTCCAAGTTGGGCTATTTCTCATATACGAACATCAAAATCATCAGTAAAATCTCGAAAAAAGAAGAAGAAGGAAAAACCTTGAATAAATATAGAAGGAAGCCAGGTCAGTATTAACTACTCTTTGATTTTTCTGCTGAGGGGATAGCGAAGCGTTAAGGAATGTATATCTAGCTTATATCTGAGGACTTTGTGGATGAAGAAACTAAAAGCCTATTCTTAAGTTACTCTAACAAGGATTTCTTGGCATAACTTCTGTTGCCGCAGGAATCCACTCGTTCTTTCGAAGTCGAGATGGCTTTCATGGCACTGACTTTCCCAGGAATTTTAGGTTGAACAACTCTTTTCCTTACAGAAGATGGTTATCCTCGATCTTCCATGGAGTATTGGTAGATGAAGTCACATCAAGGTACAATAACATTAGTCGAAAACTTTTTTGTGACTACTCTTGCTGCCAGTAAAGGCGCAATGTTTATTTGTGATCTCCATACTGATGGCATGGAAATTGAAGGTACTAAATTCGACTGGGTGTGAACAGTTGCACAGAACTCCCAACCTCTCTTATCATGCAAGTTTACAGCAATTGATTCTCGAAAGATGTGAAAGATGGGTCCAAATTGATGCGACCATTCGTTTTGAACTTGAAGTTCAGTAGGATTTCTACCGGAGACAATGGGGTTGGATCTATCCTTCCTCATCTATTCCGGAGTTACCTTATTCAGTAGGAAACTCAATTAATCTGAATAGCGATGCTTGCAGAGAAAAATGACGATGGTTGCAAGCATATGAAGGGGGAAATTCCAACTGATGTTAGGAGAATTAAATCTCTGAAGATCTTGAGATTGACAAGAACTCAGATTCCAGGACTTCCTATGCTTCTCGAGAGTCTAAACTAATTTGTGCTTGTAATTTTCTCAATATACACATTTCCAGATTTGCCGAACCTATTAAATCAAAGATGCCTGTGTTTATGTGTTGAGGTATCCTGAGGACACTTACGGACTTAAAGAAGCTCCATGATCCTTGGCGGATTGGAAGGTTAAGCAAACTAGAGTCTTGAAAGCCCGGCAAATCACCACCCTATCTTCATATCACATTCTCCTTCCTCTGCTCAGGAAACTTGTCCTCAGTTTTTAAGAACCTCAGGTTCTTACCTAGGCTTCCCAGGAATTTGTCTGTCTTACATATCCTACTTCGCCAGGAAATAAGAACATCAATAGACCTTTCTAAAACCGGAGACAACTCCCAGATGTGACGGTTCTTGGTCGCATAAAGCCGAAAGAGTTTCAAAGCCTTGACGGATTGGATGTGCGTTCAGATGGGCTTCATTTCTTATCATGAAGCCCTCCCTCACAAAGGCTCACAGGAACCCACATTTTAGAAGATCAATTGATTTTTCTTACCATAACAGGACGATGTCCAAATTATTCATTCAAAAAAAAAAAAAAAAGCGAAAAAACAAAACAAAACAAAAGGGACAAACCTTACTTGAACAAGATGCATCTTAATTGAAAATCCAACTGCACCTTTTGTTCTAGGACAGATAACCGTGATGTTTATGAATTAATTCACTCGAGGTATTATCAATTGGGACCCATCCCATTTCAAACCTCATGATTTTACCATTTGGCATGCAGACAAGCACTTCCCCATGAGATCAATAAATATTTCCACTCCAAAGTTAAGCGTGGTCGAGTTAGAGCATTATCAAGATAAGTAACCTCTTGAAAGTATAGCCGCCTATCTTGGTAGTTTTTCTCTAAAGTCAAGCGCAATTAAGTTAGAACATTACCAATGTTGTAAGTTAATATAGAAATATCACAATAGTTACATTATTCTCAGTCTACTCATGATATGATAGTTAGTCCTTAGTTGGTTAAGAAGTAAATCAAAATTAGCTCCATCAAAGAAATAGCTATTCTCTTAAAATCAAGGTTAGCTATTCCTCGAGGGAGGGTCCAATTGAAAGCTATCCCATCTAATCCAGCATAGATCTAATTTTCATTCTCCAGAATTGGTTTTTGCATTTTTTCAATGATGAGCTACAATTTTTATTTTTATTTTGGTCAGAATGAGTTATAATTAGAATGATCAAAATTACTAAACAAGAATTTATGTTTGATTTGTAAATAATCTAGCTATCTCTTAATAAAATTGACTTGTCATATATTAAGCTTATAATCATAATTGTTAAAGCAATAAGTATAGATTTTAAATATGACTAATCTTAATTTAGCGACTTACAACAAGATATTAAATATATGACATATTTCAATTTATAGCTTAGATTTACTCATAATTAAAAATTTAATTCATAGTCATGAGTCTAATTAGTAGATTGTTATGCTAAATTACCATTTTGCCACTGCAACTTTGCCCCACTTCATATGAGCGCTCGTATCATGTTCCCGCGCGTCTGGCTGAAGGGGGGAAGCAGATAACGGTCAACAGAAACTCCTCATCGCATTCAACTTGCACCTATGCGGATCTTCTCCAAGAGAGTTCACTTCTTACGATGATATGATGGAATGGCAAGGCATGCGCAGGTCAAGGCTCTGGCGGGCTATCTGTCTTTCGCCACCTCGTCCCCCTTCGCCAAGCTCCTGGACGGCTGCGGCCTGTCCAAGTCAGCGCACGACGCGTGCCGCATCCACGCTCGGATCATCAGGACCCAGTTCTCCGCCGAGGTTTTCATCCAGAACCGGCTCATCGATGTCTATGCGAGATGCGGGTGCCTCGACGACGCCCGCAGGATGTTCGATAGAATGCCTGAGAAGAATACCTTCACGTGGAACGCAATCTTAGGCGGGTTGATCAGACTGGGTTCTCTTGATGAAGCGGAAAAGATATTTGGGTCGATGCCAGAACCCGACCAGTGCTCGTGGAATTTGATGCTGTCGGGCTATGCGCAGCATGAAAGATTTGAAGAAGCCTTGGCGATGTCTTGTTAAGATGCATAGGGAGAATTATGTGCTTAATGAGTACTCATTTGGTAGTGCTCTTAGTGCATGCGCTGGGTTAGGGGATATGGATCCGGGCCAGCGGATTCAGGCTTTGATGTCGAAGTCTGAGTGCTCGTCTGATGTTCGTACGGGCTCTGCTCTTATCGACATGTACTCCAAGTATGGCAACATGGCTTGTGCACAGAGGGCTTTTGAGTTCTCGAAACGTAGTTTCTTGGAACAGCTTGATTACATGTTATGAACAAAATGGTCCAGCCAGTGAAGCTCTTGAGGTTTTTGTGAGCATGATGGATTGTGGGTTTGAAATAGATGAGGTCACTTTAGCCAGTGTGGTCAGCGCATGCGCTAGCCTGTCGGCACTTAAGGAAGGGATGCAAATTCAAGCCCATGTTGTAAAATGTGACAAATTTAGAAATGATGTTGTTTTAGGAAATGCATTGGTTGATATGTATTCTAAGTGCTCTAGAATCAGCGAGGCCAGAGTAGTTTCTGACAGAATGCCTACCAGGGATATAGTGTCAGCCACCTCCGTGGTAAGCGGGTATGCAAAAGCAGCAAGTCTCAAAACTGCAGGAGTAATGTTCACAAGGATGATGGAGAAGAATGTAGTTTCTTGGAATGCCCTTATTGCAGGGTATACCCAGAATGGAGAGAATGAAGAAGCATTTAGTTTATTCCGCCTTTTGAAGAGGGAAGCCATTGTGCCGACGCACTACACATTTGGAAATTTTCTCAATGCGTGTGAAAATCTTGCCGATCTGCAGTTGGGCAGCAGGCTCATGCTCATGTCTTGAAGCACGGATTTCGCTTCCAGTCTGGAGAAGAATCCGATATTTTTGTTGGAAATTCTCTTATAGACATGTACGTTAAATGTGGAGCTGTGGAAGATGGTTTATGGGTGTTCAAAAATATGTTGGAGAGGGACAAGGTCTCATGGAATGCCATAATTGTCGGATATGCGCAGAATGGTTACAGGAAAAAGACGCTTGAAATATTCAGGAAAATGTTGGTATCTGGCGAGAGACCAGACCGTGTCACTATGATCAGGGTTCTATGTGCATGCAGCCATGCAGGGCTGGTTGAAGAGGGGCCATTATTTCAAGCGGATGGTCGAGAAGTATGGTCTGGCACCAGTAAAGGACCATTATACGTGCATGGTTGATTTGCTCGACCAATCCGGTTGTCTCAGTGAAGCGAAGGACTTAATAGAGGCAATGCCCATGCAAGCTGATGCTGACGTTTGGGGTTCACTGCTCGCAGCCTGCAAAGTTCATAAGGATATAATGCTAGGAAAGCACGTAGCGGAGAAGCTCTTAGAGATCGACCCTTCAAACTCCGGACCTTATGTTCTGCTCTCAAACATGTACGCGGGAAGCAAAAAATGGGGTGATGTCGTCAGAATAAGGAAGCTGATGAGGCAACGAGGAGTAGTCAAGCAGCCCGGTTGTAGCTGGATAGAAATTCAGGGTCAAGTTCATGTCTTCATTGTCAAGGACAAGAGGCACCCTCATAAGGGTGATATTTATTCTTTGTTAAGATCTCTTAGGACAGATGAAGCGAGATTGGTATGTCGCCATTACGGATGACTATCAGGCCCATGAGGAGCTTAGTGAATCGGACTTTATGTCTTCTGAAATGGAAATGCTGGCTGATGCCGCTGTTTGTTAGTTCATGGAGTCATTATCCTTCGATTTCTCTTCATCGTTCATACCATAGTAACATTTGATAAAATGCGTGAGCAGAAGAGCTCTCTTTTCTGTGTCTAATGCGCACTGTTGTTTGGCCGAGTTTCACTGGCATTGTTGGGTTGTAGCTGACACGATGCAAACACAAGTCTATTTGGACATAAGGAGCAGAAGATCTGCATAAGGGTAGAGCGTACCATAACTAACTGGAGCGTTCGGTGTTATACAAATTAACGCAGAGGAGATTGAAGGTTCAGAAAGAGGAGAAATTTTATTTCCACAGACAGATCAATGGACTGCATCGTCTTCCCGAAGGAACAGCAGAGAAGAAGAAGAAGAATCCACCGGCTCGAAGGAACAGCAGAATAGAAGAATTCACTGACTCAAGAGACTGGCATTTGAGACATTCTGAAAAAGACACTTGCGCCGAGGTCAAGAAAGCATCCTCCCCTTTGAGATGTGAAACTGCAAACCTTGGTGCAAGCCATACATGGAGATGACTTTTGTGTGTCAGTGTGTCAGTACTAGGTAATCTCGACAAATTATCAGAGCCTATTATTTTAAATGAATACGCAAGGGAATTTTTATTCAGGAAGTGAGGAAAGCAAGTTGAAGGACAGGATCCTAGGAATGACCAACAAGCCAGCAAGAAAACTGACGATCTCTATATGAACTCAAATTAGAAGTTTCTGCTTTTTAGTAATTTTAATTGCAAAAACCAACTCATCTTAAATAAATAGGATCGATTGAATTGTGAAACCTGCCAAAAAATACAGAACCAAATCATCAAATGACTGACCAGGTCAAGTTGGTTCTGTTCTCTTGTTTTTCTTTTCATATGCACGATACAGAAAAATGAAAATAGAGGCGGTTTTCAACCTGTCGCATTCAAAGAAATTATATACAATACGCCGGAATCCCTTTTCTTCCCGCTCTCTCGACATGAGTACCATCACAGAATTAGTTCTGCAGTACAAAGAAACTTAAAAAAAAAAAATACAAGAAATAATAGAATTTTCACTCCTAAGCAAGACTGGCTTGCTTCGAATTACTAATACATCATCATGCGTCGACATTCCAGAGATAAAGTGAGTGGAAAGGAATCGAGGTGTGGAAAGGAGTCGAGGTGGCTGGGGCTTGGACATATCAACTTCTTTTGCCGTTCTGTTTTTTACACGTGTGCTATGTGATCTCTGCGCCTCCTCGCTTTCGGCCTTCCACCTGACATTTATTGCGAAGATTTTCGCAATATGGTCGAGATAGTTTAGTGGTTTTATGGGAGCGTCGAAACAAAATTCTGGAAGCTCGTTCCCAAATGGATCTTCCTTCAGTAATTCGACATATACAGGACATCTACCATGAGTTGTGATGGAACGTTGCTCGTAGTCACGAGTTGTGAACGACGACCCTCCAAAATGGACTCCTCCCCCCTTACTTCAAGTGAACATTGATGCAAGACTCTCGTGCCCCCATAGCCGCTTTGGCCAGAGATCATAGAGGTCATGTGTACCGCAAACCTTGTGTCTAGAACTTACGCTCCCTCTGCTCTCCATGCTGAGGGAAACGTTGATCTATTAGAAACTCAAATGGCTTCTGAATAGGTTGGAGAGATGTCTATTTTGAAAGCGTTTCCGTTACCTGCGTATGAGAAATAAATTGGAACAAAACCATAAATATATCATCTGGAATATTTCAACTGTAGCTATTTTTGAAGACTCGTCGTAAATTTTTTGGTGCTTTATTCCTTTGTGTCCAAATGCAGCTTTTGAAATTAAAACCTAATTCTTGTCTATGAATTTATTGGGAATAAGTCTAACATAATCCATCTCAAATACATAATATGTATGAGTTCTATATTTTTAGGTTTAGTGTATGTAAAATTGTAATGCATTGGGATGAGTAGCAAGTCCTTACCTTCCTGCAAGTGCATGGCACGTGAAGGTGAGTAGACTCTTTAATAAAACTCTTCCTTCGGTTCTGGCATCTTTATCCGCTTCTTAGCATTTGATCCGCAATAATTTCAATGTATTAAATTTTAAACTGAGGCGATTTTATGAATTTCATTCGAATTGAATTCTTTAAATCATTGAATTCTTAAATTTAGCCCATTTGAGCCTTAAACCCTATGCAACTCAGACACATTTTTCCTCGGCAGTCGTTGAAATCTTCATGTGTCTTACATTTGCCGTGCATGATGTGCTATGCACATCTTCCCAAAATGGTTATTGACTAAGGTTTATGTTTTTCACGTAATTTTCCAATTTATACTTAGATTAGAATTAGGATTTTCAGTACCTCTTTTGGAAGTCGTTGTATTTCTCGGCTCCCAGGGGAGATCCAAGATATGCTCTCTTTTTTAATAAACGTAATGAGATTCTAGCCAATTAAAAAATGATTGTCGATAACCTTCCACTTATATTGTAACTTTTTCGGAGCTTTATCAATTTCTAGATGATATAACTTTTAGAGTTCAAAGGTATGCATGTTTTGCAGAAAGTAGATGATTTGAAAAGGATTTTGCTAAAACAATTATTTATATCACTTACAAAAATGAATAAACAAAAGTTATTTTCATCATCCATGAAATTATTTAGACATAAGTTATTGTCTACGATGAAAATATTTTTTATTAGCTAATTATTTTACGTGATACAAGTAATTATTTTTAAGAAATTGTTTCCAAATTATTTATTTTTTCATGAAACAAACATAGCATAAAAACCTAACTCTAGTCTTATAAGTTTACTATGAATAATATAATCCATCTCAAAGACTTAAAAGTATGGATTCAACATTTGTAAATTCAATTTATGTTGTATTTAAATGGGCCTAGGGTGTCACCTACAACAAAAGAACGGTTTCATCGTCATTAAAAGAATATCAATCAATATAATTATATGATTTCCAAACTAATAACATGCGTTAAATTCTCGTCTATTAGAACTCTAGTGGTTTGCGCCAACAAATCATTGGCAAGTCAACGGCCGGCCTTCATCTCTATTACATCAAAAGTCAACAGCCGACCTTCATCTCTATTAGATCAAAAGTCAACGGCCAGCCTTCATCTCTATAATTTCAAAAGTCAACGGCCGGCCTTGATCTCGATTTCATCAAAAGTCAACGACAGGCTTTAAGTACACCTGCAACTTGCAAGTCCTCACCTACCTGGAAGAGCATTGCACGCAAGGGCGAGCGGGCCATCTTGTGAAAAGTCTTTCTTCAACGGAGCTCAAACCCAAGAACGATTGATTTGGGGGATCTTTGTCTACTTCTTAGCATTTGATCCGGACTCTTCATCTTCACTCCTCCATCTTTGGTAATCTCCTCTCATTCATTACCTTTTTTCCATTAATTTGATGAAAACGATAGAGGGACTCTCTTATCAGTATCAGTTCTTTCCATGGTTGACTCCATGATCGATCGCTACAATTTGTATCTAACACCAACAGTTTTAGCATAACGCTAGTCACGTGTAAACCCTGCTCATCTGCTTCCATCTATGCAATAGTCAGGCCTCAGATCTTGAAACACAATCCCACTCCTATACATCAGCTTGTTGATATACTCAGAGGTTTATGTAATTCAGGACTGAATTTACACTCTTTAGGAACCGGCCAGCACCCAAAGCTGAATTAGTTAGAATTAGGATCGGTTGATTTCATTTGTTTAACACTGGAGAGAAATTAGTGCATTATTGTCTGGTAAATAAGCAGTAAGAAAGAACGCTCCTATACGGAAAATTGATACCTTCAACTCTGTATTTGACAGAAGCGACAAACTGAAGAGTATATAATGTTGCACTCTGTGGCAAACCGGAACTCTCAGCTTTTGTGAAATGCAGCTTTCATCCCTACAGGCCGTGTGTTCAAACTTATTTATTGCGTCCATGCTTCTTTTTTCTGTTGAAATTTTATTAACTCCATAAGTAATTAGTAATCCGCTCCTCTTCTTCTGATATGATGATACTTTCTGGCAGATGTGAACAATAGCCTCATGCCTAAGAAATGGAGAAATTAATGGCTTTAATGCCACTTTGTTTGGAATTAAATAAAAAAAAATTATTTTTCTATTGAAAGTTGAAATATTATTTAGATTTCAAAAATTATGAAAAAAATTAATACAAATTTACGTGTTAACATCTAACTATTGGGAAAGTTTTGGGACTTTGAAATAGAGTTAAAGTGCGTGGGCAGTGTAAATTAAATGGAGCAAAAAAAAAAAAAACAAGTAAAAGTCAATCCAAATTGATATAGTTTAATTTAATATAATTTTTATTAATTACCTTCGCTTTCTGTGAAAGAAAAACAGTGTACCACCTATTACTATATCAATTACCAAATGCTCACATAAACATAAACATAGTTGGATGATGATTAATTAAATTTTGATGCATAAAAATGTTGTGCATATCCCTCCATTGCATTGTATTTTGTATGATAAAAAAAGATTAAATGCGTAAATGAACCAAAGCATTAACAAAATCAAATTGGGCGGGGACTCACATTACTTTCAATCGGTGGATTCCCAAGAAAGCTAACAAAAATGTAGGTAGCAAAATGAAACAGAGACTCATTTATTGATTGTATTAAAAAAAAAAAACTTTGAGAATGTAATGATAAAAAGATACCAATTTTTAACATAGTATTTGCAATATGACTGCATTTTCTTCATAATATAGATATTTGATAGCATTATATCTCGATACTAGAAATTTAAATTAATTTACTTGTTGTTGTTTCAAAATTAAGAATATTATAATGGTATATTATTAATTGATTAAATAGCATCAACATATTAATATTTTGTAATTCGTCATTATTAATATTTTCATGATTATTTATATTTTTCATTTTTACGAGCTCGCCACCCGCGTACTCTCTCTCTCTCTCTCTCTCTCTCTCTGAGTTTTCGCGCGGATTGCTGGCGCTAAAAGCTAAATTAGTTTTGAGTGGATCTGTTGATTTCATTTGTTTGATGGGAATTTTTTTTTTTTTTTGGTGCGAACAGTGATAGTGGTATCTTTAAGAGACTTCAATATGACAAATTCGTACATTATTGTCTAGTGATTAGCAGTAAGAACACTCCTTGGCAGAAAATTGATAACCTCAACTCTGTATATAACAGTGGAGACGGATTGAATACACTATATTGTTGCACTCTGTGGTGAACCAGAACTCTCTGCTTTCATAAAATGCGGCTCTCATCCCTACACTGCTGTGTGTTCCAACTTATTTTTTGGGAAAAAAAAAGTAATATAGCATTCATGCTTTTATTTTCTGTTGAAATCTTATTAACCCCATAATTGATTAGTGAGTAAATCCCATTTTTCTGATATGCTGGTACTTTCTGGCAAGTGTGGATAATATCTTCAACCCTAACTGATGCTCACCCATGACCGTGTATCTGTTCTTTGATAACCTATGAGATGGCTGTAATTAGGGATCGGTTTATGATCTTAAGAAACTAGTCCAATATGGTGGGGGTTGCATTTGCTTTAGTGTAATTTCTTGATTTTATTATTCAAATGAGATCGTCATAGGGGAATGAGTTCTTCACCAGCATCTGTTAAGGTTGAGGAAGCAACTCAATGAGTGTTGTGGAATGTCTTCGTCAAATCTATTTTGGTTAAACAAAATTAGGAAGGTTTGATCATAATTTCTTATCAGATAATAAGATAATTAGTCAACCAACAAACACCATGAGGCGCTTATGTGGAGAGGACATTCAACGTCACCTTTTAGGAGAAATTTTATCACCTAAAGAAAGAGTTTAAGACAAATATAGGTTGACAATGATTTATCTTCGCACCAAGTATTCTTTTTTTTGTTTTTTTTTTCCAATCAATTTCTATTGCGAATTAAAACCCATAATTTCGCAATCATGTGGGGATTTCTTTCTTTAGATTGAGATGGGTCAACTTCTCTACTATATTGTTAATAACATATTAGGACATGTTTTGGTGTCCAGTGCAATGCCCCAGCAAGAGCTCGGGCATTTGTCATCGAGGTTCCTTTCTAGAATGATGTATACATAAGAGTTTCTGAGTGAAATGATGATAATCATCACTTCTACTTTCATAATAAATGTTTTTCAGGTGGGATATCAGGTCGTTGGAAGTCCTCCGAAAATTCAGGAAATGGAGAAGCCAGCGGGATTTGATTATGATGTATTCTTGAACTTTAGAGGACCAGATACTCGCCGTGACATTGCCGATTGCCTTTATTCTAGCCTCACTGATTTCGGTATACGAGCATTTAGAGATAATGAAGAGCTTCACGTTGGGAAAGAGATTGGCCCGGAGCTTCTCCAAGCGATTAAGCGGTCGAAAATCTCGATTCCTATCTTTTCTATAAGATATGCCGAGAGTGAATGGTGCCTCATGGAGTTGGTCCAGATGGTGGAGTGCAAGGAAAAGTGGGGACAAGAGATCATGCCAATTTTCTACGAGGTTAAACCATCCGAGGTTCGTGACCAGAAAGAAGCTTATGGTGCGGCTATTCAGTCACATAGAGATAAGCGGCTGTACAATAAAAAGACTTTTCGAAACTGGAAGGCAGCTCTCAACAAGGTTGGAAACTTAAAGGGCTGGGAACTCAAGGAGAGGTACTTGAATTTATTATTGTGCATGATTTGTTTGTACCTTAGATATTATTTTGTTCATCTCGGTTTAACATTTTAGTTCTTTTGCCTTCAAAACTATTAGTGGCAAAGGTGAGTTCACAAAAAAAGTTGTTCAGGAGCTTTCGATCAAGTTGAAAAGGAACTACGTGGCCGTATCTGATTACTTGGTTGAAATGGATGATCATGTGGACGAAATCATGGAATTGATAGGTGAACAGACCACCGAAACAAAGGTCGTTGGTATCCATGGCATGGGTGGTATCGGAAAGACAACTCTTGCCACAATCATTTATAATAAACTGTCGGCCCATTCCACTAACTGTTGCTTCCTGTCTAACTGCAAAGACAAAGATGTTGCGATTTTGCAGAAGCAGCTCATCTTTGATATCCTAAAAGAGAGTGTGCCCATCCGTAATAAGGCAGAATGGATTACTGCGATCAAGGAGAGGTTATCCTCTAAAAAGGTCGTACTTCTACTTGATGATGTCATCGAAAAGACTCAGTTGGATGCTCTTGTGGGAATGGGTAAATGCTGGTTCGACAGAGGAAGTAAGGTTATTATCACCACAAGAGATGAGGAAGTTCTCAAACATGTAGATGTGAAGTACAAACTTACTGAAATGGATTTTAATCATTCCCTTATACTGTTTAGCAGACATGCCTTTAATAATGATCATCCTCCGGCTGAATATTTCGACCTCTCAAAAAATGTGGTAAATATCTGCGGTCGTCTTCCTTTGGCTCTTGAGATCATTGGTTCTCTTCTAGCTAAGGAAGACAGAAATTTTTGGGGGACCACATTAAAGAAGCTGAAAAGTATTCCCGATAAAGGAGTTGAAAAAAGGTTGAACATTAGTATTGAGGCATTAGATCAACCAGCGAGGAAAATATTTCTCGATGTTTGTTGCTTCTTCGTTGGGTTTGATGTGAGAATTGTGAGTCACATGTGGGAAAGCTGTGGGTTTCACCCACGCTATTATCTTCACATCCTCCAAAAGATGTCGTTAATAAAGATTACGAAACATGAGCAACTGTGGATGCATGATATCATAAGAGACATTGGGCGAAATTTTGTTCGTAAGAATGCTGATTATAAACCAGAGAAGCAAAGTCGGGTGTGGGATCATGAGAAATCGATTGATGTCCTTGAAATAAAGGAGGTAAAGTATTTGCAATGTTTTTCCTATCAAAAAGACGAGTTATATATATTGACTTTGCTTATTTGCTTCTATCTAAACCGAGTCATTACTTGCGTGCTTAGTACGATCACATGCTCATCTGTAAATTATATTGTAAATTAATTTTAAATTATATGTAAGTACATTCTCAAGTATATTCAACTCGAATGCCTTCAACAAGCAATTATGGGATCACCAGCTTTTGTTTAATGTTTTTTTTTTTTTTGGCAGGGAAGAGAAAACGTTGAAGCAATATGTCTCAAGTTTGATCGTCAATTTCAAGAGTTCATTGAGAAGGAAGAATCTATAAGCCTATCAAAATTAAGATTTCTTCAAGTGGATTATGTAGACTTGGATGAGAACAACGGTCAGCATTTTCCTTCTACCAACTTCTGCCAGAGGAATCCGATCATGCTTCCTAATTTGATAATGCTCTCATGGCATAACTTTCATGTCTATTTCAAATTCATCACAATTTGTCTTAAGAAGCTAATGATTCTTGATCTATCAAGGAGTGAAATTACTGATGAGTGGGAGGGATGGAACCACCTCAAGGTACGGTATTATTTCGACATGAATTTGCTATATTGACTTTGCTGTCCAGTATCTCAAAATTTATTCAGAATCAACCTCCTCTTCATTACAGATGACAAAGAATTTGAAGGTTCTAAATTTGACTGGATGTGGAAACTTGCATAGAACTCCTGACCTTTCTGCTCATGAAAATTTAGAGCAACTGATTCTTCAAGGGTGCATGGAACTGGTTGAAGTCCATAGGTCTATAGGTAGGTTAAAGCATTTAGTGTTATTAAACTTGAAATATTGTGGGAAACTTCGGACATTGCCTGACGAGATGGAAGAAATTGAAGACTTGAGAGAACTTCTTCTTGATGGGACATCTATTACCAAAATTCCTGAATGGAACGGAATGGAGAAATTGGAAACTCTCAGTGCAGTGTCATGTCGCTTACTGAGTGAACTTCCACTTGGAAATTTTGGATCTCTCATCGAGTTAGATCTTTCTTGTTCAAGCATACGAGAGTTACCCGACTCAATAGAGACGATGAAGAACTTGAGAATACTAAGGATCTTTGACTCCATGTTAGAAAAGCTACCTAGCGCCCTTGGGAAGTTGGAGAGGCTTGAAGAGATCTATGCTAGCAGTTATGGATGTTTGAGTGAGGAAAATCCAAGTGAGATCAGAAGACTATCATTGGAGAAGCTTGAAAAGATCCATGCCAGCAGTTGTAGATATTTGAGTGGGGAAATTCCAAGTGAGATTGGAAAACTATCATTTCTAAGAATCTTGACGTTATCGGGCACAAGAATTTCCAATATACCTAAGCTTCCTGAAAGTTTGACCGAACTAGTCCTAACCAATAATCTACAGATGAGATGCCCAGATCTCTCGAACCTAATAAATTTGAGAGTTTTGACGTTGAAATTAGAGTATCAAAGCCCTTCCATTCCAACTCCAAGCCTCAATTGGATCGGAGGGTTAAGAAAGCTAGAGTCCTTAGGGTTGTATTGTGATGATTTGGTCACCCTACCTTTAGATTTTAATCGCCTTTCGAAGCTCAAGGAGCTTAAACTCCTCGCAAATAACCTAAAATGCCTACCTAAGCTTCCTCATAATTTGTCATACTTCCATTTTGATGGGCATGGATTAATGGAAAAGTCGTTAAATCTTTCATATTGGGAGAAGTTATCAAGATTGGAAGTCTCTTATTGTGAACAGCTAAAAGAGATTCAAGTTCTGGAACCTTTGAAAAGCCTGCGATCGCTTAAGCTTGGGGATCTTCCGTCGCTGGTGAAGTTGCCCGACCTGACTGGCTTGAAGAAGCTCCGAAATTTATGGATAAATGATTGTCCTAAACTGGTTGAGGTTCGAGGTCAGCTAGAATCATTGGTGTATTTTGATATAGTGCGCTGTCAATCACTCGAACAACTGCCTGATCCATTGAGCTTCAAGCATATAAGAACATATACAATAAGTAGTTGTTGGAAGGTAGAAGAGATTCAAGGCCTGGAAGCTTCGGAGAACTTGTTTTGGTTAGATATAAACAATCTTCCATTGCTAGAGAAGTTGCCTGACCTGACCAATGCCAAGGACTTTTATGGTTTTTCTTTAGAACATTGCCCTCGTGTGGTTGAGATTCCAGGTAGGTTAGAATCATTGAACGCCCTTTTTATAGAAGGCTGCGGGTCTCTGCATCAATTTTCTGATCCTTTAAGCTTAAAGAATCTATGGCACGCGAATATAAAGGAATGTGAGAGATTGGAGGGGACTCTGGAATCCGATGAGTACGGACATTTGAAAAAAGTGAAAAGAGCCTCTCTAGAATATTTGGCGAAAAAGTGAGAAGAGCCTTTCAAGAATTTTGGTTTAGAGAACTGAAATCACGGAGAGAAGATTTTCCGTATCAGATTAGTGAGGAATATTATCTCGAAATGACGCGTAAAGGTGGGACCCACTCTTCAGAAATATCAACTTTTTCTCTCTCCTTTTTTATATTGTTTCGTTTTTTCTCCCGTTGCCCCCCGTCTTCTCACGTTCTTTCGTTCTCCTTCCTTCGTCTTCCTCCCTCATCAGCGATGACCCGAGCGAGGACCTCGCGCAGAACTAGCAGCGACGGACTCCGACTGTCAAGGAACGCGACGGCGACCCCGAGCGCAAGAACGAGACGTGATTCGGCCAGGCGGAGATCTCCCTCCGGGGACTGCGGCCTCGTCTTCCTGCCCGCCGATCTGTTCCCACGAGAGTTTTGTAGGTTGTCTAGAAAAAGGTCTTGCTTTTTCCTTCTCCGCATCTTTATTTGGTTTTCTGGTAATTTTCTCTTGGCATTTTCATGAATTGGGTACGCGTGCGAATCTTCGATGCAATCTGTGATAGATTAGGGGAAGATTTGGGACGGATTGAGTTGTTTTTATTATTTTCAGTCGTGACTTGTCATACATACGAAATGAAAACAGCCTTTCGATGAACTCGCTCGGGAGCTGACTCACTTGGTTTTCGTCCATCTGCATCTAATCTTTAATAGCTTTGGTCTAAACCACAAGTCGCATTCTATTGAAACACATTGCTACTCCTGTGCGTTTGTTGGGTTCTGCACGCGTGAGGAAATTGATTTTCGCTCCTTAGGAACTAGTTCAAAACATACATGGCGAATCAGTTGTTCTTCTGAGCTTGTCAAGGTCTAGCTAAAACCGAAATATTGTCCTGGAAGGCATGAAATCTTTACTATAATCGATTGGTTCTGCAATTTCTTTCTTCTTCTCTTGGTCTGTTGTGGTCCTACTTACTTCTAATATTTTAGCTGGCGTACTTAGTGATTAAATCACTTGCTCCAGATTTCATTCGTAGAGATTATTGTTCACGAGGCATTACCCTGACAATGTGTTGCATTCAGTGTCGCGAATTCTATCAAACATCAGCAACCATATTCGCAGAATTGTCGCTGATTTCCCATCAAAATTTCCACATTGAAGAAATGAAGAAGTAGGGGCAAAACATTGTGTCTAGCATAAACATAAAACGCTCCCTAGGTAATCATGTGCAATGGTCGCCAAGGTTCTTTAGTTTTGATAACTTAAAACAGATTTCTGCAGGCGGTTCTGAGTGGATTCATTACTGCGTTTCTAGTTCCATCATTTGAAATTTTTGGTGGTATTACCAGCAAAATTGGAATTGTTAGGTAAAAGAAAATGAACGGTCACTTGCTTGTTAGGTAAAGAGGTAGTAAATTACCAAAGCTATCAGAAATTTAGCAATTTCCCACTAGATTGGTAAATTACCAAGTCTTCTGGAAACTTTCCGGTGTCGTAAGTGAATTAATAACACTATTAGAAATTTATTAATATTTCAATGAAGTAGTAAATTATCAACTCATTTGAAATTTAACCAATATCATAAGTAAATTAATAACAATACTTTTGAACACGGCATACAACTTTCCATTGTGTTGCGCTCTCCAAGTGTGCTTGTTCCCCATATTAAGTAAATTACCAACTCCATTGAAATTCTACAAGTGTTGTTAGCAATATACCAACACTATAATTAATTTTTCTGAGTATGTATATAAGATTATGGGAAAAGACAGATGTTCTACCGTTCTCTATAAGATTGAGAAAATGTAAAGTACAATGATTTATACATGAAATTATATGACTTGTGTAACCTGATGTGACTTGAATAGCCTATATATGATATTATGAACTTGAGGTCCAAGATTGAGAAAAGAAAGAAAATAGAATGGGTATGAATCTTGATGAGAATTGAGTCTAGGATAGCTGTCATTATGTGTTTGTACTGTATTTATCATCATTGGAGGATACCTGTGATGAATGGGTTGAAGCGTGGTAAATATGTATTTATGATTTCTTCTTGCATTATTTAGTGGTCATAATGTCTTGTTAGTTGAGTTAGTCAAGATGAGTCGTGGCTAGTGGCAAGTAGGTAATAGATATTTACTTGTGTCTATCGATGAGCTGTTGATGTCTATGCATAATGAGATTTGGAATGATCAATTGTGTGCATTTAAGCGTTAAAACGAATGTCATTCATTGCTTCTATTTTATACATTGCACAGATAATTAAAGTCATTTTTATATAATGCACGGATTACCCTATCTTAGGTGAATATTGGTTTTCCTATTGATTATAATATATGACCTTATTTGCTAATTGTTATTGTTATGTTCTTGGGTCGAGTAGTGGGTAGGCCTCCTATTTTGGAAGTAGAGCTATCATTTACTGAATGTCAACTCATTCCCTCAAAAATATTATACATCTTTTTAGATTTGCGCTTCTACATATCTTTTTATGGCAGATCTTCTGTACAAGGTTTTAATTACGTAAAGTAATAAAAAAAATTATGTACATTCACTCGACGATAAGTAACTTATTAATTCAATAGGTTTTGACAATTTGGATGATGCTTCTAAATTCATTGAAGCTCCAAGTCCTTCATAGCTCAGAAGGTTAGGGAAGCTGGAATACTTGCTGTTGGAATCTCATTATTTCATCACCCCATTTTCAGACATCATTTTTCTTTCACAGCTCAAGGGACCTGAACTGGTCCCCTCCAAGAAGCTGCACTGCCGACCTGGCCTTCCCCCAAATTTGTTGTACTTAGATACCGAATCATGCAAGGAAATAAAAACGTGAATAGACCTTTCAAATTGGAAGGCGCTGTCAAATTTGGAAGTTGGTCGTTGCCCTAAAGTGAGAGAGTTCAGAAGCCTCCAAGTTTTGGAGAACCCAATTGCCTTCAAGCTTGAAGGAGTTCCATCTATGGACAAGTTGCCTGACCTGACCAACCTGAAGAAGCTCCAGAAATTTTACCTGCAGTGATGTCCTAAAGTGGTTGAGATCCAAGGCAGAGTAAAATCGTTGGAGGCAACTTTCGATAGGTTCCTTCTAAATCTTTGGAGAAGTTACGGGATCGAGAAGCTAAAATCTTTTTATACACTCAAGCGTGAGAAGGTAGAATGTTCTCTTGAGTGCTGATGATCAGTGAAGTACTTGAGGAATTGACGCAGTCTGATCTTGCGGAATCCAACTTAGAGTATCTTTTTGTTGTTTTTAAGATACTTTTATCTCTTGGACTTCTGAGTTTGGTTAATGGTAGAAAGTAAATGTTGGTTGCGCACCTGATTTCAGTGGTTGGCCAGCAACTCAAAACTCTGTATATTGCAAGCTCCTTGTGTAATAATCAGAAAATATCAGTACAAATATTTCTTCTCTCGATTGTGTTACTATTGGATCCAAACTAAGCTTCCAACGTAGAAGGTTTTTTCGTATTGCTTCTGCTGTGGATCTTAAGGCCTTGGGCCAGACTGCTTGTTTTATGCGCTGCATTCCCCACATGGATTGTGGGCCTTGCCCATCTCCAGTCACCAACGTTAAGGCCCAAGAAACTTAACCAGCCCTTTCACTCGACAGCGAGGATTCTCCATTCGGTAGCCGGAGAAATCAGGGCCGTCCATATCACTCGACTTTCCGTTTCGGGGTACCGTAGCCCGAGCCCGCCTCCCGTTTTGAGGCCCGGCGAGGGAGGGTGAATTCACCGTCTGATAGGAGTCTTTGGCCCTGTTTGTTTGTGTTTCTTTTTTCTGTTCCGAAACAGTTTTTCTGTTTTTTTGTTCCCGGGAACAAAAAAAGAACAGAAATGCGTTTGTGTGCGTTTTTGTTCCAAATCTGTTCTTTTGTTCCCGAGAACAAAAAAAGAACAGAAATAAGAAACAAAAAAAAAATGTTTCTTGTTTCTGGAACAAAAATAAAGAAACAAGTTTTCTCTCTCTTCTCTTCTCTTTTCTTTTTTCTTCTTCTTCTTTTCTTCTTCTTCTTGCTTTGGCCGGCGGCCTCGGCCCAGCCACGGCGAGACTCGATCTCGCCTTGGCTGGGGGCTCGCCTAGCCAAGCCATCGGCCGAGATTGGCGACCGGCCAAAGCAAGAAAAAAAAAACATTAAAAAATTAAAAGAAACAAAAAAATAATATAAATTTATCAAACATGTTTTTGTTCTTTTTTTATTTTAGGAATAAATTTACCAAACGTGCTTTTTTGTTTAAAAACTATTCTTCGGAATATAAATAATTTTTTCTATTTCTGTTCTTTGAAACAAAAAAAAAATAGAAACACAGAAAAACGCACCATTGTCTCTCTTCTGCCAATCTCAAAGGCCGAGAACGTTCATCCACTTCCATCTATGTAACTGTCAGGCCTCAGATCCTGAAACGCAATTCCACCACCAACATCGACGCCTAAACCCTTCACCAGTCGACCTCGTACCTTGTCGAAAAATCGGAACTTTCTGATATCGGAGAGCGGGAGTGGCGAAGAAGAAAAGACGGCACGAAGCTGAAGCGCAGGCGAGCGGTGTCGAGCCTCGGAGTGAGCTCCTCAACAACGGCGGCGGCGGCAATGGCCCTCGCGACGACGAGCCGAAGAAGAGGAGCGGCAAGAAGATTAGGAGGAAGGGCGGCGACAGCTGCAGCGAAGGCGGAGGCTAGTCCGGTTCCATCATCAACAACACTCAGTTTTGGCGTGAATTACTGGCGCTAAAAGCTAAATTAGTTTTGAGTGGATCTGTTGATTTCATTTGTTTGATGTTTTTTTTTTTTTGTGTTTTTTTAACGGAGATACTCGTATCTTTAAGATATTTTGGTACCATTATTTTTGGCGATTAGAATTAAGAACACTCCTAGGTAGAAAATTGATACCCTCAGCTCTCTATTTAACAGTAGAGACGGATTGAATACACTATAATGTTGCACTCTGTTGTGAACCGGAACTCTCCGCTTCTGTAAATTGCAGCTGTCATCTCTGCACTCCTGTGTGGTCGAACTTATTTTGCTGGAAAAATAGTTATAGCATTCATGCTTCTTTTTTCTGTTGAATTTTTATCAACTTCACAAGTGATTTAGTAATCCGCTCCTCTTTTTCTGATATGCTGATACTGCCTGGCATGTGAATAGTAGCCTCGTGCCTAACTATTAGTCATAGGGGACTGCGATTCTTTGCCTGCGCCCATTAAGTTCAAGTGAGCAACCAATCGACTGTTGTGGAATCTTTTTGTCAAATTGATTTTGGCAAAACTAAAAGAGGACGGTTTCGGCATAACTTCTTATGAGATAATAAGATAATTAGTCGACCTACAAGCCACAATAGGTGCTTATGTGCAGGGGGACATTCAACTTTACCTTTTAAGAAAAAATTTATCTCGTAAGTAAAAAGTTTAAGACAAAAATATGTCGACAGTGATTTATCTTCTCTAAATTTTCCTTTTTCCGATCAATTTCAAGTGTGAACTAAAACCCATAATTTTGCAATAAGTTGGAGATTTCTTCCTTTAGTATTTAGATGGGTCAACTTCTCTACTATAATTGGGCATATTTTGGTGTCTAGTGGAATGCCAGAAGGAGCTCATGCATTTGTCATCAAGATTGCTTTTTAGAATGACTTAAAACAGAAGAGTTTCTGAGAGAAATCATGATAATCATCACCCCACTTTCATAGTAAATGTTTTTCAGGTGGGATATCAAGCCGTTGCAAGTCCTTCGAAAATTCAGGAAATGGAAAAGCCAGTGGAACCTTATTATGAAGTATTCTTGAGCTTCAGAGGACTAGATACTCGCCATGGCATCACTGATGTCCTTTACAAACGGCCTCATTGATGCCAGAATACGAGCATACAGAGATGATGAAGAGCTTTGCGTTGGGGAAGAAATTGGCCTGGAGCTTCTTCAAGCGATTAAGCAGTTGAAAATCTCGATTCCTATATTTTCTGAAGGATATGCTGCCAGTAAATGGTGCCTCATGGAATTGGTCCAGATGGTGGAGTGCAAGGAAAAGTTGGGACAAAAGATCATACCAATTTTCTATGGTGTTGAACCACGGGTGGTGCATAAGCAGACTGCAACTTACGGTGAGGCCATCAAGTCACACATAAATAAGCAGTTGTACATTGATTTAGTCGAGATGAGTCGTGGCTATTAACGAGTAGAGAATAAATATTTACTTGTGTATATCGATGATCTACTGATATCTACGCATCATGAGATTTGGTCATATAAATGATATATGACCTTATTTGCCAATTGTTATTGTTGTGTTCTCAGGTCGAGTAGTGAGTAGGCCTCCCATTTTAGAAGTAGAGACGTTTAGATTTGCACATCTACATATCTTTTTAAGGTGGATCTTCTGTACAAGGTTAGGGAAGCTGGAATCCTTGCTGTTAGAATCTCATTGTAGACATTCATTTGATGTTAAGTTATTTATTAATTTGATATTCAAATTGTATGTAAAATTCAGGTTTTGACAATTTTGATGATGCTTCTAAATTCATTGGAGCTCCACGTCCTTCATAGCTTAGAAGGTTAGGGAAGCTGGAATCCTTGCTGTTGGAATCTCATTATTTCATCACCCTATCTTCCCACATCATTCTTCTTTCACAGCTCAAGGAACCGGAAATGGTCCTCTCCAAGAAGCTGCAATGCCGATCTGGCCTTCCCCCAAATTTGCTGTGCTCAGATACCGAATCATGCAGGGAAATAAAAACATCAATAGACCCTTCAAATTTGAAGGCACTGTCAGATTTGGAAGTTGCTCATTGCTTTAAAGTGGGAGAGTTCAGAGGCCTCCAAGTTTTGGAGAGACTGAGTGCCTTAAAGCTTGGAGGAGTTCCATCTATGGACAAGTTGCCTGTCTTGACCAACTTAAAGAAGCTCCAGAAATTTTCTCTGCAGTGATGTCCTAAGGTGGTTGAGATCGAAGGCAGACTAAAATCGTTGGAGGCAACTTTGGATAGGTTCTTTTAATCTTTGGAGAAGTTACCAGATCCATCAAGCTTCAAGAAGCTAAAATCTTTTTATATACACAAGCGTGAGGAGGTAGAAGATTCTCTGAGTTCTGATGGTGGTGGACTTGAAGGAAAATATGCAAACCGATCTTGCAAAATCCTACTTGTCTGAGCATCTTTTGTTGTTGTTAGGATACTTTTATGTTCTGAGTTTGGTTAATGGTAGAATGTAAACGTTGGTCGCGCACCTGATTTCAGTGGTTGGCCAGTAACTCAAAAACTCTATATGTGGCAAGCTCCATATACACATGTAACAATCAGAAAATATGGTATAAACATTTCTTCTCTCAATTGTGTTGCTATTGTATCCAAGCTAAGCTTCCAACGTTGAAGGTTTTTTTCGTATTGCTTCTGCTGTGGATCTTCTGTTCCTACCATTGCCTCAGGTGCAGACTGTCAACGTTTCAGATGCGAATTCTTCCTCTCCACAGTTCGTATTCTTTCCTATAGCTGTTGTCAGACTGAGGGAGTAAAAATTGATTTGCAAACTTCCCAAGTGCCGTAAGAAACTAGAGAGTCCAAAGCACACAAACTTTTGAGGGATAAAATTGACAGAAAATTAGATAACTAAGCTTTCCACTTGCTCTTTTTTCCTTGCCTTAGATTTAGTTTGTCTCAATTGATTTGATCTAAGAACTTCACCATTGGTACTACTCGAAACCTTACAACATGGCAGCAATATGATCCTTAATACTATATCAGGCAAAATGACAGCATCATGTCTATCGAATTGAGTTGATAGAAATTCCAGAATTGAAAAGAACACTAAATAATTTTGATGCCGGGGATTGTATACTATTGCTAATGCTTGCAGGTCTGCTATCACTGAAGACGTTATCCTAAACTTCTCCCATGGAGTTGTCCTAAACTGGTTGAGATTCAAGGCAGAGCAGAACAATTTGGAGATGCCTCATACTGACTAGGTCGGAAAAGCTACTTGACTATTCCAGCTTCTAGAAGCCAACATGTTTGATCATGAACAATACTGAGAAGCTGAAAGATTGGCTTTCTGTAAAAGGAAAAAAAAAAAAAAACAGTGCACTAACTACTACTATCTTAATTATCAAATGGTGATCCAAAAAGAAAAGTAGTGGGACAAGGATTAAATAATTATAATGCATGGAAATATTGTGCTTTTCACTCCCTTACATCGTATTTGGTATGACAAAAGAGAAATAATGAGTAAATGAACTGAGCCATTAAATTTCATTACTTTCATTGATAAATCAATACAAGAGCTGACATAAATGTAGGTAATGAAATGAATCAGAGATTTTATGAAAAACAATTTGAAAAGAAAATGTAATAAAAATACCAATATTAAACTTAGACTTTATAGTATGATTGCATTCACGTTAGATTTAGATATTTATAGTATAATATTGTGATAGTAATTTAAATTTATTTCCTAGTCGTCGTTTGAAAATAATGGAATAAGTCTTTTGTTGATTGATCAACATCGATGCATAAAAACATATCATTAATTTAATGTTTAATCATAAATAATTTATAAATATAAGTTAAGTTGACTTATATTTTGAAGTTCGTGATTTACTTATAACTTCGGGATATCTATAGCCAGTCGTAATTTCCAATGATTGGACCGTAGGATGGCTAGATTTTTCTTAAAATTTTCCTTGGTAAAAAATAAGTTTCAGGATGCCTTCTAGTGGGGATAATGGACGTTACCCTTTCACCCCTAACATTCCGACAACATAAAAGGTCGGGTGGCTACCTAACCTACTAAGTGCTGACCAAACGCACTATCGTGATTAAACATAAAATATTTTTGGTGCTTTATTCCTTTTTTGAGAGATAATAATAGTATATGAGCTATAACTTTATGCGTCATTTTCCTAACTGTTATAACTTTTTTTTTTCCGATTATTTGAATATCGTATATTCTAAGAAAATATTTGCTCAAGTATCATAACTTTTAATTGGTTATGTAAGTGATACAACTTTTAAAAATGTTTAGAAAAAAATATGATTTTCGGTATCTAGGTAAACAATTTAAAAAAGTTATGACACAAGCGATCAATTAAAATGTTATATAACACTTAAGTGATAAAAAATAAAGTTATAACGCTTAAGTAAGTTCCAAATAAAAGTCATATCACTCTAACAATCCAAATAAAATTATAATATTTAAATGAGTGTTGTACGAAAGTTATGACGTTTGTGGTATTATTTTTCCCAACTTTTCTTGTTTTACGAATTCACAGTTAATAACTCTGGCATAATCCAACTCAATTACTTAAAATATATGAATTCTAAATTTTAGGTGTAGTATATGTAAAATTTGAGGGTTCACCTTCAAAAGAAGGGTTTCATTGTCATTAAAAGAATATCAATTAGTGTAAATTGAATGATTTTTAAACTAATAATATGCAATGAAAATCTCGCCTTTCGCGCCAAAAAGTTTTCGTACTTGGAGAAATTTCCCGGTAACTCAACGCGTTTACTCAGAAGTCAAAAAGCAACGCGTGTTCACTTTATCACGGTCCCCTTGGCTTGAAGTTTCTCTGCAAAAAGCAAGCCCTCACTTTCCTGGAAGGGCACGGCGAGGGAGGGTTAATTCACCGTCTTTGTCTCTCTTCCGCCGATCTCGAAAGCCAAGACCGTTTATTCTTGGGATCTTCATCTGCTTCTCACCCCTTCCATCTCCGGTAATTTCCTCTCGTTTGTTGCCTTCTGTTTATTGAATCGGGTCTGTTCAGTGTTCTGTAATGCAACTAGATGCAGAATTTGATGGAAACGAGAGAGGGACTCTCACATCAGCATCAAATTCCTTCCTCAGTTGACTCCGTGATTGATCAATGCTAGTTGCGTCTAACGCTAATAGCTTTAGCCTCTAACTCTACTCACATGCTCATCCACTTCCATCTATGCAACTGTCAGGCCTCAGATCCTGAAACGCAATACCACCACCAACATCGACGCCTGAACCCTTGACCAGTCGACCTCGTACTTTGTCGAAAAATCGGAACTTTCTGATTTTAGGGAGCGGGAATGGCGAAGAAGAAGACACAGCACGAAGTTGAAGAGGAGGCGAGCGGTGTCGAGCCTCGGAGTGAGCTCGTCGTCGGCGGCGGCTGCGGCGGCAGCGGCCCTCGCGACGACGAGCCGAAGAAGAGGAGGGAGGGCGGCGGCGGCGGCCCTCGCGACGACGAGCCGAAGAAGAGGAGCGGCAAGAAGAGGAGGAGGGAGGGCGGCGGCGGCGGCGAAGGCGGAGGCGAGTCCGGTTCCATCGTCGACAACGCTCAGTCTTACGAGCTCGCCACCCGCGTACTCTCTCTCTCTCTCTCTCTCTCTCTCTCTCTCTGAGTTTTCGCGTGGATTGCTGGCGCTAAAAGCTAAATTAGTTTTGAGTGGATCTGTTGATTTCATTTGTTTGATGGGACTTTTTTTTTTTTTTGTGCGAATAGTGATAGTGGTATCTTTAAGAGACTTCAATATGACAAATTCGTACCTTATTGTCTAGTGATTAGCAGTAAGAACACTCCTTGGCAGAAAATTGATAACCTCAACTCTGTATATAACAGTAGAGACGAATTGAATACACTATACTGTTGCACTCTGTGGTGAACCAGAACTCTCTGCTTTCATAAAATGCGGCTCTCATCCCTACACTCCTGTGCGTTCCAACTTATTTTCTGGAAAAAACAGTAATATTGCATTCATGCTTCTATTTTCTGCTGAAATCTTATTAACCCCATAATTGATTAGTGAGTAAATCCCATTTGTCTGATATGCTGGTACTTTCTGGTAAGTGTGGATAATAGCTTCAGCCCTAACTGATGCTCACCCATGACCGTGTATCTGTTTTTTGATAACCTATGAGATGGCTGTGATTAGGGATCGGTTTATGATCTTAAGAAACTAGTCCAATATGGTGGGGGTTGCATTTGCTTTAATGTAATTTCTTGATTTTATTATTCTAATGAGATCGTCATAGGGGAATGAGTTCTTCACCAGCATCTGTTAAGGTTGAGGAAGCAACTCAATGAGTGTTGTGGAATGTCTTCGTCAAATCTATTTTGGTTAAACAAAATTAGGAAGGTTTGATCATAATTTCTTATCAGATAATAAGATAATTAGTCAACCAACAAGCAACATTAGGCGCTTATGTGGAGAGGACATTCAACGTCACCTTTTAGGAGAAATTTTATCACCTAAAGAAAGAGTTTAAGACAAATATAGGTTGACGATGATTTATCTTTGCACCAAATATTCTTTTTTTGTTTTTTTTTTCCAATCAATTTCTATTGCGAATTAAAACCCATAATTTCGCAATCATGTGGGGATTTCTTTCTTTAAATTGAGATGGGTCAACTTCTCTACTATATTGTTAATAACATATTAAGACATGTTTTGGTGTCCAGTGCAATGCCCCAGCAAGAGCTCGGGCATTTGTCATCGAGGTTCCTTTCTAGAATGATGTATACAGAAGAGTTTCTGAGTGAAATGATGATAATCATCACTTCTACTTTCATAATAAATGTTTTTCAGGTGGGATATCAGGTCGTTGGAAGTCCTCTGAAAATTCAGGAAATGGAGAAGCCAGTGGGATTTGATTATGATGTATTCTTGAACTTTAGAGGACCGGATACTCGCCGTGACATTGCTGATTGCCTTTATTCTAGCCTCACTGATTTCGGTATACGAGCATTTAGAGATAATGAAGAGCTTCACGTTGGGAAAGAGATTGGCCCGGAGCTTCTCCAAGCGATTAAGCGGTCGAAAATCTCGATTCCTATCTTTTCTATAAGATATGCCGAGAGTGAATGGTGCCTCATGGAGTTGGTCCAGATGGTGGAGTGCAAGGAAAAGTGGGGACAAGAGATCATGCCAATTTTCTACGAGGTTAAACCATCCGAGGTTCGTGACCAGAAAGAAGCTTATGGTGCGGCTATTCAGTCACACAGAGATAAGCGGCTGTGCAATAAAAAGACTATTCGAAACTGGAAAGCAGCTCTCAACAAGGTTGGAAACTTAAAGGGCTGGGAACTCAAGGAGAGGTACTTGAATTTATTATTGTGCATGATTTGTTTGTACCTTAGATATTATTTTGTTCATCTCGGTTTAACAGTTTGGTTCTCTTGCCTTCAAAACTATTAGTGGCAAAGGTGAGTTCACAAAAAAAGTTGTTCAGGAGCTTTTGATCAAGTTGAAAAAGAACTACGTGGCCGTATCTGATTACTTGGTTGAAATGGACGATCATGTGGACGAAATCATGGAATTGATAGGTGAACAGACCACTGAAACAAAGGTCGTTGGTATCCATGGTATGGGTGGTGTCGGAAAGACAACTCTTGCCACAATCATCTATAATAAATTGTCGGCCCATTCCACTAACTGTTGCTTCTTGTCTGACTGCAAAGACAAAGAGGTTGCGATTTTGCAGAAGCAGCTCATCTTTGATATCCTAAAAGAGAGTGTGCCCATCCGTAATAAGGCAGAAGGGATTACTGCGATCAAGGAGAGGTTATCCTCTAAAAAGGTCGTACTTCTACTTGATGATGTCATCGAAAAGACTCAGTTGGATGCTCTTGTGGGAATGGGTAAATGCTGGTTCGACAAAGGAAGTAAGGTTATTATCACCACAAGAGACGAGGAAGTTCTCAAACATGTAGATGTGAAGTACAAACTTATTGAAATGGATTTTAATCATTCCCTTATACTGTTTAGCAGACATGCCTTTAATAATGATCATCCTCCGGCTGAATATTTCGACCTCTCGAAAAATGTGGTAAATATCTGCGGTCGTCTTCCTTTGGCTCTTGAGATCATTGGTTCTCTTCTAGCTAAGGAAGACAGAAATTTTTGGGGGACCACATTAAAGAAGCTGAAAAGTATTCCCGATAAAGGAGTTGAAAAAAGGTTGAACATTAGTATTGAGGGATTAGATCAACCAGCGAGGAAAATATTTCTCGATGTTTGTTGCTTCTTCGTTGGGTTTGATGTGAGAATTGTGAGTCACATGTGGGAAAGCTGTGGGTTTCACCCATGCTATTATCTTCACATCCTCCAAAAGATGTCGTTAATAAAGATTACGAAACATAAGCAACTGTGGATGCATGATATCATAAGAGACATTGGGCAAAATTTTGTTCGTAAGAATGCTGATTATAAACCAGAGAAGCAAAGTCGGGTGTGGGATCATGAGAAATCGATTGATGTTCTTGAAATAAAGGAGGTAAAGTGTTTGCAATGTTTTTCCTATTCAAAAAGACGAGTTATACATATTGACTTTGCTTATTTGCTTATATCTAAACCGAGTCATTACTTGTGTGCTTAGTACGATCACATGCTCATCTGTAAATTATATTGTAAATTAATTTTAAATTATATGTAAGAAGTACATTCTCAAGTATATTCAACTCGAATGCCTTCAATAGGCAATTATGGGATCACTAGCTTTTGTTTAATGTTTTTTTTTTTTTGGCAGGGAAGAGAAAACGTTGAAGCAATATGTCTCAAGTTTGATCGTCGATTTCAAGAGTTCATTGAGAAGGAAGAATCTATAAGCCTATCAAAATTAAGATTTCTTCAAGTGGATTGTGTAGACTTGGATGAGAGCAACGGTCAGCATTTTCCTTCTACCAACTTGTGCCAGAGGAATCCGATCATGCTTCCTAATTTGATAATGCTCTCATGGCATAACTTTCCTGTCTATTTCAAATTCATCACAATTTGTCTTAAGAAGCTAATGATTCTTGATCTATCAAGGAGTGAAATTACTAATGAGTGGGAGGGATGGAACCACCTCAAGGTACGTTATTATTTCGACTTGAATTTGCTATATTGACTTTGCTGTCCAATATCTCAAAATTTATTCAGAATCAACCTCTTCATTACAGATGACAAAGACTTTGAAGGTTCTAAATTTGACTGGATGTGGAAACTTGCATAGAACTCCTGACCTTTCTGCTCATGAAAATTTAGAGCAACTGATTCTTCAAGGGTGCACGGAACTGGTTGAAGTCCATAGGTCTATCGGTAGGTTAAAACATTTAGTGTTATTAAACTTGAAATATTGTGGGAAACTTCAGACATTGCCAGACGAGATGGAAGAAATGGAAGACTTGAGAGAACTTCTTCTTGATGGGACATCTATTGTCAAAATTCCTAAATGGAATGGAATGAAGAAATTGGAAACTCTCAGTGCAATGTCATGTCGCTTGCTAAGTGAACTTCCACTTGGAAATTTTGGATCTCTCGTCGAGTTATATCTTTCTTGTTCAAGCATACGAGAGTTACCCGACTCAATAGAGACAATGAAGAACTTGAGAATACTAAGGATCTCTGACTCCATGTTAGAAAAGCTACCTAGCGCCCTTGGGAAGTTGGAGAGGCTTGAAGAGTTGTATGCCAGTAGTTATGGATGTTTGAGTGAGGAAAATCCAAGTGAGATTGGAAGACTATCATTGGAGAAGCTTGAAAAGATCCATGCTAGCAGTTGTAGATATTTGAGTGGGGAAATTCCAAGTGAGATCGGAAAACTATCATTTCTAAGAATCTTGACGTTATCGGGCACGAGAATTTCCAATATACCTAAGCTTCCTGAAAGTTTGACCGAACTAGTCCTAACCAATAATCTACAGATGAGATGCCCAAATCTCTCGAACCTAATAAATTTGAGAGTTTTGACATTGAAATTAGAGTATCAAAGCCCTTCCCATCCAACTCCAAGCCTCAATTGGATTGGAGGGTTAAGAAAGCTAGAGTCCTTGGAGTTGTATTGTGATGATTTGGTCACCCTACCTTTAGATTTTAATCTCCTTTCGAAGCTCAGGAAGGTTAAACTCCTCGCAAATAACCTAGAATGCCTACCTAAGCTTCCTCAGAATTTGTCATACTTCCATTTTGATGGGCGTGGGTTAATGGAAAAGTCGATAAATCTTTCATATTGGGAGAAGTTATCAGAATTGAAACTCTCTTATTGTGAACAGCTAATAGCGATTCAAGTTCTGGAACCGTTGAAAAGCCTGCAATCGCTTAATCTTGGGGATCTTCCGTCGCTGGTGAAGTTGCCCGACCTAAGCAGCTTGAAGAAGCTCCAGCGTTTATGGATAAATGATTGTCCTAAACTGGTTGAGGTTTGAGGTCAGCTAGAATCGTTGGTGTCTTTTTATTTAGTGCGCTGTCAATCACTCAAACAGTTGCCTGATCCATTGAGCTTCAAGCATATAGAATTTTATCATATAAGTAGTTGTTGGAAGGTAGAAGAGATTCAAGGCCTGGAAACTTTGGAGAACTTGTTGTGGTTATCTATAGATAATCTTCCGTTGCTAGAGAAGTTGCCTGACTTGACCAATGCCAAGGCCTTTCTTTGGTTTTTTTTAAAACATTGCCCTCGTGTGGTTGAGATTCCAGGTAGGTTAGAATCATTGGGCATCCTTGAAATAAAAGGCTGCGGGTCTCTGCATCAATTTTCTGATCCTTTAAGCTTAAAGAAGCTAGTGTACGTGAGTATAAAGGAATGCCAGAGATTGGAGGAGACTTTGGAATCCAATGAGTACGGACATTTGAAAAAAGTGAGGAGCCTTTCTAAAATCCATAATTTTTAAAACAATGAGAAGAGTCTTTCTAGAATCTTATTGAAAAAGTGAGGAGAGCCTTTCAAGAATTTTGGTTTAGAGAACTGAAATCGCGGAGAGAAGATTCCGTATCAGATCAGTGAGTAATATTATCTCGAAATGACGCGTAAAGGTAGGACCCACTCTTAAGAAATATCAACTTTCTCTCTCCTTTTTTTTTGGTTTCGTTTTTTTTCTCCCGTTGCCCCCCCTCTGTCTTCTCACGTTCTTTCGTTCTCCTTCCTTCGTCTTTCTCCCTCATCAGCGACGACTCGAGCGAGGAGCTCGCCCAGAACCAGCAGCGACGGACTCCGACTGTCAAGGAACGCGACGGCGACCCCGAGCGCAAGAACGAGACGCGATTCGACCAGGCGGAGATCTCCCTCTGGGGACTGCGGCCTCGTCTTCCTGCCCGCCGATCTGTTCCCACGAGTCTTAAAAACAGGTCTTGCTTTTTCCTTCTCCGCATCTTTATTTGGTTTTCTGGTAATTTTCTCTTCGCATTTTCATGAATGGGGTCCGCGTGCGAATCTTCGATGCAATCTGTGATAGATTAGGAAAAGATTTGGGACGGATTGAGTTGTTTTTATTATTTTCAGTCGTGACTTGTCATACATACGAAATGAAAACAGCCTTTCCATGAACTCGCTCGGGAGCTGACTCACTTGATTTTCTTCCATCTGCATCTAATCTTTAATTGCTTTGGTCTAAACCACAAGTCGCATTCAATGAAACACATTGCTACTCCTGTGCGTAAGTTCGGTTCTGCACTGGTGAGGGGATTGATTTTTTCTCCTTAGGAACTAGTTCAAAACATACGTTGGGAATAAGTATTGGGGGGCTATTTGTCTTATGCAATATAGATGGCTGGGACTCGATTCTTCATCTGAGCTTATCAAGGTCTAGCTAAAACCCAAATATTGTCCTGGAAGGCATGAAATCTTTACTATAATCAATTGGTTCTGCAATTTCTTTCTTCTTTTTTTCGGTCTGTTGTGGTCCTAGTTACTTCTAAAACTCTTAGCGGGTGCAAGTGCAATTAGTAATTAATCTAGTCATGGGAGAAATTCATCGAGGATTCAAGATGATTTGCTTCAGAATTTTATTCGTAGAGATTAATGATCAATATGTTGCATTCAGTGTCATGAATTCAATTATACATCAGCAACCATAATCCCATAATTGTTGCGGATTTCCCAAGAAAATTTCCACATTGAGAAAATGAAGAAGTAGGGGCAAAGCATCTTGTCTAGCATGAACATAACCCTCCCTAGTTAATGATCATGTGCAATGGTCACAAAGGTCCTTTAGATTTCATGACTTCAAATGGATTTCTACAGGGGCTTCTGAATGATTATGACCGCATTTCAAGTTACCTGCTTGTTAGGTGAATCAGTAGTAAATTATCAATATTATCAGAAATTTATAAAATTTCCACTAAATTGACCAAATCTTCTTATATTCTACCTGTATATTAAATAAATACTAATACTATCAGAAATTCATCAATATAAGGAATTAGTAAATTATCAAATCCTTTGAAATTTTACCATTCCATGGAAATTCTGCAAGACTATTAGGAATTTATTGATATTCTAATAATTAAGTAAATTTCCAACTCCATGGAAATTCTGCAAGCGTTGTTAGTAATATACCAACACTACGATTACTTTTCCTGAATATGTTTATAAGACTCTTGGAAAAAATGAATATTCTACTGTAAACAGGTCTTTATATGGTTGAAAGGACATGAAGTCCAATAATTCATACATGAAATGATATGACTTGTGTAGCTTGATGTGAATTATATAGCCCATATGTGATATTATGAACTTGAGGTTCAAGATTGAGAGAGAAAATAGAATGGGTATGAATGTTGATGAGAATGAGTCTGGGGTAGCCATCATCATGTGGCTGTGGTATGACTTCATCTCATGAGCTGGTGGTGATGATGTCTCGTTGAGATGAGTTATGACCAGTGACAAGTAGGGAATACCCACTCGTTTATATGGATGAGCGATGGGTATCGCACACATGAGATTAGTAATTGAGTTGTGTGCATTGGAGTGTATCTATTTTATTCATTGCACAAATGATTATAGTCATTTGTATATAATGCATGAGTTGCATATCTTAAGTGAGCATTGATTTTCCAATTGACAATAATTGTTACTATAATGTTGTGTTCTTGGATTGACTGGTGAGTAGATGGACCTAGAACTTTCATTTACTGAGATTAGACTCCCCCCTCCAAAATATTGTCCATATTACTTGGGTTTGGAATTTAGGGACATTTAGATTAGTGTTTCTACATAGGTGGATCTTTTGTACAATGTTTTGATCATGTAAAGTGACAAAAGAATGTGTGTCATTTGATGTTAAATTACTTACTTATCTGATATTCAAATTGTATGGAAAATCCAGGTTTTGACAATTTTGAGGATGCTTCTGATTCAACGAAGCTCCACATCCTTGGTGGATCAGAAGGTTAGGCAGGCTGGAGTCCTATTTCGCCTTCCCCAAATTTGTCGTACTTAAATATATAATCATGCAGGAAACATTAATATACCTTTCAAATTTGAAAGCGCTGTCAGGTTTGGAAGTTGCTCATTGCCCTAAAGTGAGTTCAAAGGCCTCCAATGTTTGGGGAACCTGAGAGCATTAAAGCTTGAAGGAGTTCCATGTTGGAACAAGTTGCCTGACCTAACCGGCTTAGAGAAGCTCCAGAAACTCTATCTGCACTGCTGTCCTAAAGCGGTCGAGATCAAACGCTGGCTAGAATCCTTGGTGACAGTCTGGATCGGTTCCTGTAGATCTTTCAGAAAGTTTCCCGATCCATCGAGCTAGAAGAGGCTGAAATCTTTGCTTATTCATAAATGCGAGAAGCTAGAAGATTCTCTGGGTTCTGATGATCGGTGGAGGACTTTGAAGGCAGAGAAGGAGTCTGATCTTGTGGAATCCGACTTGTCAGAGTAATTTTTTCAGATATTTTTTTCTCTCTTGGACCTTAAGTATGGCAGATGGAAGGATGTAGGCGATGGTTGCGCCTGATTTCAGTGGTTGGGTGGCATCTCAGATGGTCTAAGTATTGCAAGCTCCTTACTATTGTTATTGTAATATTGTATGAGAGCTGAGGCACGAAGATTGTTTTTCATATTGCTTCTGCTGTAAATCTTTTGTGCCTTCCATTTTCTCATGTACAGACTGTCAATGATATGAAGTCTTCTGCTCTCTCCGCAGTTCGCATTCTTTCATGTGGCGGTCGAGAGAGAGTGAAGGAGTATAAAGATTCATCTCGAATTTCCCACCTGTAGGAAGAAGCTGGAGAGTCCAAAGAACACAAACTTTTGAAGGACCAAATTGACGGAAAATTCGATAACCAAACTTTGCATTAGCTCTTTTATTTGTCCTTAAAGTTAGTCTCGATTGTATCTAAGAACTTTGCCATGTGTACCACCTATCACCTTTCAACATGGCAGCTACATGCCCTCGATAGTATACCTGGCAAAGTACCAGCATAATCTTTTTCAAACTGAGCTGATAGAAATTATTGAATCAAAAAACCACTAAACCATTTAGATGTGAGAGATTGTGGACTGTCGTTAATACTTGCATCTTTGCCATCACTAGAGATGGCGTCCTAAACTTCTCCCATGAAGTTGTCCTGAACTGTTTGAGATTCAAGGCAGAGCAGAACAACTGGAGATGTACCATATTGACTGCATCAGAAAAGCTACCCAACCTTACCAGCTTCAAGAAGCCAACAAGTTTGATCATGAACAATACTGAGAAGCTGAAAGATTGAGCTTGAGATTGAGTATGTGATGTGGTTGTTAACTTCAACTAAAATACATTGATTTGCTTTCGTTACTATTTGTGATTGCATGATAATTGAATCAGTCATCTTTTCATCTCTCCCTCTCTCTCGAGTTATACCGCACTTTTTTCCTCTTTTGCCTTTTTCTCTAATCTTCAAAAGTAGCTTCTTTAACTATCAATTTCTATTAATTACTTATTAATCACGCTTAATGGTGATAATTAGTCACCTTAGTCGCCACATCGATAAGGCAACGACCTTTTTTGTTTTGCTGGCTAACAGACTAACATAGGGTAGATTATACACAGAAGAATAAGTACTAGCGTCCCTTTCATATGCTTTATACTTCGTAAAAGAAATTAAAAGAAGTGTAGAGTTGGGATTTTTTTTTTTTTTTTTTTGTATGGTAATTGGCCTAAAATTTATAACTACTTATATATGCTAGACTCTGGAGAAGAGAATATAGATAATCATGAGAAGTTATTTATCACATGATTAGGAAGTTTTCATTTAAGATATTGTATATTTTTAATCGGTTAGTAACACCTCCACTTGGTTTATGTCAAATCACTCAAAAAAGTAAGTGTCAATGTGCTAGGTACTTTTATTATTAAATTTACCGTGGTGATTAGAAGAAAGTAAGTAATCATTAGTACTTAATAATCTTTTTTCCTATGTTTGCATAAGGATAAATAGTCTTTAATCCATTAGTCTTCCATTAGTCAGTAACTCGTCAAATTTTGTTTGTCTGTTTTTTTTTTTTTTAATCTATATGTCAATTGTTTTAAGAAGGAATCTTTTCATCATGATTAGTATTTGCTCCTAAAAGCAAGTGCATATCTATCACTTGCTAGTATTTTCATGTGAGCAATTTATTTCCATATGGAAAAGTTACTCTTGACCTATAGAAATTAGCAAGGGAGTTAGTTTGCCTTTTTCCTTGTGGTGTTGGTTCAAACCTCATTAGAAGCACTTCAGGAGCAAAGCACCTAGCCAGTATGAGGCAATGCCCCGTTGAGGTTGCCTATGAGATGGAGTATATCGAGGTTTCGGAATCTGTGGCTTGAAATCTTAGGCTGGGCTTGAATTTTGGTTGAAGCAAACCCCCTTTCAAGTCCTATCTATTATAATAAGAACATTTAATTAACATATCAATGTTTGTAATAAGCAACTTCTCCACCTATATGGGGTAAGTAATTTTCAAAGTTTTAACGGACTCATCAACGTACCAGGAATAAGTAGCTTTTGTATATGAAGAATAGTAACAATCCAAGTTAGTCATCACTAATACGGCAAAAGTTGTCTATTTTGTTCGCATGCTCCGTCGAGGATATCCTATCCTCCCTCGTGGCTGCCATAGAGAGGCCGCGTTTTAATTGTGTGTGTACATGGCCAACAAAAATAACTAAATCGTGTATGCCTTGATTGAAGTGAAGAGGAAGCTTCCTTCTCAAGTTTTTGAAGACAATAGAATATATTAGATACGAGGTCAACCAGAAAAAGACTGACATCAATCATTGACCTGAACAGATCTCACGTACATTTGTTTCCCATCCCGACAGAAATCTTCACAGCATCGTTTTCATAGGTTTAGAGGGTGTACCCAGGTTGGTCCTCGCACTTGGCATTGGTCGTCGCTTCCATTGTTTCCATCTTTTTGTACGACCCAGTGAAGAGGTGAAAACAGACAACGGGATCACAGAAGCTGTTGGTGATTCTGCTGCTGCTTGTCTAGTAACGAATCATCTCAAACGCTGGAAGTTGTGAAGCCATGTCAACATGTTACGAAGTATTCTTGAGCTTTAGAGGACCGGATACACGCTTGGACATCGCTGATATCCTGTATACCAGTCTCATTGATGCTGGAATTCGAGCATACAGAGATAACGAAGAGCTCCGTACCGGGGAAGAGATCGGTCCAGTGCTTCTCCAGGCAATTGAGCAGTCCAAAATCTTGATACCCATCTTCTCCAAAGGTTATGCTGACAGTAAGTGGTGTCTTATGGAATTGGTACGGATGTTGGAGTGCAAGAGAGCTACGGGGCAGAAGATCATGCCCATTTTCTTCGATGTCAGGCCATCTGAGGTTCGAAACCAAATTGGGGATTATGGCGAGGCCTTTCTTTCGCACATGAAGAAGAAGCGGTTTGATGCGAATACCATCCTTGGGTGGAAGGCTGCCCTCAATGAGGTAGGAGCGTTAAAGGGATGGGATTTCCAGAGCAATCCGAACAGGTCTTGCTCTGCATCATGGTCTATTATCTGTTTTGCTCCAGAGATGAATTTCTGTTATTGCTTTTTTTGGATAGTTTTTTTGCACCTTAATCTAATATCTAAGTTCTTTTGCCTTTAATGCTCAGAGGTAAAGGTGAGTTCGTAAAAGAAGTTGTCAACAAGGTTTTAATTGAGTTGAAAAAGGCCTACTTAGTCGTATCTGATTGCTTGGTTGAAATGGACAATCATGTGGGTGAAATAATGAGAATGGTGTTTGCCGAGACTGATGAAACTACGATTGTCGGAATCCATGGCATGGGTGGTGTTGGGAAGACGACACTTGCCAAAATCATCTACAATCAACTCTCCCATCATTTTGAGGGTTGTTGCTTCCTTTCTAACATACGAGAAACTTCCGAGCAGAAGGGTATTGAGTATTTGCAGAATCAGCTCATCTCTATACTCCTTAGAAGGAAATGGCTAGACATTGATAATGTGGATGAAGGGACTATGATAATTGAGGAGAGGTTATTCTCTAAAAGAGTTCTACTTCTACTTGATGACGTTGACAAAAGGATTCAACTGGATGCTCTCCTGGGGAAACGCAAATGGTTTGGCAAAGGAAGCAAGCTTATCATTACCACCAGAAACAAGGATGTTCTTCATGAACCCAAAGTTGATTGGACTTATGAACTTCCCTGCATGGATTTTAAGCATTCTCTGCAACTTTTCAGCAGACATGCATTTAGAAGAGATTATCCTTTGGAGGAATTCCTCCCTTACTCCATAAAAGCCGTGAACATTAGTGGCGGTCTACCTCTGACTCTGGAGGTTATGGGTTCGCTTTTATCTGGAAAAAGCAAAGCACAATGGGATATCACATTAAAGAAGCTGGAAACAGTTCTTCATGAGGACATAAAAAAGAAGTTGAAGATCAGTTTTGACGCATTAGATGATAGACAAAAGAGCATATTCCTTGATATTGCCTGTTTCTTCATTGGTTTTGATAAAAGAATTGTGATCCATATGTGAGAAAGTTGCGAGCTTTTTCCTGAAGAAGCCATTGAAGTCCTCCAGCAGATGTCTTTAATAAAGATTAAAGAAGACAACTGTATTTGGATGCATGATCAGCTAAGAGACCTTGGACATGAAATCATTCGTCAAGAGTGTGCTATGAGATCAGAGAAGCAAAGCAGAGTATGGAATCATGATGAAGTGTTTGACCTTCTTATGAGGACAAAGGTGAGTATACAAAGTCATTCATTCTCAAGAGCATTCTATTTAACTACTCACCAATTAAAAGAATTTCTTGTGTATTATTTCTTTTCCACTCACAGTACCGACACATCTCCTAAAGTAATATATAATTTCGAGGAAAGATAGCACCCCGAATGAATATAATTTTCCAAACAAGAACTATGTGCTTTCTAACTGCTATTTCCCTTTTTGCCAGGGATTAGAAAATGTTGAAGCAATTTGTCTCAAGTTTGGAAGTAATTGTGAATACAACATTACATATGAAGCATTTGCCAGTCTATCAAACCTAAGGTTCTTGCAAGTGGATGGCGTAAACTTCAATGAGACAAGCACAAACCTGCATTGTTTTGCTCAATTCAGTTCTTTTCGGTGTGGTTGCAGCTTGAATGTTCTTCCAGCCAGTTTTTTTCGGAGGAGTCCATACATATGTTTGATGTTGAGATGGCTTTCATGGCATAACTTTCCTGCAACTTTTGAGCTGACCACTCTTTCCCTGACAAAGCTAGTGATTCTTGATCTATCATGGAGTAAAATTACAAGAAAATGGAGTGGATGGAGCCACATCAAGGTAGAAGCCTAGGAAGTGTTTCAAAATAATTTTGATATAGTTTTTTTAATCTCCTATCTCGTTAATGGGGTTGATTTTTTGTTGTTCTCCCTTACAGATGGCAAAGAATTTAAAGGTTCTAAATCTGACTGGATGCGGAAAGTTAAATAGAACGCCTGACTTCTCATCTCATGTATTTTTAGAGAGATTAATTCTTGAAAGATGTCGGAAGTTGGTCCATATTGATAGATCTATTGGTCAGCTAAAGCAGTTAGTTTTCTTAAACTTAAAGTTCTGCACTAAACTCAGCAAGCTGCCAGATGAGCTTGCTAAACTAGAAGCTTTAACAGAAATTCTTGTGGATGGCACGTCAATAAAAGAAATTCCCGAATGGAAAGCATTGAAGAAACTGGAAATTCTTAGTGCTCGTAATTGTAAATATTTGACTGATTGTAGTTCAGTTGGCTGCTTAGCATCATTATTGAAGCTTTCGTTGGTAGCAACTGAGATTACTCAACTTCCAGAGTCCATTGGGAACTTGCAGTCACTGGTCGAGTTGGATCTATCCCACTCACAGGTTCAAATGCTACCTTCTTCATTAGGAAATATGAAGAATTTGAAAGTACTGAGAATACGCTGCAGTACCTTGAGAAAACTACCCAGTTCCATAGGACTATTGGATAAGCTTGAAGAGTTAGATGCTGACCGCTGTGGATGTTTGGAAGGGGAAATGCCGAGCAATATCGGAAGATTAAAATTTCTAAGAGTCTTGAGACTGACATACACTCGAGTTTCAGGATTGCCCAAGCTTCCTGAAAGTCTGACCAGTCTTTACTTTGGCACTTGGTCAATGAAAACATTCCCAGATCTCTCGAACCTATTGAACTTAAGAGATTTGAGTTTGGTTTTGTGGAGTTCAAGGATGGACCATTCTGAACTTGAGAAAACTTCCAGTCCTTGGTGGATTGGAAGGTTACACAAACTAGAGTCTATATGGCTGGAATCTCCTTACCTGACCATCCTATCTTCAGACCTCGTTCTCCTTTCTGAACTCAAGGAACTTGAGTTCAGGTGCGAGAACATGAAATGCCTTCCGAGGATTCCTGCAAGTTTGTCGAGCTTAGTTATAAAAGGTTGTTGGGAAATGAAGACATCGATAGACCTTTCAAACTTGAGGGCACTAGCGGATTTGGAAGTTACAAGTTGTGAAATAACAGAGATTCAAGGTCTTGAAGGCTTGGAGAAGCTGAGATCATTGAAGTTTGTTAGAGTTACATCACTGGAAAAATTGCCTGACCTCACTACCTTAAACAAGCTCACGAAACTTGAACTGTATAATTGTCCTAAACTGGTTGAGATTCAAGGCAGACTAGAATCATTGGAGATACTTCGTATTGAGTTCTGCAGAGATCTGGAAAAGCTACCGGCTCCATCAAGCTTCAAGAAGCTAAAATATCTAAGCATACATGAATGTGAGAAGCTAAAAGATTTGCTGGGATCTGATGATTGGAGGACTTTGAAGGAAGTCACTAAGTCTGAGGCAGAGAAGTAAATAGGTCGAGCCAAGGAATCAGAGTTGGCAGGTAAAGAGACAGTTTTTTTACCAATTGGAATTAACCAGCAAATTGATCTGTAAAGAGTGTAATGATTACTGCTTCAGATTTCATGATGAATCAATCAGTTTTCAAATCTCTCTTCTTCATTCTCCATTCTGACTATGGTCAATTCTGGTGCCTTTAGAAATTGAGAAGCAATTTAATTCACAGAAAGCATGATCCTCTCCCTTGTTTTCATGGTTGTCTGTTGGTTGTCTAAATCTCGATGAAGATAGTTACTATTGCTTATTATGTGATGGAAACTCTACTTGTCACAAGTCCTTTATTTCTTATATAACATATTTGCCCATGTGAAAAGACTACCAATATCATTATGGCAGTCTAACTGTTCAAATATTAGGATATGTTCGTTGGCGTACAAAGAAAGGGGAAAGTAAAGGCTTAGAATTAGATACGTCTAAGATTAATTTGGTTAGAGAGGATGACAAAAAGAACTTTAAGGGGTCATCTAAAACTAGCGACCTTGAGAAAAAAAATGTTCCCTCTAAAAGAGATGCAACTTCGAGTGGATGATATCGAAAGTGTCAAAAGAAATTCCGACAAAGTGTTTGAATTTTCTAAGGAGTGAGTTAATGCAAGCTGTGAACTGGGGGCTAAGGCTTCCCGAGGATGGGAGAGTCTATTAAATGGGTATAAACATTACTGGGGACATTGATTACCCATCGGAAGGGAGACAAGTGAATGACGGCTTAAAGGCTCAGACATTAGTTGCCGATCAGTGTGGAAGGGGAAAAATGAACCATTTTTTGGCCCATGCATTGAAAAGAGGAAGCAACTGTGAAGCCAGTGTATCATTGACCTAAACAAACCAGACATGCAGAGCAGTCAACATTTTGGCTAGTTGTCCTTCTTTTTTTTCACGAAAAAAAAAGAAAATGCGAAGTTATACAGGCGTTGCGGAGGTCTCGTGACCTCGATGTCACCTCCCCTGGCATCAAGAAGCCTTAATGGCCCTCACTTGGGCTGCACTGACCGTCGAGCTGCTGTCTTTGCCTGAGCCACTGTGTGTTGAGGTCGAGAGTCGATCGACCCAAATCCAGCCCATTGGCAGTGGCTGCGGAGGTCACACAATCTCGGCGTCGCCTTGTGTGGCACCACACATCCTCTACAGTTTCCAAGGTTTAAATTAGTTACATTGGAATTATTTGATTTCATTTGGCTAATGAGATTTCGTTATAGCCGGACATAGTCTCTTCTGAGTTAGTACACAGTGATTCAAGAAGATGAAATTAAGGACAGAAATGGAGACATGAGATAACAGCCGAGTTGGGGAACTTTAGCACATGAGAGAGGCAAGAAAGCCATTGATTTTATTCACTTTATTCGAACTTCAGTACACCAATTTCTGCTTTTCCATCAGTTGCAAGTCAACCATCATACTATTATTTCTTTCCTATTCTCTCATGAATAAATGTTAGTGTCTCTACTATTACCTGAGCTAATTAATGGTAAATTGTCTGCAGATTTGTGAGTTTATATGGATAGCAAAGCTGAATGTTGGCTATCAATAATCCCTTGATTTCTGCCTTTTTGCGAAATTCCTTATGATGAACCCGAACTCCTTTGGGAACTAGAAATGGTATCTAACCTGCAGATTTTGAGTCATTTGACGGAATTTTTAGTCAAATGTTGTTCTCTTGACATAATTTGTCTGTTGAACATATGGATAACATCAAAGAAGGGAGGTTATGAAGATAACTGTGAAGTAGATTTGCACTCCCTTTCTATGGCCTAGTAAGTTCATTAATCAAGCTGCTGGGACATTTTTTGCAGCAAATTGCACTTAAGAATACCCTTTTTTGACCTGCAATTATAGGTTCAATTGCATAAAATGAAGAAGAATGGAAAGGAGGCAATCTTTGAGCACTGCTTTCTGAATAGAAAGTTGTGAAGCCTTCACCAAAATTTAAGATGGACCAAGTAATACGTATTCCTTCTTTTTAAACTCTTGGCCTCTGTATTAAGTAGTGTCTTATGTCTATGTTACTTCTGCTTCAGAATCCAACTTTGTAATCAGCGACAATGTTTTCGCAGAACTCCACTTCCTCGTCACTTGAAATCAAAGGAGTCATCATCAGGTAATAAGTCATTTTTTATAATCAAATTTACTTAGTAGTGCATCAACACAGATATAAGCCAAACAATAAACAGACTACTAATGTTGCTCCACTTTTCTTTGTTTTCTTATTTCATTGGCCATTTGAGCATTACTCAGAATAGTGTTTGCGTCTTTTTAGTGAATAGTACTGTATTTCCATTTATATAACAAACTAATATGGGCAGTCTGGATAGTAAATCTGAGTAGTTGAAATGGCTCATCATTCCAGAGAAAATCGTTACATATCATTTATATCAGTTTCTTTTTACCCCTTTCACTGTTATGAGGCCCATAAAGAAAGAGGGTGCTGTGCTTTACTAATTGCTCGCACAAAATGCCAAGAAACAATATGGTTTTGTCAAAGAGGTTCTCTATACCAGAATAGATCTCTGCAGTGGCATCTGATAGAAATTGGCCTCATCATCACTGTGTCTATGTATTTAACATTTTCAGGTGCAGTATGAATTTCTTGGGGTAAGTCTTGGTGACAGAAATGTACCAAAAAGGAAGAGCAGATAATTATGATGATGCATCATGACCATCGACTATGTAATTTCAGATATTGATGTGCTATTGTTGCACCTTACTATTCAGGAAATGGGGAAGTCAATAGGATATGATTAAGAAGCATTCTTAAGCTTTAGAGATCCAGATATGCTCTGGCATAACTGATTTCCTGTATACCAACATGAAAGATGCTGGAATTCGAGTATGTAGAGATGATGAAGGGCTTCGCAGGGAAGGCCTGGAGCTTCTTCAAGCAGTGGAGCAGTTAAAAATCCTTGATACCCATCTTCTCTAAAGGATGTGCTGCCAGTGAATGGTGCTTTAGCGAATTGGTGCAGATTACAGAGTGCAGGAACAGAAGAGGATGCAAAATCATGTCCATTTTCTATGATGTTGGACCATGAGGGGTATGATATCAAACTGGGCTCTACAACAAAGCCTTTGATTCTCATGAAAACAAAAAGCGGCTTGATCATGAGACTCTCCACACTTGGAGGGCTGCTTTCATTGAGGTTGGAGCAATAAAGGGATGGGACTTCCAAAACAATCCGAAAAGGTAAGTAAATTCATTCCTTATGACTTGTTTGTTTCCTGTAAGTAACTTTGTTTACCTCATTTCAGCATCTTGGTTCTTTTGCATTGAATGCTATCAGAGGGAAGGCGAGTTCCGAAAGGAAGTTGCCAGGAAGGTTTTGATGATGTCTTTTTTTTTTTTTTGGTTGGAGGTTTTGATGGAGTTGAAAAAGGCCTACTTGGTAGTATCAGATTTCTTGGTTGCAGTGGATAGTTATGTAAATGAAGTCATGAGGATGATGGGCGCTCACACGAATGAAACAAGCATGGTTGGAATTTATGGAATCGGTGGTGTTGGAAAGAGGACACTTGCCAAAATTGTCTACAATAAATTTTGAGATGGTTTTAATTGCTGTTGCTTCTTTGCTGACATTCGAGAAACGTCAAAGCAAAAAAGTGTAGAGTATTTGCAGAATCAACTCATCTCTAGTATCCTCCAAAGGAAATGGTCCGAAATTAATAATATTGATGAAGGGACAAATACAATTAAGGAGAGGTAATCCTCCAGAAGAGTTCTACTTCCTGATGATGTCGACATAAGAATACACTCAGACGCTCTTGTGGCAAGGCATGATTGGTTTTACCACAAGAAACGTGGGAGTACTCAGTGCGACTATAGTTGATTGCACTTATGAACTTACTTGCATGGATTTTGATCATTCCCTCCAATGTTTCAGCGGACACACCTTTGGAAGAGATTATCCATCAGAGGGGTACATCCTTGTTTCTATACAAGCGGTGAATATTTCCGATGGTCTTCCTCTAGCACTTGAGGTTGTAGGTTCATTCTTGTCAGGGAAAACCATAACAAAGCTGAATAACATATTGATGAGGTCGGAAAAATTTCCTCATTAGGATGTTAAAAAGAAGTTGATGATCAGTATTGAGGCATTAGATTCTTGACAGAAAACATATTCTTAGATATTGCTTGATTATTCATTGCGTTTGATAAAAGAATTGTGTGTCACACGTGGGAGTGCTGTAATCTTTTCCCTGAAGAAGCTGTTCAAGTTTTCCAGCAGATGACTCTAATAAAAATTAGAGAAGACTCGACTGTGGATGCGTGATTGGTTAAGAGACCTTGGGAGAGGTACTGTTCGTGAAGCAAATGATATGAAACTCGAGAAGCAAAGTAGTAGAGGGAATTACGAGGAGGCACTTGAAGTTCAGATGAGTTACAGAAAGATAAGTCATGAATATGTTTGTTTTTATTATTGCACCTCAGTCCAAGTTGGGCTATTTCTCATATACGAACATCAAAATCATCAGTAAAATCTCGAAAAAAGAAGAAGGAAAAACCTTGAATAAATATAGAAGGAAGCCAGGTCAGTATTAACTACTCTTTTATTTTTCTGCTGAGGGGATAGCGAAGCGTTAAGGAATGTATATCTAGCTTATATCTGAGGACTTTGTGGATGAAGAAACTAAAAGCCTATTCTTAAGTTACTCTAACAAGGATTTCTTGGCATAACTTCTGTTGCCACAGGAATCCACTCGTTCTTTCGAAGTCAAGATGGCTTTCATGGCACTGACTTTCCCAGGAATTTTAGGTTGAACAACTCTTTTCCTTACAGAAGATGGTTATCCTTGATCTTCCATGGAGTATTGGTAGATGAAGTCACATCAAGGTACAATAACATTAGTCGAAAACTTTTTTGTGATTACTCTTGCTGCCAGTAAAGGCGCAATGTTTATTTGTGATCTCCATACTGATGGCATGGAAATTGATGGTACTAAATCCGACTGGGTGTGAACAATTGCACAGAACTCCCAACCTCTCTTATCATGCAAGTTTACAACAACTGATTCTCAAAAGATGTGAAAGATGGGTCCGAATTGATGCGACCATTCGTTTTGAACTTGAAGTCCTGTAGGATTTCTACCGGAGACAATGGGGTTGGATCTATCCTTCCTCATCTATTCCGGAGTTACCTTATTCAGTAGGAAACTCAATTAATCTGAATAGCGATGCTTGCAGAGAAAAATGACGATGGTTGCAAGCATACGAAGTGGGAAATTCCAACTGATGTTAGGAGAATTAAATCTCTGAAGATCTTGAGATTGACAAGAACTCAGATTCCGGGACTTCCTATGCTTCTCGAGAGTCTAAACTAATTTGTGTTTGTAATTTTCTCAATATACACATTTCCAGATTTGCCGAACCTATTAAATCAAAGATGCCTGTGTTTATATGCGTTGAGGTATCCTGAGGACACTTACGGACTTAAAGAAGCTCCATGATCCTTGGTGGATTGGAAGGTTAAGCATACTCGAGCCTTGAAAGCCCGGCAAATCACCACCCTATCTTCATATCATATTCTCCTTCCTCTGCTCAGGAAACTTGTCCTCAGTTTTTAAGAACCTCAGGTTCTTACCTAGGCTTCCCAGGAATTTGTCTGTCTTACATATCCTACTTCGCCAGGAAATAAGAACATCAATAGACCTTTCTAAAACCGGAGACAACTCCCAGATGTGACGGTTCTTGGTCGCATAAAGCCAAAAGAGTTTCAAAGCCTTGACGGATTGGATGTGCGTTCAGATGGGCTTCATTTCTTAGCATGAAGCCCTCCCTCACAAAGGCTCACAGGAACCCACATTTTAGAAGATCAATTGATTTTTCTTACCATAACAGGACGATGTCCAATTTACAATTTACAGCTTAGATTTACTCATAATTAAAATTTTAATTCATAGTCATGAGTCTAATTAGTAGATTGTTATGCTAAATTACCATTTTGCCACTGCAACTTTGGCCCACTTCATATGAGCGCTCGTATCATACGCCCGTGCCTGGCTGAAGGGGGGAAGCATATAACGGTCAACAGAAACTCCTCATCGCATTCAATTTGCACCTATGCGAATCCTCTCCGAGAGAGTTCACTTCTTACGATGATATGATGGAATGGCGAGGCATGCGCAGGTCAAGGATCTGGCGGGCTATCTGTCTTTCGCCACCTCGTCCCCCTTCGCCAAGCTCCTGGACGGCTGCGGCCTGTCCAAGTCAGCGCGCGACGCGTGCCGCATCCACGCTCGGATCATCAGGACCCATTTCTCCGCCGAGGTTTTCATCCAGAACCGGCTCATCGATGTTTACGGGAGATGCGGGTGCCTTGACGACGCCTGCAGGATGTTCGATAGAATGCCTGAGAAGAATACCTTCACGTGGAATGCGATCTTAGGTGGGTTGATCAGACTGGGTTCTCTTGATGAAGCAGAAAAGATATTTGGGTCGAGGCTGGAACCCAACCAGTGCTCGTGGAATTCGATGCTGTCGGGCTATGCGCAGCATGAAAGATTTGAAGAAGCCTTGGCGATGTTTTTTTAAGATGCATAGGGAGAATTATGTGCTTAATGAGTACTCATTTGGTAGTGCTCTTAGTGCATGCGCTGGGTTAGGGGATATGGATCTGAACCAGCGGATTCAGGCTTTGATGTTGAAGTCTGAGTGCTCGTCCGATGTTCGTATGGGCTCTGCTCTTATTGACATGTACTCCAAGTATGGCAACATGGCTTGTGCACAGAGGGCTTTTGATGAAATGAGTTCTCGAAACGTAGTTTCTTGGAACAGCTTGACTACATGTTATGAACAAAATGGTCCAGCCAGTGAAGCTCTTGAGGTTTTTGTGAGCATGATGGATTGTGGGTTTGAAATAGATGAGGTCACTTTGGCCAGTGTGGTCAGCACATGCGCTAGTGTCACGGGTCGGTAGATCCCTTGGCCGTGGATCAACCCGTGTGACGCCTGGCGAGCAGAACTCGCTAGGTCAGCCTTCCTTCTATAGCTGTTCCAGTGAACAATACAGCGAATAGCCCTTTTATCCGAGATCGTACCACGCCCAGCTTTGCTCGGGCGTCTAGTGCATCGAGTGAGACAGCAGCCCTCGTTAGGCTCAACAACTGGTTTCGGCCTGCCCTGGCCTCATCAGGAGAGCGGCATCAGCTCCCGACCAGTTTGTGCACGGGAGGCCAACCCCGCCTTTAGAGCTCCTAAGCAATATACTTATTCTGTCCTAGAACTCCTAGCACCAACCGTCCTGATGTCACTCCCACGGACCAGTTGTGTTTATCCTCTCTGCATCCTCACTCTTCACTCGATAACCCCAAGCTTCACTCCCAAGGGTACACGGGTATGGGAGAATTCACGGACCGTGTCACTAGCCTGTCAGCTGTAAAGGGATGCAAATTCATGCCCATGTTGTAAAAGGTGACAAATTTAGAAATGATGTTGTTTCAGGAAATGCATTGGTTGATATGTATTCTATCTCTCTCTCTATTTTTTTTTTTCATTTTTTGTTTCGTTTTTTTTTCTCCGGTTGCTCTCTCTCTCTTCTCACATTCTTTCCTTGTCCTTCCTTCATCTCCCTCCCTCATCAGCGACAGCCTGATCAAGAAGCTCGCCCAGAACCAGCAGCAACGGACCCCAGCCGTCGAGGAACATGACGGTGATGCCGAGCGGGAGCACGAGATGCGATTCCACCTGGCGGAGATCTCTCTCGGGGACTGCGACCCCATCTTCCTGCTCGTTGAGCTGTTCCTCGAGTGTTTGCTTTAATAGGTTGTCTAGAAAAAGGTCTTGGCTTTTTCATTTCGGTTGCAGCTGACTAAGGCCAAGAAGGGTTGCTCCCTTCTCTGCATCTCTATTTGGTTTGCTGCATTTTCATTCAGACTCGGGTGGCTGTCTAATTTGATTCTCTTCATCGTCACCCACTCCTTTTCTGGTGATTGTCTCTACTTTGTTTCTGTCTTGCATTAATTGGGTTTTGTTTGTGAATTTTGATTCGACTAGTGGCAGATTAAGAAAAGAGTTGGGAATGAATTGAGTTCTATGCAATGAAAACAGGCTCCCATTGAACTCCTTCGTGTGCTGTGACTTAATCGAACTCTTCAATCTGCATCTAATTGTAATAGCTTTTAGCCTAACCAAGTTACATGCTCTCAAAACACTTTGCAACTCCTATACATCAGTTCACTTCTGCACGAATAAGGGGATCGATTTTTGCCCTTTAGGGACTAGTTAGTCCAAACCTTACAGGCGGAAAAGTTTGAAGTGGGAATAGTTTGAAGGGGGGTACTCGTTTCTTCTTCTGAGCTTATGAAGGTCTAGCTAAAGCTAAAATATTGTACTAGGAGGCATGAAACCTTACTAAAACCGATTGGTTCTGCAATTTCTTCTTCTCTTGGTCTGTTGCGGTCCTGCTTGCTTCTAATATTTTAGCGGGTGTACTTAGTGATTAAATCTCATCATGGAAGATATTCATCAAGGATTCAAGATGACTTGCTACCGAATTCATTCGTAGAGATAAAAGTTCTCGAGACATTACCCTAGGAATGTGTTGCATTCAGTGTTGTGAATTCAATCAGAAATGAGCAATCATGTTCACAAATCGTTGTTGATTTCCCATGAGAATTTCCACATTGAAGAAATGAAGTAGAGGCTAGACATTGGGTCTAGCATAAATATATAACGCTTCCTAGGTAATGATCATCTGCAATGGTCACAAAGAGTTCTATAGTTTTGATAACTTGATATAGATTTCTACAGTAGCTTCGGAATGGATTCATGACTTCGTTTCTGGTTTCATCATTTGAAATTTTTGGGTGGGATGAACAGCAAAATTCGAATTGTTAGGTAAAAGAAAATGACTGGTTACTTGCTCGTCAGGTAAACAAATAGTAAATTATAAAAATTGGTAAATTACTGTCTCTTTTGGAAATTTTTTGGTGTCGTAAGTGAATTACTAATGCTATCGGTAAAGTTGAAACACGACTCTGGTACAAAATCAGCCCAGCTCGCATCGGATTACCTCTGGGCGGGCCAATTTGTGTTGCAAAATAAATAAATAAATAAATGTTTGGTGCTAATTTAGTGTGTTTATTCAAAGTTATGGGAACCATGGGATTATGTGTCCACATAGACTTAGCTGGTGAAATTGTTATACATTTCACATTGCAGATAAAAAGGACAACAACATGAACGTGGCCTTGACAAAAGAAAATTCTCTTTCTTTATCGCTTCATTTTTCTTTTCTTTTTTTTATCAAATTACCCTCCAAACATCATTAAATAAAAAGGAGAGGCGAAAACAATGCTAAAATAGTCTCTTTCTGGAACTTTGATCTATGCTGTAACTAGGCTGACCGAGTCCCATCTTCTTTCCTGTCAAATCCAATGGAGGAGAAACATTTACCTACGAGGAGCAAATCAGAAGTAACAGAAGGATTGCTATGTTGAAATGAAGAAAACATCTTAAGGACAGACGGTTTTTCATGGACTTTCATGAATCCCCATAAGGGACATCTGCCAGAAACCCATCCCATATTTTCTCTCAGTCGCGTCCAAAAGGTCACATGACATCGAATTTGGCACTTTCTTGCCAATTGGATTTTTTTGTCCTTTATTCTCGCCGGTATTCAATATGAATTTGATTTTTTAAAAGATTAAAGAAAGACATCGATCACATGTCATTGCATATTTAGCTTATGGTAATACCTACTCACAAGTGCTAACTGTATCTACGGAGCTAAATGGAATAGAGCGCTTCGAAAATATTATTCCTGATCTCGGGGGATATCGGGATTGCCCGCACACGACTAAAGACCATTGCTGCTCAACATTAACGGCCACCATCGCCCCATGCTGGCTTACCAATATTGGCCCACCACCACCGACCCCACTAGTGACCCACCGGACCGCCTACAAGTCGGCAACCCCCCATGAGCACTCACTAGCCATGGTGGCGGTCTTGGCAGAGGAAGAAAGAATAGGTACGATGATGGAGCAATTTGGACGTTATCATTTCTTTATTATTCTAGTAACACACCAAGTAAAATAGTTAGGTACGATGATGAAGCAATTTGGACGTTATCATTCCTTTATTATTCTAGTAACACACCAAGTAAAATAGTAACTTATAGCATTGCTATTAGTTACCGTATTGCAGACTCATTTCAAATCTGTAACTAGAGGCACCATTATGGTTATATATTGCGCACATTAGAATAAAGTACATATAAATAGCAAGATCAAGTGGTTGCGGACGGTCATGAAAGATGTAGTTGTTTGAATTTTGAAACTGAAACCCAAGATTACCATGACATCCACAGGATCTTTTAATAAGGAAATTGTCTAGACCACAACATATGAAAGAGACATATCACCTATAAAATCTAGCTCATCCATGCGAAGACTAATTTAACTTGACAATCTTCTTAGATTCGTATACCAAATTCACAATACTCGAGTGCTCCATCCATCCCTTGCTTAGAAAATTAAGGATTGACCTTGCAGAGAATAAGTGTTGTCCTAGGATTCTTCCAACCAAAAAAATATTACATACATGTATATATCTTACAGCAAAAAATTCCATAAATCCATGAGCTAAAGCCAATGAAATTTTATCTTACATTCGTAGTTTTCAGTTGATGATGGTAATTTCCCAGATGTGCTAGTAAATTCTATTATTTCACATTGCTAGGAGATTACCCTAAGAGAATCGTCACCTCTACAGCTGTTTGTTTCTTCCATCGGAAAGAGAGTACTCAATTGTCAAAACAGAAAAAGTAGTTCAGATGCAAAGGAAGCAACTGAAGCATGGCATAAGTAGGGACCAAAAAAAATCAGGGATGTTGGAACAACTGCATTACAGACGGCACTTCCAATTGCCTCAATCAACTGATGCAATGACGCTTGCACAGTGCTTTGCATGCAAAATATTTTCCACCTTCTGTCAACAAATACATCTGTCCTTAGCATGATTTAAAAAATCCACTCTGGTTTCTTGATGTAGTTATGTCAAGATGTAGAAGAAAATACCATGAGTTGTACGTGTACAGTCAAATCCTGAGGTAATTTCTACTGTAGGGAGCAGACCGGCACCACAAACAAATACAGGTCGCTCCTAAGCGATCCCATAGGACAATAATGAAACCATCAGCCACAACTAAAAAAATCATAGCCAATAGCCTCTATTTGACCATGCACATACTTTTCTGAATTCCTGAAGAACAATAAACACTCATTGAGAAGAAAACAAAGAATGGAACTCCATCCCAGATTTGTAGTAGTTAGACCTTTCATCAACACTTCATGGAAAATCATTAGCTGTAAACTGGTTGTTGCGGAAGCATAAGCCTGACAAGAAATCACGGGAAAATGACAAGTATGGAGCTTCAAGCTGTATATAGTTCTGAGAGATGTTTCAGGTCACGCCATGTTTAGGGACATCATCTTTAACCTGAGGGATAACTTCCACAATACCATCTATTCCCTTAAAGGGACATGGACATGACCCAAGAGAAAAATTTGATCTGGTCAGGCAGCATCCAAAAGAACCAATAATGGCAAGGTAGACGCTTTCCATTGTTCCAGCAACAATGAGGTCAGAATCTGAAAATATGTACACAGAATGCCATTACCAGATAGCATCTGAGCAATCTCCACCTACCTCACACAAAACCTCCAGGTACAACGAGAGGCTTTCATGATGCCCGATTTTCTGTGGACCATGAGTCCTTCCTGAAACTTTATGGTATCTTTGACTTGAGGTTCTCTAGGAAGGTATGAATTGTTCATTAATACAAGAACTATCACCTTGCAGCTGTAGCCTTCTTTTTTTTCTCCAGCATCTTCCGTCTAAACACTTTTTATTCACTGCCCATTATCATCATCATCATCATCATCCAAGATGAGTCTTAAGTTGGGCTCAGGAACATATCCAGCTTCCTTCATATGATACGCTAGTTTCTTGAGCACTTCATATAAGTCTCCTATCCGATATTGGAATTGGTCCTTTGCTGGAAATTTGTGCATTTCATTCTTTACCTCAATCCAACTGCTTGCCACATCTTTTATCAAATCTCTCTTCTCCATTTGCTTCCTTACTCTGCAGGAATCATCCCATCCGTTAGTTGCGGCATAATGCTTGATAACATGACATACCTCGCAGCATTTCAGGGTTCCAAATTCAATAGAGCATCCACAGCTTTTCAGGCAATAACTAGATTGCCACGGACCTTGCATGCACCCAAAATTGCACCCCACATTCCAACATGGTTTGATTTGTTTGAGACACTCTCTATTAACTCGATGACTTCCTCAAGTCTGTTTTTCCTCCCAAGCAGATTGACCAAAATAGCATAGTGATCGAATCTGGGTTGAAGGCTATAAACCTTTTCCATTGCATTGAAAATCTGAAGCGCTTCAATGTCTAGACCTGTGTGGCTGCAAGCAGATAGAGCACCAAGAAACATGACATGGTTGGGTCTTGCATTCGTCTCTAGCATCATCTTGAGAAAAACAAGTGACTCTTGCCCTAGACCATTTTGTGCAAACCCAGTTATCATCGAATTCCATGATACAATATCCCTTTTCGGCATCCTCAAGAATAAGATCTTAGCTGATCTCATGTCACCACCTTTGCAATACATGTCAATTAGAGCATTCCATATGAATATGTTCCCCAAATCTCCATTAAAGCAGGTCCTAACGATGCAACCATGGATCTGTTTGCCTCTTTCAGCAAGTGCTCAATCAGCGCAGCACATAGAACACTGACAAAAGTATGAGGACTTGGCTGTATTCCTTCCTCGTGCATTTGAACAAAAAGGTCCAAAGCTTCATCACCACGGCCATTCTGCACAAAGCCTGAGATCAATGCAGTCCAAGAGACCGTGTTCTTTGCTGGCATATTGTTGAATATTGCACAAGCATCATCTAAGTTCTGAGCTCACGTATAAGCAACAACCATGGAAGTCCACGACACAATATCCTTCTCAGGCATAACCTCGAACAACGCACGGCATATATCAACTCCACCACATTTACCATAAGCATCAATCAGGGAATTGTAAGTGATCTTAGTAAATTCCAAGCCCATTATGATGGCAACTCCATGAACCTGGCGCAAGAACTTAAATGCACCCAAGCGAGCACAAGCACCCACAACGCCCACAAAAGTAAACTCATCCATGGATAGACAATCATATTCTTTTTGCACATGCATGAAGACACTCAGAGACTCCACATAAAACCCATGACGGGACAACCCAGAAATCAAGGAATTATAAGAGACAAGAGCCCTCTGCGGCATTTCATCGAACAAGACGAGCGCTTTCTTGAAATCGCCTATCCGGGCATATGCAGATATGATGGTGTTCCAAGAGTAACTGTTCTTTGTATCAAGATCATCAAAAGCCTCGTGGGCGCTTCGGATGGAAGAGCATCTGGAGTACATGCCAATGAGATGGTTGACGACGAAAGAGTCACGGGCGAGTGCGGTCTTGATGAGGTGAGAGTGGAAGGTCATGCCGAGCTTCAGGTGTTTCTTGGCGACGCATCTTGCGATGAGAGAGACAAAGTGATGGATGGTTGGGACGATATCGCTGAAGAACATGGCAATGCATCAGTCGTCTCTCCCATGAAAAAGGTGTCCTCTGCATCTTATTACTCTTATAACATCCGGTACGCGAAGGGACATTGTAAAGAAATGGCGAAAAGTGATTTAATGCTTGTCTGGAGTTAAAAAAAAAATAGTAAAAAATAGTTTTTTTTTTTTACTTTTTTGTTCAAATTTCAAAAAATTATCAAAAGATTATATGTGAATCCATGTGTCGTGCTTAAGTTTCTAGAGTTTTAGATTTAAAAGAAAATGGAAAAAATGACATAAATAACCCCTAAATTTTTTATTCGTTTAATTTGATGAACTTTGTCCAAATATGTTATATTGTTTTTAAGCTTTATTTTATATTATGCGGTCATGAACTATTAATAATGTTCAATCTAATTTTTAAATTATATGGAAATGGCAAATTTAATCTAAAGATTAAATTGAACATCTATAAATAATTTTAAGATCACATCGAACAAAATAAAAATTTATGGATAATATTACACATTGAGTCAAGTTCAATGATCATTTGTGTTATTATCTCTTAAGGAGGGATAAACATAAGTCTTAAAGTCCGTTGCAAAGGTGCAATCATATTCTATAATTTTTAAAAAGTGTAATTAAATCTTAAAATTTATTAAATTTATGCAATCAAATCTCACTATTAACTCCTTCTAATTCAGCTAATGGGAGAAAATAACATGGCTTTTTGTTTTCCTGAAGATAGAGGCATTGAAATGCTGCCATGTCAGCAAAATTTAAGAAAAATGTAAGAAAAAGTGAAAAAAAAAAATTGATTCCAAGATTTCTAGAAAAAAAATCCTGAAAAAAATATTTGGACAAAAGAGAAAGAGTCAAACAGTGGAGAACCAAGAAGGACGGTGGTTGGCCAACGTTCCTCGCCGGACTTCGGCAAAGCCAACTTGGCCCTCTCTACCACCTTCCCATGTTGAGAAAGGAACAAAGCGAGTGTGTGCAAAGAAATTTAACACGAAACTAAAAGCAGAATAAATTTCACGAATTAAATTTGATTATGGTAGGATGAATTCCTGCAACAACAAATGCAATCTCCACCGTCATGAACACTGTTTGAAGCATTTTTTTTCTTTTTTTCTTTTTAAATAAATGATGTTCCAAGGTACTTGATGGAGACTTTGGCACCTGTTTAGAATGATTTCTTGTCTGATTTTTCTATCCTTTTTTTAAGATCTTTATTTCTCCAAAATTTTCAAACAATTTTTCATATCTTGATTAGAAAATAGAAAATTTGGCATTAGCAACCGCATAAGCGCCTCTCTTAAAATAAACACAAATGAAAAATGCCACGTCAACTTTTATGAAAACCAATTTGAGAATAAAATGCAATAAAAATAACAATATTTAACATAGATTTTATAATTGCATTTCCTTTAGATTTAGATATCCATAGTACATTATCATGATAGTAATTTTAATTAATTTTCCAGTCATTGTTTAAAAACAATGGAATAATTCTTTTGTTGATCAATCATCATCGATGCATATCAACATATTATTAATTTTATGTTTAATCATAAATACTTTATAAATATAAGTTAAGTTGCATTTTGTAGTTAATGATTTACTTATAATTTCGTAATTTCCAATTTTTGGACTATATGATAATTGAGTTTCTCTTAAAATTTTCCTTGGTAAAAAATAAGTTTATTGATGCCTTGCCTTCTAGTGGTGATATGGACATTACCATTTCACCCCAAATATTCCAACTACACAACGGTTGGGTGGCTACCCAACTTGCTAAATGCTGACCAAACACACTACTATGATTGCACATATTGATGTCCCTGATCTTGGAAGTTCTGTTCAAACCATCTATAGTTGGTAAGCTTTCACTAGTACTGCAAATATTTTTGGAGCTTTATTCCTATATGATTGAATGCAACTTTTGACAAATAAAATACCCTATATGTCATAACTTTCGTACGACATTTACTTGACTACCATAATTTTTTTTCCCGATTATTTATGTGCCGTAACTTAAAAAAAAATAAAATCACTTGAGTGTCATAACTTTACTTAAGTGCTATGACTTTTAAAAACATTCATCAAGAATATTATATCATGTCGAATTTTCAACACTTTGGTGAATGATTTTAAAAAGCTATGGCACAAGTGATTGAAAGAAAAAAGTTATGATATTTAAGTGAGTGCCCAACAAAAGTTATATCACTCAAATAATCCAAAAAAAAAAAGAAGAAGTTATAGTACTTAAGTGAGTGTTATACGAAAGTTATGGCATTTGTGGTGTTATTTTTCCTAACTTTTTGGTCTTACGAACTCAAAAACCACCTAAAACCCCAAATTTTGCCTAAAGTGACAAATTTACCCCAAATTTTTTTTTTTTTGTGACATGAAAAACTGAAAAATTTGTTAATCGTGACATATTTACCCCAAAAAAATTTTCGTGATACAAAAATCCATGAACTTGTATCTATGTGATATATTTGCCCTAAATTATAGGGCATTTTCATCTTTTACTTTTTATATTTTTTTCTTCTTCTCTCTTCCCTCCTAGCCATGGCGGTGGGAAGAGAGAAAAAGGAAAAAGGAAAAAAAAAAAGAAAAGAAAAAGGAAGAACATAAAAAATAATACGAAAATGTCATTGGTTGAGTAAATGTGTCACGGTTAATAAGGTTTGGGGTTTTTTTTTGCCTTTTTCCTTAATTAAAATATATGAATTCTACATTTTGGGTTTAGCATATGTAAAATTTGAATGGGCCTAGGTTTCACCTACAAAATTAAGGTTTTATTGTCATTAAAAGAATATCAATTAGCATAAATTGAATGATTTCTAATCAAATAACACCCATGAAAATCTCTTGCACTCCCGCCTTTCGTGCCAAAGAATCTTTGGACTTCGAGAAACTCAACTCAATTTCCCCAAAAGTCGAAAGCAAAACGCGTATTCCCTTCTTCACGGTGGGCTTGAAGTTTCCCTGCAACCAGCAGGTTCTCACTTTCCTGGGCGTCAACGTACCAGTCATCTCTCCCATGAAAATGGTGCCCACGCGAAGTGACACTGCAAAGAAATGGTGAAAATTAATTGATCTAGTGCCTCTTTGCTTGGACTTAAATAATAGTTCTTTTACCTTTTTGTCGAAATTTAAATTATTGTTCAAATCTGAGAAAATTATCAAAAAATTATATGTAAATTATTTGTCTATCCTTAAGTTTCTGGAGTTTTAGATTTAAAAAATGAAAAAAAATGACATAAATAATCCTTATATTTTGTCCAATATCTAACATTGTCTCTGAATTTGGAATTTATTTTATGTGATCCTTGAACTTTGGCAAAATATGTTATGTCATCTTTAAAACTTTTAATTTATTTAATGTGATCCATGAACTATTAACAGATATCTAATCTAGTCGTTAAACTATATGGAAATAATGCATTCAATTTAAAGACTAAATTGAACACCTATCAATATTTTAGATATCGTATTGAACAAATTAAAAATCTAAGGATAACGTTACACATTAAGTCAAAGTTTAAAGATCATTTGTATTATTATCTCATATGAGGGGATAAATGCTCCATAAATCTTAAAATATGTTGCAAAAGCGCAATCAAATTTTAAAATTCATTAAGTTAGTGCGATTAAATCTTGCTATTAACTTTGTCCAATTCAGTTAATAGGAAAAATGATCATGATTTTTTTTTCTTGAAGATGGAGGCATTGATATAGCTGCCAGGTCAGCAGATTTTAAGAAAAATTTAAAAAGAATAAAGTAAAAATTTGGCGAAAAGAGGAAGCGTCAAAAGTGGAAAACCGAGAAGGACAGTGGTAGACCAGGGGTCCTCACGGCAACATTCATTCTTGGGTGAACAATTTTGACAAGTCATGGCATCAAAAAATAAAATTTGAATGGGCCTGGGCTTGGCCTTCATGGTCATTAAAAGAATATCAATGAATATAAATTATATGATTTCTAAACTAATAACATGCAATGAAAATCCGCTTGTACTCTCGCCTTTCGCGCCAAAAAGTTTTCGTACTTGGAGAAATTTCCCGGTAACTCAACGCGTTTACTCAAAAGTCAAAAAGCAACGCGTGTTCACTTTATCACGGTCCCCTTGGCTTGAAGTTTCTCTGCAAAAAGCAAGCCCTCACTTTCCTGGAAGGGCACGGCGAAGGAGGGTGAATTCACCGTCTTTGTCTCTCTTCCGCCGATCTCGAAAGCCAAGACCGTTTATTCTTGGGATCTTCATCTGCTTCTCACCCCTTCCATCTCCGGTAATTTCCTCTCGTTTATTGCCTTCTTTTTATTGAATCGGGTCTGTTCTGTAATGCAACTAGATGCAGAATTTGATGGAAACAAGAGAGGGACTCTCAGATCAGCATCAAATTCCTTCCTCAGTTGACTCCGTGATTGATCGCTGCTAGTTGCGTCTAACACTAATAGCTTTAGCCTCTAACTCTACTCACATGCTCATCCACTTCCATCTATGCAACTGTCAGGCCTCAGATCCTGAAACGCAATACCACCACCAACATCGACGCCTGAACCCTTGACCAGTCGACCTCGTACTGTGTCGAAAAATCGGAACTTTCTGATTTTAGGGAGCGGGAATGGCGAAGAAGAAGACACAGCACGAAGTTGAAGAGGAGGCGAGCGGTGTCGAGCCTCGGAGTGAGCTCGTCGGCGGCGGCGGCGGCGGCAGCGGCCCTCGCGACGACGAGCCGAAGAAGAGGAGCGGCAAGAAGAAGAGGAGGGAGGGCGGCGGCGGCAGCGGCGGCGAAGGCGGAGGGGAGTCCAGTTCCATCATCGACGACGCTCAGTCTTACGAGCTCGCCACCCGCGTACTCTCTCTCTCTCTCTCTCTCTCTCTCTCTGAGTTTTCGTGTGGATTGCTGGCGCTAAAAGCTAAATTAGTTTTGAGTGGATCTGTTGATTTCATTTGTTTGATGGGACTTTTTTTTTTGTGCGAACAGTGATAGTGGTATCTTTAAGAGACTTCAATATGACAAATTCGTACGTTATTGTTTAGTGATTAGCAGTAAGAACACTCCTTGGCAGAAAATTGATAACCTCAACTCTGTATATAACAGTAGAGACGAATTGAATACACTATACTGTTGCACTCTGTGGTGAACCAGAACTCTCTGCTTTCATAAAATGCGGCTCTCATCCCTACACTCTTGTGTGTTCCAACTTATTTTCTGGGAAAAAAAACAGTAATATAGCATTCATGCTTTTATTTTCTGTTGAAATCTTATTAACCCCATAATTGATTAGTGAGTAAATCCCATTTTTCTGATATGCTGGTTCTTTCTGGCAAGTGTGTATAATATCTTCAACCCTAACTGATGCTCACCCATGACCGTGTATCTGTTCTTTGATAACCTATGAGATGGCTGTAATTAGGAGGATTGGTTTATGATCTTAAGAAACTAGTCCAATATGGTCAGAGTTGCATTTGCTTTAGTGTAATCTTTTGATTCATTATTCTAATGAGATCGTCATAGGGGAATGAGTTCTTCACCAGCATCTGTTAAGATTGAGGAAGCAACAAAATGAGTGTTGTGGAATGTCTTTGTCAAATCTATTTTGGTTAAACGAAATTAGGAAGGTTTGATCATAATTTCTTATCAGATAATGAGATAATTAGTCAACCAACAAGCAACATTAGGCGCTTATGTGCAGAGGACATTCAACGTCACCTTTCAGGAGAAATTTTATCACACAAAGAAAGAGTCTTAAGACAAATATAGGTTGACAGTGGTTTATCTTCACACGAAATATTCTTCTTCTTCTTCTTCTTTTTTTTTTCGATCAATCTGGAGTGTGCACTAAAACCCATAATTCTGCAATAATTTGGAAATTCTTCCTTTAGAATTGAGATGGTTTGACTTTTCTACTATATTTTTTTATAAAGTAAGCAAACATATTTTGGTGTCTAGTGCAAGGCCCGAGACGGAGCTCATGCATTTGTCATCGAGGTTTCTTTCTATAGTGACTTAAAAAGAAAAAAGAAAAAAAAGAAAAGAGTTCTGAGAAAAATCATGATCATCATCACTCCACTTTTATAATAAACATTTTTCAGGTGGGATGTCAAGTCCTTGCAAGTCCTCTGAAAATTCAGGAACTGGAGAAGCCAAAGGAAACTTATTATGATGTATTCTTGAGCTTTAGAGGATCAGATACTCGCAATGACATCACCGATTACCTTTACCACAGCCTCACTAATGCCGGAATACGAGCATTTAGAGATAATGAAGAGCTTCACGTTGGGGAAGAGATTGGCCGAGAGCTTCTCCATGCTATTAAGCAGTCAAAAATCTTGATTCCTATCTTTTCTAAAGAATATGCTGCCAGTAAATGGTGCCTCATGGAATTGGTCCAGATGGTGGAGTGCAAGGAAAAGTGGGGACAAAAGATCATACCAATTTTCTATGATGTTGAACCACGGATGGTTTGTAAGCAGACTGCAACCTACGGTGACGCCATCCAGTCACACATTAATAAGCAATGTTTCACCGATGAGACTATTCAGAACTGGAAGGCAGCTCTCAACAAGGTTGGAAAATTAAAGGGATGCGAACTTAATAAGAGGTACTTGAATTTATTATTGTGCACGATTTGTTCGTACCTTAGATATTATTCTGTTCATCTCAATTTAACAGTTGGTTCTTTTGCTTCAAAACTCTCAGAGGCAAAGGCGAGTTCACGAACGAAGTTGTTTCTAAGGTTTTGTTTGAGTTGAAAAAGAGCTACTTGGGAGCACCTGATTGCTTGGTTGAAATGGATGATCAAGTGGACAAGATCATGGAAATGATAGGTGAAGACACCTCCGAAACAAAGATTATTGGTATTTATGGAATGGGTGGTGTCGGAAAGACAACTCTTGCCAGAATCGTCTATACTAAATTGTCGGCTAATTTTGATAACTGTTGCTTCTTGCTTGGCGTTCGACATAAAGGAATTTTGAGTTCACAGGATCAGCTCATCTCTACTCTCCGAAAAGGGAAATGTCTGCCAATCCATGACATTGCAGAAGGGATAACTGAGGTCAAGAGGAGTTTATCCTCTAAAAAGGTCTTACTTGTAATTGATGATGTCAACCAAAAGACTGAGCTGGATGCTCTTGTGGGGATGGGTAAATGCTGGTTTTGCAGAGGAAGTAAGGTTATTATCACCACAAGAAATGAGGAAGTTCTCAAACATGTTGATATGAAGCACGAACTTACTGAAATGAATTTTGATCGTTCACTTATATTGTTTAGCAGACATGCCTTTAAAAGTGATCATCCTCCGGCTGAATATGTCGACCTCTCGAAAAAAGCGGTAGAAATTTGCGGTGGTCTTCCTTTGGTTCTTGAGATCATAGGTTCTCTTTTAGTTGAGGAAGACAAAAATTCTTGGAAGACCACATTAAAGAAGCTGGAAACTATTCCCGATGAACAAGTTGAAAAAAAATTGAACATTAGTATTGAGGCATTACACCCACTAGCGGGGAAAATATTTCTCGATGTTTGTTGCTTCTTCATTGGGTTTGACGTGAGAATTGTGAGTCACATGTGGAAAAGCTGTAGGTTTCAACCTGACTTTTATCTTTGTGTCCTCCAAAAGATGTCATTAATAAAGATTACAGAACATAACCGACTGTGGATGCATGATATTGTAAGAGACCTTGGACGAGATTTCGTTTGTAAGAATGGTGATTATAAACTAGAGGAGCAAAATCGGGTGTGGGATCATGAGCAAGCAATTAATGTTCTTGCAATAAAGAAGGTAAAGTTTTTGCAATGTTATTCCTATTCAAAGAGACGGGTTATACATGTTGACTTTGCTTATTTGCTTTTATCTAAACCGAGTCATTACTTGTGTGCTTATTATGATCACATGTTGATCTGTAAATTATATTGTAAATTAATTTTAAATTATAAAAAAGATGTACATTCCTCAAGTATGCTCAACTCGAATGCCTTTAATAGGCAATTATGTGATCACTAGCTTTTGTTTAATTTTTTTTGCTTTGGCGGGGAAGAGAAAACGTTGAAGCAATATGTCTCAAGTTTGATCGTCAATTTCAAGAGTTGATTGAGAAGGAAGAATCTATAAGCCTATCGAAATTAAGATTTCTTCAAGTGGATTGTGTAGACTTGGATGAGAGCAACGGTCAGCATTGTCCTTCTACCAACTTGCGCCAGAGGAATCCGATCATGCTTCCTAATTTGATAATGCTCTCATGGCATAACTTTCCTATCTATTTCAAATTCATCACAATTTGTCTTAAGAAGCTAATGATTCTTGATCTATCAAGGAGTGAAATTACTGATGAGTGGGAGGGATGGAACCACCTCAAGGTACGGTATTATTTCGACATGAATTTGCTATATTGACTTTGCTGTCCAATATCTCAAAATTAATTCAGAATCAACCTCTTCGCTTCATTACAGATGACAAAGAATTTGAAGGTTCTAAATTTGACTGGATGTGGAAACTTGCATAGAACTCCTGACCTTTCTGCTCATGAAAATTTAGAGCAATTGATTCTTCAAGGGTGCACGGAACTGGTTGAAGTCCATAGGTCTATAGGTAGGTTAAAGCATTTAGTGTTATTAAACTTGAAATATTGTGGGAAACTTCAGACATTGCCTAACGAGATGGAAGAAATGGAAGACTTGAGAGAACTTCTTCTTGATGGGACATCTATTACCAAAATTCCTAAATGGAACGGAATGGAGAAATTGGAAACTCTCAGTGCAGTGTCATGTCGCTTACTGAGTGAACTTCCACTTGGAAATTTTGGATCTCTCATCGAGTTAGATCTTTCTTGTTCAAGCATACGAGAGTTACCCGACTCAATAGAGACGATGAAGAACTTGAGAATACTAAGGATCTTTGACTCCATGTTAGAAAAGCTACCTAGCGCCCTTGGGAAGTTGGAGAGGCTTGAAGAGATCTATGCCAGCAGTTATGGATGTTTGAGTGGGGGAAATCCAAGTGAGATTGGAAGACTATCATTGGAGAAGCTTGAAAAGATCCATGCTAGCAGTTGTAGATATTTGAGTGGGGAAATTCCAAGTGAGATCGGAAAACTATCATTTTTAAGAATCTTGACGTTGTCGGGCACGAGAATTTCCAATATACCTAAGCTTCCTAAAAGTTTGACCGAACTAGTCCTAACCAATAATCTACAGATGAGATGCCCAGATCTCTCGAACCTAATAAATTTGAGAGTTTTGACGTTGAAATTAGAGTATCAAAGCCCTTCCCATCCAACTCCAAGCCTCAATTGGATCGGAGGGTTAAGAAAGCTAGAGTCCTTGGGGTTGTATTGTGATGATTTGGTCGCCCTACCTTCAGATTTTAATCTCCTTTCGAAGCTCAGGAAACTTAAACTCCGTATCAGATTAGTGAGGAATATTATCTCCAAATGACGCCTAAAGGTGGGACCCACTCTTAAGAAATATCAACTTTCTCTCTCCTTTTTTTTTTATGTTTCGTTTTTTTTTCTCCCGTTGCCCCCCTCTGTCTTCTCACGTTCTTTCGTTCTCCTTCCTTCGTCTTTCTCCCTCATCAGCGACGACCCGAGCGAGGAGCTCGCCCAGAACCAGCAGCGACGGACTCCGACTGTCAAGGAACGCGACGGCGACCCCGAGCGCAAGATCGAGACTCAATTCGACCAGGCGGATCCTGCCCGCCGATCTGTTCCCACGAGAGTTTTGTAGGTTGTCTAGAAAAAGGTCTTGCTTTTTCCTTCTCCGCATCTTTATTTGGTTTTCTGGTAATTTTCTCTTGGCATTTTCATGAATTGGGTCCGCGTGCGAATCTTCGATGCAATCTGTGATAGATTAGGAAAATATTTGGGACGGATTGAGTTGGTTTTTATTATTTTCAGTCGTGACTTGTCATACATACGAAATGAAAACAGCCTTCCGATGAACTCGCTCGGGAGCTGACTCAGTTGATTTTCTTCCATAACTGCATCTAATCTTTAATAGCTTTGGTCTGAACCACAAGTCGCATTCTATTGAAACACATTGCTACTCCTGTGCGTAAGTTCGGTTCTGCACTGGTGAGGGGATTGATTTTTGCTCTTTAGGAACTAGTTCAAAACATACATTGGGAATAAGTATTGGGGGGCTATTTGTCTTATGCAATATAGATGGCTGGGACTCGATTCTTCATCTGAGCTTATCAAGGTCTAGCTAAAACCCAAATATTGTCCTGGAAGGCACGAAATCTTTACTATAATCAATTGGTTCTGCAATTTCTTTCTTTTTTTTCGGTCTGTTGTGGTCCTAGTTACTTCTAAAACTCTTAGCTGGTGCAAGTGCAATTAGTAATTAATCTAGTCATGGGAGAAATTCATCGAGGATTCAAGATGATTTGCTTCAGAATTTTATTCGTAGAGATTAATGATCAATATGTTGCATTCAGTGTCATGAATTCAATTAGACATCAGCAACCATAATCCCAGAATTGTTGCGGATTTCCCAAGAAAATTTCCACATTGAGGAAATGAAGAAGTAGGGGCAAAACATCTTGTCTAGCATGAACATAACCCTCCCTAGTTAATGATCATGTGCAATGGTCACAAAGGTCCTTTAGATTTCATGACTTCAAATGGATTTCTATAGGGGCTTCTGAATGATTATGACCGCATTTCAAGTTACCTGCTTGTTAGGTGAATCAGTAGTAAATTATCAATATTATCAGAAATTTATAAAATTTCCACTAAATTGACCAAATCTTCTTATATTCTACCTGTATATTAAATAAATACTAATACTATCAGAAATTCATCAATATAAGGAATTAGTAAATTATCAAATCCTTTGAAATTTTACCATTCCATGGAAATTCTGCAAGACTATTAGGAATTTATTGATATTCTAATGATTAAGTAAATTTCCAACTCCATGGAAATTCTGCAAGTGTTGTTAGTAATATACCAACACTACGATTACTTTTCCTGAGTATGTTTATAAGACTCTTGGAAAAAATGAATATTCTACTGTAAACAGGTCTTTATATGGTTGAAAGGACATGAAGTCCTATAATTCATACATGAAATGATATGACTTGTGTAACTTGATGTGAATTATATAGCCCATATGTGATATTATGAACTTGAGGTTCAAGATTGAGAGAGAAAATAGAATGGGTATGAATGTTGATGAGAATGAGTCTGGGGTAGCCATCATCATGTGGCTGTGGTATGACTTCATCTCATGAGTTGGTGGTGATGATGTCTCGTTGAGATGAGTTATGACCAGTGACAAGTAGGGAATAGATACTCACTCGTTTATATGGATGAGCAATGGGTATTGCACACATGAGATTAGTAATTGAGTTGTGTGCATTGGAGTGCATCTATTTTATTCATTGCACAAATGATTATAGTCATTTGTATATAATGCATGAGTTGCATATCTTAAGTGAGCATTGATTTTCCAATTGACAATAATTGTTACTATACTGTTGTGTTCTTGGATTGACTGGTGAGTAGATGGACCTAGAACTTTCATTTACTGAGATTAGACTCCCCCCTCCAAAATATTGTCCATATTACTTGGGTTTGAAATTTAGGGACATTTAGATTAGTGTTTCTACATAGGTGGATCTTTTGTACAAGGTTTTGATCATGTAAAGTGACAAAAGAATGTGTGTCATTCGATATTAAATTACTTACTTATCTGGTATTCAAATTGTATGGAAAATCCAGGTTTTGACAATTTTGAGGATGCTTCTGATTCAACGAAGCTCCACATCCTTGGTGGATCAGAAGGTTAGGCAGGCTGGAGTCCTGGCGGTTGGAATGTCATTATTTCACCTCCCCATCTTCAGACATCACTCTTCTTTCACAGCTCAAGGAACTTGAACTGGTCCACTGCAACAAGCTGTGACGCCTATTTCGCCTTCCCCAAATTTGTCGTACTTAAATATATAATCATGCAGGAAACATTAATATACCTTTCAAATTTGAAAGTGCTGTCAGGTTTGGAAGTTGCTCATTGCCCTAAAGTGAGTTCAAAGGCCTCCAATGTTTGGGCAACCTGAGAGCATTAAAGCTTGAAGGAGTTCCATGTTGGAACAAGTTGCCTGACCTAACCGGCTTAGAGAAGCTCCAGAAACTCTATCTGCACTGCTGTCCTAAAGCGGTCGAGATCAAACGCTGGCTAGAATCCTTGGTGACAGTCTGGATCGGTTCCTGTAGATCTTTCAGAAAGTTTCCCGATCCATCGAACTAGAAGAGGCTGAAATCATTGCTTATTCGTAAATGCGAGAAGCTAGAAGATTCTCTGGGTTCTGATGATCGGTGGACTTTGAAGGCAGAGAAGGAGTCTGATCTTGTGGAATCCGACTTGTCAGAGTAACTTCTTCAGATATTTTTTCTCTCTTGGACCTTAAGTATGGCAGATGGAAGGATGTAGGCGATGGTTGCGCCTGATTTCAGTGGTTGGGTGGCATCTCAGATGGTCTAAGTATTGCAAGCTCCTTACTATTGTTATTGTAATATTGTATGAGAGCTGAGGCGCGATGATTGTTTTTCATATTGCTTCTGCTGTGCATCTTCTGTGCCTACCATTTTCTCATGTACAGACTGTCAATGATATGAAGTCTTCTGCTCTCTCCGCAGTTCGTATTCTTTCATGTGGCGGTCGAGAGAGAGTGAAGGAGTATAAAGATTCATCTCGAATTTCCCACCTGTAGGAAGAAGCTGGAGAGTCCAAAGAACACAAAGTTTTGAAGGACCAAATTGACGGAAAATTCGATAACCAAACTTTGCATTAGCTCTTTTATTTTTCCTTAAAGTTAGTCTCGATTGTATCTAAGAACTTTGCCATGTGTACCACCTATCACCTTTCGACATGGCAGCTACATGCCCTCGATAGTATACCTGGCAAAGTACCAGCATAATCTTTTTCAAACTGAGCTGATAGAAATTATTGAATAAAAAAAACCACTAAACCATTTAGATGTGAGAGATTGCGGACTGTCGTTAATACTTGCAGCTTTGCCATCACTAGAGATGGCGTCCTAAACTTCTCCCATGAAGTTGTCCTGAGCTGTTTGAGATTCAAGGCAGAGCAGAACAACTGGAGATGTACCATATTGACTGCATCAGAAAAGCTACCCAACCTTACCAGCTTCAAGAAACCAACACGTTTGATCATGAACAATATTGAGAAGCTGAAAGATTGAGCTTGAGATTGAGTAGTGATGTGGTCGTGTTGAGACCTAAGTACCATATGAAATTGGTCGTTAACTTCAACTAAAATACATTGATTTGCTTTCGTTACTATTTGTGATTGCATGATAATTGAATCAGTCATCTTTTCATCTCTCCCTCTCTCTCGAGTTATACCGCACTTTTTTCCTCTTTTGCCTTTTTCTCTAATCTTCAAAAGTAGCTTCTTTAACTATCAATTTCTATTAATTACTTATTAATCACGCTTAATGGTGATAATTAGTCACCTTAGTCGCCACATCGATAAGGCAACGACCTTTTTTTCTTTGTTGGCTAACAGACTAACAAAGGGTAGATTATACACAAAAAAATAAGTACTGGCATCCCTTTCATATGCTTTATACTTCGCAAAAGAAATTAACAGAAGTGTAGAGTTGGGATTTTTTTTTTTTGTATGGTAATTGGCCTAAAATTTATAACTACTTAATATGCTAGACTCTGGAGAAGAGAATATAGATAATCATGAGAAGTTATTTATCACATGATTAGGAAGTTTTCATTTAAGATATAATATATTTTCAATTGGTTAGTAACACCTCCATTTAGTTTATGTCAAATCACTCGAAAAAGTAAGTGTCAATGTGCTAGGTACTTTTATTATTAAATTTACCGTGGTGATTAGAAGAAAATAAGTAATCATTAGTACTTAATAATCTTTTTTCCTATGTTTGCATAAGGATAAATAGTCTTTAATCCATTAGTCAGTAACTCGTCAAATTTTGTTTGTCTGTTTGTCTTTTTTTTTTTTTTTTAATTTTATCTATATGTCAATTGTTTTAAGAAGGAATCTTTTCATCATGATTAGTATTTGCTCCTAAAAGCAAGTGCATATCTATCACTTGCTAGTATTTTCATGTGAGCAATTTATTTCCATATGGAAAAGTTACTCTTGACCTATAGAAATTAGCAAGGGAGTTAGTTTGCCTTTTTCCTTGTGGTGTTGGTTCAAACCTCATTAGAAGCACTTCAGGAGCAAAGCACCTAGCCTGTATGAGGCAATGCCCCGTTGAGGTTGCCTATGAGATGGAGTATATCGAGGTTTCGGAATCTGTGGCTTGAAATCTTCAGGCTGGGCTTGAATTTTGGTTGAAGCAAACCCCTTTTCAAGCCCTATCTATTATAATAAGAACATTTAATTAACATATCAATGTTTGTAATAAGCAACTTCTCCACCTCTATGGGGTAAGTAATTTTCAAAGTTTTAACGGACTCATCAACGTATCAGGCATAAGTAGCTTTTGGATATGAAGAATAGTAACAATCCAAGTTAGTCATCACTAATACGGCAAAAGCTGTCTATTTTGTTCGCATGCTCCGTCGAGGATATCCTATCCTCCCTCGTGGCTACCATAGAGAGGCCGCGTTTCAATTGTGTGTACATGGCCAACAAAAATAACTAAACCGTATATGCCTCAATTGAAGTGAAGAGGAAGCTTCCTTCTCAAGTTTTTGAAGACAATAGAATATATTAGATACGAGGTTAACCAGAAAAAGACTGACAGCAATCATTGACCTGAGCATATCTCACGTACATTTGTTTCCCATCACGACAGAAATCTTCACAGCATCGTTTTCATAGGTTTAGAGGGTGTACCCAGGTTGGTCCTCGCACTTGGCATTGATCGTCGCTTCCATTGTTTCCATCTTTTTGTACGACCCAGTGAAGAGGTGAAAACAGACAACGGGATCACAGAAGCTGTCGGTGATTCTGCTGCTGCTTGTCTAGTAACGAATCATCTCAAACGCTGGAAGTTGTGAAGCCATGTCAACATGTTATGAAGTATTCTTGAGTTTTAGAGGACCGGATACACGCTTGGACATCGCTGATATCCTGTATACTGGTCTCATTGATGCTGGAATTCGAGCATACAGAGATAACGAAGAGCTCCATACCGGGAAGAGATCGGTCCAGTGCTTCTCCAAGCAATTGAGCAGTTCAAAATCTTGATACCCATCTTCTCCAAAGGTTATGCCAACAGTAAGTGGTGTCTTATGGAATTGGTACAGATGTAGGAGTGCAACAGAGCTACGGGGCAGAAGATCATGCCCATTTTCTTTGATGTCAGGCCATCTGAGGTTCGAAACCAAATTGGGGATTATGGCGAGGCCTTTCTTTTGCACATGAAGAAGAAGCAGTTTGATGCAAATACCATCCTTGGGTGGAAGGCTGCCCTCAATAAGGTAGGAGCGTTAAAGGGATGGGATTTCCAAAGCAATCCGAACAGGTCTTGCTCTTTATCATGGTCTATTATCTGTTTTGCTCCAGAGATGAATTTCTGTTATTGCTTTTTTTGGTTCCTTTTTTTGCACCGTAATCTAATATCTAAGTTCTTTTGCCTTTAACGCTCAGAGGTAAAGGTGAGTTCATAAAAGAAGTTGTCAACAAGGTTTTAATTGAGTTGAAAAAGGCCTAATTAGTCGTATCTGATTGCTTGGTTGGAATGGACTATCATGTGGGTGAAATAATGAGAATGGTGTTTGCTGACATTGATGAAACTACAATAGTTGGAATCCACGGCATGGGTGGTGTTGGGAAGACGACACTTGCCAAAATCGTCTGCAACCAACTCTCCCATCATTTTGAGGGTTGTTGCTTCCCTTATAACATACGAGAAACTTCCGAGCAGAAGGGTATTGAGTATTTGCACTCATCTCTATACTCCTTAGAAGGAAATGGCTAGACATTGATAATGTGGATGAAGGGACTATGATAATTGAGGAGAGGTTATTCTCTAAAAGAGTTCTACTTCTACTTGATGACTTTGACAAAAGGATTCAACTGGATGCTCTCCTGGGGAAGTGCAAATGATTTGGCAAAGGAAGCAAGCTTATCATTACCACCAGAAACAAGGATGTTCTTTATGAGCCCAAAGTTGATTGGACTTATGAACTTCCCTGCATGGATTTTGACCATTCTCTGCAACTTTTCAGTAGACATGCAATTAGAAGAGATTATCCTTTCGAGGAATTCCTACCTTACTCCATAAAAGCCGTGAACATTAGTGGCGGTCTACCTTTGACTCTAGAGGTTATGGGTTCACTTTTATCTGGAAAAAGCAAAACACAATGGGATATCACATTAAAAAAGCTGGAAACAGTTCTTCATGAGGACATAAAAAATAAGTTGAAGATCATTTTTGATGCATTAGATGATAGACGAAAGAGCATATTCCTTGATATTGCCTGTTTCTTCATTGGTTTCGATAAAAGAATTGTGATCCATATGTGGGAAAGTTACAAGCTTTTTGCTGAAGAAGCCATTGAAGTCCTCTAGCAGATGTCTTTAATAAAGATTAAAGAAGACAACTATATTTAGATGCATAATCAGCTAAGAGACTTTGGACATGAAATCATTCGTCAAGAGTGTGCTATGAGATCAGAGAAGCAAAGCAGAGTATGGAATCATGATGAAGTGTTTGATCTTCTTATGAGGACAAAGGTGAGTATACAAAGTCATTCATTCTCAAGAGCGTTCTATTTAACTACTCACCAATTAAAAGAATTTCTTGTGTATTATTTCTTTTCCACTCACAATACCGACACATCTCCTAAAGTAATATATAATTTCGAGGAAAGATAGTACCCCAAATGAATATAATTTTCCAAACAAGAAACATGTGCTTTCTAACTGCTATTTCCCTTTTTGCCAGGGATTAGAAAATGTTGAAGCAATTTGTCTAAAGTTTGAAAGTAATTGCGAATACAACATTACATATGAAGCATTTGCCAGTCTATCAAACCTAAGGTTCTTGCAAGTGGATGGCGTAAACTTCAATGAGACAAGCACAAACCTGCATTGTTTTGCTGGAGTCAGTTCTTTTCGGTGTGGTTGCTGCTTGAATGTTCTTCCAGCCAGTTTTTTTCCGGAGGAGTCCATACATTTTTTTGATGTTGAGATGGCTTTCATGGCATTACTTTCCTGCAACTTTTAAGCTGACCACTCTTTCCCTGACAAAGCTAGTGATTCTTGATCTATCATGGAGTAAAATTACAAAAAGATGGAGTGGATGGAGCCACATCAAGGTAGAAGTGGAGCAAGTGTTTCAAAATAATTTCAGTATTATTTTTTTAATCTCCTATCTCGTTAATGGGATTGAAATTTTGTTGTTCTCCCTTACAGATGGCAAAGAATTTAAAGGTTCTAAATCTGACTGGATGCAGAAAGTTAAAAAGAACACCTGACTTCTCATCTCATGTATTTTTAGAGAGATTAATTCTTGAAAGATGTCGGAAGTTGGTCCATATTGATAGATCTTGTAGAAAAGAGTCTTTATTTTCTCATATCATCATCAAGTGATTACACGGTATATATATACAGGAATAAAAGATCTAAATTAGGTGAGAAAATCAAGAATAGAAGACCTAATCTCTATCAGTAGCTAATTTACAGCTAACGGAATCAGATCACATAATCAAATCAAATCAAATAATATCACATAATATCCTAAATGATTTGGGAGAGATTATAGGAGATTTTCCAACACTCCCCCTCAAGTTGGTGAGTGAATATCTTCCATGCCCAACTTGCTGATAATCTCCTGAAACCTCGACACTGGTAGACCTTTGGTCAGTACATCTGCTAGCTGATCTTTGCTAGGAGTGTAGGGAGTACTGATCAAACCAGATTCAAGCTTCTCCTTTATAAAATGCCTGTCTATTTCAATATGCTTGGTTCGATCATGCTGAACTGGATTGTGAGCAATGTTGATTGCTGATTTATTATCACAATAAAGTCTCATAGTTCCTTCGTGTTCCACTTTGAGGTCTTCAATGACAATCCTGAGCCACAAAAGTTCACATATCCCATTCGTCATTGCCCTGAATTCAGCTTCAGCACTCGATTTAGCAACCACATTTTGTTTTTTACTCCTCCAAGTGACAAGATTTCCCCCTAGAAAAGTGCAATAGCCAGATGTGGATCTTCTATCTATTGGTGACCCAGCATAATCTGCATCAGTATAGACTTCAAGATTCAACTTGTCACCCTTTTTAAATAGAATACCTTTTCCAGGAGTAGCTTTGAGGTAGTGAAGAATCCAGTAGACAGCTTGCATATGTTCTTCTTTAGGATCATGCATGAACTGACTTGCAACTCCCACAACATAGGCTATGTCTGGCCTAGTATGAGATAGATAAATAAGTCTTTCTACTAACCTTTGATATCTCCCTCTATCAACAATGCCACTCTCTCCGTGTCCATCCATTTTGTGGTTTGCATCGATAGGAGTGCTCACCGCCTTGCTATTGAGACATCATGTTTCCTTGAGAAGATCAAGTACATACTTCCTTTGGGATATAAAAATACCTTTATTAGAGTAGGCCACCTCAATACCAAGGAAGTATCTCAACTTTCCAAGGTCCTTGATCTCGAACTGTTGAGCAAGATTGCTCTTAAGAGAATTTTGTTCAGCTTCATCATTACCAGTCACAACTATATCATCTACATATACAAGTAGAGCTGTGACCATACCTTCATTTGAATGTTTGATGAAGAGGGTGTGATCCCCTCTACTCTGCTTGTAACCCATCTCAAGCATTGCCTTCGTGAATCTTCCAAACCAGGCTCTTGGAGACTGTTTGAGACCATATAGAGCCTTTTTAAGTCGACACACCTGATTGTTTCCAAAATCCTTATCAAAACCTGGCGGAGGCTCCATAAAGACTTCCTCCTCTAAATCTCCATGTAGAAACGCGTTCTTCACATCAAATTGCTGCAAAGACCAACCGAAATTAGCTGCAAGAGAGAGTAGTATCTGTACTCTGTTCATCTTTGCTACTGGTGCAAAGGTCTCTTGATAATCCACCCCATAGGTTTGGGTATATCCCTTTGCAACCAACCTTGCTTTATACCTTTCCAAGGTGCCATCAGCTTTGTACTTAAGGGTATAAACCCATTTACATCCCACTGGTTGCTTGCCTTTGGGTAAAGTCACAACTTCCCATGTATCATTTTTCTTCAATGCATTCATTTCCTCGGTCATAGCTTGTGTCCAATTCCTATCCTCAAAAGCTTCATGTACCGAGTTAGGAATAGTAATTGAATCAAGAGCAGTAATAAAGGCTTTGTGTTGAGTAGATAGTCTATTGTATGACACAAATTGGGAGATAGGGTGTTGGGTACATTTCCTAGTAGCTTTTCTCAAGGCAATAGGTAAATCAAAATCACTTGGCTCAGGTTCATTCGAAGAAGGGTAAGGATGAGTGATTTCATTACCTGATAACGCTTCGGATGACGGGACTTGATTCAGTTATGGATTGAGCTTCGTCCTTCTTGAGTAAACTTGCAGTTTGGTTGGTTCATTCTTAGAAGGACTAGATGAAGATGATAATGAACTAGGCAGAGGACTTGACGGGGAACTAGGACCGGTCAAAGGACTCAATGGACTTGATGAAGGACTAGGTGGACTAAGAGAGCTAGGACTTGATAGAAATGGTGAAGGAGACGAAGTTGGATTGGACGGAGTAGGATTGAGCGACGCACTAGGTAGTGAAGGCAATGGTTCAAACCCACTATCTTCATCAAACCCACTATCTTCATCAAACCCACTATCTTCATTAGGAGTCTCCCCCTGAAGATAGTGGTGGGAAGTAAAAAATGATTGGTTTTCATTAAAAGTGACATCCATAGAGATAAAAACTCGACGTGTTAAAGGGTCATAACATTTATAACCTTTTTGAGTATTAGAATACCCAATAAAGACACACTTTAGAGCACGGGGATTGAGTTTGTTTCGGTTGTGATTATGAATATGCACAAATGCAACACAACCAAAGACTCGAGGAGAAATGTGATATTTATGGGAGACATCAGGATAAAAAGTAGACAGGAGCTGTAAGGGACTTCTATTTCCTAAGGTTTTGGAAGGAACCCGATTAATAAGGTATGCTGAAGTTAAAATAGCTTCCCCCCAAAAATGCTTTGGAACGGACATTTGAAAGAGAAGAGCCCGAGTAACATTTAGGAGGTGCCTATTTTTCCTTTCGGCTACTCCATTTTGTTGAGGAGTATCAACACAAGAAGACTCATGAATAATACCTTGAGTTTGGAAAAAATGGTCAAGATACTGATTGAAATATTCTTTCCCATTATCGGACCTAAGTCTCCTAATTGACACCCCAAATTGATTGACTATCATCTTATGAAAGTTTTGAAAAATAGATTGAACATTAGATTTGTCTTTCATAAGATATAGCCATGTAGTTCGAGTACAATCATCAATAAAAGAGACAAACCACTTAACTACTGTAAAATTAGCAATTCTAGATGGCCCCCATACATCAGTATGGATAAGAGAGAATGGTGTTGAAACTCTAGCATTATTATTCAAAGGAAATGAAAAACGATGATGCTTTGCGAGTTCACAAACTTCACAATGAAGATTTTCAACAGCAACGTCTTTAAAAATGGAAGGAAACATAGCCCTAAGAAGACTAAATGGTGGATGTCCTAATCGAAAATGGTGAAGCCAAATCTGAGATAAGTGGATAGAATTACAAGAGTTGTAAGAGGTCTTATATCCCACAAGAGACCAACCAATTCTGCTCGAATCCTCAAGGTAGTAGAGCCCATTCCGTTCCTTAGCAAATCCAATCATCTTCCCCGTTTTCAGGTCCTGCAAAATGCAATGATTAGCAGAGAAAAGCACTTTACAATTCAGATTTTTGGTAAGTTGATGAATGGAAAGGAGATTGGTGGACATCTTAGGAACACGAAGGACATTGTGAAGTTTAAGTGAGGGATTAAGAATTATGGTTCCTTGGCCAGCTACAGTGACAGGAGATCCATCTGCTATGGTAATACTCCTATTTCCTGGTAATGGTTTATAAGTTTCAAATTTAGTGGGATCATGTGTTATATGGTTGTTTGCTCCTGAATCAAGAATCCATGAATTAGGGTACCGAGAAGCTGTTGAGTTTTCGGAAATTAGACACGCACCTGACTGAACCAATGAACACATATCAGAAGACTTAGATAGGGAGTCAAGGAGAGCCCTGAGTTTACCAACTTCTTCTCTGTTAAATATCTCCTCATTGACAGGTTTGTATTGGACCATCAGCGCAGCTTCACTTTCACTGGTCATGTGCGCTTGTGGCTATCTTTTAGTTCTGCTGAGTACCTGTGTTCTTCCATGAAGCTTGAAGCAATTTTTCTCTTGTATGGCGTGGTTTCTTGCAGAAACTACACCATAAACCTTCACTACCTGTTGTCTTAATCGGATCCAGTCTCTTGTTTTTGTAAGGATTTGTTTCCTCCTTAATTGCTTTCATGGCGGATCCTTCGGTGTGTTGGTCTTCAAGCATTACAGTTCTTCGGCTTTCTTCTCATTTTACAGTAGAAAAAACTTCATTCAAGGATGGCAGCCGCTTCTTTCCGAGAATTTGAACTCGAATCTAGTCAAAATTTGCATTTAGACCTGCCAAAAACTCAAAGATCCAATCTCTCTCCATATGGTTTTGGAGAGTATTAGCGTCTTCAGGACACCTCATCTGGATATTCAGATTGTGATCTATTTCAAGCCAAATACCTCTCATCAGATTGTAGTATTCTGTAATGGAACGATTACCTTGTTTTGTTGTTGAAGCCTTTGTCTTGAGTTCATAAATTACTGCCGCATCTTGGACTTTCGAATAAGATTGACGAACAACCTCCCATATCTCCTTGGCAGTAGGGAGAAACATGTAGTTTTTGCTGATTTCAGGTTGCATTGAGCTCCACAACCATGACATAATTGAGGAATCTTCTTCATCCCATGTCTGAAAATTGGGATCACCTTGTCCTGGACTAGTGCCTTCTAGGTGGCTGAGCTTTCCCTTTTCCTTTAAGAAATGTCCTCACAATCTGTGCCCACTGAAGATAATTTTTTCCATCCAATCGGTACTCCTTCATGTTGGGAAAATCTCCAACTAATGAGTTGGATTGATTCTGAACAGAGGACCCAGTTTGGCCAGAGATAGCCTTCCTCGAATCTTCCATTCCAGCAATTTTTAAGGACAGATTATAGGAGGAGACTAAGAAGAGATCGAGAGACAATGATGGTTATCACACAATTGAAGGCCAGCAATAAGGCTGGTTAAGTCAGCAATAAGGCTGAAACAGAATAGCAGTGATAAGGCTGAAAAAAGGCTGCAATGGAGCAGCAGTAGAGGAAAAGAAACATAGGCAAGAAATACAGATCAGAAAACTAGGCTCTAATACCATGTAGAAAAGAGTCTGTATTTTCTCATATCATCATCAAGTGATTACACAGTATATATATACAGGAATAGAAGATCTAAACTAGGTGAGAAAATCAAGAATAGAAGACCTAATCTCTATCAGTAGCTAATTTACAGCTAACGGAATCAGATCACATAATCAAATCAGATCAAATAATATCACATAATATCTTAAATGATTTGGGAGAGATTATAGGAGATTTTCCAACAGATCTATTGGTCAGCTAAAGCAGTTAGTTTTCTTAAACTTAAAGTTCTGCACTAAACTCAGCAAGCTGCCAAATGAGCTTGCTAAACTAGATCCTTTAACAGAAATTCTTGTGGATGGCACATCAATAAAATAAATTCCCGAATGGAAAGTAACGAAGAAACTGGAAATTCTTAGTGCTTGTAATTGTAAATATTTGAATGATTGTAGTTCAGTTGGCTGCTTAGCATCATTATTGACAATTTCGTTGGTAGCAACTGAGATTACTCAACTTCCAAAGTCCATTGGGAACTTGCAATCACTAGTCAAGTTGGATCTATCCCACTCACAAGTTCAAATGCTACCTTCTTCATTAGGAAACATGAAGAATTTGAAAGCACTGAGAATATGTTGCAGTACCTTGAGAAAACTACCCAGTGCCATAGGACTATTGGATAAGCTTGAAGAGTTAGATGCTGACCGATGTGGATGTTTGGAAGGGGAAATGCCTAGCAATATTGGGAGATTAAATTTTCTAAGAGTCTTGAGACTGACATACACTCGAGTTTCAGGATTGCCCAAACTTCCTGAAAGTCTGACCAGTCTTTACTTTGGCACTTGGTCAATGAAGACATTCCCAGATCTCTCAAACCTATTGAACTTAAGAGATTTTAGTTTGGTTTTGTGGAGGTCAAGGATGGACCCTTCTGAACTTGAGAAAACTTCCGGTCCTTGGTGGATTGGAAGGTTACACAAACTAGAGTCTATATGGCTGGAATCTCCTTACCTGACCACCCTATCTTCAGACCTCGTTCTCCTTTCTGAACTCAAGGAACTTGAGCTCAGGTGCGAGAACATGAAATGCCTTCCGAGGATTCCTGCAAGTTTGTCGAGCTTAGTTATAAAAGGTTGTTGGGAAATGAAGACATCGATAGACCTTTCAAACTTGAGGGCACTAGCGGATTTGGAAGTTACAAGTTGTGAAATAACAGAGATTCAAGGTCTTGAAGGCTTGGAGAAGCTGAGATCATTGAAGTTTGTTAGAGTTACATCACTGGAAAAATTGCCTGACCTCACTACCTTAAACAAGCTCACGAAACTTGAACCGTATAATTGTCCTAAACTGGTTGAGATTCAAGGCAGACTAGAATCATTGGAGATACTTCGTATTGAGTTCTGTAGAGATCTGGAAAAGCTACCGGCTCCATCAAGCTTCAAGAAGCTAAAATATCTGAGGATACATGAATGTGAGAAGCTAAAAGATTTGCTGGGATCTGATGATTGGAGGACTTTGAAGGAAGTCACTAAGTCTGAGCCAGAGAAGTAAATAGGTCACCCGAGTACTCTCTCTCTCTCTCTCTCTGAGTTTTCGCGTGGATTGCTAGCTCTAAAAGCTAAATTAGTTTTGAGTGGATCTGTTGATTTCATTTGTTTGATGGGATTTTTTTTTTGTGCGAACAGTGATATGGTATCTTTAAGAGACTTCGATATGACAAATTCGTACGTTATTGTCTAGTGATTAGCACTAAGAACACTCCTAGGCAGAAAATTGATACCCTCAACTCTGTATTTAACAGTAGAGACGAATTGAATACACTATACTGTTGCACTCTGTGGTGAACCAGAACTCTCTGCTTTCATAAAATGCGGCTCTCATCCCTACACTGCTGTGCGTTCCAACTTATTTTCTGGAAAAAACAGTAATATAGCATTCATGCTTTTATTTTCTGCTGAAATCTTATTAACCCCATAATTGATTAGTGAGTAAATCCCATTTGTCTGATATGCTGGTACTTTCTGGCAAGTGTGGATAATATCTTCAACCCTAACTGATGCTCACCCATGACCGTGTATCTGTTCTTTGATAACCTATGAGATGGCTGTAATTAGGGATCCGTTTATGATCTTAAGAAACTAGTCCAATATGGTGGGGGTTGCATTTGCTTTAGTGTAATTTCTTGATTTTATTATTCTAATGAGATCGTCATAGGGGAATGAGTTCTTCACCAGCATCTGTTAAGGTTGAGGAAGCAACTCAATGAGTGTTGTGGAATGTCTTCGTCAAATCTATTTTGGTTAAACAAAATTAGGAAGGTTTGATCATAATTTCTTATCAAATAATAAGATAATTAGTCAACCAACAAGCAACATTAGGCGCTTATGTGGAGAGGACATTCAACGTCACCTTTTAGGAGAAATTTTATCACCTAAAGAAAGAGTTTAAGACAAATATAGGTTGACAATGATTTATCTTCGCACCAAATATTCTTTTTTTTGTTTTTTCTTTCCAATCAATTTCTATTGCGAATTAAAACCCATAAGTTCGCAATCATGTGGGGATTTCTTCCTTTAGATTGAGATGGGTCAACTTCTCTACTATATTGTTAATAACATATTAGGACATGTTTTGGTGTCCAGTGCAATGCCCCAGCAAGAGCTCGGGCATTTGTCATCGAGGTTCCTTTCTAGAATGATGTATACAGAAGAGTTTCTGAGTGAAATGATGATAATCATCACTTCTACTTTCGTAATAAATGTTTTTCAGGTGGGATATCAGGTCGTTGGAAGTCCTCTGAAAATTCAGGAAATGGAGAAGCCAGTGGGATTTGATTATGATGTATTTTTTAACTTTAGAGGACCGGATACTCGCCGTGACATTGCTGATTGCCTTTATTCCAGCCTCACTGATTTCGGTATACGAGCATTTAGAGATAATGAAGAGCTTCACGTTGGGAAAGAGATTGGCCCGGAGCTTCTCCAAGCGATTAAGCGGTCCAAAATCTCGATTCCTATCTTTTCTAAAAGATATGCCGAGAGTGAATGGTGCCTCATGGAGTTGGTCCAGATGGTGGAGTGCAAGGAAAAGTGGGGACAAGAGATCATGTCAATTTTCTACGAAGTTAAACCATCCGAGGTTCGTTACCAGAAAGAAGCTTATGGTGCGGCTATTCAGTCACACAGAGATAAGCGGCTGTACAATAAAAAGACTATTCGAAACTAGAAGGCTGCTCTCAACAAGGTTGGAAACTTAAAGGGCTTGGAACTCAAGGATAGGTACTTGAATTTATTATTGTGCATGATTTGTTTGTACCTTAGATATTATTTTGTTCATCTCGGTTTAACAGTTTGATTCTTTTGCCTTCAAAACTATTAGTGGCAAAGGTGAGTTCACAAAAAAAGTTGTTCAGGAGCTTTTGATCAAGTTGAAAAAGAACTACGTGGCCGTATCTGATTACTTGGTTGAAATGGACGATCATGTGGACGAAATCATGGAATTGATAGGTGAACAGACCACTGAAACAAAGGTTGTTGGTATCCATGGTATGGGTGGTGTCAGAAAGACAACTCTTGCCACAATCATCTATAATAAACTATCGGCCCATTCCACTAACTGTTGCTTCCTGTCTGACTGCAAAGACAAAGAGGTTGCGATTTTGCAGAAGCAGCTCATCTTTGATATCCTAAAAGAGAGTGTGCCCATTCGTAATAAGGCAGAAGGGATTACTGCGATCAAGGAGAGGTCATCCTCTAAAAAGGTCGTACTTCTACTTGATGATGTCATCGAAAAGACTCAGTTGGATGCTCTTGTGGGAATGGGTAAATGCTGGTTCGACAGAGGAAGTAAGGTTATTATCACCACAAGAGACGAGGAAGTTCTCAAACATGTAGATGTGAAGTACAAACTTACTGAAATGGATTTTAATCATTCCCTTATACTGTTTAGCAGACATGCCTTTAATAATGATCATCCTCCGGCTGAGTATTTCGACCTCTCGGAAAATGCGGTAAATATCTGCGGTCGTCTTCCTTTGGCTCTTGAGATCAATGGTTCTCTTTTAGCTAAGGAAGACAGAGATTTTTGGGGGACCACATTAGAGAAGCTGAAAAGTATTCCTGATAAAGGAGTTGAAAAAAGGTTGAACATTAGTATTGAGGCATTAGAACAACCAGCAAGGAAAATATTTCTCGATGTTTGTTGCTTCTTCGTTGGGTTTGATGTGAGAATTGTGAGTCACATGTGGGAAAGCTGTGGGTTTCACCCACGCTATTATCTTCACATCCTCCAAAAGATGTCGTTAATAAAGATTACGAAACATAAGCAACTGTGGATGCATGATATCATAAGAGACATTGGGCAAAATTTTGTTCGTAAGAATGCTGATTATAAACTAGAGAAGGAAAGTCGGGTGTGGGATCATGAGAAATCAATTGATGTCCTTGAAATAAAGGAGGTAAAGTGTTTGCAATGTTTTTCCTATTCAAAAAGACGAGTTATACATATTGACTTTGCTTATTTGCTTCTATCTGAACCGAGTCATTACTTGTGTGCTTAGTACGATCACATGCTCATCTGTAAATTATATTGTAAATTAATTTTAAATTATATGTAAGAAGTACATTCTCAAGTATATTCAACTCAAATGCCTTCAACAGCCAATTATGGGATCACTAGCTTTTGTTTAATGTTTTTTTTTTTTTTTTTGGCAGGGAAGAGAAAACGTCGAAGCAATATGTCTCAAGTTTGATCGTCAATTTCAAGAGTTCATTGAGAAGGAAGAATCTATAAGCCTATCAAAATTAAGATTTCTTCAAGTGGATTGTGTAGACTTGGATGAGAGCGACGGTCAGCATTTTCCTTCTACCAACTTGTGCTAGAGGAATCCGATCATGCTTCCTAGTTTGATAATGCTCTCATGGCATAACTCTCTTGTCTATTTCAAATTGATCACAATTTGTCTTAAGAAGCTAATGATTCTTGATCTATCAAGGAGTGAAATTACTGATGAGTGGGAGGGATGGAACCACCTCAAGGTACGGTATTATTTCGACATGAATTTGCTATATTGACTTTGCTATCCAGTATCTCAAAATTTATTCAAAATCAACCTCTTCTCTTCATTACAGATGACAAAGAATTTGAAGGTTCTAAATTTGACTGGATGTGGAAACTTGCATAGAACTCCTGACCTTTCTGCTCATGAAAATTTAGAGCAACTGATTCTTCAAGGGTGCACAGAACTGGTTGAAGTCCATAGGTCTATCGGTAGGTTAAAGCATTTAGTGTTATTAAACTTGAAATATTGTGGGAAACTTCAGACATTGCCGGACGAGATGGAAGAAATTGAAGACTTGAGAGAACTTCTTCTTGATGGGACATCTATTGTCAAAATTCCTAAATGGAATGGAATGAAGAAATTGGAAACTCTCAGTGCAATGTCATGTCGCTTGCTGAGTGAACTTCCACTTGGAAATTTTGGATCTCTCGTGGAGTTAGATCTTTCTTGTTCAAGCATACGAGAGTTACCCGACTCAATAGAGACAATGAAGAACTTGAGAATACTAAGGATCTTTGACTCCATGTTAGAAAAGCTACCTAGCGCCCTTGGGAAGTTGGAGAGGCTTGAAGAGTTCTATGCCAGCAGTTATGGATGTTTGAGTGAGGAAAATCCAAGTGAGATTGGAAGACTATCATTGGAGAAGCTTGAAAAGATCCATGCCAGCAGTTGTAGATATTTGAGGGGGGAAATTCCAAGTGAGATCGGAAAACTATCATTTCTAAGAATCTTGACATTATCGGGCACGAGAATTTCCAATATACCTAAGCTTCCTGAAAGTTTGACCGAACTAGTCCTAACAAATAATCTACAGATGAGATGCCCAGATCTCTTGAACCTAATAAATTTGAGAGTTTTGACGTTGAAATTAGAGTATCAAAGCCCTTCCCATCCAACTCCAAGCCTCAATTGGATCGGAGGGTTAAGAAAGCTAGAGTCCTTGGGGTTGTATTGTGATGATTTGGTCGCCCTACCTTCAGATTTTAATCTCCTTTCGAAGCTTAGGAAGCTTACACTCCTCGCAACTAACCTAGAATGCCTACCTAAGCTTCCTCAGAATTTGTCATACTTCCATTTTGATGGGCGTGGATTAATGGAAAAGTCGATAAATCTTTCATATTGGGAGAAGTTATCAGAATTGAAACTCTCTTATTGTGAACAGCTAAAAGAGATTCAAGTTATGGAACCTTTGAAAAGCCTACGATGGCTTAATCTTGGGAATCTTCCGTCGCTGGTGAAGTTGCCCGACTTGACCGACTTGAAGAAGCTCCAAGATTTATGGATAAATGATTGTCCTAAACTGGTTGAGGTTCGAGGTCAGCTAGAATCGTTGGTGTATTTTGATTTAATGTGTTGTCAATCACTCGAACAGCTGCCTGATCCATTGAGCTTCAAGCATATAGAAGCATATTATATAAATAGTTGTTGGAGGGTAGAAGAGATTCAAGGCCTGGAAGCTTCGGAGAACTTGAGGTGGTTACAGTTGATCGATCTTCCGTTGATAGAGAAGTTGCCTGACCTGACCAATGCCAAGGACTTATATGCTTTTCTTTTAGAAGATTGCCCTCGTGTGGTTGAGATTCCAGGTAGGTTAGAATCATTGGACAGCCTTATTATAGAAGGCTGCGAGTCTCTGCATCAATTTTTTGATCCTTTAAGCTTAAAGAATCTAAGGTACGTGCATATAGAGAAATGTGAGAGATTGGAGGAGACTCTGGAATCCGATGAGTACGGACATTTGAAAAAAGTGAGAAGACCCTCTCTAGAATCTTTGGTGAAAAAGTGAGGAGAGCCTTTCAAGAATTTTGGTTTAGAAAACTGAAATCACGGAGAGAAGATTCCGTATCAGATTAGTGAGGAATATTATCTCGGAATGATGCGTAAAGGTGGGACCCACTCTTAAGAAATATCAACTTTTTCTCTCTCCTTTTTTTATTTTTTGTTTCGTTTTTTCTCCCGTTGCCCCCCCCTCTCTGTCTTCTCACGTTCTTTCGTTCTCCTTCCTTCGTCTTTCTTCCTCATCAGCGACGACCCGAGCGAGGAGCTCGCCAAGAACCAGCAGCGACGGACTCCGACTGTCAAGGAACGCGACGGCGACCCCGAGCGCAAGAACGAGACGCGATTCGTCCAGGCGGAGATCTCCCTCCGGGGACTGCCACCCCGTCTTCCTGCCCGCCGATCTGCTCCCACTGAGGGGTTAATGGATTGTGGTATTCCTTTTCCATTTTGGTTGCAGCTGACTGAGGCCAACGAGGGTTCTTCCTTATCTGCCTCTTCATTTGGTTTCCTTCATCTTCGCCTATATTCTTTTTTCTGGTAATTTTCTCTTCGCATTTTATGAATTGGGTCCGAGTGCGAATCTTCGATGCAATTTGTGATAGATTAGTAAAAGATTTGGGATGGATTGAGTTGGTTTTTATTATTTTCAGTCGTGACTTGTCATACATACGAAATGAAAACAACCTTTCGATGAACTCACTCGGGAGCTGACTCAGTTGATTTTCTTCCATAACTGCATCTAATCTTTAATAGCTTTGGTCTAAACCACAAGTCGCATTCTATTGAAACACATTGCTACTCCTGTGCCTCAGTTCGGTTCTGCACCCGTGAGTGGATTGATTTTCGCTCCTTAGGAACTAGTTCAAACATACATGGGGAATCGGTTGTTCTTCTGAGCTTGTCAAGGTCTAGCTAAAACCGAAATATTGTCCTGGAAGGATGAAACCTTACTATAATCGATTGGTTCAGCAATTTCTTTCTTCTTCTCTTGGTCTGTTGTGGTCCTACTTACTTCTAATATTTTAGCTGGCGTACTTAGTGATTAAATCGCTTGCTCCAGATTTCATTCATAGAGATTATTGTTCACGAGGCATTACCTTGAGAATGTGTTGCATTCAGTGTCGCGAATTCTATCAGACATCAGCAACCATATTTGCAGAATTGTGGCTGATTTCCCATCAAAATTTCCACATTGAAGAAATGAAGAAGTAGGGGCAAAACATTGTGTCTAGCATAAACATAAAACGCTCCCTAGGTAATGATCATGTGCAATGGTCACCAAGGTTCTTTAGTTTTGATAACTTAAAAACAGAATTCTGCAGGCACTTCTGAGTGGGATTCATTACTGCGTTTCTAGTTCCATCATTTGAAATTTTCGGTGGTATTACCAGCAAAATTGGAATTGTTAGGTAAAAGAAAATGACTGGTTACTTGCTTGTTAGGTAAAGAGGCAGTAAATTACCAAAGCTGTCAGAAATTTAGCAATTTCCCACTAGATTGGTAAATTACCAAGTCTTCTGGAAACTTTCCGGTGTTGTAAGTGAATTAATAACACTATCAGAAATTTACTAATAGTTCAATGAAGTAGTAAATTATCAACTCATTTGAAATTTAACCAGTATTGTAAGTAAATTAATAAAAATACTTTTGAACACGGCATACAACTTTCCATTGTGCTGCACTCTCCAAGTGTGCTTGTTCCCCATATTAAGTAAATTACCAACTCCATTGAAATTCTACAAGTGTTGTTAGCAATATACCAACACTATAATTAATTTTTCTGAGTATGTATATAAGATTCTGGGAAAAGACAGATGTTCTACCGTTCTCTATAAGATTGAGAAAATGTAAAGTAAAATGATTTATACATGAAATTATATGACTTGTGTAACCTGATGTGACTTGAATAGCCTATATATGATATTATGAACTTGAGGTCCAAGATTGAGAAAAGAAAGAAAATAGAATGGGTATGAATCTTGATGAGAATTGAGTCTAGGATAACTGTCATTATGCATTTGTATTGTATTTATCATCGTTGGAGGATACCTGTGATGAATGTGTTGAAGCGTGGTAAATATGTATTTATGATTTCTTCTTGCATTATTTAGTGGTCACAATGTCTTGTTAGTTGAGTTACTCAAGATGAGTCGTGGCTAGTAGCAAGTAGGTAATAGATATTTACTTGTGTCTATTGATGAGCTGTTGATGTCTATACATCATGAGATTTGGTATGATCAATTGTGTGCATTTAAGCGTTAAAACGAATGTCATACATTGCTTCTATTTTATTCATTGCACAGATAATTATAGTCATTTTTATATAATGCACGGATTACACTGTCTTAGGTGAATATTGGTTTTCCTATTGATAATAATATATGACCTTATTTGCTAATTGTTATTGTTATTTTCTCGGGTCGAGTACTGGGTAGGCCTCCCATTTTTGGAAGTAGAGCTATCATTTACTGAATGTCAACTCATTCCCTCAAAAATATTATACATATTGGTTGATTTGGAGTTTAGGGATGTTTAGATTTGCGCTTCTACATATCTTTTTAAGGGAGATCTTCTGTACAAGGTTTTAATAACGTAAAGTAATAAAAGAAATTATGTACATTCACTTGATGATAAGTAACTTATTAATTCAATATTCAAATTGCATGTAAAATTCAGGTTTTGACAATTTGGATGATGCTTCTAAATTCATTGAAGCTCCAAGTCCTTCGTAGCTCAGAAGGTTAGGGAAGCTGGAATCCTTGCTGTTGGAATCTCATTATTTCATCACCCCATCTTCAGACATCATTTTTCTTTCACAGTTCAAGGGACCTGAACTGATCCCCTCCAAGAAGGTGCACTGCCGACCTGGCCTTCCCCCAAATTTGTTGTACTTAGATACCGAATCGTGCAAGGAAATAAAAACGTGAATAGACCTTTCAAATTGGAAGGCGCTGTCAGATTTGGAAGTTGGTCGTTGCCCTAAAGTGAGAGAGTTCAGAAGCCTCCAAGTTTTGGAGAACCCAATTGCCTTCAAGCTTGAAGGAGTTCCATCTATGAACAAGTTGCCTGACCTGAACAACCTGAAGAAGCTCCAGAAATTTTACCTGCAGTGATGTGCTAAAGTGGTTGAGATCCAAGGCAGAGTAAAATCGTTGGAGGCAACTTTTGATCGGTTCCTTTTAAATCTTTGGAGAAGTTACCAGATCGAGAAACTAAAATCTTTTTATACACTCAAGCGTGAGAAGGTAGAATGTTCTCTTGAGTGCTGATGATCAGTGAAGTACTTGAGGAATAGACGCAGTCTGATCTTGCGGAATCCAACTTAGAGTATCTTTTTGTTGTTTTTAAGATACTTTTATCTCTTGGACTTCTGAGTTTGGTTAACGGTAGAAAGTAAATGTTGGTTGCGCACCTGATTTCGGTGGTTGGCCAGCAACTCAAAACTCTGTATATGGCAAGCTCCTTATGTAATAATCAGAAAATATTAGTACAAATATTTCTTCTCTCAATTGTGTTACTATTGGATCCAAACTAAGCTTCCAACGTAGAAGGTTTTTTCGTATTGCTTCTGCTGTGGTTCTTCTGTTCCTATCATTGCCTCAGGTATAGACTGTCAATATTTCAGTTACCAATTCTTCCTCTCCGCAGTTCGTATTCTTTCCTATAGCGGTTGTGAGAGGGTGAAGGAGTAAAAATTGATTCGCAAATTTCCCAAGTGCTGTAAGAATCTAGAGAGTCCAAAGAACATGAACTTTGAGGGATAAGTTGACAGAAAATTCGATAATCATACTTTCCAATGGCACTCTTTTCTTTGCCTTAAATTTAGTTTGTCTCAGTTGATTGTATCTAAGAACTTCTCCATATATACCGCTCACTACCTTTCGACATGGCAGCAACATGGCCCTCAATACTATACCAGGCAAAGTAACAGAAGCATCTCTATCGAATTGAGTTGATAGAAATTTCAGAATTGGAAAGAACACTCAAAAAATTTTGATGCCAGAAATTGTACACTATTATCAATGCTTGCAGGTCTACCTTAATTGAAGACGTTGTCCAAAACTTCTCCCATGGATTTGTCCTAAACCGGTTGAGATTTGGGGCAAAGCAGAACAATTGGAGATGCATCGTATTGACTGGCTCAGGAAAGCTACCCGACCTTTCCAGCTTCAAGAAGCCAACAAATTTGATCATGAACATTACTGGGAAGCTGAAAGATTGGCTTTCTGTTAAAGAAGAAACAATGTACTAACTATTACTGTATCAATTACCGAATAATGATCCAAAAAGAAAAGTACTTGGACAAGAATTGATTAATTATAATGCATAGATAAATTGTGCTTTTCACTCTCTTGTCTCGTTTTTGATATGGCAAAAGAGGTATAATGAGTAAATGAATTGAGCCATTAAATCCCATTACTTGCATTGATAAATCCATATAAGAGCTAACATAGATGTAGGTAATGAAATGAATAAGAGATATTCGGCATTTGGATAAATGATTTTAAAAATTTATGGCACAAGTGATCGATTGAAATGTTATATGACACTCAAATAATCAAAAATAAAGTTATTGGCTCTTAAGTGAGTACCGAATAAATGTTATATTACTCAAGTAATCCGATTTATATAATACTCGATTGAGTGTTGTATAAAAATTATGTCATTTGTAGTTATTTTTCCTAACTTTTTTTGTCTTATAAATTCACTATGAATAACACTAACATAATTCATCTCAATAAGTTAATATATATATATATGAATTTTGCATATTTAGGTTTAGTATAAGTAAAATTTGAATGGGCCTGGATTTTCACCCACAAGAGAAGGGTTTAGTCGTCATTAAAAGAAAGAATACCATAAATTGAATGATTTCTAAACTAATAACACGCATGAAAATCTCGTCCTCTCGCCTTTCGTGCCGAAGAGTCTTCGGACTTCGAGAAATTTCCCAGTAACTCAACTCGATCACCTCAAAAGTTAAAAGCAACGCGAATTCACTTTTTCACGGTCGGCTTGAAGTGTCCCGGCAGCTAGCAAGGCCTCACTTTCCTGGAAGGGCAAAACGCGTATTCATTCTTTCTTCAGCTGATCTCAAAAGCCGAGGGCGTTCATTCTTGGGATCTTTGTCTGCTTCTCAGCATTTGATCCGGACTCTTCATTTTCACCCAATTTCCTCTCGTTTATTGCCTTCTTTTAAATGAATTGGTTCTGTTCTGTAACGCAACTAGATGCAGAATTTGATGGAAACAAGAGAGGGACTCTCAGATCAGTATCAATTCTTTCCTCAGTTGACTTCATCATTGATCACTGCCAGTTGCATCTAACACTAATAGCTTTTGCCTCTAACTTGAGTCCGATGCTAAAACCTTGCTCATCTGCTTCCATCTGCGCAAATGTCAGGCCTCAGATCTTGAAACGCAATACCGCTCCTATGCATCAGTTTGTTGATTCTGTAACCGGGGATTGAATTTCCTCTCTTTAGGAACTGGGCCGGTGCTAAAAGCTAATTTAGTTTTAGTGGAATCGGTTGATTAAATTTGGTTGATGGGATTTTCTTGTGCGACCAGAGATACTGGTGTCTCTAAGAGACTTCGATACGGCAAACTAGTACACTATTGTCTGGTGATTAGCAGTAAGCACACTCCTAGGGAGAAAATTGATACATACAACTTGGTATTTAACAGAAGAGGCTGACTGCAGTGACTGCAGAGACTATAATGTTGCACTCCGTGGCGAACTAGAACTCTCAGCTTTTGTGAAATGCAGCTCTCGTTCTTGCTTTCCTATGTGTTCAAACCTATTTTGCTGGAAAAATAATTATAGCATTCATGCTTCTCTTTTCTGTTGAATTTTTATCAACTCCACAAGTCTGATATGCTGATACTGTGTGGCAGATGTGAATAATAGCCTCATGCCTAAGCAATGCTCGCCCATTAACCATGTATCTGTTTGTTAATAAACTAAGAGATGGCTGTAATCAAGGATCGGTTTATGCTTTTCAGAACTAGTCCGATGTTGGGGGTTGAATTACTGCAGCGTAATTTCTTGATTTCATTTTTCTAATGAGATTGTCATAGGTGAATGCGATTCTTTGCCTGTGCCCATTAAGGTCAAGTGAGCAACTAATTGACTGTTGTGGAATGTTTTTGTCAAACCGATTCTGGTAAAACTAAAAGAGTACGGTTTTGGCATAACTTCTTATGAGATGATAAGATAATTAGTCAACCTACAAGCCACAGCAGGTGCTTATGTGCAGAGGATATTCAACGTTACCTTTTAAGAAAATTTTTATTAAATAAGTAAAAAGTTTCAGACAAAAATAAGTTGACAGTGATACATCTTCTTGAAATTTTCATTTTTATTATCAATTTCAAGTGTGAATTGAAACCCATTCCGCAATAATTTGGAGATTTCTTCCTTTAGTATTGAGATGGGTCAACTTCTCTGCTATATTGTTGATATAATAATCTGACATATGTTGGTGTCCAGGACAATGCCAGAAGGAGCTGTGCATCTGTCATCGAGGTTTCTTTCTAGAATGACTTAAAACAGAAGAATTTCTGAGAGAAATCATGATAATCATCACTCCACTTTCATTGTGAACGTTCTTCTAGGTGGGATATCGAATCATTGCAAGTCCTCTGAAAATTCAGGAAAATTCAGGAAATGGAGAAGCCAATGGAACCTTGTTATGAAGTATTCTTGAGCTTTAGAGGACCAGATTCTCGTCATGACATCACTGATATCCTATACAATAGCCTCATTGATGCTGGAATACGGGCATATAAGGATGATGAAGAGCTTCGCATTGGGGAAGAGATTGGGCCGGAGCTTCTCCAAGTGATTAAGCAGTCTAAAATCTTGATTCCTATTTTTTCTAAACAATATGCTGCCAGTAAATGGTGCCTCATGGAGTTGGTCCAGATGGTGGAATGCAAGGAAAAGTGGGGACAAAAGATCATGCCAATTTTCTATGACATTGAACCATCTAAGGTTCGTAACCAAACTGCAACTTACAGCAAGGCCATTCAGTCATATGTAGATAAGCAGTTGTACACTGACGAGACTATTGAGAACTGGAAGGCAGCTCTCGAAAAGGTTGGAGAATTAAAGGGATGGGAACTCAAGGAGAGGTACTTGAATTTATTATTGTGCATGATTTGTTTGAAGCCTTAGATATTATTCTGTTCATCTTGATTTAATACTTTGGTTCTTTTGCCTTCAATACTATCAAGGGCAAAGGTGAGTTCACAAGAGAAGTTGTTCAGAAGGTTTTGATCGAATTGAAAAAGAATTACTTGGTAGTATCTGATTTCTTGGTTGAAATGGACGATCACGTGGATAGAATCATGGAATTAATAGGTGAGTACACCGCTCAAACAAAGATTGTTGGTATCCATGGTATGGGTGGTGTCAGAAAGACAACTCTTGCCAAAATCGCTTATAACAAACTATTGTCTCATTCCACTAAACATTACAACTTATCTAATTCCTTGGAGGAAATGGACGATCAAGTGGACAGAATCATGGAAGTGATAGGTGAACAGACCACTAATTCCACTATATGTTGCTCCCTGTCCAACATTGGAGATATGAAAATTGAGAGTTTGCATAATCAACTCATCTTTGATGTCCTAGGAAAGAAACGACAGACCATCAATGATATCAATGAAGGGAAAAGGGTGATCAAGGACTTGTTATCCTCTAAAATGGTCATACTTCTACTTGATGATGTCAACCAAAAGACTAAGCTGGATGCTCTTGTGGGAATGGGTAAATGTTGGTTTGGCAGTGGAAGTAAGGTTATTATTACCACAAGAAACAAATAAGTTCTCGAAGATGTTGAGTTGAAGCACGAACTTACTGGAATGGATTTTGATCATTCTCTCCAACTATTCAACAGATATGCATTTAGAAGTGATCATCCTCCAGCAGAATATGTCCCTCTCTATGAAAAAGCGGTAAAAGTCTGTGGTCATCTTCCTTTGGCTCTTGAGATCGTAGGCTCATTTTTAGCCGGAAAAGATAGAAAATTTTGGGAGACCACATTAAAGAAGCTAGAAATTATTCCTGATGAAAATGTTGAAGAAAAGTTGAACATTGGTATCAATGCATTACAACCACATGCGTAGGAAATATTTCTCGATATTTGTTGCTTCTTCATTGGGTTTGATGTGAAAATTGTGAGGCACATGTGGAACAGTTGTGGGTTTTTACCTGACTATTATCTTGATGTCCTCCAACAAATGTCGTTAATAAAGATTACAAACTGTGATCGATTGTGGATGCATGATCTATTAAGAGACATTGCCGGTCTCTGCATAAGTTAACTGATCCTTCAAGCTTCAAGAATCTGGCAAGTTTTTATATAGTCGAATCTGAGAAGTTCGAGATGACTTTGGAATCCGATGAGTACAGAAATCTGAAAAAATTGCAAGGCCGACAAAAGAACTTGGGAGGGTAATACGTTGTGCCATGTAGGATATACTTGAGACCATAAATTGTTGGCCACGTGTACAAGTGGGAACCCTTCTTCAGAAATTTCGACTTTCTTCTCCTTTTTCTTTTCTCCTCCTATTGCGTCTCTCTTCTCACTATGTTTTTTTTTTTTTTTTCCTTCTTCCTCCATCGTCAACGACAATCCCCGAGCAAGAAGCTCGCCCAGAACTAGCAGCAAGGGACTCTGTCCGTCAAGGAATGTGATGGCGACCCCGAGTGGAAGCACGATGTGCGAATCGACCTAGCGGGGATCTCCCTCTGGGACTGTGACCACGTCTTCCCACGCTACGTTCTGTTCCATGGGGGCGTGTGTTGGTCCTCTCTCTTTGTTACGCCTGTTCTTTTCTGATTGTCAGCTCAATTTGGATACCTACTTCAGGAGGGAGGGAGATTGTATCGACCCACCTCTATTCCAGATTGCTGACCTCCTCTTCGAATTGTATCAACTACCTACCTCAACTTTTCATATGAATGAGCAACATTCACTTTGTCAACCTATTTGAGAAGACACCCCATGTTTGTAATGTAAAGTTCTTGTATGACTAAGTGATGTGAATATCAATATTTTTCTATGACAAGTAGAAAAACTTCCTGTCAGATTTGAACTTAAAAAAAATTATCTTCAATTAGAGGCAACTTAGAGAAAATTGTTAGAAACGTATTTAGAGTTGAGAGATGATTTCAAAATGGATTCTTCTACAAGTAGGTGACTTGAAATTTCCCTTGTTTGTAATAATTTCTTTGAAAAGTGACAGCTCTATCCGTCCTTGGTAGTAGCACTCTTCTGGCACTATTGCCTCATTTGATATGAATGGCAATTTTTGGCTTTTGGTGAAATTGATCAAGGATTGAAGATGACTTGACCTAGAATTCATTTGCAGGAGATTGATGTTCTTGAGACAGTACCCTGAGAATGTCTTGCGTTCGGTGTCACGAATTTAGGTAGACATTAGCAACCATATCCATATTCACAGAATTGTTGTTGATTTCCCATAAAATTTCCACATTGAAGAAATGAAGAAGTAGGGGCTAATTATCCAGTTAATGATCATGTGTAATGGTCGCAAAGGTTCTTTAGTTTTAATAACTCAAAACAGATTTTTTACATGCGCTTCAAAGTGAATTCATGACTACGTTTCAAGTTTCATTATTTGATATTTCAGGCGGGCTTTTAAGTTTTTGTCAGAGGTGAAGACGTATGAATCTTTGGCAAAATTCTACAGTCCTGTAGGACTTGAGAATTGAAAAGTCTTCCTTGTTGGTAGAATTGCAATTTTGCTGGCAATTGTGCTGGTAAAGAAAAAAAAAAAACAAAGACCGGTTCTTGCTTGTTAGGTACACCCGTAGTAAAATACCTATACTATCTGAAATTTATCAATTTTTCATTAATTTAGTAAATTACAAATTCTTTTGAAATTTTACCAGTATTGTAAGTAGATTGCTAACACCATCAGAAATTTACCAACATTTTAATGAACTTTAACTATTGTTGTAAGTTACCAACACTATCAGTAATTTATCACGTGCATTATGATTTTAATGTAGATTTTACCATATTATTGTGTTTACTATAAATTATAGTTAGCCTATAGTACAATATTGCATTACTAGAAATCTCAATTAATTTGTCATTGTTTAAAAAAAAAATCGTAATGGCACAATATTTTAATGAATAATTAGCATCAATATACCAATCTGTTATTTATTTGTTTTTATTCATAGCTAATTTATAAATATAATTAAGTTGACTTATATTTTGTGCTTCGTCATCTACTTATCATTTTATAATATTGATAACCAATCGTAATTCCCAATGATTGGACTATTAAAACTTATTAAACCGATACAATTGAATCTCGTTATTAACTCCTTCCAATTCAGGGGAAAAACTAACATGACCTTCTTCTTTTTTCTGAAGATAGAGGCATTGAAATCACTGCCATGTCAGCAAATTTTAAGAAAAATGTAAAAGAAAGGAAATAAATTGATTTCAAGATTTCTAAAAATAAAAACCCAAAAAAAGTAAAAATTTGGAAAAAAGAGGAAGAGTCAAACATTGGAGAACCAAGAAGGATGGTGGTTGGCTGCCGTTCCTCGCCGTACTTCAGCGAAGCCAGCTTGGCCCTCACTACCACCTTCCCTTTCTGAGAAAGGAACGAAGTGAGTGAGTGTGCGGGCACGTGTACTACGAGTGCACCAGGCGAGGTGGCAGCCCTCGCCACTTGCCGGTGAGGCCGGCTGTGAACTTGCCACTAGCTTCCCTTGCCCATCCGGCCATGGTGGCCGTGACCTTTGCTCAAATTTGCAAAGATTATCGAAAGGGTGGTGCTGCTTGACCGCGAGGTAGGGGACGCCAGGAAGCTCGGGGACTTGGAGAGGGGCGTGTTCGTGATAACATGTTGAAGAAGATCAAAGAATATAATCTTTGGCTTCTCCAAGAGCTCCGTGAACGAGGTGGGCAAAGAAATTTCACACAAAACTATAAGTGGAATAAATTTCATGAATTAAATTTGATTATAGGAGAATGAATTCGTGCAACAACGAATGCAATCTCCACTGTCCAGAGCACTGTTCGGAGCATTTTTTTTCTTTTAAATAAATGGTGTTCAAAGCTACTTGATGGAGACTTTCGTACCTCTTTAGAATGATTTCTGGTTTGATTTTTCTATCCTTTTTCTAGATCTTTATTTCTCCAAAATTTTCAAAGCAATTTTTCATATATTGATTAGAAAATAGAACATTTGGCATTAGCAACCATATCAGCTCCTCTCTTAAAATAAACACAAGTAAAAAAAGCCACGTCAACTTTTATGAAAAACAATTTGAGAATGGATGCAATAAAAATTACAATATTTAACATAGATTTTACAAAATGATCTCATTTCCTTTAGATATATATAGTACAAGATCATGATAGTAATTTAAATTAATTTACCAATCAGTGTTTAACAACAATGGAATACTTCTTTTGTTGATTAATCATCATCGATGCATATCAACACATTATTAATTTTATGTTTAATCATAAATAATTTATAAAAATAAGTTAAGTTGACTCATATTTTGTAGTTCATGATTTACTTATAATTTCATAATTTTCAATTTTTGGACCACGAGATAATTAAGTTTCTCTGAAAATTTTCCTTGGTTAAAATTTTAGGATGCCTTGCCTTCTAGTGGTGATATGGACATAACCATTTCGCCCCATATATTCCAACTAAACAAAGGTCGGGTGGCTACTCAACCTGCTAAATGCTTATGAGACACACAACTATGGTTGCACGAGAAAATATTGACTGCAACTTAGATTCCACCATGTCATAATCGGAGTTCACTCACTGATTGACATGTGTCTCTTGAGCCCCACCACGTCAGAACCCTCTGACACCCACGCCCTCTCGCCTCTTTCTCTTCCCCCTCTTCTTTTTTCTTTTCACTCCGACGTGGACAACAAGAGAGTTTGTCCACCATGGGCTGCTTGATGTTGCCCTATATTTGGAACACCTGGGGGCTACACTCGAGCTTCCGTCGAATTGGAACATGAAGCAGGGGTCAAGCTATGCCTTCACGCTCAAGTGCAACTACGCCAATGATGACCCTTTGGTCTCCTAGCTAACGTTAATCCAACCGTTGTGGAACATGTAGACCTTAGACTTAGCCCCGACAAGGTCAAGGGACACCGAGACCTTCTCGAACAGACTCCCGGAGCTCACCCCACAGGTTGCCCCACGTGTGTAGAAGATGGACTTCTTGACACGCTTGTCGAGATCAGACTTGCTGAGGTGGAAGGTGGCGCCACCGCCGTCGCCCCGCCCTCTGGGAGAGGAGGTGGCACTGTCGTGAGGGGGAGGAGGTGGGCGGCATCGGGCGGGAGGTAGGGGACGAGGTAGTCTAGAGGGGAAAACTCTTGAAGCTTGATCATGCAGAAGCAGGGGAAGGAGGAGGCGTGGACGGCGGAGCGCGCAGGTTTGGCAATGACGGGGATCTTGAGGATGAGGCTCCCCACTATGAGCAAAGGGAAGAAGAAGAAGACGAAGAAATAAAGGAAAAAAGAAAGAAGGGAAGAGAGAGAGGTAATCTAGAGAGAGGCCAGAGAATCAGGGTGTTAGAGGGTTTTGACAGGTGGGGCCCGGGCGACACTTGTCGCCTGGTGTGTAGACTTGGATTATGACACATGAAATCCGAACTGCAGCCAATATTTTCTCGTAATTGCACAGATTGATGTCCCCGGTCTTGGAAGTTCTATTTGAACCATGTATAATTGGTAAGCTTTCACTAATATTGCAAATATTTTTGGAGTTTTACTCCTTTCTAGCTTAGTACAACTTTTGACAAATAAAATATAACACATGTCATAATTTTCGTATGGCATTTATTTGACTGCTATAACTAATTTTTTTCCGATTATTTAAGTTCTGTAACTTTTATAAAAATATTTACTTGAGTATCATAACTTTACTTAAGTGCTACGATTTTTAAAGACGTTCATCACAAATATTATATCATGTTGAATTTTCAACACTTGGGTGAATGATTTTAAAAAATTATGACACAAGTGATCGAAAAAAAAAATTATGGCATTTGAGTAAATGCGGAACGAAGGTTATATCACTCAAGTTATCCAAAAAAAGTTATAGAACTCGCATGTTGTATGGATTTATGCCATTTGCCGTATTACTTTTCCTAACTTTTTTTGTCTTACGAACTCAATATGTATAACTATGACATAATTCATCTCAATTAATCAATTAATAAAAATATATGAATTCTACATTTCTGGGTTTAGTATATGTAAAATTTGAGTGGGCCTAGGTTTCACCTACAAAAGAATGGTTTTATCGTCATTAAAAGAATATCAATTAGCATAAACTGAATGATTTCTAATCTAATAACACTGCATGAAAATCTCTTGTACTCCCGCCTTTCATGCCAAAGAATCTTTGGACTTGGAGAAATTTCCCAGAAACTCAACTCAATTACCCCAAAAGTCAAAAGCAAAACGTGTATTCCCTTTTTGACGGTCGGCTTGAAGTTTCCCCGCAACTAGCAAGTCCTCACTTTCCTGAGCGTCAATGCACCAGTCGTCTCTCCCATGAAAATGGTGCCCACGCGAAGTGACATAATAAAGAAATGGGGAAAATCAATTGATTTAGTGCCTCTTTGCTTGGACTTAAAGAAGTTAATAGTAGTTCTTTTACCTTTTTGTTAAAATTTAAATTATTGTTCAAATTTCAGAAAATTATCAAAAAATTATATGTGAATTTATTTGTCTATCCTCAAGTTTCTGGAGTTTTAGATTTAAAAATGAAAAAAAAAATTGACATAAATAATCTCTATATTTTGTCCAATATCTAACGTTGTCTCTCAATTTGGAATTTGTTTAATGTGATTATTGAACTCTGGCAAAATATGTTATGTCATTTTTAAAAATTTTAATTTATTTGATATAATCCATGAACTATTAATACATATCCAATCTAGTTATTAAACTATATGGAAATACGAATTTAATCTAAAGACTAAATTGAACATCTATCAATATTTTAGTTAAGGATAACATTACATATTGAGCCAAAGTTTAAGGATCATTTGTTGCTATTATCCCATAAGAGGGGATAAATACTCCATAAATCTTGAGATATACTGCAAAAGTGCCTTCAAATTTTAAAATTTTCAAAAAACATAATCAAATTTTAAAACTCATTAAATTGGTACGATTAAGTTCCGCTATTAACTCCATCCAATTTAGTTAATAGAAAAAATGAACATAGATTTTTTTTTCCTTGAAAATGGAGGCATTGATATAGCTGCCGTGTTAGCAAATTTTGAGAAAAAAATTAAAAAGTAAAAAGTAAAAATTTGGAGAAAAGAGGAAGCGTCAAATGGTGGAGAACTAACGGAGACAGCGATGGACCCATGGTCCTCGCGGGAACATTCATTCTTGGGTGAACAATTTTAACAAGTTATGACACAAGTGATCAAAATATAAAAGATTATGGTACTTAAGTAAACGTCAAACGAAAATTATATTGCTTAATCAATCCCAAAAAAGTTATAGCACTTAAGTAAGTATTGTACGAAAGTTATGACATTTATGGTGTTATTTTTTATTTATTTATTTATGAACTCATTGTGTATAACTCTAAGATATTTAAAATATATGAATTCTACATTTTTTTTTTGTTTATATATGTAAAATTTGAATGTGCCTGGGCTTCACCTTCATCGTCATTAAAAGAATATCAATTAATATAAATGGTATGATTTCTAAACTAATAACATGCAATGAAAATCCTACTTTACTCTCACCTTTAGTGCCAAAAAAATCTTCGGACTTCGAGAAATTTCCAGTAACTCAACTCGATTATCTCAAAAGTCAAAAGCAACGCGTATTCACTTTTTCACAGTCAGCTTGAAGTTTCCCTGCAACTAGCAAGCCCTCACTTTCCTGGAAGGGCTCGGCGAAGGAGGGTGAATTCACCGTCTAATATAAGTCGTGTCCTTCTTCAGCTGAACTGAAAAGCCAAGACCGTTTATTCTTGGGATCTTCATCTGCTTCTCAGCATTTGATCCGGACTCTTCATCTTCACCCCCTTCCATCTACGGTAATTTCGTCTCGTTTATTGCCTTCTTTTATAGAATAGGGTCTGTTCTGTAATGCAACTAGGTGCGGAAGTTGATGGAAACAATGGAGGGACTCTTAGATCAGTATCAATTCTTTTCTCAGTTGACTCGATGATTGATCACCGCCAGTTGCGTTTCTAACACTAATAGCTTTAGCCTAACTCTAGTCGCATTCTTGACGCTGATCATGCTTCCATCTACGCAACAGTCAGGCCTCAGATCTTGGAACTCGACGCCACTCCTATGCATTAGCTTTTTGATGTCTCAGAGATTTCTGTAATTAGGAATTGAATTTACGCTCTTTAAGAACTGGGTTGACGTTAAAAGCTAAATTAGTTTAAGTGTATCCGTTGATTTCTTTTGTTTGATGGGATTTTTTATTTGTGCGAACATAGACAGTAGTATCTTTAAGAGACTTTGACACTACAAATTCGTATTTAACAGTAGAGACAGATTGATACCCTCAACTTTGTAATTAACAGTAGAGACAGTTTGAGCGGATCTGATGATTTTTTTTTTTTGGTCGGGGATTATCAGTAAGAACACTCCTAGGCAGAAATTTGATACCCTCAACTCTGTATTTGACCGTAGAGATGGATTGAATAGACTATAGCGTTGCACTCTGGTAAACCGGAACTCTCTGCCTTTGTAAAATGCAGCTCTCATCCCTACGCTCCGGTGTGTTCCGACTTATTTTTTGGAAAAACGCTTATAGAGCATTCATGCTTCTATTTTCTGTTGAAATCTTATTCTCTGTAATTGATACTTTCTGGCGGATGTGAATGATAACTTCAAACCATACTAACGCTCGCCATTGACCCTTAATCTGTTTGTTGATAACCTAAGAGATGGCTGTAAGCCTGTAAGTAGGGATCGGTTTATGCTCTTAAGTGACTAGTCCAATGGTGAGGGTTGAATTAGCTTCAGTGTAATTTCTTGATTTCATTTTTCTACTGAGTGCCGTTTGTCAAATTAATTTTGGTAAAACTAAATTAGAAAGGTTGAATAAGACAATCAGTCACCCCACAAGGAACAGTAAGCCGTTATGTGCCTGATCCTAGGATCGGGGATCAGGCCGGCCGCAGCAGGCTGGCGGTGGCAAAAGCCATGCGCGCCTGCTGCTGGCTCTTAAAAGAGAGTGAGAGTCAAGAGTTGCGGGGGGGAAGAGACAAATCGGGTGGAGAGGAGGTCCCAGAGAGAGAGCCGTGAGTGAGAGAGAGAGAGACCGCCGGCCACCGCGCCTGAATCGCCGCCGTCGTCCCTCTGCCGTGCCCCCTCTCCCCGCGCGTGAGGCAACCGGGCGTAGTCCGATCTATCGAGTTCTGCCCCCTTCGCCGCCGCCGAGCCGGGTAGGGATTGCCACTGACCGGCACCCTTGTTTTTGTTCCCTTCGGCGTGTCTTGCTTTACTCTGTTTCGGACACTCCGGGCTCGGCTCACGCGAACTCCGGCCCCGCCGGTCGGCCGTGTGGCCTCCGCCTGTTTTGTTGGTTGCTTGACAAGAGTCTTGGCCTTGGTTGGGCTCGCGGTTGAGCCGGCAACCTTGCGATTCCGTAACGCACGTCACCTGTTTGTGAAAATGCCTCGGTTAGATCCGTGAACTCTTTCTCTGATTTTGGTTTGCCCTGGAACGCTGGTTGTCGTTCTATTTTTCCTTTGCTCGTGCCGTGGCAGGTAACGTGGCGGGGCGGCGTTCGTAGCGGGGCCGGGAGTTGGCTTCGCCAAAGACTACCCCGCGCCGCTCGTTCGCGGCCAATTGAAGACTCGGGTCCGTCACGGTCGGGGAACCGTGCGGGTCGGGCAAAAGGAGCCCGGCCGGATGCCTTTGGTCCCTTGGCGGCTGGGCCGGTCTAATTCCACTCCTGGGTTTTGGTTTTTAGGGCTTTAGGGACCGCGCCGAGTTAGTGTTGAATCAGGCATAATGGGCTTATTTTACTTTCTTCGGCCGGGCCCTTTTTATTTCTTTATGGGATGGGCTAGATTTTGGGGACCGGACTGGGCCTGCGCATGAGGCCCAGTCTGGCTGTGGGTTGGCGACCCGGGTCGGTCCTGACCCGGCTTCCTATTTTTAGTTTAAAAATTATTTTTTTTAAATATACAAAATTATATATTTTTAAAATTTTAAAAATATTTTTTTTTGAAAAATAATATACTAAAAATTAAAAATTTTAAAAATTCTAAAAATCTCGAAAACAAATTTTTAAAAAATTCCGAAAAAAATTTATTTTTCTGAAATTAGAAAAAAAACTTAGAAATTAGATTTTTGAGTAATTTTATTTCAAAATGTGTGAGAATATTTGATAAAAAATTTAATTTGCTCAAAATTTAAAATCCCTTAAGGTTCGTTAAGATATTGTGTTTTCTTAGAAATGAATGTTAGGTTATTTCTTTGTGTAGTTCAATTTCAATTATGTTTTTATTTGATTGCGCATTTTCAATATATTGACCGTTGTTTTAGCCTCGTTGAGAATAGTCACAGCTTGAACATTTTTAGTTAGTGTTTGAACAAGGTTAGGGACCGAAATGGCACTAGTTGGATAATTAGTGCAATCAAGTTCCTGATTCTAGATTCTCTGATTGTGTCAAAAGTGAGAAATTCTCCAATGCTCACTTGATTTTTGGGTGACTCCAATAGGCTAGTGGCAACTTCTCATTTGAAATTCTTGTAGCGTCAATTTCATTTAACATCGACTATTCTAACTTTGCGTGAGATATGAGCTTGGGAGAGCCCACATCTAATCAAGAGTCATATGCCCCATCATTGAGGCAGTACCCCTATACTTATTGTCCTTTCCTCTCTAGATAGAAAGGGCAGGTCGCTACTGTGTTTAAGACAAAAATAGGTTTGACAATGATTTATCTTCGTGAAATATTCTTTTATCCAATCAATTTTCAGTGTGAATTAAAACCCATAATTCCGCAATAGTTTGAACTTTCTTCCTTTAGAATTGAGACGGGTCCACTTCTCTACTATATTGTTAATAAAATAATCGGATATATTTTGGTGTCTAGTGCATCATTGTGGTTTCTTTCTAAAATGACGTAAAACAGAAGAGTTTCTTAGAGAAATCATGATAATTATCACTACACTTTCATAGTAAACGCTTTTCATGTGAGATGTCAGGTCGTTGCAAGTCCTCTAAAAATTCAGGAAATGGAGAAGTCAATGGAACATTATTACGAAGTATTTTTGAGCTTTAGAGGATCGGATACTCGCCAGGACATCGCCGATTACCTTTACATCCGCCTCATGCAAGCTGGAATACAAGCATATAGAGATAATGAAGAGCTTCCCGTTGGGGAAAAGATTGGCCCGGAGCTTGTCCAAGCGATTAAGCAATCGAAAATCTCGATTCCTATCTTATCTAAAGAATACGCAGCTAGTTCATGGTGCCTCATGGAGTTGGTACAGATGGTGGATTGCATGGAAAATTGGGGACAAAAGATTATGCCAATTTTCTATGACGTAGCACCATCCGAGGTTCGTCACCAAACTGCAAGATACGGTGAGGCCATTAACTCACACATAAACAAGGGGCGATACACTGATGAGACTCTTCAAAACTGGAAGGCAGCTCTTAGCAAGGTTGGAGCGTTAAAGGGATGGGAACTCAAGGAGAGGTATTTGAATTAATTATTGTGCATGATTCATTTATACCTTGCTTATTATTCTGTTCATCTTGATTTAACATTTTGGTTATTTTGCCTTTAATACTATCAGAGGCAAAGGTGAGTTCATAGAAGAAGTTGTCCAGAAGGTTTTGATCGAGTTGAAAAGGAACTACTTGGCAATGTCTAATTGCTTGGTTGAAATGGATGATCAAGTGGACAAAATCATGGAAGTGATAGGTGGACAGACCACCGAAACAAAGATTGTTGGTATTTATGGTATGGGTGGTGTCGGAAAGACAACTCTTGCCAAAATCGTCTATAATAAATTGTTGGCTGATTCTTCTTACTGTTGCTTTCTATCTAATATTCGAGATACAAAGATTGTGAGTTTGCAAAAGAAGCTCATCTCTGATGTCCAGAAAGGGAAATGTTTGCCAATCCATAATTATGTAGAAGGGATAACTGAGATAAAAAAGAGGTTATCCTCTAAAAAGGTCATGCTTGTACTTGATGATGTTGACCAAAAGATTCAGCTGGATGCTCTTATGGGGGTGGATGAACCATGGTTCGGCAAAGGAAGTAAAGTTATTATTACCACAAGAAACAAGAAACTTCTCAAAGATGTTGATTTTCAGCATGAACTTATTGAAATGGATTTTAGTCATTCTCTGCAATTGTTTAGCAGACATGCCTTTGGAAGAGATCGTCCTTCAATAGAGGATAGCCCCCTCTCAAGAAAGGTGGTAAAAATTTGCGGTGGTCTTCCTTTGGCTCTTGAGGTTATAGGTTCCTTTTTAAATGGAAAAGACAAAAGAATTTGGGAGACCACGTTAAAGAAGTTGAAAGCTATTCCCAACAAAGAGGTTAAAAGTAAGTTGAATATCAGTTTTGAGGCATTAGATTATCAAGAGAAGGAAATATTTCTCGATATTTGTTGCTTCTTTGTTGGGTTTGATGTGAGAATTGTGATTCACATGTGGGACAGCTATAATTTTTTCCCTGAACCTTCCCTTGAAGTGCTCAAACAAATGTCATTAATAAAGATTACAGAAGGTAACCAATTGTGGGTGCATGATCAGCTAAGAGACCTTGGGCGAGATATCATTTGTCAAAATGGTAGTCTTGAACTTGAGAAGCGAAGTCGAGTGTGGGATCATGAAGAATCGATCGATCTCATAGGAAAGAAGGTAAAGTGAATATCATTCCTATTTAATGAGAAGTTATCCTGTTGACTTTGCTAATTTGCTTCTTTTTGAACCAAGTCGTTACTTGCGTGCTATACCATGACATGCCCATTTGTCAATTATATTGTATAAATCAATTTCAAAGTATCAATAGGATGTGCATTCCTCAAGTATGTTCAACTTGAATGCCTTCAATAGGTAATTATTCCCGTTTTTGCTTGGCAGGGAACAGAAAACGTTAAAGCAATATGTCTCAAGTTCGATCCTCAATCTCAACACTTTTTTAGGAAGGAAGAATTGGCAAGTCTATCAAAATTAAGGTTTCTTCAAGTGGACTGTGTAGACTTACATATGAACAACGTTCAACATTTTTCTTCAACTAATTGGCCCCAAAGGAATCTATCCATCCTTCAAAATTCTAGCTGGCTCTCATGGCATAACTTCGTTAAGCATTTTCCTTCAACTAGCTGGTTCCAGAGGAATCTGCTCATTCTTCCGGAGTTGAGATTTCTCTCATGGCATAAGTTTCCCTTCTTTTTCCAATTGACTGCATTTTCCCTTTTGAAATTAGTGATTCTTGATCTATCATTAAGTGGAATTACAGATGATTGGGAGGGATGGAACCACATCAAGGTATCGTACTACTTCAACATGAATTTTGCTATATTGACTTTGCTCTTTTGTATCTCCCAATGAATCAGAATTAACATTTTTTTCTTCATTACAGAGGGCAAAGAATTTGAAGGTTCTAAATTTGACTGAATGCAAAAACTTGCGCAAAACTCTTGACTTTTCTGCTCATGAAAATTTAGAGCAACTGATTCTTCAAGGGTGCAAGGAACTGGTTCAAGTTGATAAGTCTATTGGTAAGTTAAAGCGTTTAAAGTTTTTAAACTTGAAAGGGTGTAGGAACATTTGGACATTGCCGGATGAGATGGAGGAATTGGAAGGCTTAATAGAACTTATTGTTGATTCGACATCTATTACCAAGATTCCTGAGTGGAAAGGAATGAAGAAATTAGAAACTCTTAGTGCATTTGGATGTAGATCACTACGTATATGCAATTTAGCGGGTTGCTCAACATCACTATCGAATCTTACGTTGAAATATACACAAATTACTGAACTTCCATTCGAAAATTTTGGATCTCTTGTTGAGTTGGATGTTACTAACTCGAAAATTCAAGAATTACCTAATTCAATAGGGAAAATGAAGAATTTGAGAGTATTAAGGGTGTCTGGCACCTGCTTAAGAAAGCTACCTAGCGCCCTTGGAATTTTGGAGAAGCTTGAAGAGATAGATGCTGACAACTGTAAAGATTTCGAGGGGGAAATTCCAATTGAAATTGGAAGACTATCATTTTTGAGGATCTTGGGATTAAGTGGCACGATAATTTCCGTAGTACCAAAGCTTCCTGAAAGTTTGACCAATCTATCCATTACAATAGTGTTAGTGACGAGAATGCCAGATCTCTCAAACCTATTCAATTTGAGACATTTGAGTTTGAGTTCACAATATGAAGCCCCTTCCTATCTAGGTCCAAGCCTCGAGTGGATCTCAAGGTTAAGAAAACTAGAGTCCTTGTCGTTGTATTGTAATTGGATTTGTACCCTACCTTCAGATTTTAATCTCCTTTCTAAGCTTAGGAAGCTTTTCCTCAACGTAGGTAACCTAGAATCCCTACCTAGGCTTCCCGAGAATTTGTCATACATTTCTATTAATGGGCGCAGTTTAATGTTAAAGTCGATAGATCTTTCATATTTGGAGAAGTTATCAGAATTGAAAGTCTATCATTGCAAACAGCTGATAGAGATTCAAGGCCTTGAACGTTTGAAAAACTTGAAGATGCTTCATCTTGATGATCTTCCAGCACTAGTGAAGTTGCCCGACTTGACCAACTTGGAGAAGTTATCAGAATTGGAAGTCTATCATTGCAAACAGCTGATAGAGATTCAAGGCCTTGAACGTTTGAAAAACTTGAAGATGCTTCATCTTGATGATCTTCCATCACTAGTGAAATTGCCCGACTTGACCAACTTGACGAAGCTCTTGACACTTTGGATAACATCTTGTCCTAAATTGGTTGAGGTTCGAGGTCAGTTAGAATCGTTGGACGGACTTTGTATAGACTTCTGTACGTCACTCGAAAAGTTGCCTGATCGATTAGGCGGAGATACAGAAGTCTCTATATGTCGCAGTCAGAAGCTGAAAGAGATACCGGGCCTGGAAGATTCGGAGAACATGTTGTATTTATATCTTACAGATCTTCCATTGCTAGAGAAGTTGCCTGACTTGACCAATTTGAAGAAGCTCCTGGGACTAAGCCTAGTGTGTTGTCCTCGTCTGGTTGAGATTCGAGGTAGGTTAGAATCAGTGGCGTGGCTTCGTATTAGTCATTGCGGATCCTTGCAAAAATTATCTGATCCCTCAAGTTTCAAGAATCTAAAGCGTGTGGCAATAAATGAAAGTGAGAAGTTCGAGGAGGCTCTAGAATCCGATGAGTACAGAGATTTGAAAAAAGTGACGATACCGATAAATAACTGGCATGGCCCTTGCCTTGAGTCCTTCGTTTAATTGCCATGTGTATAGGTGGGACCCAATTCTTTAGAAATTTCGACTTTCTTGTCTTCTTCTCCATTTGCTGTCTCTTGTCTCTCACTTTCATTTCTTCTTCCTCCCTCGACAGCGACGACTCGAGCAAAAAGCTTGCCCAAAACCAGCAGCAACGGACTCCAACCGTTGAGGAACGCGACAGCAACCCTGAGTGGAAGCACGAGATGCGGTTCCACCTGGTGGAGATCTCCCTCCAAGACTGGCGACCCCGTCTTCCTGTCCTGTGCATCCATTTGTTCCGCGAGGTTTTTCATAGATTGTCTTAAACGTCTTGCTTTTTCATTTTGGTGGCAACTGAGTCAGGCCAAGAAGGGTTTCTCCCTTCTCTGCATCTTTATTTGGTTTTCTGCATTTTCATTCAGACTCGGTGGCTGTCTCATTTGATTGTTCATCGTCTCCCATTCCTCGTCTGCTAATTGTCTCTACATTGTTTCTGCTTGGCATGAATTGGGTCTTTTTGCGAATTTTGATGCAACTAGTGATACATTAGGAAAAGATTTGGAATGAACTGAGTTTTTGTTCCAGTCATAACTTATCATTTATATATGCACTCAAAAATAGCTTTTCAGTGAACACTCTCGTGAGCTGACTCAATTGATTTCTTCCATCTGCATCTAATGTTAATAGCTTAGCCTAACCAAGTCACGTGCTCTCAGAATGTAATCTCATCGTGGAAATTTCTGTGAAATTGATCAAGGACTGAAGCTGATTTGCGCCAGAGTTCATTTGCAGAGATTAATATTCTTGAGACGGTACTCTTAGAATATCTTCCTATTCAGTGTCAAGAATTTAATTAGACATCAGCAACCATGTTTGCAGAATTGTTGTTGATTTCCCATAAAATTTCCACATTGAGCAAATGAAGAAGTAGGGGCAAAACATTGTATCTAGCATGAACATAATACTTCCCAGTTAATGATCATGGGCAATCGCCAAAACTCAAAACAAATCTCTACATGCGCTTCGTAGTGAAGTTATGACTTCGTTTCAAGTTTCACCGTTTGAACTTTTTAGATGGGATTTTAAGTTCTCGTCACACAAGCAGAGACGAATGAAAATTTGGCAAAATTCTACACTCCCGTTGGACTGGAAAATTGAAAAATTTTCGTGGTGGTAAAAAGAAATGACCAAGTTACTTGCTTGTTAGGTAAACCGGTAGTAAATTACCAACACTGTTAGAAATTTACCAATTTTTCACTAAATTAGTAAATTACATACTCTTCTGATATTTTACTGGCGCCATGAGTAAATTACTAACACCATCGGCAATGTACCAAAATTCCAAAGAAATTTTACTGTTATGAGTAAATTATCAACACTATCAGTAATTTACCATGAACAATATGATTTCAAAGTAGATTTTATGGTACATTGCAATTACCTTTAATTAATTATATATATAGTACAATATCGTGTTACTAGAAATCTAAATTAATTTATCAGTCATTGTTTCAAAAATAAGAAAATTGTAATGGCATAAATGTTTATTAATTAATTAGCACCAATATATCAATCTCTTTTTTTTTTATCAATCTATTAATTAATTTATCGGTATTCATCACTAATTTGTAAATATAAGTTGATTATATTTTGTTTACTTATAATTTTGTAATATTTATAACCAATTGTAATTTCCAATGATTGGACCATTAAAATCTAAATAATACGATAATTAAATTTTCCTTGTTCAGGAGAAAAATATTTGAGGATTCCTTTCAGTGGTAATATGGACAATTCATTTTACCCAAATGGTCCAACAAGATAAAGGGTGGATGACCGCCTTACCTGCTAAGTGCTAACCAAACAAACCAGTACGGCTTGGAAGTTCTGTTGGAACCATCCATGGTTAACTGTATTAAGCAAATTCACACACTTCAGACCCCTCAACCTTCAATGTTTGTCTAGCAAGGCCATAACTCAGGCAACTATTCTGTGCAGGAGGGTTACTTTACATCCCAAATCCCTTGTTTCGGCACCTTCGGTCATTAATAGTCGTTGGCTTTCAGTGTGCCTGCAACTAGTAAGTCCTCATCTTCTGGGTCAGCAAGACACCCGATGGTGAGTGGACTGTCTGATAAACAGGCTTTATTCAGCTGAACTCAGAGCCAAGATCTTTATCGGCTTCTCAGCATTTGATCCGGACAGTTCACCTTCTCCCCCTCCACCTCCGGTAATTTCCTCTCATCTACTGCTATTTTCATGAGTTGGATCTGATCTGCAATGCAACTAGGTATATAATGCGATGAAAACGATAGGGTGACTCTCAATTCAGTATCAATTCTTTAAATAGTTGACTCAATGATTGATCCTTGTCATTTGCATCTAACACTTATAGCTTTAGCCTAAAACTAGTCACATGCTAAACCCTGCTCATCTGCTTTTGTCTGTGCTACAGTCGGGCCGTAGATCTGGAGACACAATGCCACACCTATGCATCAGCTTGTCAATAAAACTCAGATTTCTTTAAGTAGGGATTGAATCTATGCACTTTAGGAACAGGGCTGGCACTAAAAGCTGAATTAGTTTGAGTGGAATCGGTTGATATCATTATGTTTGATGAGACTTTTCTTATGTGAACAGAGATATCAGTGTCTTGAAGAGGCTTCAAAGCTACAAATTAGTACATTATTGTCTGGTAATTAGCAGTAAGAACACTACTTGATTAATACCCTCAACTGTGTACCTAACAGGAGAGACGAACTGAATAGACTATAATGTTGCGCCCTGTGGTGAACTGGAACTCTCAGCTTCCGTGAAAAGCAGCTTTCGTCCTTACCCTCCTGTGTTCAAACATTTTTTCTGGAAGAACAGTTATAGCATTCATCACCTCTTTCTTCTGTTGAAATTTTATAGATTTCGTAATTAATTAGTAGTTCACTCCTCTTTTTCTGATACGCCGATTCTTCAAGCCTAACTAATGCTCGCCCATTCACCCTGCATCTGTTTGCTAATAACCTAAGAGATGACTGTGATTAGAGATCAGTTTATGCTCTTTAGAAAATAGTCGAACGGTGAGGGTTGAACTAGCTTCAGTGTAATTTCTCGATATTTCACTTTTCTAATGAGATCGTCATAGGGGAGTGCTATAAAAGAGGAAGGTTTCGTCATAATTTCTTATCAGATAAGAACATAATTAGTTAACCTGCAAGCAACAGCAGGCGCCCATGTGCAGAGGACTTTCAACCTCACCTTTCAAGAAAAAATTTACCACATAAAGAAAGAGTTTAAGACAAAAATAGGTTGAGAGTAATTCATCTTTTCGAAATATTCTTTTTCTGAATCAATTTAAGTGTGAACTAAAATAATAGGACACATTTTAGTGTCAGGTGCGATGCCCCAAAAGAAGCTCTTGCATTTGTCATCTAAGGTTTCTTTCTAGAATGACTCATAACGGAAGAGTTTCTGAGAAAAATCCACCCAATATTGAAAATTTATAGTCAATCCAATATCGAAATTTTTTCATGCTAGCATTCTGTAAAAGAAGAACAGTCTACCAGCTACTACTATACCAATTATCAAATGATATATCAATTTGGATGCATAGAGATATTGTGCATCTCTCTCCCTTGCATTGTGTGTGACACGATAAAGAAAGATATAATGAGTAAAAGAACAAAGTATTAACAAAATCAAATAGAGCGAGGACGCACGTTACTTTCAATTGATGAATTCCTAAAAGAGCTGACATAGACGTAGGCAATGGAATATTATAGAGGTTCTTTTTTTTGATTGTACAAAAATAGTGTGAGAATGTAATGGAATAGAAATACCATAGCATAAATTTTACAAGATGATTCTATAGTACAATATTGTGATATTAGAAAATTAAATTAATATCCTAGTCATTGTTTCAAAAATAAGAAACTCATAAGTATCGATATATCAATCTATCGCAAGCGCGTATATATATATATATATATTATTCATAGCTAATTTAGAAATATATGTCGACTTGTATTTCGTAGTTCATCATCTACTTGTTGTTTCATAATATTTCTAACCAGTGGTAATTTCCAATTATTGGTCTATTCAAATCCAAATAATAGGATGACTAAATTTTTTTCTCAAATTTCTCCTAGGCAAAAAACTTCAGGATTCCTTCTAGTGGATAATGTGGACCATCCCATTTCACCCCAAAATTTCCAGCTAGAAATAAAGGGTGGATGTCTGCCCGAACTGCTAAGTGCTAACCAAACATACTATTATGGTTACAAGCTTGTGCCCGTGGATGAAGCACTGCTCTCCATTGTCAACTGACCTGAGCAAATTCACATGCCTCAGACTCCTGAACCTTCCAGCTCTATCTAGCAAAGTCATAACTCAGTCAACTATTCTTTGAAAGAGTCTTACTTGACATCACAACTTCCTTGTTTTGGTGCCTTCAGCCATCAACTATGGAAACACTGCCTGTTTGCAGCAAGCCAAGCCAATTTATGGTTATTTCACATAAATTTTGCCCATTTTGTGAGGGACCGGAGGAAATGCCCCCTAGTCCTTTTCGTCCGTGACTGACCAAAAATCCGAATCGTATGGCGACAAGTTGGCTGGGGTTCGGACATAGCATCACTTTCCGCGGTTCTGACTTCAAGCATGTGCTACGTCATCTGCTCTTCCTTGCTTTGCGGCTTTCCACCCCCACATTTATCGTGAGGATTTTCAGGGTTTACTGGAGCATCGAATCAAACTTCAGGAAGCTCATCCGCAAATGAGTCTTCCTTGTTGTAATTCAATGTATTCCGGACATCTATCATGAGTTGGTGATAGAACATTGATTGCAGTCACGGATCGCGGACGACTACCCTCCTAAATGGACTCCTTCCTCAATGGTTGGAGGACTCCTCTCCTTTTATTTTTTGTCTGTCTTATTCATAACTCTCCTCTCGCTTTCTTTGAAACTTTTGCTTTACAATTTGCGGAGCGTGGGAATTGAACCCCGCGCTAGCGATGCTAGCATTACTAATTCCCAATTCCCTTGCTACAAAGCCGTATGCCCAGTGGGCTCATTAAAGTGAACATTGATGTGGCGATGCAAGATTCTCAGGCCTTCGTTGCCGCTTTTGCTAGAGATCATGGAGGCCATGTGGTTTTGCAATCTCATGTCTGGATCTGCTCCCCATGCTCAGGGAATGGATATTTCATTAGCGACCTTTGAATAAGGGTGGAGTCTGGAGAGAAGTCCATTTCAAAAGCTTCCTCTCACTTCGGTGAAAAGCAATGAACTCCGGAAATAGCTCCTCTCACTGGAATTTATTTTTTTGTGGCTTTTACATTAAAATTTGGAATATTGTATAAATTTTAAAAAAATTATAGATTATATATAATTTTACATGTCGATGTTCCAGCTCTATCCATCTCTGGCCAGACACAACTTTTGTAGTTTGAAACCTCACTTTTCTCTTATGTATTTACTATGAATAACTATGACATAATCCATCTTAAATAGTTAACACATGGATTTTACATTTGTAGGTTCAAGTTATGTAAAATTTAAATGGGCCTAGGATTTCACCAACAAAAGAAGGGTCTCATCGTGATTACAAGAATATCAATTAATATAAAAAAAAAAAAAGATTTTGACTAGTAACATGCATAAAGTCTTGACCTTTTTTTCTTCTTTTTTTGTCAGAAAAACTACTTTCATTTATCATCACGAGTTCTTAGACAAAAAGCCCAAAGATCATCAAAACAAAGCAGATCTCATAAAGGTTGGGGGCGCTGAGTTAATCAAGAAGATGGAAGAGTATCTAAACGTTGGGCCTTGGCTAACCAATGGGCCACGGAAAATTTCTTGAAATGGATCAGCTGGGCTCGGGCCTCCAAAATGAGTGCTTCCACCTCCCATCGCACGTGAGCATCTTCTAGCGGGGAGCCAATAATTGCTGAATTATCAGACTCCAAGTACAGTTCCACTTCACTTCTAGATATGAAGAACTTCAACGCCTCGACCAGAGATAGTTGGGGGGTTTTTCGCCAAAGCACGAGGTCGTTTCTAGCTTTCCAGATAAACCGGAGGAGGGTTGCAATTTTCTCGAAAGATGGTAAGATTACTCGTCTTTTTTGGCCTTTTTTATGCCAAAGAATCTTTGGGACTTAGTGAAATTTGAACCTCAACTTGCTCGATTAGCTCAAAAGTGAAAAGCAAACGCCTATTTAATCACTCACGGTCGGCTTTTAAGTGTACCTGCAAGGGCAAGTAGCGAGTCCTCACCTTCCTCGAAGAACACGGCACGTGAGGTGAGTAGACTGTCTCATGGAAAACTGTTTCTTCAGCTGAATTCAAAGCCGGAGCGTTTATTCTTGGGATCTTTATTTGCTTCTTAGCATTTGATCTGGACTCTTCATCTTCTTTACCCTCTATCTTCGTTTTTTTTTTTCAATGAATTGGCTATGTTCTGTAATGCAACTAGGTAAAGAATTTAACGGAAACAATAGAGGGTCTCTAAAATCCGTATCATTCCATACTTGAACCTTAAAGCTTCAAGAAGCTACCGTGCAGGCTTATAAATGAATGTGAGAGATTGGAGGAGATTTTGGAATCTGATGAGTACAAATATTAAGTGAGAGGTCTTTACCAAAAAAAAAAAAAGATTAAGTGAGAGGAGCCTTTAATATATTGCCAAGATTTATGGACCGCAAATCACGGTGGTATGGAATATTTTCTTGAAAGGACGCGTATAGGTGGGACCATTCTTAAGAAATTTCAGCTCTCTTTCTTGTTTCGAAATGACGTGTATAGGTTGTCTAGAAAAAAATATTTCTTTTTCATTTTGGTTGCAGCTAACTCAGGCCAAGAAGGGTTCTTCCTTCTCTGCATCTTCATTTGGTTTTCTTCATCTTCACCTATATTCCATTTCTGGTAATTTTCTCTTCGCTGTTGCTATGCAACTAGTGATAGATTAGGAGAAGATTTGGAGTGGATCGAGGTTTTATCATTCATATGCACTCAGATAATCTCGTCATGGAAATTTCTGTGGAATTCATTGATGATTCAAGATGACTTGCTGCAGAGCTCATCTGCAGAGATTAAGGTTCTTGAGGCAGTACCCTGAGAATCTCTTGCATTCATTATCACGAATTCAATCAGACAATAGCAACCATATTCACAAAATTTGTTGCGGATTTCCCGTAAAATTTTTACATCGAAGAACTTAAGTAGAAACATAGCCAAGGAGGAAAAGAAAAGGCGGCAAAGAAAAGTAAAACTTTCAGTGTGAAAAACCACTCCTTATTGAACAGTACTTGGAGATTCAAGATGGGTCAAACGTCCCAGCTATTGAGGGATGAAGAAATAGGCGGCAAAACATGGCGTCTAACATAAATATAACTCTCTGTTTTGCTAGCAATCCATTCGCCGATTCTAGTAAACAATCATTCACTAAATCAGTACTCCTTTTTTTCTTTATCAATTGGGTCCTGTGGGCCGTGGCGATTCGGATGAAACACAAATTGTAGAACAAAGATCAAAGATGTTCCTAGATATTAAATACTGAAAACAAACACCGGAACGAACTATTTTATTGAAATTGAAAAGAGCAAAGTGTTGAATTTTTTTATTTTTTTTTAGGAGAGATCCTTTACAACAAACATACTTCGGATATATATAATCTAATAAGACAAATGACAGCTTGTTCTTATCCGAAACATTTCGAACATATTAAATTCTTTATCTTCAATATTGAGCACATTTTTCAACTGTTGTTGACCAATTGCTATCGTATATCGATATACGATACTTAATCATTGATATTTAATCGCCAATCGACAATACTAGTCAATTATTGTCATTGCTCGCATGTCGATAGTGACATTTGGTTGTCGGAACCATCGCATATCGATAGAAACACCTGGTCATCGGTATGAAATCATCAATCGGCATTTCTCCTCTTAATGACTTGCCCATTTTGTTCTTAGAGCTTTAGCTGGTCTTATAGCGATGAAGAATGACTTGTCTATCTCCTGGTGTCAACACGCTCCTAGCTAATGATCATGTGCATTGGTCAGAAAGGTTCTTGGTTTTATTAACTTAAAACACAGCTCTGCCCGCGCTTTTGACAGAAATCACTCCTGCTTTCAAGTTTCATCAATTGAATTTTTCAGGTGGGATTTAAAATTCTTGTCGCTAAGGTAGAGACTTACGGAACTTTGGCAAAATATTACAGTCCCACGCGTTGAAAAATTGAAAACTTCTGTGTTGGTGGAATTCCAATCTTACTAGTAATTTTCAAATCTTGCTGATAAAATATTATGACTGGTAACTTGATCATCAATAAAAAATAAAAAAAAATACCAATATTCCAATTAATTAACAAATTACTAACTTCTATGAACTTTTACTGGTATCGTAAGTAAATTAATGACACTATTGGGAATTTACCAACATTCCAATGAAGTAGTAGAATATCAACTCCTTTGAAATATCACCGATATCATAAGTAAATTACAAACTCTTTCGAACTTCTACAAGTATTGTCAATAATATACCTAGACTGTTGTTTATTTTCTTGAGCCCTATGATTCATATACAAAATGATATAATTTGTGTAATGACTTGAGTAGTTTGTTAGGTGATATTATAAACTTGAGGATCTAGATCGAGAAAATAAAGATAATAAAGTAAGTACGAATGTTAATGAAAATGAGGATGGCATGGACGGTTAAACAGTGATATACATCTTGATAGATGGTTATGTCATGGTAAAGATATGTTTATGATTCTATCCGCATGAATTGGTGGTGATAATGCATCATTAATTAAGATGAGTCATGGGCAATGATGAATAGCGAATATATACTTACTTATGTATATCAGCGAGCTACTATGTGGTGGTACATGCACATTTAGTTCATTCATTTTTGTGTATTTGAGTATTAAGCTGAATGTCATCTCATTGAATCTTATTTCATTCATTAGACATGTGATTGTAGCCATTCATAAATATCACATGGATTAAGTTATCTAATGTGAACTTGAGCTCTTACTTTAGATTTAGAAATTTCATTTACTAAGTTTATACTTAAATCCATAATGAAAACAAATTCATAAATTGGTTGGGTTTTGAGTTCAGGGACATTTAGATCGGTGTTTCCACGCATCTTTTATAGACTGGATTAGAGGACTCAGCAAAAAGAGGATAGATTTTCTGTGCTGAGAGTTTTGATTAAGGTATAGCAATAAAAAAAAATAAAAATTAGAGACATCATTTAACATTAAATTAAATTTAAATAAAAATAGATGAACCTTACGTTGGGGTCACAAACATATCCAGCTTCCTTCATATGATATGGTAGTTTCCTGAGCAATTCGTGTATGTCTCCTATCAGGTAGTGGAATCCATCCCTTGCTGGAAATTTGAGCATGTCATTCTTTACCTCAATCCAACTGTTTGCCACATCCTTCATCAAGTTTCTCTTCTCCATGTGCTTCCTTACTGTGCAGGAATCAACCCATCTGTTAGTTGCAGCATATATGCTTGATAACATGACATACCTTGCAGCATTTCAGAGATCCAACTTCAATAAAGCATCCACAGCTTTCGGGCAATTACCTTGGACTTTGCATGCACCCAAAAGTACACCACATATTCCAACATGACCTGATTTGTTCAAGACACTTTATTAACTCCATGGCTTCCTCAAGTCTGTTTTTCCTTCGGAGAAGATCGACCAAAATAGCATAGTGATCGGATCTTGGTTGAAGGCTGTAATCCTTTTTTATTGCCTTGAAAATCTGAAGCGCTTCAACATCTAGACCAGTGTGGCCGCAAGCAGATAGAGCACCAAGAAAAGTGACATGGTTAGGTCTTACTTTGTCTCCAGCATCTTCTTGAGAAAAACAAGTGATTCATGCCCTAGACCATTATGAGCAAACCCAGTTATCATCGAGTTCCATGATACAACACCCCTTTCTGGCATCCTCATGAATAAGATCTCAGCTGATCTCATGTCGCCACACTTGCAATACATGTCAATTAGAGCATTCCCCATAAATATGTTATCCAAAACTCTATTAAAGCAGCTCCTAACAATGCAACCATGAATCTGTTTGCCTCTCTCAGCAAGTGCTCGATTAGCTCAAGCACAAAGAATGCTGACAAAGTATGAGGACTTGGCTGTATTGCTTCCTCATGCATTTGAACGAAAAGGTCCAAAGCTTCATCAGCAAGGCCATTCTGCACAAAGCCTGCAATCAGTGCAGTCCAAGAGACTGTGTTCTTCACTGGAATATTGTTGAATATTGCACAAGCATCATCTAAGTTATGAGCTCGCATATAAGCAACAACCATGGAAGTCCATGACACGATATCCCTTTCAGGCATAATGTCAAACAAGGCACGGCATATATTGGCCACACCACATTTACCATAAGCATCAATCAGGGAATTGTAAGTGATCTTAGTAAATTCCAAGCCCATTATGATGGCAACTCCATGAACCTGGCGCAAGAATTTAAATGCGCCCAAGTCAAGTCAGCACAGGCACCTACAACACCCACAAAAGTAAATTCATCCATGGATAGACAATCATATTTTTTGCATATGCACGAAGATATTCAGATACTCCACATAAAACCTATGACGGGACAACCCAGAAATCAAGGAATTATAAAGACGAGAGCCCTCTGCAACATTTCATCGAACAAGACGAGCGCTTTCTTGAAATCGCCAATCCGGGCATATGCAGATATGATGGTGGTCCAAGAGTAACTGTTCTTTATATCAAGATCATCAAAAGCCTTGTGGGCGCTTCGGATGGAAGAGTATCTGGGGTACATGCCGATGAGATGGTTGACGACGAAAGAGTCGCTGGCGAGTGCGGTCTTGATGAGGTGAGAGTGGACGGTCATGCCGAGCCTCAGGTGTTTCTCGGCGACGCATCTTGCGATGAGCGAGACACAGTGATCGATGGTTGGGACGATATCGCTGAAGAACATGGCAATGCACCAGTCGTCTCTCCCCTGAAAATGGTGTCCTCTGCATCTTCTTACTTTGACATCCGGCACGCGAAGCGACATTGTAAAGAAATGGCGAAAATTAATTGATTTAATATTTGTTTGGAATTAAAAAATAGTCAATAGTAGTTTTTTTTTTTTTTTTTTTTACTTTTTTGTTAAATTTTAAATTATTATTCGAATTTTAGAAAACTATCAAAAAATTATGTGTGAATCCATGTGTCCATCCTTATGTTTATGAAGTTTTAGATTTAAAAAAAAATGGAAAAATGACATAACTAATCCATAAACTTTAGTCCAATATTCAATATTGTTCATACATTTTTAATTTATTTAATATGATCTTTGAATTTTGGCAAAATGTGTTATGTCATTTTTAAAATTTAAATTTATTTAAAATGGTTCAATGAATTATTAACAAATATCTAATTAGTCCTTAAATTATATGGAAATGATGCATTTAGTCGACAAACTAAATTGAACATCTATCAGTAATTTAAATATCGCATTCGATAAAAAAATAAGGAAGATATTATACATTGGGATAAAATTCAAATAATATTTGTTTTATTATCTCAAAATGGGATAAATGCTTCATAAGTTTTAAAATTTGTTACAAAAGTGCAACTAACTTTTAAAAATTATTTAATTATTGCAATCGAGTTCACTATTAATTTCATCTAATTCAGTTAGCGGAAAAAACTGACATGACTTTTATTTTTATCCGAAGATAGAGGAATTAATATGGTAGCCAAGTCAACAATTTTAAGAAAAAAAAATTAAAAAAAGGAAAAAATTGATTCCAAGATTTCTATAAAAAAAAAAAAAATCTGAAAAAGTAACTATTTGGAAAAAAGAGGAAGAGCCAAACAGTGGAGAACCAACAAGGACGGCGGTAGATTGGCGTTCCTTGCCAGACTTAGGCGAAGTCAGCTTAGCCTTTACTACCACCCTCAATTAATATAAATGATATGATTTCTAAACTAATAACATGCAATGAAAATATCTTTGTAGTTGTACTGTCGCCCTCCGTGCCAAAGTATTTTGGACTTCGATTACCCCAAAAGTCAAAATCAACGCGTATTCATTTTTTTTCGGTCGGCTTGAAGTTTCCCTGCAACTCGCAAGCCCTCGCTTTCCTGGAAGGGCACGGCGAGGAGGGGTGAATTCACCGTCTCATAGAAGTCTTTGTCTCTCTTCCGCCGATCTCGAAAGCCAAGAACGATCATTCTTGGGATCTTTGTCTGCTTCTCAGCATTTAATCCGGACTCTTCATCTTCAGCCCCTCCATCTCCGGGTAATTTCCTCTCGTTTATTGCCTTCTTTTTAATAAAATTGGGTCTGTTCCGTAATGCAACTAGATACAGAATTTGATGGAAACAAGAGAGGGACTCTCAGATCATCATCAGTTCTTTCCTCAGTTGACTCCATGTTGATCACGGCCAGTTGCGTCTTAACGCTAATAGCTTTAGCCTCTAACTCATGAGTCACATGCTAAAACCCTGCTCATCTGCTTCCATCTATGCAACTGTCAGGCCTCGGATCCTGACACGCAATACCACCACCAACATCGACGCCTAAACCCTTGGCCACTCGACCTCGTACCGTGTCGAAAAATCGAAACTTTCTGATATCGGAGAGCGGGAATGGCGAAGAAGAAGAGAGCGCACGAAGCTGAAGCGGAGGAGAGCGGTGTCAAGCCTCGGAGTGAGCTCCTCAACGGCGGCGCCGTCCCTCGCGACGACGAGCCGAAGAAGAGGAGCGGCAAGAAGAAGAGGAGGGAGGGCGGCGGCGGCGAAGGCGGAGGCAAGTCCGGTTCCATCATCGACAACGCTCAGTCTTACGAGCTCGCCACCCGCGTACTCTCTCTCTCTCTCTCTCTCTCTTTCTCTCTCTGTGAGTTTTCGCGTGGATTGCTGGCGCTAAAGGTTAAATTAGTTTCAGTGGATCTGTTGTTTTCATTTGTTTGATGGGACTTTTTTCTTCTTTTAATTTCTGTGCAAACAGAGACAGTGGTATCTTTAAGAGACTTCCAGACGACAAATTCATGCGTTATTGTCCAGTGATTAGCAGTAAGAATGCTCCTAGGCAGAAATTGATACCCCTAACACTGTATTCAACAGTAGAGACAGATTGAATAGACTATAATGTAGCACTTTGTGGTGAACCGGAAGTCTCTGCTTCCGTAAAGTACAGTTCTTGTTCCTGCACTCCTGTGTGTTCAAACTTATTTTCTGTAAAAAAATTATAGCATTCATGCTTCTTTTTTCTGTTGAAATTTCATCTACATTATCGATTAGTAATTCACCCCTCTTTTTCTGATATGCTGATACTTTCTGGCAAATGCGAACGTTAGCTTCTAATGCTTGCCTTTGACCCTGTGCCTGTATGTTAATAAACTAAGATTTGACTGTAATTGGAGATCGGTTTATGCTCTTTAGAAACTAGTCCAACGGAGAGGGTTGAATTAGCTCCGGTGCAATTTCTTGATTTCACCTTTTCAATTAGAGATCTTCATTGGGGGCGATTCTTCACCTGCGTCCGTTAAGGCCAAGAGAACACTAATTGAGGGTGGTGGAATGTCTATCAAATATATTTTGGTAAAATAAAAGAGGAAGGTTTCATCATGATTTCTTAGCAGGCATGATGTGCAGAGGACATTCAACGTCAGCTTTTAAGAGGAATTTTATCTCATAAGTAATAGTTTAAGACAAATATAGGTTGATAGTGATTTATCTTCTCAAAATATCATTCTTCCAAATCAATTTCAAGTGTGAACCATAACCCATATTTCCACAGTACTTTGGAAATTTCTTCCTTTAGAATTGAGATGGGTCCACTTCTCTACTATATTATTAATAAAATACTTGGACATATTTTGGTGTCTAGTGCAAAGCGCAGAAGAAGCTCGTGCATTTGTCATCTTGGTTTCTTCCTAGAAAGACTTAAAACAGAAGAGTTTCTAAGAGAAATCGCGATAATCATCACTCCGCTTTCATAGTAAACGTTTTTCAGGTGGGATATCAATTGATTGCAAGTCCTCTGAAAATCCAGGAAATGGAGAAGCCAACGGAATCTGATTATGAAGTATTCTTGAGCTTTAGAGGACCGGACACTCGGCTTGACATTGCCGATATACTTTACAGGAGCCTCAGTCGTGCTGGAATAAGGGCATATAGAGATAATGACGAGCTTCCCATTGGGGAAGAGATTGGCCCGAAGCTTGTCCAAGCGATTAAGCAGTCGGAAATCTCGATTCCTATCTTATCTAAAGGATATGCTACCAGTCCATGGTGCCTCATGGAGTTGGCCCAGATGGTGGAGTGCAAGGAAAACTGGGGACGAAAGATCATGCCAATTTTCTTTGATGTAGCACCACCTGAGGTTCGTTACCAAATTGGAAGTTATGGTAAAGCCATTACTTTACACAAAAATAAGCAGCGGTTCGCTAATGAGACTATTGAAAAGTGGAAGACAGCTCTTGGCAAGGTTGGAGCGTTAAGAGGATGGGAACTTAATGGGAGGTAGTCGAATTTACTATTTTTCATGATTGTTTGTAGCGTGGATATTATTCTGCTCATCTCAATTTAACAGTTTGGTCCTTTTGCTTTCAATATTGTCAGAGGCAAAGGTGAGTTCACAGAAGAAGTTGTTCGGATGCTGTTGATCGAGTTAAAAAAGAACAACTTGGCAGAACCTGATTACTTGGTTGAAATGAGGAAGTTCTCAAAGATGTTGATTTTAACTATGAACTTACTGAAATGGATTTCGATCATTCTATTATACTGTTTAGCAAACATGCCTTTAGAAGAGATCATCCCCCAGCAGAATACGTTTCCCTCTCGCAAAAAGCGTTAGAAATCTGTGGTCATCTTCCTTTGGCTCTAGAGATTATAGGTTCATTTTTAGCTGGAAAAGACAGAGAGTCTTGGGTGGCCACATTAGAAAGATTGAAAACTATTCCCCATACAGAGGTTAAAAGTAAGCTGAACATCAGTTTTGAGGCATTAGAACCTCAAGAGAAGGAAATATTTCTTGATGTTTGTTGCTTCTTTGTTGGGTTTGATGTGAGAACTGTGACTTACATGTGGGCCAGCCGTAAGCTTTTCCCTGAATATTCTCTTGAAGTCCTCAAACGGAAATCGTTAATGAAGATTGTCGAAGGTAACCGACTGTGGATGCATGATCAGCTAAGAGACCTTGGGCAAGACATCATTCGTGAAAGAGCTCATTTTAAACCAGAGAAGCAAAGTCGGGTGTGGGATCATGAGGAATCAATTGATGTCCTTGAAATAACGGAGGTAAAGTGTTTGCAATGTTTTTCTTATTCGAAAAGACGAGTTATACATATTGACTTTGCTTATTTGCTTCTATCTAAACCGAGTCATTACTTGTGTGCTTAGTATGATCACATGCTCATTTGTAAATTATATTGCAAATTAATTTTAAATTATATGTAAGAAGTACATTCTCAAGTATATTCAACTCGAATGCCTTCGACAGGCAATTATGGGATCACTAGCTTTTGTTTAATGTTTTTTTTTTATTTCTTTTTTGGCAGGGAAGAGAAAACGTTGAAGCAATATGTCTCAGGTTTGATCGTCAATTTCAAGACTTCATTGAGAAGGAAGAATCTATAAGTCTATCAAAATTAAGATTTCTTCAAGTGGATTGTGTAGACTTGGATGAGAGCAACGGTCAGCATTTTCCTTCTACCAACTTGTGCCAGAGGAATCCGATCATGCTTCCTAATTTGATAATGCTCTCATGGCATAACTTTCCTGTCTATTTCAAATTCATCACAATTTGTCTTAAGAAGCTAATGATTCTTGATCTATCAAGGAGTGAAATTACTGATGAGTGGGAGGGATGGAACCACCTCAAGGTACGGCATTATTTCGACATGAATTTGCTATATTGACTTTGCTGTCCGGTATCTCAAAATTTATTCAGAATCAACCTCTTCTCTTCATTACAGATGACAAAGAATCTGAAGGTTCTAAATTTGACTAGATGTGGAAACTTGCATAGAACTCCTGACCTTTCTGCTCATGAAAATTTAGAGCAACTGATTCTTCAAGGGTGCACGGAACTGGTTGAAGTCCATAGGTCTATCGGTAGGTTAAAGCATTTAGTGTTATTAAACTTGAAATATTGTGGGAAACTTCAGACATTGCCAGACGAGATGGAAGAAATGGAAGACTTGAGAGAACTTCTTCTTGATGGGACATCTATTACCAAAATTCCTGAATGGAACGGAATGAAGAAATTGGAAACTCTCAGTGCAGTGTCATGTCGCTTGCTGAGTGAACTTCCACTTGGAAATTTTGGATCTCTCGTTGAGTTAGATCTTTCTTGTTCAAGCATACGAGAGTTACCATACTCAATAGAGACGATGAAGAACTTGAGAATACTAAGGATCTTTGACTCCATGTTAGAAAAGCTACCTAGCGCCCTTGGGAAGTTGGAGAGGCTTGAAGAGATCTATGCCAGCAGTTATGGATGTTTGAGTGGGGGAAATCCAAGTGAGATTGGAAGACTATCATTGGAGAAGCTTGAAAAGATCCATGCCAGCAGTTGTAGCTATTTGAGTGGGGAAATTCCAAGCGAGATCGGAAAACTATCATTTCTAAGAATCTTGACGTTATCGGGCACGAGAATTTCCAATATACCTAAGCTTCCCGAAAGTTTAACCGAACTAGTCCTAACCAATAATCTACAGATGAGATGCCCAGATCTCTCGAACCTAATAAATTTGAGAGTTTTGACGTTGAAATTAGAGTATCAAAGCCCTTCCCATCCAACTCCAAGCCTCAATTGGATCGGAGGGTTAAGAAAGCTAGAGTCCTTGGGGTTGTATTGTGATGATTTGGTCACCTTACCTTCAGATTTTAGTCTCCTTTCGAAGCTCAGGAAGCTTGAACTCCTCACAAATAACCTAGAATGCCTACCTAAGCTTCCTCAGAATTTGTCATACTTCCATTTTGATGGGCGTGGGTTAATGGAAAAGTCGATAAATCTTTCATATTGGGAGAAGTTATCAGAATTGAAAGTCTCTTATTGTGAACAGCTAAAAGAGATTCAAGTTCTGGAACCTTTGAAAAGCCTGCGATTGCTTGAACTTGGGGATCTTCCGTCGCTGGTGAAGTTGCCTGACCTGACCGGCTTGAAGAATCTCCGGAGTTTATGGATAAATGATTGTCCTAAACTGGTTAAGGTTCGAGGTCTGCTAGAATTGTTGGTGTCTTTTCGTTTAGTGCGCTGTCAATCACTCGAACAGTTGCCTGATCCATTGAGCTTCAAGCCTATAGAAGTATATGGTATAAGTAGTTGTTGGAAGGTAGAAGAGATTCAAGGCCTGGAAGCTTCGGAGAACTTGTTTTGGTTATATATAAGTAATCTTCCGTTGCTACAAAAGTTGCCTGACTTGACCAATGTCAAGGACTTTCATTATTTTTCTTTAGAACATTGCCCTCGTGTGGTTGAGATTCCAGGTAGGTTAGAATCATTGGACACGCTTGTTATAAAAGGCTGCGGGTCTCTACATCAATTTTATGATCCTTTAAGCTTAAAGAAGCTAAGGTGCGTGCGTATAAAGGAATGTGAGAGATTGGAGGAGACTATGGAATCCGATGAGTACGAATATGTGAGATTGTGTTGGAGACGGACGATTGAAAGAAGTGAGGAGCCTTTCTAGAATCTTATTGAAAGAAGTGAGGAGCCTTTCAAGAATTTTGGTTTAGAGAACTGAAATCACGGAGAGAAGATTCCGTATCAGATTAGCGAGGAATATTATCTCGAAATGATGCGTAAAGGTGGGACCCACTCTTAAGAAATATCAACTTTTTCTCTCTTTTTTTTTTTTAGTTTCGTTTTTTCTCCCGTTGCCCCCCCTCTGTCTTCTCACGTTCTTTCGTTCTCCTTCATTCGTCTTTCTCCCTCATCAGCGACGACCCGAGCGAGGAGCTCGCCCAGAACCAGCAGCGACGGACTCCGACTGTCAAGGAACGCGACGGCGACCCCGAGCGCAAGAACGAGACGCGATTCGACCAGGCGGAGATCTCCCTCCGGGGACTGCGGCCCCGTCTTCCTGCCTGCCGATCTGTTCCCACGAGAGTTTTGTAGGTTGTCTAGAAAAAGGTCTTGCTTTTTCCTTCTCCGCATCTTTATTTGGTTTTCTGGTAATTTTCTCTTGGCATTTTCATGAATTGGGTCCGCGTGCGAATCTTCGATGCAATCTGTGATAGATTAGGAAAAGATTTGGGACGGATTGAGTTGGTTTTTATTATTTTCAGTCGTGACTTGTCATACATACGAAATGAAAACAGCCTTTCGATGAACTCGCTCGGGAGCTGACTAAGTTGATTTTCTTCATAACTGCATCTAATCTTTAATAGCTTTGGTCTGAACCACGAGTCGCATTCTATTGAAACACATTGCTACTCCTGTGCGTAAGTTCGGTTCTGCACTGGTGAGGGGTTCGATTTTTGCTCCTTAGGAACTAGTTCAAAACATACATTGGGAATAAGTATTGGGGGGCTATTTGTCTTATGCAATATAGATGGCTGGGACACGATTCTTCATCTGAGCTTATCAAGGTCTAGCTAAAACCCAAATATTGTCCTGGAAGGCATGGAATCTTTACTATAATCAATTGGTTCTGCAATTTCTTTCTTATTTTTTTCGGTCTGTTGTGGTCCTAGTTACTTCTAAAACTCTTAGCGGGTGCAAGTGCAATTAGTAATTAATCTAGTCATGGGAGAAATTCATCGAGGATTCAAGATGATTTGCTTCGGAATTTTATTCGTAGAGATTAATGATCAATATGTTGCATTTAGTGTTATGAATTCAATTAGACATCAGCAACCATAATCCCAGAATTGTTGCGGATTTCCCAAGAAAATTTCCACATTGAGGAAATGAAGAAGTAGGGGCAACACATCTTGTCTAGCATGAACATAACCCTCCCTAGTTAATGATCATGTGCAATGGTCACAAAGGTCCTTTAGATTTCATGACTTCAAATGGATTTATATAGGGGCTTCTGATGATTATGACCGCATTTCAAGTTACCTACTTGTTAGGTGAATCGGTAGTAAATTATCAATATTATCAGAAATTTATAAAATTTCCACTAAATTGACCAAATCTTCTTATATTCTACCTGTATATTAAATAAATACTAATACTATCAGAAATTCATCAATATAAGGAATTGGTAAATTATCAAATCCTTTGAAATTTTACCATTCCATGGAAATTCTGCAAGACTATTAGGAATTTATTGATATTCTAATAATTAAGTAAATTTCCAACTCCATGGAAATTCTGCAAGTGTTGTTAGTAATATACCAACACTACGATTACTTTTCCTGAGTATGTTTATAAGACTCTTGGAAAAAATGAATATTCTACTGTAAACAGGTCTTTATATGGTCGAAAGGACATGAAGTCCAATAATTCATACATGAAATGATATGACTTGTGTAACTTGATGTGAATTATATAGCCCATATGTGATATTAAGAACTTGAGGTTCAAGATTGAGAGAGAAAATAGAATCGGTATGAATGTTGATGAGAATGAGTCTGGGGTAGCCATCATCATGTGGCTGTGGTATGACTTCATCTCATGAGTTGGTGGTGATGATGTCTCGTTGAGATGAGTTATGACCAGTGACAAGTAGGGAATAGATACTCACTCGTTTATATGGATGAGCAATGGGTATTGCACACATGAGATTAGTAATTGAGTTGTGTGCATTGAAGTGCATCTATTTTATTCATTGCACAAATGATTATAGTCATTTGTATATAATGCATGAGTTGCATATCTTAAGTGAGCATTCATTTTCCAATTGACAATAATTGTTACTATACTGTTGTGTTCTTGGATTGACTGGTGAGTAGATGGACCTAGAACTTTCATTTACTGAGATTAGACTCCCCCCTCCAAAATATTGTCCATATTACTTGGGTTTGGAATTTAGGGACATTTAGATTAGTGTTTCTACATAGGTGGATCTTTCGTACAAGGTTTTGATCATGTAAAGTGACAAAAGAATGTGTGTCATTCGATGTTAAATTACTTACTTATCTGGTATTCAAATTGTATGGAAAATCCAGGTTTTGACAATTTTGAGGATGCTTCTGATTCAACGAAGCTCCACATCCTTGGTGGATCAGAAGGTTAGGCAGGCTGGAGTCCTGGCGGTTGGAATGTCATTATTTCACCTGCCCATCTTCATACATCACTCTTCTTTATATAATCATGCAGGAAACATTAATATACCTTTCAAATTTGAAAGCGCTGTCAGGTTTGGAAGTTGCTCATTGCCCTAAAAGTGAGTTCAAAGGCCTCCGATGTTTGGGGAACCTGAGAGCATTAAAGCTTGAAGGAGTTCCATGTTGGAACAAGTTGCCTGACCTAACCGGCTTAGAGAAGCTCCAGAAACTCTATCTGCACTGCTGTCCTAAAGCGGTCGAGATCAAACGCTGGCTAGAACCCTTGGTGACAGTCTGGATCGGTTCCTGTAGATCTTTCAGAAAGTTTCCTGATCCATCAAGCTAGGAGAGGCTGAAATCTTTGCTTATTCGTAAGTGCGAGAAGCTAGAAGATTCTCTGGGTTCTGATGATCGGTGGAGGACTTTGAAGGCAGAGAAGCAGTCTGATCTTGTGGAATCCGACTTGTCAGAGTAATTTTTTCAGATATATTTTCTCTCTTGGACCTTAAGTATGGCAGATGGAAGGATGTAGGCGATGGTTGCGCCTGATTTCAGTGGTTGGGTGGCATCTCAGATGGTCTAAGTATTGCAAGCTCCTTACTATTGTTATTGTAATATTGTATGAGAGCTGAGGCGCGAAGATTGTTTTTCATGTTGCTTCTGCTGTGCATCTTCTGTGCCTACCATTTTCTCATGTACAGACTGTCAATGATATGAAGTCTTCTGCTCTCTCCGCAGTTCGTATTCTTTCATGTGGCGGTCGAGAGAGAGTGAAGGAGTATAAAGATTCATCTCGAATTTCCCACCTGTAGGAAGAAGCTGGAGAGTCCAAAGAACACAAACTTTTGAAGGACCAAATTGACGGAAAATTCGATAACCAAACTTTGCATTAGCTCTTTTATTTGTCCTTAAAGTTAGTCTCGATTGAATCTAAGAACTTTGCCATGTGTACCACCTATCACCTTTCGACATGGCAGCTACATGCCCTCGATCGTATACCTGGCAAAGTACCAGCATAATCTTTTTCAAACTGAGCTGATAGAAATTATTGAATAAAAAAAACCACTAAACCATTTAGATGTGAGAGATTGTGGACTGTCGTTAATACTTGCAGCTTTGCCATCACTAGAGATGGCGTCCTAAACTTCTCCCATGAAGTTGTTCTGAACTGTTTGAGATTCAAGGCACAGCAGAACAACTTGAGATGTACCATATTGACTGCATCAGAAAAGCTACCCAACCTTACCAGCTTCAAGAAGCCAACATGTTTGATCATGAATAATACTGAGAAGCTGAAAGATTGAGCTTGAGATTGAGTAGTGATGTGGTCGTGTTGAGACCTAAGTACTATATGAAATTGGTCGTTAACTTCAACTAAAATACATTGATTTGCTTTCGTTACTATTTGTGATTGCATGATAATTGAATCAGTCATCTTTTCATCTCTCCCTCTCTCTCGAGTTATACTGCACTTTTTTCCTCTTTTGCCTTTTTCTCCAATCTTCAAAAGTAGCTTCTTTAACTATCAATTTCTATTAATTACTTATTAATCACGCTTAATGGTGATAATTAGTCACCTTAGTCGCCACATCAATAAGGCAACGACCTTTTTTTCTTTGCTGGCTAACGGACTAACAAAGGGTAGATTATACACAAAAAAATAAGTATTAACGTCCCTTTCATATGCTTTATACTTCGCCAAAGAAATTAACAGAAGTGTAGAGTTGGATTTTTTTTTTTTTGTATGGTAATTGGCCTAAAATTTAGAACTACTTATATATGCTAGACTCTGGAGAAGAGAATATAGATAATCATGAGAAGTTATTTATCACATGATTAGGAAGTTTTCATTTAAGATATAATATATTTTTAATTGGTTAGTAACACCTCCATTTAGTTTATGTCAAATCACTCGAAAAAGTAAGTGTCAATGTGCTAGGTACTTTTATTAGTAAATTTACCGTGGTGATTAGAAGAAAATAAGTAATCATTAGTACTTAATAATCTTTTTTCCTATGTTTGCATAAGGATAAATAGTCTTTAATCCATTAGCCTTCCATTAGTCAGTAACTCATCAAATTTTGTTTATCTTTTTTTTTTTAATCTATATGTCAATTGTTTTAAGAAGGAATCTTTTCATCATGATTAGTATTTGCTCCTAAAAGCAAGTGCATATCTATCACTTGCTAGTATTTTCATGTGAGCAATTTATTTCCATATGGAAAAGTTACTCTTGACCTATATAAATTAGCAAGGGAGTTAGTTTGCCTTTTTCCTTGTGGTGTTGGTTCAAACCTCATTAGAAGCACTTCAGGAGCAAAGCACCTAGCCAGTATGAGGCAATGCCCCGTTGAGGTTGCCTATGAGATGGAGTATATCGAGGTTTCGGAATCTGTGGCTTGAAATCTTAGGCTGGGCTTGAATTTTGGTTGAAGCAAACCCCCTTTCAAGTCCTATCTATTATAATAAGAACATTTAATTAACATATCAATGTTTGTAATAAGCAACTTCTCCACCTATATGGGGTAAGTAATTTTCAAAGTTTTAACGGACTCATCAACGTACCAGGAATAAGTAGCTTTTGTATATGAAGAATAGTAACAATCCAACTTAGTCATCACTAATACGGCAAAAGCTGTCTATTTTGTTCGCATGCTCCGTCGAGGATATCCTATCCTCCCTCGTGGCTGCCATAGAGAGGCCGCGTTTTAATTGTGTGTGTACATGGCCAACAAAAATAACTAAACCGTGTATGCCTTGATTGAAGTGAAGTGGAAGCTTCCTTCTCAAGTTTTTGAAGACAATAGAATATATTAGATACGAGGTTAACCAGAAAAAGACTGACAGCAATCATTGACCTGAGCAGATCTCACATACATTTGTTTCCCATCCCGACAGAAATCTTCACAGCATCGTTTTCATAGGTTTAGAGGGTGTACCCAGGTTGGTCCTCGCACTTGGCATTGGTCGTCGCTTCCATTGCTTCCATCTTTTTGTACGACCCAGTGAAGAGATCAAAACAGACAACGAGATCACAGAAGCTGTCAGTGATTCTGCTGCTGCTTGTCTATTAACGAATCATATCAAACGCTGGAAGTTGTGAAGCCATGTCAACATGTTACGAAGTATTCTTGAGCTTTAGAGGACCGGATACACGCTTGGACATCGCTGATATCCTGTATACCAGTCTCATTGATGCTGGAATTCGAGCATACAGAGATAACGAAGAGCTCCGTACTGGGGAAGAGATTGGTCCAGTGCTTCTCTAGGCAATTGAACAGTCCAAAATCTTGATACCCATCTTCTCCAAAGGTTATGCTGACAGTAAGTGGTGTCTTATGGAATTGGTACAGATGTTGGAGTGCAAGAGAGCTACGGGGCAGAAGATCATGCCCATTTTCTTCGATGTCAGGCCATCTGAGGTTCGAAACCAAATTGGGGATTATGGCGAGGCCTTTCTTTCGCACATGAAGAAGAAGCAGTTTGATGCGAATACCATCCTTGGGTGGAAGGCTGCCCTCAATGAGGTAGGAGCGTTAAAGGGATGGGATTTCCAGAGCAATCCGAATAGGTCTTGCTCTTCATCATGGTCTATTATCTGTTTTGCTCCAGAGATGAATTTCTGTTATTGCTTTTTTTGGTTAGTTTTTTTGCACCTTAATCTAATATCTAAGTTCTTTTGCCTTTAATGCTCAGAGGTAAAGGTGAGTTCGTAAAAGAAGTTGTCAACAAGGTTTTAATTGAGTTGAAAAAGGCCTACTTAGTCGTATCTGATTGCTTGGTTGAAATAGACAATCATGTGGGTGAAATAATGAGAATGGTGTTTGCCGAGACTGATGAAACTACGATTGTCGGAATCCACGGCATGGGTGGTGTTGGAAAGACGACACTTGCCAAAATCATCTACAACCAACTCTCCCATCATTTTGAGGGTTGTTGCTTCCTTTCTAACATACGAGAAACTTCTGAGCAGAAGGGTATTGAGTATTTGCAGAATCAGCTCATCTCTATACTCCTTAGAAGGAAATGGCTAGAAATTGATAATGTGGATGAAGGGACTATGATAATTGAGGAGAGATTATTCTCTAAAAGAGTTCTACTTCTACTTGATGACGTTGACAAAAGGATTCAACTGGATGCTCTCCTGGGGAAACGCAAATGGTTTGGCAAAGGAAGCAAGCTTATCATTACCACCAGAAACAAGGATGTTCTTCATGAGCCCAAAGTTGATTGGACTTATGAACTTCCCTACATGGATTTTAACATTCTCTGCAACTTTTCAGCAGACATGCATTTAGAAGAGATTATCCTTTGGAGGAATTCCTCCCTTACTCCATAAAAGCTGTGAACATTAGTGGCGGTCTACCTCTGACTCTGGAGGTTATGGGTTCGCTTTTATCTGAAAAAAGCAAAGCACAATGGGATATCACATTAAAGAAGCTGGAAACAGTTCTTCATGAGGACATAAAAAAGAAGTTGAAGATCAGTTTTGACGCATAAGATGATAGAAAAAAGAGCATATTCCTTGATATTGCCTGTTTCTTCATTGGTTTCGATAAAAGAATTGTGATCCATATGTGGGAAAGTTGCGAGCTTTTTCCTGAAGAAGCCATTGAAGTCCTCCAGCAGATGTCTTTAATAAAGATTAAAGAAGACAACTGTATTTGGATGCATGATCAGCTAAGAGACCTTAGACATGAAATCATTCGTCAAGAGTATGCTATGAGATCAGAGAAGCAAAGCAGAGTATGGAATCATGATGAAGTGTTTGATCTTCTTATGAGAACAAAGGTGAGTATGCAAAGTCATTCATTCTCAAGAGCGTTCTATTTAACTACTCACCAATTAAAAGAATTTCTTGTGTATTATTTCTTTTCCACTCACAGTATTGACACATCTCCTAAAGTAATATATAATTTCGAGGAAAGATAGCACCCCAAATGAATATAATTTTCCAAACAAGAACGATGTGCTTTTTAACTGCTATTTCCCTTTTGCCCAGGGATTAGAAAATGTTGAAGCAATTTGTCTCAAGTTTGAAAGTAATTGTGAATACAACATTACATATGAAGCATTTGCCAGTCTATCAAACCTAAGGTTCTTGCAAGTGGATGGCGTAAACTTCAATGAGACAAGCACAAACCTGCATTTTTTTGCTCAAGTCAGTTCTTTTTGGTGTGGTTGCAGCTTGAATGTTCTTCCAGCCAGTTTTTTCTGGAGGAGTCCATACATATTTTTGATGTTGAGATGGCTTTCATGGCATAACTTTCCTGCAGCTTTTGAGCTGACCACTCTTTCCCTGACAAAGCTAGTGATTCTTGATCTATCATGGAGTAAAATTACAAAAAAATGGAGTGGATGGAGCCACATCAAGGTAGAAGCCTAGGAAGTGTTTCAAAATAATTTTAATATAGTTTTTTTAATCTCCTATCTCGTTAATGGGGTTGAATTTTTGTTGTTCTCCCTTACAGATGGCAAAGAATTTAAAGGTTCGAAATCTGACTGGATGCAGAAAGTTAACTAGAACGCCTGACTTCTCATCTCATGTAATTTTAGAGAGATTAATTCTTGAAAGATGTCGGAAGTTGGTCCATATTGATAGATCTATTGGTCAGCTAAAGCAGTTAGTTTTCTTAAACTTAAAGTTCTGCACTAAACTCAGCAAGCTGCCGGATGAGATTGCTAAACTAGAAGCTTTAACAGAAATTCTTGTGGATGGCACATCAATAAAAGAAATTCCCGAATGGAAAGTAATGAAGAAACTGGAAATTCTTAGTGCTCGTAATTGTAAATATTTGACTGATTGTAGTTCAGTTGGCTGCTTAGCATCATTATTGAAGCTTTCGTTGGTAGCAACTGAGATTACTCAACTTCCAGAGTCCATTGGGAACTTGCAATCACTGGTCGAGGGTTGGATCTATCCCACTCACAGGTTCAAATGCTACCTTCTTCATTAGGAACTATGAAGAATTTGAAAGTACTGAAAATACGCTGCAGTACCTTGAGAAAACTACGCAGTTCCATAGGACTATTGGATAAGCTTGAAGAGTTAGATGCTGACTGCTGTGGATGTTTGGAAGGGGAAATGCCGAGCAATATCGGGAGATTAAAATTTCTAAGAGTCTTGAGACTGACATACACTCAAGTTTCAGGATTGCCCAAGCTTCCTGAAAGTCTGACCAGTCTTTACTTTGGCACTTGGTCAATGAAGACATTCCCAGATCTCTCAAACCTATTGAACTTAAGAGATTTGAGTTTGGTTTTGTGGAGTTCAAGGATGGACCATTCTGAACTTGAGAAAACTTCCAGTCCTTGGTGGATTGGAAGGTTACACAAACTAGAGTCTATATGGCTGGAATCTCCTTACCTGACCACCCTATCTTCAGACCTCATTCTCCTTTCTGTACTCAAGGAACTTGAGCTTGTTGGATATTTCAGCAGTTTTAAAATATTTACAATAATAGCTTCGATAAAAGTTATGACCGCATTGAAGACCATCATTATTTTTAACGGTCACATAACGGCTTCTTAACGGTCATATAACGGTTTTTTAATCGTTTTGTAACGTTTAATTTATTTCTCAAATAAATCTTCCATTATTTTACAACGGCTCTATTTTGTATGAATATAAAAATAAGATCTCATAAGACACAATATGTTCATATATATCTTTCCTTTTCTTTCAGCTAGGTTATACACAAAGGTTGTTCTGTTTCCTTCTAATATTCAGTGCGGAGTATAGAAGAAGGTCTGTTGTATCTTGGGAGGATAGCCGCTGAAGCCTTACGCACCGAGTTTCGTACTCCGAGGGGCGGAATTATCCTTAAGGACAGTGCTTGCACGCCTCAAACATTTGTTTTTCTATTTTCTAATCATTCGCAATGTATTAACAGTTATTATTATTTTATGTATTCTAATACTTTTTCCAACAATCTTAAGGATAAGTCCTATGGATTTCCAAGTTAGAGTTGTTGCTGTCGCTGCCACCACAATTGGAATTGAAAGAATGATCGAGATGGTGAAGGACAAGTATCACATATTCATGGGCGGATGTCGTGGGAAATTACTAAGCATCGTCAAAGATTTCTTGGTTGTTTTGGTAAGGTTATTGAATGTCAGGTAAAATCGTACTTTGAGGCTTTAATACCTAAATTTGTTTCGAGAGGAAGTTGGGTGTTTGTATTTATTTGCTCACTCAAGTTCATGATTATTTTCGTAAGCTTCGATCCGCATTGGGGTTTCCTATTTTAATTCTGTTCTTGATCTGGAAGTTGTAATTTTAGGATTAGAGATTGTTTGTTTATCGTGACTTCATTACTCCTAATGTTTTAATTGGTTGACCGCTTGATATTAACCATTATGTAGTGACCCATTTCATATTTAAAAAAAAAAATGGAAACATTGGATTTTTGCAAGTAAATTTTATTTTACAAAATGGTTTCAAATTCTTACCATATGAATGTTGACGACTTCTAGTATCCGTCAAGGAATTTTTGTGTCGATAGGACGAGAAGTATATCTACAAGCTTGAGAACCACCGTAATGATGTTGTTGTTAGTAGAACCATGTTCTTCTTGTTGTTTAATTTTTTGGAAAATTCATTAAGGTGTCAGTTGCTCTTCCATTAGGAGAGAGCAGTAGTGATTGTGATCGGGTGGTGTATTTGATTTAACTTTGAACTGTTATATTAGTAGGTTTTACTTTGAGTATTGCTTGGCTTTGACCTTTCTATCCGAGTGCAATTGTTAATAATGCAAGCTGAAAATTATGAGTCTCATATTGGCATTCCTTATGCTCATTAAGAATAGAGGAGGTACAACATACGAAATCAAGCTATATATATTTTTGTGTTTTGTCTTTGCCCTACTTTATATTTTAGGGATATTGGATGAGCACCATTGGTGGATGCAGACCAAGGTAATTGTATATCTTATAATAACCTTAGATATCCTTTGCTTTGATATTTTCATTTGACCCATTGCATACTGCTTACTTTCCATTATCTAATATGTGGGTCAAGGGCAGTAAATAACATTAAATGCATAGCCAATCTCAAGGATTGTAGTTAATGTTCCTTTCTAAAAATGTGAACTATTTTATTCATTTTTTTAGTGTGAATAGTTTCACTTGCGTTGGGAGTGGTAATCATATTACCATTGATCTTTAGACAGGACTTTTTGTGGTAGGATTTAGAGTTGAGCGTTAATTAGTGTTTTTGTGCTCCTACATGTGTATGTAAAATTGCTTATTAGGATTCAACACTCGCAAATGGGATTTATGATGATTTCATGATGCTGCTTTTATAAATGTTTTAGCAAAGCTATCGCTGATATACCATTTAGTGTTGACGAGTGTCTAGTATTGGGTTTGGTGGAGGCCAAATTTGTCCTTACAAATTCTCACTTCTTCAAGCTTCTTTTATTAAAATAAGAGCAGCTCCTAGTGCAAAACTTTCTTTGAATGAATATGCCATCATCAACGAACTTGTATGTCTGGCTGATTTGAGTAGAGATCAGCGTGAAGAGACAAAAGTCAAAGACTCCATGACAACCAATGAACGCCTCAGGTGAGATCAATTTTCACAACAATAGAATTTTTGTGGATTTTGCGGCCATGTGAATATAAACTATGACATTTTACATAGTGGATTTTCCGCTGTATTATAATAATACAGTGATGTTAAGTGGATCTCGGATTCATATGAGACAAAATCCAGTAATGAATATTTGTCCACCTTGTGGAGGTGTCGCAACATAAAAAGCAATTGAATGAAATTGTGGGGGAAATGACAATCCTGCTCAACCAAAATTTAACTTGGTTGAAGTAGATGATCTGATGATGTAATTATTGTAGTCATTTTCCAAGCCAATATTTTGGCAAATGCAAAAGAATTGGAGGTAGACTCAGGCACTACCAAGCATATATGTTAAAAACATAATGCTTTATCCTCCTAACCTCTAGTAAGGAAGGAGAAGAAAATATTTATCTTGATGATTGAAGAACTACTCAAGTTCTTGGGAAGAAGAAAAATTTCTCAAACTCATATTAAAATTGAGGCTGAGTAGTTGAGAAATTTCTTACTGTATGTTCCTATGGAAATGAAATGACACTTGTGTCTAGACATTATGATTGCCAAAAGGCAATAGCTATTGCAAAGAATGAAACTTTCAATGGAAAAAAAGAGACGTTTGGTTGAGACATGATGTGGTAAAATAATTCCTTATAAAAGGGATTTATATCGATCGATTATGTTAAGTCAGAAATGATTTTGGCCAATCCTCTGACTATACATTGAGGGGAATGGGACAAGCCAACTGGAGAAAATCAACAATGATGGTAACCCAACCTATGTGATTGGCGATCCCATGAATTAGGTTCATATGGGTAATAACAAGTCATTTGTTGATCTAGTGCACTATTAAAAATTTATTGTCCCTTCTAAGGTGAAAATAGTGCAAAATTGCAAGGAAAAAGAGGTTGAGCTAAAGCTCTTAATGAAATTCTATAGCCATTATTGGTGGTGTATTAAACTGCAGAATACACTTGATGGAATCACCTATATAAGTGTGGAGTGGGGCCGCTTCTATGAGATTTTTGGCGAAAATCTCTAAAGCACTTATGAATAAACCAAGCACGCGCATGGCCTATTAGCGCAAAACCGCGTTGAACAACAAAGTTTGTGGGAGTGTAATGTGATTGATGAAAATTATAATTCACAAAAAGAAATTCTTGGTTCATAGAAGTTTCAAACTTCACCAATGATTTCGTGAATTATATTTCATTCTTTCTAGGGTTGGTTCATAGCCTAACAAGCACCAATACCGATGCATTACTCTCCAATAACCTAGCATTATTTTATTTTTCTTGTCAAAACTTTATGAAATATGTGGGGGATTGTTGGATATTTCAGCAATTTTGAAATATTTACAATAATAGCTTCGATAAAAGTTATGACCGCATTGAAGACCATCATTATTTTTAACGGTCACATAACGGCTTCCTAACGGTCATATAACGGTTTTTTAATCGTTTTGTAACGTTTAATTTATTTCTCAAATAAATCCTCCATTATTTTACAACGGCTCTTTTAACGGCTCTATTTTGTATGAATATAAAAATAAGATCTCATAAGACACAATATGTTCATATATATCTTTCCTTTTCTTTCAGCTAGGTTATACACAAAGGTTGTTCTGTTTCCTTCTAATATTCAGTGCGGAGTATAGAAGAAGGTCTGTTGTATCTTGAGAGGATAGCCGCTGAAGCCTTACGCACCGAGTTTCGTACTCCGAGGGGCGGAATTATCCTTAAGGACAGTGCTTGCACGCCTCAGACATTTGTTTTTCTATTTTCTAATCATTCGCAATGTATTAACAGTTATTATTATTTTATGTATTCTAATACTTTTTCCAACAGAGCTCAGGTGTGAGAACATGAAATGCCTTCCGAGGATTCCTGCAAGTTTGTCGAGCTTAGTTATAAAAGGTTGTTGGGAAATGAAGACATCGATAGACCTTTCAAACTTGAGGGCACTAGCGGATTTGGAAGTTACAAGTTGTGAAATAACCAAAATTCAAGGTCTTGAAGGCTTGAAGAAGCTGAGATCATTGAAGTTTGTTAGAGTTACATCACTGGAAAAATTGCCTGACCTCACTACCTTAAACAAGCTCACGAAACTTGAACTGTATAATTGTCCTAAACTGGTTGAGATTCAAGGCAGACTAGAATCATTGGAGATACTTCGTATTGAGTTCTGCATAGATCTGGAAAAGCTACCGGCTCCATCAAGCTTCAAGAAGCTAAAATATTTGAGGATACATGAATGTGAGAAGCTAAAAGATTTGCTGGGATCTGATCATTGGAGGACTTTGAAGGAAGTCACTAAGTCTGAGCCAGAGAAGTAAATAGGTCGAGCCAAGGAATCAGAGTTGGCAGGTAAAGAGACAGTTTTTTTACCAATTGGAATTAACCAGCAAATTGATCTGTAAAGAGTGTAATGATTATTGCTTTAGATTTCATGATGAATCAATCAGTTTTCAAATCTCTCTTCTTCATTCTCCATTCTGACTATGGTCAATTCTGGTGCCTTTAGAAATTGAGAAGCAATTTAATTCACAGAAAGCATGATCCTCTCCCTTGTTTTCATGGTTGTCTGTTGGTTGTCTAAATCTCGATGAAGATAGTTACTATTGCTTATTATGTGATGGAAACTCTACTTGTCACAAGTCCTTTATTTCTTATATAACATATTTGCCCATGTGAAAAGACTACCAATATCATTATGGCAGTCTAACTGTTCAAATATCAGGATATGTTCGTTGGCGTACAAAGAAAGGGGAAAGTAAAGGCTTAGAATTAGATATGTCTAAGATTAATTTGGTTAGAGAGGATGACAAAAATGACTTTTAAGGGGTCATCTAAAACTAGCGACCTTGAGAAAAAAAAATGTTCCCTCTAAAAGAGATGCAACTTCGCGTGGATGATATCGAAAGTGTCAAAAGAAATTCCGACAAAGTGTTTGAATTTTCTAAGGAGTGAGTTAATGCAAGCTGTGAACTGGCGGCTAAGGCTTCCTGGGGATGGGAGAGTCTATTAAATGGGTATAAACATTACTGGGGACATTGATTACCCATCGGAAGGGAGACAAGTGAATGACCGCTTAAAGGCTCAGACATTGATTGAGAAAAATTGATTCTGCATGAGAGATGGTATTCAGGAAGAAGGATCTTAAAGCAATATTCTATTTGGAGTTGCCGATCAGTGTGGAAGGGGAAAAATGAACCATTTTTTGGCCCATGCATTGAAAAGAGGAAGCAACTGTGAAGCCAGTGTATCATTGACCTAAACAAACCAGACATGCAGAGCAATCAACATTTTGGCTAGTTGTCCTTTTTTTTTTCACGAAAAAAGAAGAAAATGCGAAGTTATACAGGCGATGCGGAGGTCTCGTGACCTCAATGTCACCTCCCCTGGCATCAAGAAGCCTTAATGGCCCTCACTTGGGCTGCACTGACCGTCGAGCTGCTGTCTTTGCCTGAGCCACTGTGTGTTGAGGTCGAGGGTCGATTGACCCAAATCCAGCCCTTTGGCAGCAGCTGCAGAGGTCACACAATCTCGGTGTCGCCTTGTGTGGCACCACACATCCTCGACAGTTTCCAAGGTAACCTTTAAATTAGTTACATTGGAATTATTTGATTTCATTTGGCTAATGAGATTTAGTTATAGCCGGACATAGTCTCTTCTGAGTTAGTACACAGTGATTCAAGAAGATGAAATTAAGGACAGAAATGGAGACATGAGATAACAGCCGAGTTGGGGAACTTTAGCACATGAGAGAGGCAAGAAAGCCATTGATTTTATTCACTTTATTTGAACTTCAGTACACCAATTTCTGCTTTTCCATCAGTTGCAAGTCAACCATCATACTATTATTTCTTTCCTATTCTCTCATGAATAAATGTTAGTGTCTCTACTATTACCTGAGCTAATTAATGGTAAATTGTCTGCTGATTTGTGAGTTTATATGGATAGCAAAGCTGAATGTTGGCTATCAATAATCCCTTGATTTCTGCCTTTTTGCGAAATTCCTTATGATGAACCCGAACTCCTTTGGGAACTAGAAATGGTATCTAACCTGCAGATTTTGAGTCGTTTGACGGAATTTTTAGTCAAATGTTGTTCTCTTGACATAATTTGTCTGTTGAACATATGGATAACATCAAAGAAGGGAGGTTATGAAGATAACTGTGAAGTAGATTTGCACTCCCTTTCTATGGCCTAGTAAGTTCATTAATCAAGCTGCTGGGACATTTTTTTGCAGCAAATTGCACTTAAGAATACCCTCTTTTGACCTGCAATTATAGGTTCAATTGCATAAAATGAAGAAGAATGCAAAGGAGGCAATCTTTGAGCACTGCTTTCTGATTAGAAAGTTGTGAAGCCTTCACCAAAATTTAAGATGGACCAAGTAATACGTATTCCTTCTTTTTAAAATCTTGGCCTCTGTATTAAGTAGTGTCTTATGTCTTTGTTACTTCTGCTTCAGAATCCAACTTTGTAATCAGCGACAATGTTTTCGCAGAACTCCACTTCCTCGTCACTTGAAATCAAAGGAGTCATCATCAGGTAATAAGTCATTTTTTATAATCAAATTTACTTAGTAGTGCATCAACACAGATATAAGCGAAACAATAAACAGACTACTAATGTTGCTCCACTTTTCTTTGTTTTCTTATTTCGTTGGCCATTTGAGCATTACTCAGAATAGTGTTTGCATCTTTTTAGTGAATAGTACTGTATTTCCATTTATATAACAAACTAATACGGGCAGTCTGGATAGTAAATCTGAGTAGTTGAAATGGCTCATCTTTCCAGAGAAAATCGTTACATATAATTTATATCAGTTTCTTTTTACCCCTTTCACTGTTATGAGGCCCGTAAAGAAAGAGGGTGCTGTGCTTTACTAATTGCTCGCACAAAATGCCAAGAAACAATATGGTTTTGTCAAAGAGGTTCTCTATACCAGAATAGATCTCTGCAGTGGCATCTGATAGAAATTGGCCTCATCATCACTGTGTCTATGTATTTAACATTTTCAGGTGCAGTATGAATTTCTTGGGGTAAGTCTTGGTGACAGAAATGTACCAAAAAGGAAGAGCAGATAATTATGATGATGCATCATGACCATCGACTATGTAATTTCAGATATTGATATGCTCTGGCATAACTGATTTCCTGTATACCAACATGAAAGATGCTGGAATTCGAGTATGTAGAGATGATGAAGGGCTTCGCAGGGAAGGCCTGGAGCTTCTTCAAGCAGTGGAGCAGTTAAAAATCCTTGATACCCATCTTCTCTAAAGGATGTGCTGCCAGTGAATGGTGCTTTAGCGAATTGGTGCAGATTACAGAGTGCAGGAACATAAGAGGACGCAAAATCATGTCCATTTTCTATGATGTTGGACCATGAGGGGTATGATATCAAACTGGGCTCTACAACAAAGCCTTTGATTCTCATGAAAACAAAAAGCGGCTTGATCATGAGACTCTCCACACTTGGAGGGCTGCTTTCATTGAGGTTGGAGCAATAAAGGGATGGGACCTCCAAAACAATCCGAAAAGGTAAGTAAATTCATTCCTTATGACTTGTTTGTTTCCTGTAAATAACTTTGTTTAACTCATTTCAGCATCTTGGTTCTTTTGCATTGAATGCTATCAGAGGGAAGGCGAGTTCCGAAAGGAAGTTGTCAGGAAGGTTTTGATGATGTTTTTTTTTTTTTTTTGGTTGCTTTTTTGGTTGGAGGTTTTGATGGAGTTGAAAAAGGCCTACTTGGTAGTATCAGATTTCTTGGTTGCAGTGGATAGTTATGTAAATGAAGTCATGAGGATGATGGGCGCTCACACGAATGAAACAAGCACGATTGGAATTTATGGAATCGGTGGTGTTGGAAAGACGACACTTGCCAAAATTGTCTACAATAAATTTTGAGATGGTTTTAATCGCTGTTGCTTCCTTGCTGACATTCGAGAAACGTCAAAGCAAAAAAGTGTAGAGCATTTGCAGAATCAATTCATCTCTAGTATCCTCCAAAGGAAATGGTCCGAAATTAATAATATTGATGAAGGGACAAATACAATTAAGGAGAGGTAATCCTCCAGAAGAGTTCTACTTCCTGATGATGTCGACATAAGAATACACTCAGACGCTCTTGTGGCAAGGCATGATTGGTTTTACCACAAGAAACGTGGGAGTACTCAGTGCGACTATAGTTGATTGCACTTATGAACTTACTTGCATGGATTTTGATCATTCCCTCCAACGTTTCAGCAGACACACCTTTGGAAGAGATTATCCATCAGAGGGGTACATCCTTGTTTCTATACAAGCGGTGAATATTTCTGATGGTCTTCCTCTAGCACTCGAGGTTGTAGGTTCATTCTTGTCAGGGAAAACCATAACAAAGCTGAATAACATATTGATGAGGTCGGAAAAATTTCCTCATTGGGATGTTAAAAAGAAGTTGATCAGTATTGAGGCATTAGATTCTTTACAGAAAACATATTCTTAGATATTGCTTGATTATTCATTGCGTTTGATAAAAGAATTGTGTGTCACATGTGGGAGTGCTGTAATCTTTTCTCTGAAGAAGCTGTTCAAGTTTTCCAGCAGATGACTCTAATAAAAATTAGAGAAGACTCTCGACTGTGGATGCGTGATTGGTTAAGAGACCTTGGGAGAGGTACTGTTCGTGAAGCAAATGATATGAAACTCGAGAAGCAAAGTAGTAGAGGGAATTACGAGGAGGCACTTGAAGTTCAGATGAGTTACAGAAAGATAAGTCATGAATATGTTTGTTTTTATTATTGCACCTCAGTCCAAGTTGGGCTATTTCTCATATACGAACATCAAAATCATCAGTAAAATCTCGAAAAAAGAAGAAGGAAAAACCTTGAATAAATATAGAAGGAAGCCAGGTCAGTATTAACTACTCTTTTATTTTTCTGCTGAGGGGATAGCGAAGCGTTAAGGAATGTATATCTAGCTTATATCTGAGGACTTTGTGGATGAAGAAACTAAAAGCCTATTCTTAAGTTACTCTAACAAGGATTTCTTGGCATAACTTCTGTTGCCACAGGAATCCACTCGTTCTTTCGAAGTCAAGATGGCTTTCATGGCACTGACTTTCCCAGGAATTTTAGGTTGAACAACTCTTTTCCTTACAGAAGATGGTTATCCTTGATCTTCCATGGAGTATTGGTAGATGAAGTCACATCAAGGTACAATAACATTAGTCGAAAACTTTTTTGTGATTACTCTTGCTGCCAGTAAAGGCGCAATATTTATTTGTGATCTCCATACTGATGGCATGGAAATTGAAGGTACTAAATCCGACTGGGTGTGAACAGTTGCACAGAACTCCCAACCTCTCTTATCATGCAAGTTTATAGCAACTGATTCTCGAAAGATGTGAAAGATGGGTCCGAATTGATGCGATCATTCATTTTGAACTTGAAGTTCTGTAGGATTTCTACCGGAGACAATGGGGTTGGATCTATCCTTCCTCATCTATTCCGGAGTTACCTTATTTAGTAGGAAACTCAATTAATCTGAATAGCGATGCTTGCAGAGAAAAATGACGATGGTTGCAAGCATAAGAAGGGGGAAATTCCAACTGATGTTAGGAAAATTAAATCTCTGAAGATCTTGAGATTGACAAGAACTCAGATTCCAGGACTTCCTATGCTTCTCGAGAGTCTAAACTAATTTGTGCTTGTAATTTTCTCAATATACACATTTCCAGATTTGCCGAACCTATTAAATCAAAGATGCCTGTGTTTATATGCGTTGAGGTATCCTGAGGACACTTACGGACTTAAAGAAGCTCCATGATCCTTGGTGGATTGGAAGGTTAAGCAAACTAGAGTCTTGAAAGCCCGGCAAATCACCACCTATCTTCATATCACATTCTCCTTCCTCTGCTCAGGAAACTTGTCCTCAGTTTTTAAGAACCTCAGGTTCTTACCTAGGCTTCCTAGAAATTTGTCTGTCTTACATATCCTACTTCGCCAGGAAATAAGAACATCAATAGACCTTTCTAAAACCGGAGACAACTCCCAGATGTGACAGTTCTTGGTCGCATAAAGCCGAAAGAGTTTCAAAGCCTTGACGGATTGGATGTGCGTTCAGATGGGCTTCATTTCTTAGCATGAAGCCCTCCCTCACAAAGGCTCACAGGAACCCACATTTTAGAAGATCAATTGATTTTTCTTACCATAACAGGACCATGTCCAAATTATTCATTCAAAAAAAAAAAAAGCGAAAAAACAAAACAAAACAAAAGGGACAAACCTTACTTGAACAAGATGCGTCTTAATTGAAAATCAACTGCACCTTTTGTTCTAGGATAGATAACCGTGATGTTTCTGAATTAATTCACTCGAGGTATTATCTGTTGGGACCCATCTCATTTCAAACCTTGCAATTTTATCATTTGGTGTGCAGACAAGCACTTCCCCATGAGATCAGTAAATATTTCCACTCCAAAGTTAAGCGTGGTCAAGTAAGAGCATTATCAAGATAAGTAACCTCTTGAAAGTACAGCCGCCTATCTTGGTAGTTTTATTCTAAAGTTAAGCGCAATTAAGTAAGAACGTTACCAATGTTGTGAGTTAATATAGAAATATCACAATAGCTACATTATTCTCAGTCTACTCATGATAAGATAGTTAGTCCTTAGTTGGTTAAGAATTAAATCAAAATTAGCTTCATCAAAGAAATAGCTGTTCTCTTAAAATCAAGGTTAGCTATTCCTCGAGGGAGGGGCCAATGGAAAGCTATCCCACCTAATCTGGCATAGATCTAATTTTCATTCTCTAGAATTGGTCTTTGCATTTTTTTCAATGATGAGTTACAATTTTTTTGTTTTGGTCAGAATGAGTTTTAATTAGAATGATTAAAATTACTAAACAAGAATTTATGTTTGATTTGTAAATAATCCAGCTATCTCTTAATAAAATTGACTTGTCATATATTAAACTTATAATTCTAATTCATAAAGCAATAAGTATAGATTTTAAATATGACTAATCTTAATTTAGTGACTTACAACAAGATATTAAAAAATGGTCGATAACCTTCCACTTATATTGTAACTTTTTCGGAGCTTTATCAATTTCTAGATGATAGAACTTTTAGAGTTCAAAAGTATGCATGTTTTGCAGAAAGTAGATAATTTGAAAAGGATTTTGCTAAAACAATTATTTATATCACTTATAAAAATGAATAAACAAAAGTTGTTTTCATCAACCATGAAATTATTTAGACATAAGTTATTGTCTACAATGAAAATATTTTTTATTAGCTAATTATTTTACGTGATACAAGTAATTATTTTTAAGAAATTGTTTCCAAATTATTTATTTTTTCACGAAACAAACAGAGCATAAAAACCTAACTCTAATCTTATAAGTTTACTATGAATAATATAATCCATCTCAAAGACTTAAAAGTATGGATTCTACATTTGTAGATTCAATTTATGTTGAATTTAAATGGGCCCAGTGTGACATCCCGAATTTTCGGTTCTGTTTTCTTCTGATTGAATCGGGCGTTTCATTGACGTGTTTATAGGGCTATTCTCAGAATTGATCATTCTTGAGATAACTAGACTATCTGGGGAAATTATTATGAATTTTAAGGCAATAGACTTGAGAATTCGACTAGGAATCGGCTTCTCGACCGTGTCCATCTTTAGAGGTCATTACGGCACAGTTAAAAATCGATTTGAAATCAGAGATAGACTGGATCGATTGAGATTTGTGGCTAATCGTGGGTGACACCACTAAATTATAAAATTCTCGTCAACCGGCTCTAGACTGATTTTCTTATTGTTTTGGTACCCTATGTCCGTATTTGAATCCTCGAGATTTTCACGACAACCGAGAGTCGCCAATGAGTCGAGTGGGTTCATAGTGGTTTGAAGAATATCGACCACGAGTCAATTGCACTTAAAATATTTGAAAGTTACCCAGTAGCCTAGGTCACACTAAAAACACGCCGAATAGAAATTAACCGCCAATTTAAGTCCGATTTCAGAAATTGAAGTTTCGGCCATGTCACAATAAATTTTAGGAATGTCGACTCAGTCTCAGAAGATTTTTCGAAGATCCCGAAATTTTTACGGAAAATCGTTGCGGACGCCGTGGAAAATCAACGGAAATTCGGATAGGCCAAATTAAAGGAAATTTCGACTTCCGAGCCAAGTCATTGAGTGTCAGGGATTTACAGAAGATTGTTCGGGATTTTTCTTCGTCGGAGTTGGACCTCAATTTGGAGAGATTGGGATTGAAATTGAGATGCAGGATGGGTTTTTAGATGAGGAAATTATTCAATTGAAACATTGATACATCACTTGGATTTAGTAAGGCCAATTGTGACTCAATTGAGTGAGTGTGAGAGTCCAATTGGAAGAGATTGCCAACAAATTCGTAACCCCCCATAAGCCTAGCAAGATTGGACCAATTGGCAAGTCATTTGGAGTGTTTGTGTGGGTGATTGTGAGCCAAGGATTATACTTGGCCAAAATTGGGTCTAAAGAGATAGGCTTGTGGAAAATATCAAGCAAAAAGGGCCCCACCACTCCCTCATCCTCTCCATATTGCTGCCGTGGGCTGCTTCCCTTCGATCACTCCCTCTTCGCTCTCTATCGACTTTGCTTGCAACACCGTTTGACGAAGCCAACTCCTCCATCTCTCCATTTTTCTCGCACGAAACCAAGAGAGAAGTCGCGCCAGCACACCCATCTCCACGCGTCCGAACTCCAGCTCGTTTGGTCCATCTTCTTGTTGTGTAGCCGCGCGAGTCCACCGAAGCAGCTCCGTGCCCGCATCTCCTCTACTCCGCGCGTCTTCAGCTCTGCCATTTGCTGCCAAGTTGGTCGACCATGGGGCATCTCTACCGGTTTGTTGACCCAACAAACGCCCACAGAAGTCCATCGAAGTGAAACCGCACGAGTCCACCGAAATTGCTTCTCGGGTGAAGCTGCAACGCCACACGTCCGCGCCTTGGAGCCCACCAGTCAAAGTTGCGATTTCCTCTGCCGGTTGTTGACGTGCAGCTCCACTTCACACGTCCGCTAGCGAAATTTGAAGACCAACGTCGGCGTGTCTTCGCCAGCAATTGCGCGAAGCTGCCCGCGTGCAATCGTGCGGCCCATCGGCCCAACTGCCTCAGCATCCACGAGGCCATAAAGATTCAGCCCAACATCCTCACACGTTCAGCCATTTCAGTTCAACGTGCGGCCCAAGTGGAGTTTAGTTTATTTCCAAGCCCAAGAGAAAGAGCAGCCCATATCAAATTGATTTGAAGCCCAAAAGTTCAACAGCTTAACCCATTGGAATTCGGCCCATCTGCAACAAGCCCAATCCAATTTGTGTCTGGCCCAAAAGCAAGATCAAATCTCAGTTCGACCGAGATTTGTTGGGACCGAGTCTAAGGCCCGGCCCAAGCCCGCCGGTGTCGCCGAAAATCCGATTGCAGCCGCCGTCGCGTCGCCATTGCGGTGATTCGGTCTTCGCTTTTGCCAAGTGAATTTTACTCACTAATGCTTTCTTAGTTTGTTAATTATACTTAGGGTTAGTTAGATTTAATTAAATGCAATTAGGTGGTTAGATTAATTTAGATAAATTAAATTAGAGACTTAATTATGCATGTTAGGTGGTTAGAAATAGACATTAGCAAGTAGACATGTTCTGTTATTTATTGAATGTCTCTCGGGATTTTTCTCGACCCGTTTCGGGCTCCAATCAGGCAATACGGGCCTAAATTGGATTTTTAATATTTATTTATTTAATTTTCGAAATTAATTATTTAATTAATTATTTTTCCGGAAATTCAACTGGGATGGCCAGTGACCGGAATTTCGTGCTGATGATCGTGGTGCAATCCGTTTATTTATTTGAGCTCTACGTTGTTTGGAATTAATTGAATTGTGATATTTTAGGGGTTTGCCCTAAATTGATTGGAATTGATTGAGATTGAATGGTTGTTTGGAAATTGACCAAGTTGTTTATTTAACATTCTTATGCGTTATTGAGTTGTAAAGTATGTGGAATGGTGAGAATGAGTCAGAAGTACCTTGGTGTTGGACTGATCAGGCACGGTGTATTGACCTACGTGGTTCGGTGACTAAGGAAGTCACTGGCGAAAACGGCGCCTTAAAGAACGCACGTATCGGTCGAGTACTCACATTGTTATAGGCATGCATGGTTCGGTGATGGGGAAGATCACTGGCGAAAACGACGCCTTAAAGAACGCATGCACTTGTCTATTAAACATATCGTTATAGGCATGTATGGTTCGGTGATTAAGGGTATCACTGGCGAAAACGACGCCTTAAAGAACACATACACTTGTCTATTGAACACATTATTATAGGCATGTGTGGTTCGGTGAGGTGGGACTTCACTGGTGAAAACGACGCCTTAAAGAACGCACACAGTTGTCTGGTGAGTACTTGGTTGTAGGCATGCGTGGTTCGGTGATGTGGGATATCACTGGCGAAAACGGCGCCTTAAAGAACGCACGCAGTTGTCTAGTGGATAAGTCACCTTGGCGAACTTGACGCCCGAGAGCACTGATGTGGCTCTGTGACCGAGTACAATATTGGAGGTTATATGGGATGGAAGGAATGACCGAGAGATGGTCCGTTTGATCGATGATCCGATCTGAGTGTGATTTAATGTGATTGACCATTGCTTGAGTCTGATGTGGTAAATTGATTGATTGAATGGGAATGACCGTGAGTGGTCTTGTTGGTGTGAAATCGACTAGGTCAATTTGATCGATGCTTTTATCGATGATGTGATTGTTTAGATGCCTTTGTGATCTGTGCTAACATGCAGGTGGAATCTGAGGCCAAGGTAAGTCCTCTGACCTGCGCGTGTTTAGGCAGCCCTTGGTGTATTGGCTTACTAATCGAGTCTTAGGGGGTAGAACTCGCTGAGACGTGGTCTCATTGGTTATTGAATAACCATTTCATGACCCTGAGGAGGAGCTGAAGAAGAGGAACCTGAGGAGGAGAAAGATTTTTGAAGAAGAAGATGATCCAGAGAGGGATCTTGAATACAATTCGGATGTGGATTGAGATCCCATTCCTTTTGTGAACTCTGTCTTAGTGTAGACAGGTGTGGGACTTTTATGCTGTAAATAAAAGTGTGGTTGTGAATTTCAATATGAAAAATATGGCCTGCTTTTCTATCCCATTGTTTTATTGTCTGGGGATTTATAACTGCTTCCGCATGTGCATAATAAAATTGTAAGGGTCGGCGATAAATAGTCCTGGGATATCGCACTTTAAAATCGACCAAGGTAAGGGATGGACGCATGCTTGAGGATCGGGGCGTGACACCCAGGGTGTCACCTACAACAAAAGAACGGTTTCATCGTTATTAAAAGAATATCAATTAATATAATTATATGATTTCCAAACTAATAACATGCGTTAAATTCTCGTCTATTAGAACTCTGGTGGTTTGCGCCAACAAATCGTTGGCAAGTCAACGGCCGGCCTTCATCTCTATTACATCAAAAGTCGATGGCTGGCCTTCATCTCTATTATATCAAAAATTAACGGCCGGCCTTCATCTCTATTATATCAAAAGTCAACGGCCGGCCTTGATCTCGATTACATCAAAAGTCAACGACAGGCTTTAAGTACACCTGCAACTTGCAAGTCCTCACCTACCTGGAAGAGCATTGCACGCAAGGGCCAGCAGGCCATCTTGTGAAAAGTCTTTCTTCAACGGAGCTCAAACCCAAGAACGATTGATTTGGGGGATCTTTGTCTACTTCTTAGCATTTGATCCGGACTCTTCATCTTCACTCCTCCATCTTTGGTAATCTCCTCTCATTCATTACCTTTTTTCCATTAATTTGATGAAAACGATAGAGGGACTCTCCTATCAGTATCAGTTCTTTCCATGGTTGACTCCATGATCGATCGCTACAATTTGTATCTAACACCAACAGTTTTAGCATAACGCTAGTCACGTGTAAACCCTTCTCATCTGCTTCCATCTATGCAATAGTCAGGCCTCAGATCTTGAAACACAATCCCACTCCTATACATCAGCTTGTTGATATACTCAGAGGTTTATGTAATTCAGGACTGAATTTACACTCTTTAGGAACCGGCCAGCACCCAAAGCTGAATTAGTTAGAATTAGGATCGGTTGATTTCATTTGTTTAACAGTGGATAGAAATTAGTGCATTATTGTCTGGTAAATAAGCAGTAAGAAAGAACGCTCCTAGACGGAAAACTGATACCTTCAACTCTATATTTGACAGAAGCGACAAACTGAAGAGTATATAATGTTGCACTCTGTGGCAAACCGGAACTCTCAGCTTTTGTGAAATGCAGCTTTCATCCCTACAGGCCGTGTGTTCAAACTTATTTACTGGAAAAACAGTTATTGCGTCCATGCTTCTTTTTTCTGTTGAAATTTTATTAACTCCATAAGTAATTAGTAATCCGCTCCTCCTCTTCTGATATGATGATACTTTCTGGCAGATGTGAACAATAGCCTCATGCCTAAGAAATGGAGAAATTAATGGCTTTAATGCCACTTTGTTTGGAATTAAATAAAATAAATTTTATTTTTCTATTAAAAGTTGAAATATTATTTAGATTTCAAAAAATTATGAAAAAAATTAATACAAATTTACGTGTTAACATCTAACTATTGGGAAAGTTTTGGGACTTTGAATAAAAAATATTTCACAAAAATATTTTGACGTAAATTATTAATGATAATGAAAATATATTTTATTGACCGATGATTTCAAGTGATATAAATAAGGGTTAATACCATAAAAAACCTTAAACTGATACACATATGACAAATTTACTCAAAACTAATTTTTTGACCATAAAAAATCCAAAATTGGTATATCTTTAACAAACTTATTTCAAATTAATACATTTATGACAAATTTACCATAGGCTAGTTTTCGTTAAATTTTACTGTCAAATTACTAGGTTAAATAACACATGACAGTTGACCGGTATACCAATCTAAGATTTTATTCTCCGTTTGTAACAATTATATAATTTTTTTGATTTTTTGTGGTATTAATCCAATTTAATGGAATGTACTAGTTTAGGGTTTTGACGGTCAAATAAATTAGTTTGGGATAAAATTGCCACAACTATATCAGTTTGGAATTTTTTTTTTTTTTTATGGTCAGTTGGGTAAATTTGTTACAGATGTATCAGTTTGGAGTTTTTCATTATCAAAAAATTAATTTAAGGTAAATTTATTACACGTATACCAGTTTGAAATTTTTCAAATTTTTTACCCTAAAAATAATAATTTTTTAGAAAATATTTTTTATTATTTATTTTTTACAAAATAAACACGATTAATCCCTTCCCAGCTCAATGCAACTTTCATTGTTTAAAACCTAACTTTTGTTTTGCAAATTTACTGTGAATAACTTTCGGTCAATCCAATAGAAGTCTCTCTTCCGCTGAACTCGAAAGCCAAGAGCGTTTATTCTTGGGATCTTTATCTACTTCTCGGCGTTTGATCCGGACTCTTCATCTTCACCCCTCCCTGTAGGAACCAAAAAGGATTTGGTAGGGAGAGAGTACAAACACACAGAGAGAATATTACTCAATATGCCTTGCAAAGGCTTAATGGAGTACACAGACAAGCTTTGCTATGCTTGAAACTCTCTCTTTCTTTCTATATGCTTCTAAATCTATCTCATTCTCTCTCAAACTCAGCTATTCTATTCTTCCCTTCTCGATCATGGAGGGATAACTCGCTCACACAGTGCTACTGAGGCTGCAGTGCCTTCTGAGGCTCACACCTTAATTTCTCTCTGAAGAGACTCTTTTTCTCTCTCAATCTCTTCTTCTCTCAACTCGTGTGGCCTTTTTTGCCTTTTGCACTCCCAAGCCCTATGTATAGACATCTTCCACCGCCAGGACTTCACCGCCTCACTCTAACATGCAAGACAACTCATTTTCTTATTCTCTAAGTATTCTTGCTGCCTACGTACAAGTTTCTTCTTCAGCCACTATTGTTGACTTTCTTCAAGTTTCTCTTCTTCTCTCTAGAATTCTCACGTGTAGAGTGGAGAATTCTTTCTTTGTTTTCCTCATGCTTTTGGCTTCTTATTATTATAATGCGTGCCTTTTCCTTTTGATCAGTTCGCGGCTTCTTCAAGAATTTTCTTCTTCGGCGGTTTACGTCCAGACTTCATGCATTATGGACTTTCATTAGTATATTAGGTGTTGACTCCAACACTCCCATCTCCGGTAATTTCCTCTCGTTTATTGCCTTATTTTAATGAATTGGGTCTGTTCTGTAATGCAACTAGATGCAGAATTGTATGGAAACAATAGAGGGACTCTTGGATCAGCATCCAAATCTTTCCTCAGTTGACTCCATGATTGATCACCGCCAGTTGCGTCCAACACTAATAGCTTTGACCTCTTAACTCTAGTCACATGCTGAAACCCTGCTCATCGGCTTCCATCTATGCAAGTGTCAGGCCTCAGATCCTGAAACGCAATACCACCACCAAAATCGAAACTTTCTGATACCGGAGAGCGGGAATGGGGAAGAAGAGACGGCACGAAGCTGAAGCGGAGACGAGCGGTGTCGAGCCTGGGAGTGAGCTCCTCGGCGGCGGCGGCCCTCGCGACGACAAGCCAAAGAAGAGGAGCGGCAAGGAGAAGAGGAGGGAGGGTGGCGGCGCCCCTTGCGACGACGAGCCAAAGAAGAGGAACGGCAAGAAGAAGGGAATGGCGAAAAAGAAGAGACGGCATGAAGCTGAAGCGGAGACAAGCGGTGTCGAGCCTCGGAGTGAGCTCCTCGGCGGCGGCGGCGGCCCTCGCGACGACAAGCCAAAGAAGAGGAGTGGCAAGAAGAAGAGGAGGGAGGGTGGCAGCGCCCCTCGCGACAACGAGCCGAAGAAGAGGAGGAAGGGCGGCGGTGGCGGCGGCAGCGAAGGCGGAGGCACGTCCGGTTCCATCATCGACAACGCTCAGTCTTACGAGCTCGCCACCCGAGTACTCTCTCTCTCTCTCTCTGAGTTTTCGTGTGGATTGCTGGCTCTAAAAGCTAAATTAGTTTTGAGTGGATCTGTTGATTTCATTTGTTTGATGGGATTTTTTTTTTTTGTGCGAACAGTGATATGGTATCTTTAAGAGACTTCGATATGACAAATTCGTACGTTATTGTCTAGTGATTAGCACTAAGAACACTCCTAGGCAGAAAATTGATACCCTCAACTCTGTATTTAACAGTAGAGACGAATTGAATACACTATACTGTTGCACTCTGTGGTGAACCAGAACTCTCTGCTTTCATAATGCGGCTCTCATCCCTACACTGCTGTGCGTTCCAACTTATTTTTTGGAAAAAACAGTAATATTGCATTCATGCTTTTTTTTTCTGCTGAAATCTTATTAACCCCATAATTGATTAGTGAGTAAATCCCATTTGTCTGATATGCTGGTACTTTGTGGTAAGTGTGGATAATAGCTTCATCCCTAACTGATGCTCACCCATGACCGTGTATCTGTTCTTTGATAACCTATGAGATGGCTGTAATTAGGGATCGGTTTATGATCTTAAGAAACTAGTCCAATATGGTGGGGGTTGCATTTGCTTTACTGTAATTTCTTGATTTCATTATTCTAATGAGATCGTCATAGGGGAATGAGTTCTTCACCAGCATCTGTTAAGGTTGAGGAAGCAACTCAATGAGTGTTGTGGAATGTCTTCGTCAAATCTATTTTGGTTAAACGAAATTAGGAAGGTTTGATCATAATTTATTATCAGATAATGAGATAATTAGTCAACCAACAAGCAACATTAGGCGCTTATGAGCAGAGGACATTCAACGTCACCTTTTAGGAGAAATTTTATCACACAAAGAAAGAGTCTTAAGACAAATATAGGTTGACAGTGGTTTATCTTCACACGAAATATTCTTCTTCTTCTTCTTCTTTTCGATCAATCTGGAGTGTGCACTAAAACCCATAATTCTGCAATAATTTGGAAATTCTTCCTTTAGAATTGAGATGGTTCGACTTTTCTACTATATTTTTGTATAAAGTAAGCAAACATATTTTGGTGTCTAGTGCAAGGCCCGAGACGGAGCTCATGCATTTGTCATCGAGGTTTCTTTCTATAGTGACTTGAAAAGAAAAAAGAAAAAAAAGAACAGAGTTCTGAGAGCATGATCATCATCACTCCACTTTTATAATAAACATTTTTCAGGTGGGATGTCAAGTCCTTGCAAGTTCTCTGAAAATTCAGGAAATGGAGAAGCCAAAGGAAACTTATTATGATGTATTCTTGAGCTTTAGAGGATCAGATACTCGCAATGACATCACCGATTACCTTTACCACAGCCTCACTAATGCCGGAATACGAGCATTTAGAGATAATGAAGAGCTTCACGTTGGGGAAGAGATTGGCCGAGAGCTTCTCCATGCTATTAAGCAGTCGAAAATATCGATTCCTATCTTTTCTAAAGAATATGCTGCCAGTAAATGGTGCCTCATGGAATTGGTCCAGATGGTGGAGTGCAAGGAAAAATGGGGACAAAAGATCATACCAATTTTCTATGACGTTGAACCACAGATGGTTGGTAAGCAGACTGCAACCTACGGTGACGCCATCCAGTCACACATTAATAAGCAATGTTTCACCGATGAGACAATTCAGAACTGGAAGGCAGCTCTCAACAAGGTTGGGAAATTAAAGGGATGCGAACTTAATAAGAGGTACTTGAATTTATTATTGTGCACGATTTGTTCGTACCTTAGATATTATTCTGTTCATCTCGATTTAACAGTTGGTTCTTTTGCTTCAAAACTCTCAGAGGCAAAGGCGAGTTCACGAACGAAGTTGTTTCTAAGGTTTTGTTTGAGTTGAAAAAGAGCTACTTGGGAGCACTTGATTGCTTGGTTGAAATGGATGATCAAGTGGACAAGATCATGGAAATGATAGGTGAAGACACCTTTGAAACAAAGATTATTGGTATTTATGGAATGGGTGGTGTCGGAAAGACAACTCTTGCCAGAATCGTCTATACTAAATTGTCGGCTAATTTTGATAACTGTTGCTTCTTGCTTGGCGTTCGACATAAAGGAATTTTGAGTTCACAGGATCAGCTCATCTCTACTCTCCGAAAAGGGAAATGTCCGCCAATCCATGACATTGCAGAAGGGATAACTGAGGTCAAGAGGAGTTTATCCTCTAAAAAGGTCTTACTTGTAATTGATGATGTCAACCAAAAGACTGAGCTGGATGCTCTTGTGGGGATGGGTAAATGCTGGTTTTGCAGAGGAAGTAAGGTTATTATCACCACAAGAAATGAGGAAGTTCTCAAACATGTTGATATGAAGCACGAACTTACTGAAATGAATTTTGATCGTTCCCTTATACTGTTTAGCAGACATGCCTTTAAAAGTGATCATCCTCCGGCTGAATATGTCGACCTCTCGAAAAAAGCCGTAGAAATTTGCGGTGGTCTTCCTTTGGTTCTTGAGATCATAGGTTCTCTTTTAGCTGAGGAAGACAAAAATTCTTGGAAGACCACATTAAAGAAGCTGGAAACTATTCCCGATGAACAAGTTGAAAAAAAATTGAACATTAGTATTGAGACATTACACCCACTAGCGGGGAAAATATTTCTCGATGTTTGTTGCTTCTTCATTGGGTTTGACGTGAGAATTGTGAGTCACATGTGGGAAAGCTGTAGGTTTCAACCTGACTTTTATCTTTGTGTCCTCCAAAAGATGTCATTAATAAAGATTATAGAACATAACCAACTGTGGATGCATGATATTGTAAGAGACCTTGGACGAGATTTCGTTTGTAAGAATGGTGATTATAAACCAGAGGAGCAAAGTCGGGTGTGGGATCATGAGCAAGCAATTAATGTTCTTGCAATAAAGAAGGTAAAGTTTTTGCAATGTTATTCCTATTCAAAGAGACGGGTTATACATGTTGACTTTGCTTATTTGCTTTTATCTAAACCGAGTCATTACTTGTGTGCTTAGTATGATCACATGTTGATCTGTAAATTATATTGTAAATTAATTTTAAAATATAAAAAAAAATGTACATTCCTCAAGTATGCTCAACTCGAATGCCTTTAACAAGCAATTATGTGATCACTAGCTTTTGTTTAATTTTTTTTGCTTTGGCAGGGAAGAGAAAACATTGAAGCAATATGTCTCAAGTTTGATCGTCAATTTCAAGAGTTCATTGAGAAGGAAGAATCTATAAGCCTATCGAAATTAAGATTTCTTCAAGTGGATTGTGTAGACTTGGATGAGAGCAACGGTCAGCATTGTCCTTCTACCAACTTGTGCCAGAGGAATCCGATCATGCTTCCTAATTTGATAATGCTCTCATGGCATAACTTTCCTATCTATTTCAAATTCATCACAATTTGTCTTAAGAAGCTAATGATTCTTGACCTATCAAGGAGTGAAATTACTGATGAGTGGGAGGGATGGAACCACCTCAAGGTACGGTATTATTTCGACATGAATTTGCTATATTGACTTTGCTGTCTAATATCTCAAAATTAATTCAGAATCAACCTCTTCGCTTCATTACAGATGACAACGAATTTGAAGGTTCTAAATTTGACTGGATGTGGAAACTTGCATAGAACTCCTGACCTTTCTGCTCATGAAAATTTAGAGCAACTGATTCTTCAAGGGTGCACGGAACTGGTTGAAGTCCATAGGTCTATCGGTAGGTTAAAGCATTTAGTGTTATTAAACTTGAAATATTGTGGGAAACTTCGGACATTGCCTGACGAGATGGAAGAAATGGAAGACTTGAGAGAACTTCTTCTTGATGGGACATCTATTACCAAAATTCCTGAATGGAACGGAATGGAGAAATTGGAAACTCTCAGTGTAGTGTCATGTCGCTTACTGAGTGAACTTCCACTTGGAAATTTTGGATCTCTCATGGAGTTAGATCTTTCTTGTTCAAGCATACGAGAGTTACCCGACTCAATAGAGACGATGAAGAACTTGAGAAATTTAAGGATCTTTGACTCCATGTTAGAAAAGCTACCTAGCGCCCTTGGGAAGTTGGAGAGGCTTGAAGAGTTCCATGCCAGCAGTTATGGATGTCTGAGTGAGGAAAATTCAAGTGAGATTGGAAGACTATCATTGGAGAAGCTTGAAAAGATCCATGCTAGCAGTTGTAGATATTTGAGTGGGGAAATTCCAAGTGAGATCGGAAAACTATCATTTCTAAGAATCTTGACGTTATCGGGCACGAGAATTTCCAATATACCTAAGCTTCCTGAAAGTTTGACCGAACTAGTCCTAACCAATAATCTACAGATGAGATGTCCAGATCTCTCGAACCTAATAAATTTGAGAGTTTTGACGTTGAAATTAGAGTATCAAAGCCCTTCCTATCCAACTCCAAGCCTCAATTGGATCGGAGGGTTAAGAAAGCTAGAGTCCTTGGGGTTGTATTGTGATGATTTGGTCACCCTACCTTCAGATTTTAATCTCCTTTCGAAGCTCAGGATGCTTAAACTCCTCACAAATAACCTAGAATGCCTACCTAAGCTTCCTCAGAATTTGTCATACTTCCATTTTGATGGGCGTGGGTTAATGGAAAAGTCGATAAATTTTTCATATTGGGAGAAGTTATCAGAATTGAAACTCTCTTATTGTGAACAGCTAAAAGAGATTCAAGTTCTAGAACCTTTGAAAAGCTTGCGATCGCTTAATCTTGGGAATCTTCTGTCGCTGGTGAAGTTGCCCGACCTGACTGGCTTGAAGAAGCTCCAGAGTTTATGGATAAATGATTGTCCTAAACTGGTTGGGGTTCGAGGTCAGCTAGAATCGTTGGTGTCTTTTGATTTAGTGCGCTGTCAATCACTCGAACAGTTGCCTGATCCATTGAGCTTCAAGCATATAGAAACATATTGTATAAGTAGTTGTTGGAAGGTAGAAGAGATTCAAGGCCTGGAAGCTTCGGAGAACTTGTGGTGGTTATGTATAAAAAATCTTCCGTTGCTAGAGAAGTTGCCTGACCTGACCAATGCCAAGGACTTTGGTTGGTTTATTTTAAAACAGTGCCCTCGTGTGGTTGAGATTCCAGGTAGGTTAGAATCATTGGCCATCCTTTTTATAGAAGGCTGCGGGTCTCTGCATCAATTTTCTGATCCTTTAAGCTTAAAGAAGCTATGGCACGTGCTAATAAAGGAATGTGAGAGGTTGGAGGAGACTCTGGAATCCGATGAGTATGGACATTTGAAAAAAGTGAGAAGAGCCACTCTAGAATCTTTGGTGAAATCACGGAGAGAAGATTCCGTATCAGATTAGGGAGGAATATTATCTCGAAATGACGCGTAAAGGTGCGACCCCGAGCGCAAGAACGAGACGCGATTCGACCAGGCAAATCCTGCCCGCCGATCTGTTCCCACGAGAGTTTTATAGGTTGCCTAGAAAAAGGTCTTGCTTTTTCCTTCTCCGCATCTTTATTTGGTTTTCTGGTAATTTTCTCTTCGCATTTTCATGAATGGGGTCTGCGTGCGAATTTTCGATGCAATCTGTGATAGATTAGGAAGAGATTTGGGATGGATTGAGTTGGTTTTTATTATTTTCAGTCGTGACTTGTCATACATACGAAATGAAAACAGCCTTTCCATGAACTCGCTCGGGAGCTGACTCAGTTGATTTTCTTCCATAACTGCATCTAATCTTTAATAGCTTTGGTCTGAACCACAAGTCGCATTCTATTGAAACACATTGCTACTCCTGTGCGTAAGTTCGGTTCCGCACTGGTGAGGGGATTGATTTTTGCTCCTTAGGAACTAGTTCAAAACATACATTGGGAATAAGTATTGGGGGGCTATTTGTCTTATGCAATATAGATGGCTGGGACTCGATTCTTCATCTGAGCTTATCAAGGTCTAGCTAAAACCCAAATATTGTCCTGGAAGGCATGAAATCTTTACTATAATCAATTGGTTCTGCAATTTCTTTCTTTTTTTCGGTCTGTTGTGGTCCTAGTTACTTCTAAAACTCTTAGCGGGTGCAAGTGCAATTAGTAATTAATCTAGTCATGTGAGAAATTCATCGAGGATTCAAGATGATTTGCTTCAGAATTTTATTCGTAGAGATTAATGATCAATATGTTGCATTCAGTGTCATGAATTCAATTAGACATCAGCAACCATAATCCCAGAATTGTTGCGGATTTCCCAAGAAAATTTCCACATTGAGGAAATGAAGAAGTAGGGGCAAAACATCTTGTCTAGCATGAACATAACCCTCCCTAGTTAATGATCATGTGCAATGGTCACAAAGGTCCTTTAGGTTTCATGACTTCAAATGGATTTCTACAGGGGCTTCTGAATGATTATGACCGCATTTCAAGTTACCTGCTTGTTAGGTGAATCAGTAGTAAATTATCAATATTATCAGAAATTTATAAAATTTCCACTAAATTGACCAAATCTTCTTATATTCTACCTGTATATTAAATAAATACTAATACTATCAGAAATTCATCAATATAAGGAATTAGTAAATTATCAAATCCTTTGAAATTTTACCATTCCATGGAAATTCTGCAAGACTATTAGGAATTTATTGATAATTCTAATAATTAAGTAAATTTCCAACTCCATGGAAATTCTGCAAGTGTTGTTAGTAATATACCAACACTACGATTACTTTTCCCGAGTATGTTTATAAGACTCTTGGAAAAAATGAATATTCTACTGTAAACAGGTCTTTATATGGTTGAAAGGACATGAAGTCCAATAATTCATACATGAAATGATATGACTTGTGTAACTTGATGTGAATTATATAGCCCATATGTGATATTATGAACTTGAGGTTCAAGATTGAGAGAGAAAATAGAATGGGTATGAATGTTGATGAGAATGAGTCTGGGGTAGCCATCATCATGTGGCTGTGGTATGACTTCATCTCATGAGTTGGTGGTGATGATGTCTCGTTGAGATGAGTTATGACCAGTGACAAGTAGGGAATAGATACTCACTCGTTTATATGGATGAGCAATGGGTATTGCACACATGAGATTAGTAATTGAGTTGTGTGCATTGGAGTGCATCTATTTTATTCATTGCACAAATGATTATAGTCATTTGTATATAATGCATGAGTTGCATATCTTAAGTGAGCATTGATTTTCCAATTGACAATAATTGTTACTATACTGTTGTGTTCTTGGATTGACTGGTGAGTAGATGGACCTAGAACTTTCATTTACTGAGATTAGACTCCCCCCTCCAAAATATTGTCCATATTACTTGGATTTGGAATTTAGGGACATTTAGATTAGTGTTTCTACATAGGTGGATCTTTTGTACAAGGTTTTGATCATGTAAAGTGACAAAAGAACGTGTGTCATTCGATGTTAAATTACTTATCTGGTATTCGAATTGTATGGAAAATCCAGGTTTTGACAATTTTGAGGATGCTTCTGATTCAACGAAGCTCCACATCCTTGGTGGATCAGAAGGTTAGGCAGGCTGGAGTCCTGGCGGTTGGAATGTCATTATTTCACCTCCCCATCTTCAGACATCACTCTTCTTTCACAGCTCAAGGAACTTGAACTGGTCCACTGCAACAAGCTGCGACGCCTATTTCGCCTTCCCCAAATTTGTCGTACTTAAATATATAATCATGCAGGAAACATTAATATACCTTTCAAATTTGAAAGCCCTGTCAGGTTTGGAAGTTGCTCATTGCCCTAAAGTGAGTTCAAAGGCCTCCGATGTTTGGGGAACCTGAGAGCATTAAAGCTTAAAGGAGTTCCATGTTGGAACAAGTTGCCTGACCTAACCGGCTTAGAGAAGCTCCAGAAACTCTATCTGCACTGCTGTCCTAAAGCGGTCGAGATCAAACGCTGGCTAGAATCCTTGGGGACAGTCTGGATCGGTTCCTGTAGATCTTTCAGAAAGTTTCCCGATCCATCGAGCTAGAAGAGGCTGAAATCTTTGCTTATTCGTAAGTGCGAGAAGCTAGAAGATTCTCTGGGTTCTGATGATCAGTGGAGGACTTTGAAGGCAGAGAAGCAGTCTGATCTTGTGGAATCCGACTTGTCAAGAGTAATTTTTTCAGATATTTTTTCTCTCTTGGACCTTAAGTATGGCAGATGGAAGGATGTAGGCGATGGTTGCGCCTGATTTTAGTGGTTGGGTGGCATCTCAGATGGTCTAAGTATTGCAAGCTCCTTACTATCGTTATTGTAATATTGTATGAGAGCTGAGGCTCGAAGATTGTTTTTCATATTGCTTCTGCTGTGCATCTTCTGTGCCTACATTTTCTCATGTACAGACTGTCAATGATACGAAGTCTTCTGCTCTCTCCGCAGTTCGTATTCTTTCATGTGGCGGTCGAGAGAGAGTGAAGGAGTATAAAGTTTCATCTCGAATTTCCCACCTGTAGGAAGAAGCTGGAGAGTCCAAAGAACACAAACTTTTGAAGGACCAAATTGACGGAAAATTCGATAACCAAACTTTGCATTAGCTCTTTTATTTGTCCTTAAAGTTAGTCTCGATTGTATCTAAGAACTTTGCCATGTGTACCACCTATCACCTTTCGACATGGCAGCTACATGCCCTCGATAGTATACCTGGCAAAGTACCAGCATAATCTTTTTCAAACTGAGCTGATAGAAATTATTGAATTAAAAAAACCACTAAACCATTTAGATGTGAGAGATTGTGGACTGTCGTTAATACTTGCAGCTTTTTCATCACTAGAGATGGCGTCCTAAACTTCTCCCATGAAGTTGTCCTGAACTGTTTGAGATTCAAGGCAGAGCAGAACAACTGGAGATGTACCATATTGACTGCATCAGAAAAGCTACCCAACCTTACCAGCTTCAAGAAGCCAACATGTTTGATCATGAACAATACTGAGAAGCTGAAAGATTGAGCTTGAGATTGAGTAGTGATGTGGTCGTGTTGAGACCTAAGTACTATATGAAATTGGTCGTTAACTTCAACTAAAATACATTGATCTGCTTTCGTTACTATTTGTGATTGCATGATAATTGAATCAGTCATCTTTTCATCTCTCCCTCTCTCTCGAGTTATACTGCACTTTTTTCCTCTTTTGCCTTTTTCTCTAATCTTCAAAAGTAGCTTCTTTAACTATCAATTTCTATTAATTACTTATTAATCACGCTTAATGGTGATAATTAGTCACCTTAGTCACCACATCGCTAAGGCAACGACCTTTTTTTCTTTGCTGGCTAACAGACTAACAAAGGGTAGATTATACGCAAAAAAATAAGTATTGGCGTCCCTTTCATATGCTTTATACTTCGCAAAAGAAATTAACAGAAGTGTAGAGTTGGGATTTTTTATTTTTATTTTTATTTTATTTTTCGTATGGTAATTGGCCTAAAATTTAGAACTACTTATATATGCTAGACTCTAGAGAAGAGAATATAGATAATCATGAGAAGTTATTTATCACATGATTAGGAAGTTTTCAACCACTAGGATTCGCCTTAGTGGCCACCCTTCCAACATGGAAGGGGAGGTGAGGAGTTCAAATCCTCACATTTTCCGGGGATGGGGTGGGGACGCGTAAGTTTCAAGAGTGGGTTTCGACTCCCACGCCCTGCAAGAATCATCGGAGATACTTCGTATTGAGTTCTGCAGAGATCTGGAAAAGCTACCGGCTCCATCAAGCTTCAAGAAGCTAAAATATTTGAGGATACATGAATGTGAGAACCTAAAAGATTTGCTGGGATCTGATCATTGGAGGACTTTGAAGGAAGTCACTAAGTCTGAGCCAGAGAAGTAAATAGGTCGAGCCAAGGAATCAGAGTTGGCAGGTAAAGAGACAGTTTTTTTACCAATTGGAATTAACCAGCAAATTGATCTGTAAAGAGTGTAATGATTACTGCTTTAGATTTCATGATGAATCAATCAGTTTTCCTATCTCTCTTCTTCATTCTCCATTCTGAGTCCTGACTACGGTCAATTCTAGTGCCTTTAGAAATTGAGAAGCAATTTAATTCACAGAAAGCTTGATCCTCTCCCTTGTTTTCATGGTTCTGTTGGTTGTCTAAATCTCAATGAAGATAGTTACTATTGCTTATTATGTGATGGAAACTCTACTTGTCACAAGTCCTTTATTTCTTATATAACATATTTGCCCATGTGAAAAGACTACCAATATCATTATGGCAGTCTAACTATTCAAATATTAGGATATGTTCGGTGGCGTACAAAGAAAGGGGAAAGTAAAGGCTTAGAATAAGATATGTCTAAGATTAATTTGGTTAGAGAGGATGGGAAAAAGAACTTTAAGGGGTCATCTAAAACTAGCGACCTTGAGAAAAAAAAATGTTCCCTCTAAAAGAGATGCAACTTCGTGTGGATGATATCGAAAGTGTCAAAAGAAATTCCGACAAAGTGTTTGAATTTTCTAAGGAGTGAGTTAATGCAAGCTGTGAACTGGGGGCTAAGGCTTCCTGGGGATGGGAGAGTCTATTAAATGTGTATAAACATTACTGGGGACGTTGATTACCCATCGGAAGGGAGACAAGTGAATGACGGTTTAAAGGCTCAGACATTAATTGAGAAAAATTGATTCTGCATGAGAGATGGTATTCAGGAAGAAGGATCTTAAAGCAATATTCTATTTGGAATTGCCGATCAGTGTGGAAGGGGAAAAATGAACCATTTTTTGGCCCATGCATTGAAAAGAGGAAGCAAGTGTGAAGCCAGTGTATCATTGACCTAAACAAACCAGACATGCAGAGCAGTCAACATTTTGGCTAGTTGTCCTTATTTTTTTCACGAAAAATAAGAAAATGCGAAGTTATACAGGCGTTGCGGAGGTCTCGTGACCTTGATGTCACCTCCCCTGGCATCAAGAAGCCTTAATGGCCCTCACTTGGGCCGCACTGACCGTTGAGCTGCTGTCTTTGCCTGAGCAACTGTGTGTTGAGGTCGAGGGTCGATCGACCCAAATCCAGCCCTTTGGCGGCGGCTGCAGAGGTCACACAATCTCGGCGTTGCCTTGTGTGGCACCACACATCCTCGACAGTTTCCAAGGTAACCTTTAAATTAGTTACATTGGAATTATTTGATTTCATTTGGCTAATGAGATTTAGTTATAGCCGGACATAGTCTCTTCTGAGTTAGTACACAGTGATTCAAGAAGATGAAATTAAGGACAGAAATGGAGACATGAGATAACAGCCGAGTTGGGGAACTTTAGCACATGAGAGAGGCAAGAAAGCCATTGATTTTATTCACTTTATTCGAACTTCAGTACACCAATTTCTGCTTTTCCATCAGTTGCAAGTCAACCATCACTATTATTTCTTTCCTATTCTCTCATGAATAAATGTTAGTGTCTCTACTATTACCTGAGCTAATTAATGGTAAATTGTCTGCTGATTTGTGAGTTTATATGGATAGCAAAGCCGAATGTTGGCTATCAATAATCCCTTGATTTCTGCCTTATTGCGAAATTCCTTATGATGAACCCGAACTCCTTTGGGAACTAGAAATGGTATCTAACCTGCAGATTTTGAGTCGTTTGACGGAATTTTTAGTCAAATGTTGTTCTCTTGACATAATTTGTCTGTTGAACATATGGATAACATCAAAGAAGGGAGGTTATGAAGATAACTGTGAAGTAGATTTGCACTCCCTTTCTATGGCCTAGTAAGTTCATTAATCAAGCTGCTGGGACATTTTTTGCAGCAAATTGCACTTAAGAATACCCTCTTTTGACCTGCAATTATAGGTTCAATTGTATAAAATGAAGAAGAATGCAAAGGAGGCAATCTTTGAGCACTGCTTTCTGATTAGAAAGTTGTGAAGCCTTCACCAAACTTTAAGATGGACCAAGTAATACGTATTCCTTCTTTTTAAACTCTTGGCCTCTGTATTAAGTAGTGTCTTATGTCTTTGTTACTTCTGCTTCAGAATCCAACTTTGTAATCAGCGACAATGTTTTCGCAGAACTCCACTTCCTCGTCACTTGAAATCAAAGGAGTCATCATCAGGTAATAAGTCATTTTTTATAATCAAATTTACTTAGTAGTGCATCAACACAGATATAAGCTAAACAATAAACAGACTACTAATGTTGCTCCACTTTTCTTTGTTTTCTTATTTCATTGGCCATTTGAGCATTACTCAGAATAGTGTTTGCATCTTTTTAGTGAATAGTACTGTATTTCCATTTATATAACAAACTAATACGGGCAGTCTGGATAGTAAATCTGAGTAGTTGAAATGGCTCATCTTTCCAAAGAAAATCGTTACATATCATTTATATCAGTTTCTTTTTACCCCTTTCACTGTTATGAGGCCCGTAAAGAAAGAGGGTGCTGTGCTTTACTAATTGCTCGCACAAAATGCCAAGAAACAAAATGGTTTTGTCAAAGAGGTTCTCTATACCAGAATAGATCTCTGCAGTGGCATCTGATAGAAATTGGCCTCATCATCACTGTGTCTATGTATTTAACATTTTCAGGTTCAGTATGAATTTCTTGGGGTAAGTCTTGGTGACAGAAATGTACCAAAAAGGAAGAGCAGATAATTATGATGATGCATCATGACCATCGACTATGTAATTTCAGATATTGATGTGCTATTGTTGCACCTTACTATTCAGGAAATGGGGAAGTCAATAGGATATGATTAAGAAGCATTCTTAAGCTTTAGAGATCCAGATATGCTCTGGCATAACTGATTTCCTGTATACCAACATGAAAGATGCTGGAATTCGAGTATGTAGAGATGATGAAGGGCTTCGCAGGGAAGGCCTGGAGCTTCTTCAAGCAGTGGAGCAGTTAAAAATCCTTGATACCCATCTTCTCTAAAGGATGTGCTGCCAGTGAATGGTGCTTTAGCGAATTGGTGCAGATTACAGAGTGCAGGAACAGAAGAGGATGCAAAATCATGTCCATTTTCTATGATGTTGGACCATGAGGGGTATGATATAAAACTGGGCTCTACAACAAAGCCTTTGATTCTCATGAAAACAAAAAGCGGCTTGATCATGAGACTCTCCACACTTGGAGGGCTGCTTTCATTGAGGTTGGAGCAATAAAGGGATGGGACTTCCAAAACAATCCGAAAAGGTAATTAAATTCATTCCTTATGACTTGTTTGTTTCCTGTAAGTAACTTTGTTTAACTCATTTCAGCATCTTGGTTCTTTTGCATTGAATGCTATCAGAGGGACGGTGAGTTCCGAAAGGAAGTTGTCAGGAAGGTTTTGATGGAGTTTTTTTTTTTTTTTTTGGTTGCTTTTTTGGTTGGAGGTTTTGATGGAGTTGAAAAGCCCTACTTGGTAGTATCAGATTTCTTGGTTGCAGTGGATGGTTATGTAAATGAAGTCATGAGGATGATGGGTTCTCACATGAATGAAACAAGCATGATCGGAATTTATGGAATCGGTGGTGTTGGAAAGACGACACTTGTCAAAATTGTCTACAATAAATTTTGAGATGGTTTTAATTGTCGTTGCTTCCTTGCTGACAGTCGAGAAACGTCAAAGCAAAAAAGTGTAGAGTATTTGCAGAATCAACTCATCTCTAGTATCCTCCAAAGGAAATGGTCCGAAATTAATAATATTGATGAAGGGATAAATACAATTAAGGAGAGGAAATCCTCCAGAAGAGTTCTACTTCCTGATGATGTCGACATAAGAATACACTCAGACGCTCTTGTGGAAAGGCATGATTGGTTTTACAACAAGAAACGTGGGAGTACTCAGTGCGACTATAGTTGATTGCACTTATGAACTTACTTGCATGGATTTTGATCATTCGCTCCAACGTTTCAGCAGACACACCTTTGGAAGAGATTATCCATCAGAGGGGTACATCCTTGTTTCTATACAAGCGGTGAATGTTTCCGATGGTCTTCCTCTAGCACTTGAGGTTGTAGGTTCATTCTTGTCGGGGAAAACCATAACAAAGCTGAATAACATATTGATGAGGTCAGAAAAATTTCCTCATTAGGATGTTAAAAAGAAGTTGATGATCAGTATTGAGGCATTAGATTCTTTACAGAAAACATATTCTTAGATATTGCTTGATTATTCATTGCGTTTGATAAAAGAATTGTGTGTCACATGTGGGAGTGCTGTAATCTTTTCTCTGAAGAAGCTGTTCAAGTTTTCAAGCAGATGACTCTAATAAAAATTAGAGAAGACTCTCGACTGTGGATGCGTGATTGGTTAAGAGACCTTGGGAGAGGTACTGTTCGTGAAGCAAATGATATGAAACTCGAGAAGCAAAGTAGTAGAGGGAATTACGAGGAGGCACTTGAAGTTCAGATGAGTTACAGAAAGATAAGTCATGAATATGTTTGTTTTTATTATTGCACCTCAGTCCAAGTTGGGCTATTTCTCATATACGAACATCAAAATCATCAGTAAAATCTCGAAAAAAGAAGAAGGAAAAACCTTGAATAAATATAGAAGGAAGCCAGGTCAGTATTAACTACTCTTTTATTTTTCTGCTGAGGGGATAGCGAAGCGTTAAGGAATGTATATCTAGCTTATATCTGAGGACTTTGTGGATGAAGAAACTAAAGCCTATTCTTAAGTTACTCTAACAAGGATTTCTTGGCATAACTTCTGTTGCCGCAGGAATCCACTCTTTCGAAGTCGAGATGGCTTTCATGGCACTGACTTTCCCAGGAATTTTAGGTTGAACAACTCTTTTCCTTACAGAAGATGGTTATCCTTGATCTTCCATGGAGTATTGGTAGATGAAGTCACATCAAGGTACAATAACATTAGTCGAAAACTTTTTTGTGATTACTCTTGCTGCCAGTAAAGGCGCAATATTTATTTGTGATCTCCATACTGATGGCATGGAAATTGAAGGTACTAGATCCGACTGGGTGTGAACAGTTGCACAGAACTCCCAACCTCTCTTATCATGCAAGTTTACAGCAACTGATTCTCGAAAGATGTGAAAGATGGGTCCGAATTGATGCGGCCATTCATTTTGAACTTGAAGTTCTGTAGGATTTCTACCGGAGACAATGGGGTTGGATCTATCCTTCTTCATCTATTCCGGAGTTACCTTATTCACTAGGAAACTCAATTAATCTGAATAGCGATGCTTGCAGAGAAAAATGACGATGGTTGCAAGCATACGAAGGGGGAAATTCCAACTGATGTTAGGAGAATTAAATCTCTGAAGATCTTGAGATTGACAATAACTCAGATTCCGGGACTTCCTATGCTTCTCGAGAGTCTAAACTAATTTGTGCTTGTAATTTTCTCAATGTACACATTTCTAGATCTCCCAAACCTATGAAATCAAAGATGCTTGTGTTTATATGCGTTGAGGTATCCTGAGGACACTTACGGACTTAAAGAAGCTCCATGATCCTTGGTGGATTGGAAGGTTAAGCAAACTAGAGTCTTGAAAGCCCGGCAAATCACCACCCTATCTTCATATCACATTCTCCTTCCTCTGCTCAGGAAACTTGTCCTCAGTTTTTAAGAACCTCAGGTTCTTACCTAGGCTTCCCAGGAATTTGTCTGTCTTACATATCCTACTTCGCCAGGAAATAAGAACATCAATAGACCTTTCTAAAACCGGAGACAACTCCCAGATGTGACGGTTCTTGGTCGCATAAAGCCGAAAGAGTTTCAAAGCCTTGACGGATTGGATGTGCGTTCAGATGGGCTTCATTTCTTAGCATGAAGTCCTCTCTCACAAAGGCTCACAGGAACCCACATTTTAGAAGATCAATTGATTCTTACCATAACAGGACGATGCCCAAATTATTCATTCAAAAAAAAAAAAAAAAGCGAAAAAACTAAAAAAAACAAAAGGGACAAACCTTACTTGAACAAGATGCGTCTTAATCGAAAATCCAACCGCATGTTTTATTCAATGAAGAATAATGTGACAGTTTCTACATTAACTCTTGAAATTTTATCTACTTTGACTTATCTCATTTTGACCCTAACGGTTTTGTCCTTTAACTTATGGGTAGGCACTTCACCTATTCCACTCCAAAGTTGAGTGTGATTAGACTGAAATATTATTAAATTGGGTTACCTTTCTTATAAAGTGTCTGCCCGTATGTTCAAAAATAAAATTGTGAGACTTGAAATGAGATGGGTAAAAGCAGATAATATTTCAAGTGAATTAATCCAAAAATGTCACAATAATCTACTGAAAAAGTATTTGCCCATACGCTTGAAGGACAAAACCATGAGATTCGAAATGGGACGGACCAAAATGAGTAGTACTTCGGATTAATCCAAGAATGACACAATAACTATCTATTTCCGGTCTATTCATGATGAGACACTTAGTCCTTAGTTGGCTTAGAAGTAAATCAAGATTAGTTACTTCAGAGAAGTTGCTATACTCTTAAAATCAAGGTTAGCTATTCCTCATGGGAGGAGGGCCATTGAAAAGCTATCCCATGTAATCCGGCATAGATCCAATTTTCATTCTCTAGAATTGCTTTTTGCATTTTTTTTATGATGAGTTGCAATTAAAATAATAAAAATTACTAGACAAGAATTTATGTTTGATTTGTAAATAACTCGGTTATAAAATTGCTTGTCCTATATTAAACTTATAATTATAGTTGATAAAGCAATAAGTTATATAGATTATAAATATGACTAATCTTTATTTAGTGACTTACAACAAGATATTAAATCTATGACACATTTTAATTTGTAGCTTAGATTTACTCATAATCAACAATATAATTCATGGTTATGAGTCTAATTAATATATTGTCATGCCGAAATTACCATTTTGCCACTGCAACTTTGCCTTCCCTCTTCATATGAGCGCTCTCAACATATTCCCGCCCGTCTGGCCGAAGTGGGGAAGCATATAACGGTCAACAGAAACTCCCCAGTCGCATTCAATTTGCATCTATGCGAATCTTCTCCGACAGAGTTCGCTTCGTACGATGATATGATGGAATGGCGAGGCATGCGCGGGTCAAGGCTCTGGCGGGCGACCTCTCCTTTGCCACCTCGACCCCGTTCGCCAAGCTCCTGGACGGCTGCGGCCTGTCCAAGTCAGCGCGCGACACACGCCGCGTCCACGCTCGGATCATCAAGACCCCGTTCTCCGCCGAGGTTTTTATCCAGAACCGGCTCATCGACGTCTACGCGAGATGCGGGTGCCTCGACGACGCCCGTGGGGTGTTCGATAGAATGCCCGAGAAGAATACCTTCACGTGGAACGCGATCTTAGGCGGGTTGATCAGATCGGGGTCTGTTAATGAAGCGGAAAAGATATTCGGGTCAATGCCAGAACCTGACCAGTGCTCGTGGAATTCGATGCTGTCAGGTTATGCACAGCATGAAAGATTCGAAGAAGCCTTGCGATGTTTTGGTAAGATGCATAGGGAAAATTATGTGCTTAATGAGTACTCATTTGGTAGCGCACTTAGCGCATGTGCTGGGTTAGCAGATATGCATCTGGGCCAACAGATTCAGGCTTTGATATCGAAGTCTGAGTGCTCGTCTGATGTTCATATGGGCTCTGCTCTTATCGACATGTACTCCAAGTGTGGGAACGTGGCTTGTGCACAGAGGACTTTTGATGAAATGAGTTCTCGAAACATAGTTTCTTGGAACAGCTTGATTACGTGTTATGAACAAAATGGTCCAGCCAGTGAAGCTCTTGAGGTTTTTGTGAGCATGATGGATTGTGGGTTCGAAATAGATGAGGTTACTTTAGCCAGTGTGGTCAGCGCCTGTGCTAGCTTGTCAGCACTTAAGGAAGGGATGCAAATTCATGCCCGTGTTGTAAAATGTGACAAAAATAGGAATGATGTTGTTTTAGGAAATGCGTTGGTTGATATGTATTCTAAGTGCTCCAGAATTAGTGAAGCCAGAGCAGTTTTTGATAGAATGCCCACCAGGGATGTAGTGTCAGCCACCTCCATGGTAAGCGGGTATGCAAAAGCAGCGAGTCTCAAAACTGCAAGAGTAATGTTCACGAGGATGATGGAGAAGAATGTAGTTTCTTGGAATGCCCTCATCGCAGGGTACACCCAGAATGGAGAGAATGAAGAAGCATTTGGTTTATTCCGCCTTTTGAAGAGGGAAGCCATTGAGCCAACACACTACACATTCGGAAATTTGCTTAATGCGTGTGCAAATCTTGCCGATTTGCAGTTGGGGCAGCAGGCTCACGCTCATGTCTTGAAGCATGGATTCCGCTTCCAGTCTGGAGAAGAATCGGATATTTTTGTTGGAAATTCTCTTATAGACATGTACGTTAAATGTGGAGCTGCAGAAGATGGTTTATGGGTGTTTAAGAATATGCTGGAGAGGGACAAGGTATCATGGAATGCCATAATTGTTGGATATGCGCAGAATGGTTATGGAATAGAGGCGCTTGAAATATTCAGGAAAATGTTGGTATCTGGCGAGAGACCAGACCGTGTCACTATGATTGGGGTTCTATGTGCATGCAGCCATGCAGGGCTGGTCGAAGAGGGGCGCCATTATTTCAAGCAGATGGTTGAGGAGTATGATCTGGCACCAGCAAAGGACCATTATACCTGCATGGTTGATTTGCTCGGCCGAGCCGGTTGTCTCAGTGAAGCCAAGGACTTAATAGAGACCATGCCCATGCAAGCTGATGCTGTCGTTTGGGGTTCACTGCTCGCAGCCTGCAAAGTTCATAAGGATATAACGCTAGGAAAGTATGTAGCGGAGAAGCTCCTAGAGATCGACCCTTCGAACTCCGGACCTTACGTTCTGCTCTCAAACATGTACGCAGAACGTAAAAAATGGGGTGAAGTTATCAGAATAAGGAAGCTGATGAGGCAACGGGGAGTAGTCAAGCAGCCCGGTTGTAGCTGGATAGAAATTCAGGGTCAAGTTCATATCTTCATTGTCAAGGACAAGAGGCACACTCAAAAGGGTGAAATTTATTCTTTGTTAAGATCTCTCTTAGGACAGATGAAGCGAGATGGGTATGTTGCCATTACGGATGACTACGAGGCCCATGAGGAGCTGAGTGAATCGGACTTAATGTCTTACAAAATTGAAATGCCGGCTGATGCCGCTGTTTGTTAGTTCATGGAGAGTCATCATCCTTCGATTTCTCTTCATCGTTCATACCATAGTAACATTTGATGAAATGCATGTGAGCAGAAAGAGCTCTCTTTTCCCTGTCTAATGCGCACTGTTGTTTGGCTGAGTTTCATTGGCACCGTTGGGTTGTAGCTGACACGATGCAAACACAAGTCCATTTGGATATAACTGCATGAGGGTAGACAGTACCACGAACTAACTGCAGTGGTCGGTGTTATACAAACTAACCCAGAGGAGATCAAAGGTTCAGAGAGAGCGGACACTTTATTTCCACGGACAGGTCAATAGAAAGCGACGTCTAACTGAAGAAACAGCGGAGCAGAAGAATTCACCAGCTCGAAGGAACAGCAGGATAGAAGAAGAATTCACCAGCTACAGAGATCGGCATTTGAGACATGCCGGAAAAGACACTTGCACCGAGGTCAGGCAATCATCCTCCCCCTTGAGATGTAAAGCTGCAAACCTCGGTTCAAGCCATATGGAGATGCGTTGTGGGTGTCAGTGCTAGGTAATTTGGACAAATAATCAGAGCCTGTTGTTTTAAATGAATAAGCCAGGGAATTTTGATTCAAGAAGTAAGGAAAGCAAGTGAAAGGACAAAATCGACGCCAGCTCTAGGAATGACCAGCCAGCGGGAAAAATGACGATCTCTAAATGAACTCAAATGAGAAGGTTCTGCTTTTTACGTAACTTTCTTTTCACAAACCAACTCATCTTAAATAAATAGGATCCATTGAACTTTGAACCTGCCACGAATAGAGAACCGAACATCAAATGACTGACCAGGTCAGGTTGGTTCTGTTCTCTTGCTTTTCTTCTCATATGCAAGATACAGAAAATTGAAAATAGAGGCAGTTTCCAACATGTTGCATTCGAAGATATTATATGCAATATGCCAGAATCTCTTTTCTTCCATCTCTCTCGACGTGAGTGCCATTACAGAATTAGTTCTGTAGTACAAAGAAACTTAAAAAAAGAAAAGAAAGAAAGAAAGAAACTACAGAAAAATAATACAATTTTCACTCCTAAGCAAAGACATTCCAGAGATAAAGCGAATCGACATTCCAGAGATAAAGTGAGTGGAAAAGTGTTCAACTCAGAATTTCTTTTCCACATCGATGCAGAGTCATCTGAAAGTGGATAGACACAGCGCATTAGTATGACAGGCTTAGCGATAACAGCAAAGAATAGGTTTTGTAGCAAATTCAATGCAAAGTGTGAGAATGACAATTCTAATTATGCAGACAGAGATATTGTTGCAAAATCACTTACCACCAACGAGAAGTCTAGGAAAGTGCTCATTAAACCCAACAATTGGTATGGACTGTGAATACCAAGATTGAGCAAAGGTGTAAAAACATGAGCGAGCCTGATTCAATATTCCTGACATAAGAAATGATCAAATTCAGGATAGGGTATAATCAAAAGATTAGCTGCATAATGGATTATATAGGGCTTGCAGGGCTCAGAAAAGTAAGATTTCTAGGGGAAGGCTTCATGCGAAGCAAACAGGAAGAGCGTTGGAAGAAATCTGGTAACATATTTATATTAACACAACAAACAAAAACCAAAAGTTCAGTTCATTGACATATAAATATGCAGAAAAAATACTAACAGAACAACAACATGGATCATAAAGCTTTCAGGGCATGACTCTTGCCCTCACCATGGTCATCAATAAAAGGAAATGCTGAATAATAATTTCCGCCTGTTCTGCTTCTCAAAATTAGACACAATGTCATCAATAGATTCCTCCCAAGACTCGGCTGCTTCTATCTGTGGACCAGAAATTACAATACACAATTTCTCAGCATACAGAAATTAAGCATACTATCATTAATACATAAAGTACAGCCAGTCAAACCTCTCGACAAAGATCTAAAGCAAGCTGAGCTCCAGTTGCTGCCTCCTCATGGTTATCCTTTACCTCCAAGTTAATCACAAGTACAGTCTTCATAAGAATCTGCTCTCGGTTGTTGAGATCTGCAAAAAATGCATTCAACGTCTTGTCAACATTCCAAGGGCAAGGTGTCTTATTTATTCCGTACATAGGTAAAGGTCACATCACTCCCTAAGATCTAGTTAGAACAGAACTGCTCTTTTACTTCAAGAAATATTGATCAGTCAAAGGGTCATAGGGAGGGCTGTTTGCCCCGAACTTTTGCTACTCCGCAGAAGCAGAATCTGCTCCTCCAGCTTCTGGCTTGTGCTTTTCATTTTTAGGTGAAAATACGTGTGAAAAATTCAAATATCACTTTAAAGCGATCAGGAGAAATACAATAAATATCATCTTTACTAACTCTAGAGTCCAGAAAAATAAGAATTTCCAAAGTCACAAATTACCAGCATCAGATTTAATAAAACCATAGCCAAAGCCAAAAAACCATGGCTAAATGTATGCCAAACAAGGCTTCAATCTATATAATAGCAATCAAAGATAAGACCAGCTAGCAACCTTATATACCCTACTAAGTATCAAAATCAAATTTGCCCTGACAAAAGGGGTAAAGAATGGATGGAGTTGCAGAAAGAGAGAAGGGAACTAATAGTTACAAGAGAAGGAAAGTATTAACATCCCTCCTGTGGCAGTTAGCTCTATTAGAGCAGTCACCTTCAACAATCTCTAAGAAGCATTACAGGAATCTAAATGTTGCTTTTGCTGACAAAGAACTTTATGCATCAAAATAAGTCCAAATGAATGGATATTACAACAACCTATTACTTCATGAGGGCAATAAACTAAACAAACAAGGTTAGATTAATTGTTAATGGAATGGCAGCAGAAACACTGCTAGCATCAAATGAAGGAAAAGAAAATATTGTTGAGAAGTAACAATCTTTCTATGCTTTTCAAGAAAAACAATTACAGATAACAAATTTCTGTCTAATGAGGTTTCTCCAGATCACGCAAACAATTCTTCCGTATCATGCATCTGCCCTCACTATAGAGCGTAATGGGCATATATATGCAAAGCCAAAACTCAGAATAATAAACAATGAGGGAAGTTGGATCATGCCATCATAGACCTCAGAATTTCAGAAATGGAATAAGAGACATCCAATGACAGAAGCTGCAAGGGCAAAGACAAGAACCTTCAAGAACCATATCAAAAACCTTCTCTTCGAATGTGAGCACCACATCGAAGGGGCCATCAGAAGAGTTGTCTTGCCATCTTTGAGGCGCTAATTTCACAGACATATTCCTCTTGAGCATGGGCAAGATCCCATTGCGCTTGTAGCTGAAACTCTTGTAAAGGTCTTGCATTTCTAATTGCCCAAAAAGAGGGAAAAAAAAAAGTGTCCGAATTCCGCTTTAAAATATAACCAGACAGCCATCAACCGCTCTAACCTTTAACCGAACAACATTGCTTCACAACTCAAGCAAGCTCTTTTATTTTTTATTTTTATCTACAGCACAAAAACTGACCAATTTGAACTGAACCAGTATTCTCACAGCCAGACAAACATGCAACTTACAAACTACCCATCAGCCAAAAAACCCTCAAATCCATCAAATTAAGGTCTTTCGGTTGCAAAAATCTCGTCTTTCAGGGAAATATGCTAAAAGATTTTATCAATTCGCGTCATTCTCGAATCTGCCGATATTGCCGGATTCAAATCAGACGGTCCTACACAATATAACCCAGAATTCGGAAGGCGAAAGAGCAACGAAGGAGAAGGGCGCGAGTCATTCCACTAGCAAAAGAAAAAAGGAGCAGCGGCAAATCGAACGAGGGATTATCAAAGGCACAAGAGGAGGAGGATACAGATCGGGGTCCTTGCGCCGGAGCTCGTCGAACATGTGCTTGTAGGGGGTGCCGAAGTCGTAGACGTTGGGCTCCCGGAGGGAGGGCCCGGGGAGCTTGACGTGGGAGCCGGTGCCGTACGACGAGACGTCGAAGCCTTCCCTCTTGAGCAGGGCGTGGGCCTCCATGCTGCGGTTCTGGTTCGACGAGCACACCATGGCGTACCTCGATCTCATAGCTCCCGCCGCCGCCGCCGCCGCCGCCGTGGATTCGGGTCGGAAGCGGTGCAGCTAGTGGAGCTCCGCGGCGTAGAGGGAGAGAGAGAGAGAGAGAGAGAGAGGAGCGAAAACGGAAGGTCTAGATTTAGGGTTTAAGCAGGGAGAAACAGAGGAGGGATGGAAGAAGGAGGAAGAAGAAGGGAGTGGCGCTGGCGCCTGGGGTGATCGGTTCCCGGTCCGTCCCGATCCCGCCACCCTCGAGTCGAATTGGAGGGATCGGTTCTCAATTTTTGAAACTAGAGACCGGACCGGTTCGAGCGGTTTTGCTGTGAAATTTCATGTCTTGTCAAAAATATAATCACCTTATTCTTATCTTACCATGAATGCTTTCAAATGGTATAAAATAAAAATCTCATGTTGCCTAAATAGATTTTAATCAATAAATTTACTATAATTGAATGCATAATTTGGTCAAATGTGCCTCAATGTGAATTCAGTTAAAGAGGAAGTGTGAGCGCTGTGAGTGAATTCGAAAAGACCAAAAGCAGAGAGCAAGATGAGATATTCATAAGGAATTTTAAATTATTAGATTTATATTTAAAAAATAAAATGAATAAATAAAAAATAATCGATTTAAGCAATTCGAATCCTTTTTGAAATAAAAAATCGGATTGTCCAAATATTAATTTGACTTTTAGGAATCGAGAATCGAATCAACACACTCTTAAGAATTGGACTGAATAGGCAATTCTCGATTCGATTAATTTGTCTTACTCACTCCTAATTTGCATTGTTTGACCACTATTTTTCTAATTATATCATTTTTCTAATTGCAAAATATATTTACAATTTATTTGTCAAAAAAATGAATAATTTGATAAATAATTTTTTGAAAAGTAATTATAAAGAAAGCATTTTATCATAAATGATAATTTATATATCGCGAAACTAATTATAAAGAAAATTCCAAAATCCTTTTTCTCATGACATGGCTCGTCCAAGTCTCTGAAGTCGTAGATGACGACAAAAGTAACCTTTGGCAAATTACAAAAACGAGGAAAATCCTTCTTTTAAAAAATAATTTTCGCCTGAAAAATGGATTTCATCCGGAGAAATCCATAAAATTTATTTAATTTAATAAATAATCTCTCGGCGCTCGTGTGTGGCGGTGACACTCCGGAATCGGGCCGGCCATGGAGCTTCTTCCGTCCCCTCGCGCTCCCTCTCTCGCCGGTTCTTCTCCTCCTCCTTCACCGTCGCCGGCGCCGGCGCCGGCGTCTCCGTTCTCGCTTTCGTTTCCCATTCTCTGCATGCGCATGGGCAATCGCACGGCTTCACGTTTTCACGGCCACGCCGCTGGCTGATCGATTGATTGTTTCAGCGCTTCTGCTCTCCTCGATTTCCGGGTATCGTGTCGCGCCCCCGTGCTGATGGCGGAGGAACCGCCTGCTTCGTTTGTGTGCGTGTTAGGGAATGCGGCGCTTCGGGGGTGGAACCGCGCTCGCGGCCTGCGAAACCGCGCTGGGTTCCGGTTGGGCGCCGGACTCGGGGGAGCGCGGGGGAGATGCCGTTCGCCGGGGACCGGCTGGCCGGTTCGTTGCTCGAGCGAGGCAGAGAGGCATCCGCGGCTGGCGGCTGCGCGTGTTGTTTACGGCGTGGCCCCCGCCATGGGCCACAACCAGGTTGGACTGGATTTTTCTTTTCTGGATTCTTCATTCGGTTTGCCGGAAGGTTACTCTTTGAAGAGGATGCTGTTTGTCGAATAATCTGACCGTGTCGTTGTTACGTCGCGTCGGTTCTTGTTCGTATCGGTTCCTGCCTTGAGATTATGATTCTGCGTTTGAGATTTAGACGAAATGACACGAGGTTCTTCGAGTCAATTCAATTGCCGAGTTCGAGTTTAGATTGTTACTCGTGTGGCTCTGTTATCAGATTCTTGAAAAGGTTTGGTTGATTAGTTCAGTGGTATTGCAGCATTTGGCAATTAACACAAATCACCCCAATATCAGCAGTAATGCCAAGCCATTGAGAAGCTTGTGATTGGATTCAGATTATAAAATGATAATGGATTGTCGTGGAATGAGATTCACGATGGAACATGTTTTGAGCTGCTCTTCTCCTCTTCTGTGTTTGGTTCAAGAGTTGCACCGGTTGGCTTTTATTGGCCCCCCGTTCTTGTTTGTAAATTGCACTTTGTGGTTTCATAAATTTTCTAATGATGGGCTGCCTGTACCAATGGCAGGAGTCCCATCCCGAATCCCATTTTAGGGTCCCGGCAATTGTTACAGCTCTTGAGAAGATGGAACTCACTCCAAAGGTGTCGCACTCCTCTTACATGCAATTCCATCAATCATGCTTTAGTTATTCTTGCTAATTATAGATCGCCTTCATTCATACATATATTGTCCTGCACTTCTTAGTTGACTTTGACCTGAAACTGTAGAAATGTCGTTTAAGTTTGACTCATAATATAATGAGTCGGAATTTTAAATTGTGCCTGAAATTACACTAAAAACCTGCCAGGTAGATAATCTGATCTCTGCTTCTTCAGGAACTCAAGGAAAATTATTTTTGATTAATGTGAGGAAATCATTTACTGATGACCCAGCGGATGCTGCCATCAAGCAAAGGCTTCAGTATCTATACTATAGCCTGTAAAGCCACTAGGCACTAAATAGTTATAATTTTTCTTACAGGTTCACGGTGATGAGATTGTTGAACTTCCAACTGTTAAGCCTGCTTCTGTGGATGATCTATTGCATGTTCACACAAGAGCTTATGTATCAGGTCTTGAAAAGGTACCTTCACTCACCAAATCACCTCTATTAGTTTTATCTGGCTCACACTTTGCGCACACAATGATGTTCCTGGGAAATTTTGCCTTTCATTGATGTTCCTGAGATGGGGGTTGACAGGAAGGTTCTTTTCCGTCTCTTTTTGGGGGATCTTTCACTTCTTTAAGGATTTTTGTTGCAGCAAGAGTGCCAATTCTTCATCATGCCCTGCTTTATTCATAATTACAATATCTAGCTACTTGTAACATGGAAAGAGGAAAGTTATGCACAAGGCAGATGATTGATTGTTGAATTGATTGGGGGTATCTGGACATGAGGCAATCGAGTGAATATAAAGAGGAGTTACATTTCAAAGTAAAAGATAAAATAAAATAAAATTGACAACAAGCAAACAAACTAATGCTCAAATGCATCTGAGTGTTACCATTCACCAGCAAAATTTCAGTTTTCTATTGAGCTCTTAGGCTTCCAAAGACCACCTAAATTGCTGAATTGAGATTCCCATTTTTGGTACTTTTTTTTTCGCTAGACAACTCAGACAGTTAGTGTAAAATGCATTTGCTGCTTGTATTATTGTGTTTGTCTATGTTCTCAGACCAATTTGTGTTAAATCGCTGAAGACTTTTTGGCTGTACAATTTCTTTGGTAGCATGTCCAAAAGATCGAGGTTTGATGAACTCTTATATTTTATAGGCCATGGACAAGGCTTCAGAAAAGGGAATCATTTATATTGAAGGCTCTGGACCAACATATGCCACTGCTACTGTAAGTTTGGTTAATATGTCAAATCATGAAGAGTTAATATTGTTGGAGGCTCCAGTTTTATTACGTTAGTTCCTGTAGTGGAAGCCACATGTGTTTACATATTTGTTTCTACGTCTGCCATGATATGTTCTGGTCATGTAAGATATTGCTTCGAAGTACATCAAATGTAGACATTCCTATGATGAAAAAAGGTAGCGAGTGGGTAGAAATTTTTTTCCCCTTAAAATGCAATTTCTCTTCAAGCTATATTATACTTCTGATTGATTATTATGTATAATCTTCTCCTTCGATAAAGATTTTCCAGAAAAATTTAAAATGCATATTTGAATGCATAAGATTTGATGGGCAGTCTTACAGTCTCTTGGAATGTGTTGATGGTATGAAGTATTCCAGCTACCTACAGTCGCAATCTAGAGGAGTCTTAGTGTTTATATAGATTAGATCTTGTCAAACCAATTATATCGATTGTTGAACTGCAAAAATAAGTCAGCCAAAGCACTTCATTGTTTAGGAGCACATTGTGTCAAGAGCACAAGGGCTGCTAAGCTGTTTATAGGATGGTTTATAAGAAGTATGATGGGCAATGGCCATGACAATGTCAATATGTTAAGTATGAAGCTGTCATTAATGAAGAATGTCATGAGAGAGCATTTCTCTTTAATAAGAAAGGAATGTGGAAGTATCCTGCAGAAGTCCATCCTGCTGCTTTCCTGCTAACCATCCTGTCTTGGTGAGAGTATCTCAGCTTACTTATAGTGATAAAATGCACACAACCTAAAGTGATATCTTTAATCCTATGAAAGTATAATCCCATTGCATCTCGTAAAAACATCAAGATAGATTTCTTCATACCAAGCTTGAAAGTATCTCATAGCTGCATGGATAAACTCTTCTGATGCTTTCTTAAACTAAAGATGGTTTCAAATGCAGACATTCCAGGAGTCACTTGTCGCAGCTGGAGTTGGAATGGCTTTAGTTGATTCAGTGGTGATGTTCCAATCCAGCACGTTAGTCTCTTTTGTGTTTAGATGTCACCACGTCTGCCATCATTGTGATTGCTGAAATTACACTTTATTTATGGAAGGAAGAAGTAAATGAATATTCAAACTGAACTCTACATTTCCCAGGTAGATGCATCCAGAATCACCCAGAATCCACCAACAGCTTTTGCTTTGATTCGACCTCCAGGCCACCATGCCATTCCAAAAGGACCAATGGGTTTCTGTGTTTTTGGAAACATAGCTATAGCAGCTCGCTATGCTCAACGTGTACATGGATTGAAGCGTGTCTTCATTATTGATTTTGATGTTCATCATGGAAATGGGACCAACGATGCTTTCTACAATGATCCAGACATATTCTTTCTTTCGACACACCAAGTAAGATTGCTGTGGATCTTTGTCTAGATTTTAGTGTCTTGAACTCTTCAATCTTTGGGTTAAAATTGATAAGATGAGGGCAGCTAAGAAAACACTTCTGCTTTTTGAGGTTGCAAAGAGGGTTTCCCTTTTTCTCCCGGAGTTCTGTTGCCTTATTTAAACAAATTTGATTGGAAGTTCGCTTAGAGAGAGTATACCAAACTTTGTGCTCAGCACTTAGTGAGCATATTAAAATTTTACACTGATAATTTTTCTTAAGCTTAACTTATCTCTTGAGGGAATGTAAATGTAAGACCATGTACTGTACTCCTTGCGGTTATGCAGGATGGAAGCTATCCAGGTACGGGTAAAATTGATGAGATAGGTGTCGCAGATGGTGAAGGCACAACCCTTAATCTGCCACTACCTGGGGGCTCTGGTGACATTGCTATGAGGACTGTGTTTGATGAAGTCATTGCACCATGCGCACAAAGGTTCAAGCCAGATATCATTCTCGTCTCAGCCGGGTGAGGGGGCCATTTTCTTTACATATATCTACTGAGGAGAACTTGAAATTGTGTGCATTTCTTCCTTTAATTTGAGCTTCAGCACCTGTCTGACATCGTCTCTGTCTATCTTGTTTGAAGGTATGATGCTCATGTGTTGGATCCACTAGCAAGTTTGCAGTTCACTACAGGAACATATTATGCACTCGCCTCCAACATCAAGCAACTTGCGGAAGAACTTTGCGGGGGACGCTGCGTTTTCTTTCTGGAAGGAGGATACAACCTCCAATCACTCTCCTACTCCGTAGCGGACTCTTTCCGAGCTTTCCTTGGGGAGCCGAGTCTGGCGTCAAAGTTCGATGACCCCGCAATATTGTATGAGGAACCCTTGGCCAAGGTGAAGCAAGCAATACAGAGAGCGAAGCACTTGCATTCGTTGTGAATATTCCCAAGGATTAGATGAAGTGCCTTCCCATGCCATCTATAGGCTTTTTGTATGGTTAGTAGAACGGATGTACGGCTAAACCAACTTGGCGGCCCCCTTTTTGTTGTATAGGGACCATGCCGTACAGATTCTTTTCACTTTAAAGGGGAAATTATACATAAATAGATTAGATACATACGAATGTCACATGTACGTGATAAAGTAAATGCGCCGAATTTTAAAATTTCCGATCAGTTTATGTTCATAAATCACAAATTTAAGTGATTTTTGCGCCTCGATGGGGTAACTCATTACTGTATCGAAACGATGTCCACAATCCATGTCTTGAATTTCTAGATCGCACACAGCCTGTCCCATTTGAATAGGGCTAACAAATCGCTGTCCAATTTGCACTAGATTATCTAATGCACTATGTTTGGATGGAGTGCATGGAAGCAGACTAATTGAAATAATCGAACGAGTTCGTTATTTTTGGGTTTTGCACGGTGTACTAGGAAGGAAAATTATGATGTGCCCTCGACCTGAAAATGTGGCATGTACGCAATCCACAACTACAATAACCACATGACACGCAGCATCCCAATAGGCCGCTTAACCAAGGAATGTTAACGAATTACCTGTCCCTCTCTCTCTCTCTCCCTCTCTCCCTCTTTCAAGCTGCAACCGTGAATTTCTTCACATGACGAACCCAAAATTTGAGTCTGCCCAATGATGATGAGCAAATTTTGAATGTTGCTCTGCAAAATTTGCCATGAACATCTTGTTCTGACTCTCTGTCGAAGCAAACGGGGGCGGTGTCTAGGTGGTGGGAGTCTTGTTGGAAGAACAGCAGGAGGGGAGTAGGAAGATCAGGCAGGGAGCAATGGCGGAGGCAAACATGTCGGAGGACTCGATCATCTGTTACGCGCCGACCATGATCACGACCAACGGCATATGGCAAGGCGATAATCCCCTGGATTATTCCCTGCCCCTCTTCATTTTGCAACTGACCTTGGTCGTCGTCGTCACGCGCATCATGGTGTATGTACTCAAGCCTTTTCGCCAACCACGAGTGATTTCCGAGATCCTGGTGAGTCGGTCTATGCTAACTTATTAGTGTCGCCTTTGGCGGATCAGAAAAGAAATGCGGTCCGATTTCCGTCTATTAATTTCAATGCGCGACGACTTTATGAACCTGTGTTTTTCTTTCCTTCCATCAACGTGGACCATGATTGAATGACCAATTCTGGGTTCTGCATTTTGTGCATTTCGTATTATCGTCATTCAACCGATAAATTGCATTTGCCGGTCATCTTTCCATCTACAAATTCCAAGAATCACCTAAATCATGTTTGTCATCAAAACTTAGGTGAATTTTATATAGATCAGGCCACTGCATTAGTTAATGAGAGCCAAAAGGAAAGATATGGTACTGCAAAAGTTTCTGTATGCGCATAACCACATGTAATTAGATTTGATCTTCCTGGAACAGGGAGGGATACTGCTAGGGCCATCGGTCCTTGGCAGGAGCGAGACGTTCGCAAATACGATCTTCCCCCTTCGAAGCGTGATGGTGCTCGAGACAATGGCGAACGTGGGGCTTCTCTACTTCCTCTTCCTAGTCGGAGTAGAGATGGACATGTCGGTGATCAAGCGCACGGGGAGGAAGTCTTTGGCGATCGCCATCGCAGGCATGATCCTGCCCTTCTTGTTCGGAATGGGCTTCTCCTTCATGCTGGACACTAAGAGTGAAAGCATGTCGCAAGGCACATACATCCTGTTCCTCGGGGTAGCTCTCTCCGTGACTGCATTTCCAGTACTTGCTCGGATACTTGCGGAGCTCAAACTGATCAACACGGATTTAGGACGGATTGCGTTGTCGTCTGCTCTCATTAACGATATGTGCGCTTGGGTACTCCTGGCTTTGGCCATCGCATTGGCGGAAAATGAGAAGACTTCCCTAGCATCCCTATGGGTCGTGCTATCTAGCGTGGCCTTCGTCCTCATGTGCATTTTCGTGGTGCGACCCGCGATCGCCTGGATGATTCGGCGGACCCCGGAGGGAGAAACCTATAGTGAGTTCTACATATGCCTGATTCTCACCGGGGTAATGATATCGGGCTTCGTCACGGACGCCATAGGAACGCATTCTGTCTTCGGAGCATTCGTCTTCGGACTGATCATTCCGAACGGGCCGCTAGGAGTTACTCTGATCGAGAAGCTCGAGGACTTTGTTTCAGGGCTTCTGCTTCCTCTGTACTTCGCAATCAGTGGGCTTAGGACGGATATAAGGAAGATTGCGGGGGCGAAAAGCTGGGGGATACTAGGACTCATCATTCTTCTGTCCAGCCTAGGCAAGATTATTGGGACTCTCATAGTTTCCGTGTTTTACCAGATGACGGTCCGAGAAGGAATTACGCTCGGCTTGCTCATGAACACCAAGGGACTAGTCGAAATGATCATTCTTAATGTCGGCAAGGACCAAAAGGTATGAACACGACTGACATTCCTTGCGTGAGATTCGAACTTTGGGGTCCTATCATCTGTTTGCGCAAGCCATTGGACTGTGAAGATGAAATGAAACTCTGGGATTTTGCAGGTTTTGGACGACAAATCATTTGCAGCCATGGTGTTTGTAGCTGTGTTCGTCACCGCAATCATCACGCCCATTGTTACGGTAATATACCGGCCGGCCAGGAGATTCATACCCTATAAGCGTCGAACGATTCAAAGGTCGAAGCCCGATGCGGAGTTTCGAGTGCTTGTCTGCGTCCACACACCCCGAAACGTGCCGACAATCATTAACCTCCTGGAGGCTTCCAACCCCACCAAAAAATCTCCAATCTGTGTCTACGTGCTCCACCTAGTCGAGCTCACTGGGCGTGCATCTGCCATGCTCATTGTCCACGATACTCGGAAATCAGGTCGACCGGCCCTGAATCGAACGCAGGCTCAGTCTGACCACATCATCAATGCCTTCGAGAACTACGAACAGCATGCCAGTTGTGTAACTGTCCAGCCCCTCACGGCCATATCGCCATACTCTACGATGCACGAGGACATCTGCAACTTGGCAGAGGATAAGCGCTCGGCTTTTATCATCATCCCTTTCCACAAGCAGCAGACAGTGGATGGAGGGATGGAAGCCACCAATCCCGCTTTCAGAATGATCAACCAAAACGTACTGGCAAACAGCCCATGCTCCGTCGGCATTCTCGTAGACAGAGGCCTAAATGGGTCTACCCGCTTGGCTGCGAACCAAGTTGCCCATCATATTGCAGTCCTGTTCTTTGGGGGACCGGATGATCGTGAGGCCTTAGCGTATGGATGGAGGATGTGCGAACATCCTGGAATCAACCTCACGGTGATGAGGTTCATGCCAGGTGAGGAGGCGATCGACACGGCGGGCACGTCCACCAACGAATTTGGTGACACCAGGATATTATCAGTCGTGACAGACAGTGATAAGGATAGGCAGCTCGATGAAGAGTACGTGAAGGAGTTCAGGATGAGGAATGCCAACGACGAATCGGTTGTTTACATCCAGAAGATAGTGAACAATGGGGAGGAGACAGTCGAGGCAATACGGTCAATCGATAGTTCACATGATCTTCTCATAGTGGGGAGAGGGCAAGGGATGATATCGCCGCTCACAGCAGGGCTCACAGACTGGAGCGAGTGCCCCGAACTTGGAGCAATTGGGGATTTGTTGGCATCATCGGATTTCGCGGCGACTGTATCGGTACTCGTAGTGCAACAGTATGTCGGTCTAGGACCACAGGGAGAAGGCCTTGGAACACCAGACAGCCCTGGGGACTCAAACGACCTTCAATTCGGCAATATGAATCGGCGGCCATCACCACAACCACGGGGTTACAGCCCTTGATTTTCAGGCTGCGGTATCTTGGGACAGCTCAGGATCATAAAGGGAACAATAAATCAACATCGAATAGGGAAAGAAAACACCGGACACAACGGCTCTACCTGTATAAGGACAGTATACAGCAAGTGTGACCACTTAGCAGGGGAAGAAGGAGGGACAGACTTTGGTTTTGGTTCTTGTTTTTTGCAACTAACCGGGCATGTAGTTGTAGATTTTATACTTATACAGAATTTTGGGGGTCGAAAAAGCGAAACGACTGAGGGTACAGAAGGTATCCGTGTTCTGTTCATTCACTAGATTACGGTAAACTAAAATATGTTGGTTTGGTATCCTTCATTCTTTCCATAATTCCTCTCTAATCTGGTATCAGAATAGAAAGGACATCATAAGCCTTCCTAGGACCAACTAGTTCATGAAGCGTGCCTCATTTGAACGAGCTCGTCTGGTTGGAGCAGCAGATCGTATACAGCTAGGGGAAAACATTATTAAGGATCACTTATCAAGCATGTACATGTCCATAATCTCGCACCGATCTTCCTCGTCATAATGTACTTGTACTGACAGGTTTGATCAATCCAAGGATCTGTTTCATTGGACATGTAAGTTTACATTCGGATAAACCCACTGGAAACGGAAGGTCGCATTCTTTAATTTTACACAACCCGACACGGCTTGAGAATTGTTCGAAGCTTCAGCGGCTCACATTCTGGCGCTCGCAGAGAGAAATAAAAGATGAAGCTAGCATGAAGGATCCATGAGTAAGCAAAAAACTCAACTTAGGCCTGCATTGAAAATTGCAGGATGAGTCGTCATACCAAACGTTCCAGAACAGACATAACAAGATGATGAATTGTGTACTTTCTTCAGAAAAAAATGTGCAACCAGAACACATCTTATCCGAAACCCTTTGGAAAATTTGTCAAAATTGGGAAGGAAAGGTCATACTTTTCTGCGGCTTCTAGTTAACTTCGTATGCCGTTGGCGGCTGGTTTTTTGGCGTCTTTGACTGGTGAATGGCGATGGCGACGCCTTCCTAGACTTGAACACATTAAATTAAATTTTCCAGACTGGGTTTTTCTTCTGTCCAGCTCAATCTTCCAAAATGTCTGAGGAAATTATTAATTTATTTATCACAGCTAAGGGTGGATAAAATCAAACCCACGACAAGTAAAATATTCAAAATAAAATCATAATCCTAGCAATATTCCATACTTAATCTAGATAGTCAGGCTTATCCTGAGACCGACCCCCAATTTGTCACTTCATCAATGATTCCTCTCTTTCTTGGTGGCATCTGTGGGTTATTACCTGAATTACCTAAAAAAATATGATAAGTTTCTATAATATGATTATCATATATCTGGGATTCATGACAGCAAGAAGAAGTTACCTAGGTCACTCATGTGACATTGAACAAGGATCTATGTTCTTTTTTAAACAATTATGTTGTGAGCTTCTTGGTTTTGAAGATCTATGGTAACTCCAAAAAGGATGTGCTAGGTTGAATAAAATACCAACTGAACTTAGTCTGATCGGTCCGTTCCATCAGTTAGATCTAGGTTGTTCATCTAACTAATTTGATAGATTCCCGGAAAATTAGCTCATCTTGGAGGATCAAACGAAGCCGCACATAAAGTATCGTGCTTGTTACCTAATTTACCTACTATGTTTTCTAATTGAAATTGTCCCACCCATTGACCAAAGGAAATTATGTTGGAGGTGTCAATTATGCCCATATATGATAAGCAGACATGATTTGGATTGCCCTGGATGAAAACACCAATGGTTGGAGTTTATTTTTGCAATGAAAATGACTAAACGAAAAAGTTTCAATTATTAGTGACCCCATAAGATGGGCCCTTCTCGATTTAATCAATTTGGATTTTATTGAAAAGTGCTTTTTACAATTCAGTCTTGCGATTCCCACTGCATCAAATTTTCCCTGATATACACATTAATGTTATTTCATTTTCGCAACAGGTAGAACGCCAAAATCATTACCTAATTAGGTAAATAATAGGACAGTCTTCGAAAAGGTGTTATATCAAAATAAGTTGCTCAATTGAAATGTTAAGATTTTGTAGAGTACATAAATATTAAATATAGCGGTTGACTTGGCATGACTAAATTCGACCGAACTCAATTATCAACTAGAGTAATATATTTTGTCTAGGGCTTTATTAGCATAACAGTTCCTCAGGTACTGTGAAAATAACAGTCTTGTTGTGAATTACAAATTTTTGAAAAAATGGGTCTCACAATAATTTATAATTATTTATGATTTAGTTTTTTGTAGTACATAATCGACTATTATTTTTATATTAAATTAAAGACTGTCACGTAAACATTTCTCTTTTGTCTTGGCAATGAATATGGAGTGGATTCCAAGTCTTTGATCACGGATATTCCTCTACTCCAATCCATTTTTGTTCAAAAGATGGAGAGTTTTACTTTGACTTGTCCTATATCCGTTGCCTATTTCCTCTACCTACAGCAATCGCACGTGAAGAGGGACTGGGGACTTGGGGGGCTTGAATGGTCCAAATAACAGCTCGATTAGATTAAAGAAAAAATTATGTCCTTGGTCATTATCATAGACCAGAAATTAACATGTATCAATCAGCACGACCATCAAGTTGCAAAAAAAAAAAAAAAGAAAAAAAAAAAGAAAAAGTTAATGAAAGCTTGCCCTTAATGCCTCTGCCATACTTGGAATCAAATCTTTTTTTTTTTTTTATATATATATTTTAATCAAAAGGGTGATTTCATAATTTTGTAATGTGGGCTATTATAGTTAATGGCAGGCAACAAGATATAAATGTCGTACGCCAATTGCCCGGCCAATGATTTGAGAAGGTCGACAGCAAAGTTTGATTTTTATTTTCTCTCTCTGGCCTCGATTGACCAGTAAGTTATATCATAAAACTTTAATGGACATCACGATCACCTAACTCCGATTGCAGACAATTTAGTGTTCAAAGGTCAAACTTCTGTCCACCTCTAAACTCTAATTTAATAAGGTTTTTGATGGATGTTAGTGGCCTCTTTTCTGTCTTTTGTTTTGTCTCTTTGGTATTACTTGGCGTTCTCTCTCTCTCTCTCTCTCTCTCTCTCTCTCATATTCATTTTTCTAAAGTGCATGTACAGGCAAGCACTCCAATGCATGGCATCTTTTTCTTAAATTGGACAAAGAAATTGGGAGCCTAAAGAAATGCATACAAATCAAACTTGTAAGAGAAAATTCGCATCTCCCTGCTTTTAGAGAAAATTACCCGAAAAGTCGTGGATTAATTGTACGACCATCAATTCATTTATAAAACTTTGAATTGTGTAAATTCAGTCATAAACCTTTCAATTATGTCAATTTAGTCATAAAATTTTTAATGATCTGTCAGTTTAATTCTAAATTTTTTGACGATTTACAAATATAGTTTATTTGGCACGATTGAAAAGTACAAAACTAAATTGGCCGTCTTATAATAAGTTTAAGACTTTTTGAACAATAATCCCCTACTTTTATCTTGATTAAAATTAGAGTTAATACCTTGGAAAATCCCAAATTGGTACACCGTGATAAATTTACCCATAAATTAATTTTTTGACCACAAAAAATCCCAAACTGGTACATCTTTGACAAACTTACCCCAAACTAATACACTCATGACAATTTTACCCCTAAATTATTGAGGACTAAGGGTGCCGAACAATAGAAGTTTCTTTTAATTGAGAAAGTAAATTGGCTTTCAATTAACATTTTCACAATTCCTATTGTTGCTAATGAAAAACCAATTTTTGCAGTTAGTGTGCCCCTGGTTCAATCTTTGCAATGTGAAAAAGAACGTGAAAAATATTAGCACTCATGGCTCCAATTAAGGGTACATTTGGTAACGATTATATTCCTGGGAACAAATTCTTATTAGAAATGATTCTTTTTTATTTTGTTCTCGGGAACTGATTCTGAGTAAAAAAATGCGTTTGGTAATTGTCTAAAATTTCTGATTCTGGAATAGAATTGTGTTTGGTACCGTGCTCATTGATTCTATTCCAAATCAATTTCTTTTAATTTTTAAATAATTTTTTTTTTTACTTTTTTCCTCTCTTTTTTTCCCTTCTTTTTCTTTTCTTTTTTCCTTTTTTCTTTTCTTATTTTCCTTTTTCTCCTTCTTCTTCTTGTGGCTAGTCGCCGAATTGGCAATCGGCCAAACGAGGGATGGCGACCTCACTGGAGCGTCGTCGACCCTCGGCAAGGCCGACCCTCGTTGGTAGCTAGGCGAGGCTCGCCCAGCCTCACTGGTGGCTAGGCTAGCCTCGCCGAGGCTGGGTGTCGCAAGGCTTGCCGAGCCTCGTTAGTGGCTAGGCGGGCCTCGCAGGGGCTGGGCGTGGCCCGCCTGGCCATCGGCAAGCTCGCTGGACCGGCAGACGGCGACCGGCGGCGGTGGACAACGACAGGCAGTGGTGGACGGCGGTCGCAAGATGGTGGTTGTGGGATGGCGAAAGGGAAGAAGAAGTGTTGGTTTTTTTATTCTCAAATTTGTTCCCGGAACACGAATCAACTTTTTTTTTTATTATTAATTCTACTCCAAATCTATTTCCGGGAATAAAAATTTTACCAAACGCGATTTTGTTTCCAAACTGCTCATAGGAACAAAAAATCAGAATCAATCACTGTTGGGATGATTACTAAACAGGGCCTTACCAACTTCAAAATTCAAAGTGGAAGATCTGCGAAACAACACCTCAAAGCGACAAATCACACCCCATTTAAATATTTTCCATCCAATGACTTTAACATATATAGAATAATTTAAAAGCTGGAGAGAGAGAAGAGGGTAATTTTGAACTAGATGAGTAAAAAAACTTTAGGTGGGGGGACTGCGGAATGTAGCCCTCCGTTTCTAGAAAATTGAAGCACATGTGTTGAAAGTTATGCCCCATGTGAGGAGGTCCGGTCATCATTCCAAGATCAAGAGAATCTGCCATTAGATCACATGTTTCCTTCTTCTTTTTTATTTTTTATTTTTTATGAATTGATTATTTTGGTCTGGCTTCAAACTTTGCTATGGTATATACAAATGGGTTTCCATATTATAAGTAGAGATTGAAAGTCATCCCTGAAAACATGGGTTGTTTTTATACTCTTGCGGCTCTTCGTTGTTTTATTATGTTTGTTCTTTCATGTGAAGAACGGGGACCAGTGTCTTTAGATATTTTATTTAAATGACGTGATGTTCTAGGCCCTTTCCCATTTATTTATTAACATACTTATATATAAACATATAAATATTTTATTGACACCATGTACTTCTTTTTTTTTGGTCGGTCACACCGTCTACTTGAAGCTCAGCTTAATTTGAGTGGTGTTAAATAGCCCTTTGGAAGTAATCCCAGACCTTTCTTCCCTCGAATCTCTCCAAGTCCTAGTCGAAAGTGGCTTTTAATTTTGCATCACAATCAGTTTTGTTGTTGTCTCATATTATATGTTTCAATATGTTTACTCACGGCCTGACTTCGTTATCCCTCAAAGAAAAGGCGCGAATTAGTGTAATGGATTGGACCATTTTATTTATTTATTTATGAAGAGTAAACATATCAAGGTGCATGAAAACGTAGGAAGTATCGACACTCTCCAAGAGCTTGCAAGTTGTGTCGGGCACTTTGATACTTGTTCGGCACGTGTTCGACACCTCGCTCAATGGGTATCGGAAAATCCGACACTTAATCAACTCTCCAAACACTTTTCGATACACGAGTCTAGAATTCCAACATAAGAATAGAATGTTTGGAATTCCGAGACATAATTTTGATACGCAAATGGTTAATTTTAAGAATTTTCAACAAATAAGGGGTCAAAATGAAAATATGTAAAAAATAAAAAATAATTAAAATAATTAAAAGGAAAGAAGAAAAACTTAGTTTTATTTTCTTTTTTGACTCTTGCTTCCGTGACACACAATTCTCCTCCAATTTTGTTTTTTTTCTCTTTTATTCCCACACGTTCTCACACGCAAGTTTAGAACGTAGATTGCTCGTGTTTTTTGTTTCTTTAAAATTTATGAATTATTGGACCGGAGTTGAATTTGTTAAATTGAAATAATAAATGATATTAATAGATGGTGTATTAATATTTTTATTTTAAATTCATTTTATGCTCTTTTATTATTATTTATTTATTGGTGAATTTGAAGCAAAATAATTTGATTAAAGTTGTGATGTATATATAAAAATATACATTTAATATATAACACATCATCATTTTTTATTTTTTAAGAAATAACGTGTTAACGTTTCATGTCGTATATTGTGCGTCGGTATCGATACTATTTAGTTAAAAACTAATCCGAACATCACGGGACCTGCTATATCAACAAAAAAGGAAAAAGAAGTCTCATATCCTCATATATATATAGAAGTTTAGTGAATTCTAATTATATATTCCCATATTCGCCTAATTACCCTGTTCATTTTGATTCATCCGAATTTTGTTGAAGCCACTCACATATGCGTTATGCGTTGCATCACAGTAGAATTCACTAACGTCATATCTTATTAATTGTTGTTTGGAAAAAGATTTCCATAGGTGTAGCTTTTCCAGAGTATTAAGTTCCCCAACAATTTGGTCAACATACGTAGGACGTCGGAGTGATTTACACTCCTCTCTCTCTCTCTTTCGCACGCACGCACGCACGCACGCACGCACACAGACACACACTTATCAATCAAACCTACTAATGTAGAATCAAAGTTCAATGAAAACGCTCACCCTTTTCTCTTTAGTGGGTCAGTTTGACCAGTTTAATGAATAGATTGCTGGCTGAGAGGAGTGAGAGAGAAGGCTGAGGGGGGGACCATTTCCAATTTTTGTTCCATATTTTTAGTGGCATAGTCTCTCTGCCCTTTTCACCAAGGATAAGACCCATCTTTTGGCCTCATCTTCCCCTCTCTAGCTCTCGTTTCTAATCTCTGCGTTCCCATGCTGGTGTTCTCATCTGATTCCTCCCACTAAGTCCTCGACCTTCTTGCTTCCAGTCTTCCCTATCTTGCTCTTCACTCGCCAATACCATCGTTTGGTTCTTTGGTTTTGATTGGGGCTGATCTTGATCCGCAGGAAGAAGACTGAAATGAGCATACCTCATTTGTTCAGATGCCCAATAAGCCTGGACTTGTTCACAGATCCAGTCACTCTTTGCACTGGCCAGACCTATGACAGACCCAGCATTGAGAAATGGCTGGCTGCCGGCAACCTCACCTGCCCCGTCACAATGCAGAAGCTCCACGACTTGTCCGTCGTCCCCAACCACACTCTCCGCCATCTGATAGATCGGTGGCTAGAGTCTCGCCACCAGTTCAATCCCGGTCTCGAGACAGTTGATCCTGATCGCTCCCTGGTGGCCACCCTGAAGAGTACCCTTGAATCCCAGGAAGTGAGCATGGTCAGTAAGCTCCAAGCTCTAGAGAGTATTAGTATTCTATGTGAGGAATCGACGTCGAGGTGTAGTCTATTTCTTCAACTGGGTTTCCTGCCTTTGTTATTGGAACTGATACTTGGGAAAGTGGAATCTGAACTCTCCCTTGACTATGTAAAGTTCCTAGAACAAGCACTGGCTTGTACTCTGCAATTGCTGGCAAATATAGGAGTGAAGTCACTGGACATACTCAAAGAAGACTCCAAACAAGCATCATTGGTGAATTTGTTCAAACAAGGCACGGATAGTATCAAGCTCAGCATTTGCCGACTTGTCGATACAATCTCATCATCTTCAGAAATGAAAGATCTCTGTGCTGTTCTCGGCCAAAACCGCAGTCTCCTCAGTCAAATAATTCTCCTCCTTCCTGAAAATTCCGGGGTATCTGAGGCGGCGGTCAGGGCGATAAGGTCGTTATGTTCCCTACAGTCGAATGAGTGGAATCTGGTGAGAGAAGGTGTGGTAAACGGACTGGTTGCCCACATTTCTACTTTGACCGCTGAAAAGGAGAGACGTCAAAGATGCCTCTCTCCACTAGCGGTCTCCACGATAGAGAGGCTGCTTCAAGGGAATGCCCAGGTGAAAGAGGCATTGCTCAATAACCCAAACGGTGTATCCTCTCTTGTCAGGATGGTCTTTGGAGCATCAAGTCATGAAGGGAGCGAGAGCGCAGTCAATTCGCTTACGATCATATGTTCCGATTCATCATTGGCACGAGAACAGGCGATTGGTGCAGGAGTTTTAACACAGCTGCTGTATCTTCTACAGAGCCAGTGTAGTGGTAGGACCAAGACAAAGGCCAGGATGCTGCTCAAAATGCTTGGATCATCTGTTTAGTCCTGGGAGAAATTTAATAAAAAAAAAAGCAAAAAGAAAAACATGTACACCACAGAAAAAAAGGGGAATCAAAGCAAGGGTAGTTGAATTCTGGGACCTGATTGGGATGTCTGATCTGATGCCTATGTGGATCTTGATTTTGATTCGCCATTGCTCACTCGCTTTACTGGTATTGTCTATATTTCATGTAACATCATCCCCTTTATAATATCAATTATGTCTCATCAACTCCTATAAAATTTTAAAGAAAGCAGCTGTTTTTGAGTACATTCTGCATGCAACAGTGGACTTGGAAAAAGTTGGATCTTCTTAGGAACTATTCGGAAAAATCAACAGTGCTACCTTGAGTTCCGATCAGAAATTTCTGGCATAAGAGAGACTATGGTGTCTCCCAACCTTTAGGCATCATTTAGTCAGAGAATGGCCAAACAAGGCAAGCAAATAAATGAGGAGGAGGAGGAGAAGAGAGAGACAGAGTAACCTCAGTTCCTATGTCCGATGCTCAAGATTTTCAGAGAACGCTCAATCACTTTGCTTTCTACAAAATCCAGCAGGCGTGTAGGCACGGGAGAGAAAAGGGTGAAGTAAGGAGTGCTTTTGAATGAACCTTCTCGGTAGCTAAGCTCATTCAGAAATCTCGTAACGACTTCACCAAGGTTGTCGGCCTGCTTGTTGAGTTCAAATTGCTAGCACGCCCGTCTTATGATATTAACGTGAGTGCACATTATCTAACCTTCTTTAGAGAAACAAACAAGAGTTATTTCTATAAATCGTTTTAAGCAAAAGTAGCAATTTTGGCCGGTCGTTCAACACATGATAAACAATGCACTCTACCTACACTAAAGAAAGAGTGGATTAAAGACCAACATATGTCGATTGATAAACTGAAAACCAACATCAAAAGTTTTCTTCAGTCTGATTGATAAATTAAACATCGACATATAGTCATTAGTCAGCCCGTTCCTGTTCGAGAACCGATATTCTGTGCCGCGAAAAGACACAAACAACACGAACTATGACACTATCATGCTCGGGTCATGAGCAATCAAATTTTCGCAAGTTCCTTGGTCCCGGCTATGGCAGCCTCTATATTACCGAGTTCGAGTCAGAGAGGTCGGCTTAGTTCGATGTGCGAAAACTAAACCAAAATATCTCTGAAGCATATTGAAAAGAAAAAGAAAAAGAAAAAAAAAGAGGGAAGGTTTCTCTAAATTGGTGGTCCAGGTTTCGGCCCATAAAGTTAACCGGTAAGCGGTGGTCCTAATCTCTCTTACACAGAAGACTTAGTACAGAAGCAACAGCAAAGCGCGCTCATGCTTCAACGACAAAGAACCGACCATCCTTCGGCAACGAGGGTCAAAAGCAAGCGGGCTAAGTTCAACTGTTGTTGACTTCCCCGGTACTGATCCGTCCTAAAGTGGCTCTCTAATGTGAAATAGGGACTGGGACTTGCACCGAGTGGAATCCACACAACTGTTTAAGGCGTGTCAATTTGGGAATCCATGCACGAAAATCCTCCAGGCATGCCAGTCAACTTTACTCAGTCAACATCACAACAGTATAGAGCACGTCATGTGACTTGGACCAGAGTTAGGGTACAACGAATTTTCAACATGGAATCATCTAGTTCAAGTGGATGTTGTCCATACTCCAGCCCCCCATCCCCATTCGTTCAAATACTGCAAGAATATACCCAAAAAAAACAAAAACAAAAAAAACAAAACAAGAAGAAGAAAACAGAAGTATAACATTCACCGTTGGTTAAGTAAGTTGATCATGACAGAAATCAGAACCTTCCCAATTTGAGAATGTCTAAACTGGCCAGAGTTCTCTTATCTGAATGGCTATTTATACCAAAAAAAAAAAAGGTATCGTCTTGCCCGCTTTACAAATCTTGCCCAAGTTCTTTGTTTACTATAAGCTACTCTACGGGTGCTCTGCTCTTTAAGTCCTCGCAAAACAGATGCAGATAGGTCAGTTTGCCAGGGTAAAAGGAGATGACAAGTCGCCAGCAGCCTTTCAAACTTTGCTTTGGTGACCCAATGCAGCTACCAAACTCTGTGGAAAGAACAAATTCAAACCAAGAACTTTAAAGACTTATCCTGTATTCCCAAACAGTAGCATCAAGCAACATATCTAAACATAACAACGTACGTACGTACCCAAAATGGCTCGATAAAGACATGCACCTCGAGTGATTAGCACCGGCATGAAAACCAATTTTTTACCGGAAAGACCGAGACTTAATATAACCCTCACGCGTGCATACCCTCTGATGTGAAGTCGATCTAGAAAGAGAATCCTGGTAGGTACGACATTAAGAATAAAAAAGGACCCACAAACAAAAACATGCAATCAAGAGTCAAAAAGTCATAGTAGGTATCTGTCTTTATGACTGTTTGAGTGAATGGCCATCCCCTTCGAGTGTGATTGTTATCTTTGCAATAAACTGGGTGGGTACAAGAGCCCTGTATCTTGCAGGAAAGGCAAAAGAGGAGAAAAATTTGCAGCTCCAAAAGCACTTTGAAAGTAATGGCAAAAAAGTTAACAATCCTTATGCCAAACATAGTGATAGCGATAATAACAATCAAAATCGAGGAGTAGGGTCAAAAAGTTAATGCGTCTCCCATGAAAACAAATCCAACGTGTGGATCAGACGAAACTACCGATTTTGCTGAAGCTTCGGGGCGTAATTTGGGAGATGGGTGACAAAAGTCCAAAGGTCGAAATATATCCCCCCGACCAAAAAGAGCAGGAAAAAAAAGAAGTATATCTCACTTGCTTTAAAGTTTGATCTACAGTAAGCTAATTCAAGGGAATGCTGTAGCATGTTGTTGCCAGGATTTATCGCCCAATTATTGCTTTCCCAATGCTCAAACAGTATGTTGACGTAAGCACTTGACAAAGTGTGCCCGAAGATGGCTAGAACGACAAATTCGGCATTCTCTAGGTGAACTCTAGCCGTCCTATGACTGCTTCTTTCCATCCTAATGCTAATGGAAACGCACCTATCCTCACAGGTAGGCATGTCGATTGTTTCCCCTTCTCTACATTATAATTAGAGGTAAAGACAAATTCTCAGGGGTAGTGCAGCCAAACGGGCATGCTGATAATTTTTTTCCCCCTGATAGTCACAGTCCGTACATCAAAGAGTTCATCCGTTAATAGACAAGAAAGTATCAAAAAATTGAGTTGAACAAGCAGGCTTACGAAACTAGCTTTCGGAAATATTTATCAACAACACTGACATCTACAGCTCAAAAATAGCAGCAACAATCAAAATGCAATTTGTTCTTTCAGGCGAAGCGAAGTGCAATTCTTCATAACCTCACAAAGCACAGAGGTAAAGAATATAGCACAGATAACAGGGGTAGAATTTGCTGCAAAGCTTATCAAAGAGAACAATGATCCATCTCAGTCATGAACTCTACTAATCAGCCTAACTTTCTCTTGGTGAATTGGATTATTATACAGGTTCACAAAGAATAAGATATAATGACAATGCAAATCAGTTCTTGCTGATCAACTGTGTGGGAAATGTGATGACTCTATCTTTATGTAAGTGTGATGAATTGCTGTAATGAACTGACTAAACTCGGAGGCCAGTGCTTCGTCTCTTTTACATACGAAAGATCTGTGTAATGGGGATCCAATAGGGTTGCAATTGTGAACTGGTTTTCAGCAAGCAAGGGGGCATGCTTGTCCACGTATAAGGCTGCTGCAAGAGCTGCATGGACTTCTGCACATACATTGCAAAACATTATCTCTATGGGAACACCAAACTATTAATTTCTCAAGGATTGCACCAATGATAATTTCTCACAAGTACCTGGATATCCCTTCAATGATATGGAAACATCCTCCATCTCTGCAATAGCTTCTTCCCTATCACCGACTTCATACAAAGCTAACGCCCTTCCGACTCTTGCATATTCGGATAACGCGAAGTCTTTATAACCTTCAATCACCTTGAATTAGAAGAAAAACAAAGTCAAACTAGGAACTTCGAATGTTTTCGCAATGCTCAAGTACAAACAGAGTGTTGAGTAGATATCAAGACCATGATTCAAAACAAAAACAAAACAAAAACAAAAGCAGGCCGATGCATGAGCCTCCTGCATTGAGGGATGAAGGGAGTCACAGATATCACCGGCTCACATTGATAACAGTTCACTCTTCCTTGATAATCCCTTCTCATACGAGTCATTATATGTATCATTTCCTTCCACTTAAACTAGCAGGAAGCTTAATTTCACATACGTGAAGATTCAGAAGATTCTTGCGACAGGAGTAGGACTTCCGTGTAAAATTAAACACAATCGACGCTTCCCGAATGGTCAGGGATAACAGAGAAGTACCAAGCACATCTAACTGATGATGATTGGATCGAGTTCCTCTTTCGCGGTTATACACTCAATTCAGCTTCTCAGAATCCAATCAAAAACACCACTCACAAACCAAAAAGCAGGCGCCTTCTAATGAAGTACCCAGCAGTTCGGAATTCCGCAGGAGCGAATCAAGAACCCGGGCGAATATCGAGATTCAAAAATCACGTTAACCCCATTGCGAACTGCTCTAAAAGCTCGAGCGCGCGATTCGACCTCACCATACCTCGACGCTCTCGCAAACACGCATTTCGGCCAAGTCCTAACACTAACGGGAACAAATGCAGCTCAATTCAACAAGAACAAGACAAAAGTTTCGAGAGACGAAAAATGGCAGACGCACCTGAGTGAAGTAGAAGAGGGCTTTCCGGAAATCGCCCTGCGCCTGCAATTCCCGCCCTTTCTCCAGCAGCCCCACGGCCTCCGCGACCCGCCGGGACGTGGCGGCGCTGGCGGTCCGCTCCTCGGGGCTCACGGGGTCGAACCCCTCCAGGGCGCGGCATTGGAGGACGTTGGCCGCGCCGTCGGCGGCGGCGGCGAGGAGGAGGGCGCGCGCCGGGAGAGAGAGGAGGAAGACCCGTCTGCTCGAGGGGTTTGGGTTCACGGACTGAGGGTGGGGATTCGAGGGTTTCGAGGTTGTAGGATGGGGAGGAAGACGAAGATGAGAAACGGGTGCTCTGCAATTGCAATGGCACGTCGCCATTGCCAAACTCTATCTGCAATGCTTGAAGAGAGAGAGAGAGAGAGAGAGAGCGAGAGATGGAGATTTTCATCGTCTATCATCTTCCTTTACCTTTAACGAAATTTCAAAAAACAAAGTGGAATTATATTATTTTCTTAAATAAAAACCTAAATGGATATTATTCTAAATAAGAGGGTAAATGGCTGATAGACTTGTGTCACGGTCCGTGAATCCTCCAGTACTCGTGACCTTGTGAGTGGAGCTTGGGTTATCGGGTGAAGAGTGTGAGGCAGAAGAATAGAACACAATTGGTCCGTAGAAGTGGCGTCAGGACGGTTAGTGCTAGGAATTCTAGGATATAAGAATTACATCACTTAGGAGCTCTGAAGACGAGGTAGGCCTCCCGTGCACAAACTGGTCGAAAGCTGATGCCGCTCTCCTGACGAGGCCATGGCAGGCCGAAACCAGTTGTTGTGCCTGAAGAGTACTGCTGCCTTACTCGATGGACCAGACACCCAAGCGAAGTTGGACGTGGTAGGATCTCGCACAAAGAATCATTCATTGTATCGTTCGTGGAACAGCTAAAGAAGAAAGGCCGGCCTAGCGAATTTCGCTCGCCAGGCGCCCACCGGTCGTTCCGAGGCCAACGAAACTCTCGGTTCGTGACAAGTGGTATCAGAGCAGGAATCCCTCCAGTAAGTGAGCAAGTCAGAGAATCGGACTCCTCGCTTAAGTGTGAGTCAAATTGATAAGTTCTAGTGGATGGGTACTAGGACGAGTCGGTTTCTCGTCGAGCGGCATGCGAGTTAGAGAAGAACTGAATCCTCACTGAATAGGGATAACGTTCCTGGATTGATCGGTGAATTCGAAGAAGAGGTCTATTGCCACGTTTTCAACAAGGGAAAAACCTTCATTTGGTTTGCTGGGGTCAAGATGCTGGTTAGGCTAATACGGTGCTGCCAAAAGATGTGGTTGGCAAAGAATGCCACACTTGCCGAAAAATGCAGGTGACCAAGAGGGCCGAGTGGCTGAGATCAAAAGAGACCACCAATGGAGCAAACCTGTTTTGTTGGGCGAGCGTGACCGTTCGATATGAATTCCCAAAAGTGGCACATCAATGGTTAATTTACGCAAGGAAGCGACAGAACATATCGCAATGAGGGCGTTGCGAATTGAGTGGGGGAGAATGTCACGGTCCGTGAATCCTCCCATACTCGTGACCTTGTGAGTAGAGCTTGGGGTTATCGGGTGAAGAGTGTGAGGCAGAAGGGTAGAACACAATTGGTCCGTGGGAGTGGCGTCAGGACGGTTGGTGCTAGGAGTTCTAGGATAGAAGGATTACATCACTTAGGAGCTCTGAAGACGGGGTAGGCCTCTCGTGCACAAACTAGTTGAGAGCTGATGCCGCTCTCCTGACGAGGCCATGGCAGGCCGAAACCAGTTGTTGTGCCTGAAGAGTACTGCTGCCTTACTCGATGGACCAGACGCCCAAGTGAAGCTGGACGTGGTAGGATCTTGCACGAAGAATCATTCACCGTATCGTTCGTGGACCAGCTAAAGAAGAAAGGCTGGTCTGGCGAATTCCGCTCGCCAGGCACCCACGGGTCATTCCGAGGCCAAGGAAACTCTCGACCCGTGACACTTGCATGAGGGCCAGCGACCCTCGTCCAGACTGAGGCGACGGTGAGCGACCCCCACTCACATCTGGGAGGAGGTCGCTGCCCTCTCCTATTTATAATGAGCGCTTGTAAGCCCTCATCTCCGCTCAACGAGGGTTGCCGACTCATTGCCTAAAAGCTGACAACCTCCCTAACCATCACGAATTGGAACGATGGCCACAAGCGAGAACACTCTTCCCACTTGTATTTTTCTTTTTTAAATTTTTTTAATAATTTTAAATTTTAAATTTAATTTAATTTAATGGAGAATATATTCATTACAAATATACTAATTTGGATTTTTGGTGATTGAACAAATTAGTTCAAAGTAAATTTATCATAAATATATTAGTTTTGAGTTTTTTATAGTTATTTGGGGTACTACATTTATCATAAATGTATATGTTTAGAGTTTTTCATGAATAAAAAATTAGTTTAGAGTAAATTTGTCATACACATATCAATTTTGGATTTTTAGTATTCCGTTAAACTTTTCCACATCAATTATGATTGTTTCCCTATTAATGGAAACGTCATTTTCTTTTCAAAATACCACTTTTCGGATCCTAAATTCTTAAACTCCCTAAAAACATTCAAAAACACTAAAATACAAATCGACAAACCCTACCCAAGACGCTAAAACGAATTTACAATAAAGAATAATTTGATCTTTTCAATCTAGGATCTTGCTTAGTTTGTGAATAATACTTGTGTAATAGACATATATAAAATGAGGAATATCTCTTAATTTGTATTATCCCGGTTTTCCCATTATGTTCTAGATCCCTTCACTCCTGTATCCACACCATCTATGTACTTGGCGGATTACCGATATAATCTTCGTTTGCTTTCCTATAAAAAAAATAACATTTAGTTTGTTGATTTCCGAATCTCACTTTAATTCTAAATTTAAATTGACTCCATGAACGTTACCATCTACATTATTTTCAGAATACACTGCTAAACCCGATAAGATATTAAAAATAAAATAAAATTGTGATAACATAAAGTTCGGCGGGTGATTCCAAAATAATAAACATGGTGAAAAAGTAATTGTTGTTTCCGTAATTTGATGAGGGGGATGTAAAAAATAACCAGATATATAAAACAACTTTGGAGATGTCTCCGGCCGGAGATCAATACGAGAAAAACAAAACAAAACTTCACTGTAATTATCTTGGACAGCCCGTCATCGCCGTAGAAGGGGGCCAATAGTATTAAATAAAAGGAATTCTTCATTGCTTCGGTCAACAAACATGACAAAATTAGCTTACTACTTTGGAGATGTCACCCGACTATCGATGCAAATAATGACGCAAATTAAAATGTGACATTCTTCTAGGTAAAATATTAGAATTTTTACCCATTTACCGATCTTGCAAGGGTAGTATAATAGAATAATGATATAAATAATATCCTTAAACTTTAATTTAATGTACAATATAGTTCATGAACTATTAATTTGTTTAATGTAATCCCTGAACTTTAAACTAATGTGCAATGTAATCTATGAACTTTTATTATATATTCAAATTAGTCCATGATTCATTTGATAATATTAAATATTGTTCTTCTATTAATTCAAGATTATAAACAATATTTAATATTTCCATATAGTGTAGTGACTTAATTAAACATGTACCAAAAATCCATGAATCACATTGACCAAATTAAAAGTTTAGGGATTATATTGTACATTAGTTAAAGTTCATATACTACATTAAATAAATTAAAAGTTTAAGGACTATTTGTGTCGTTTTTCCCTAATAAAGTCTCATATGGCAATGAATGGAAACCAGCCGATGATGCTATATTTAGGTAACGTTAAATAGAGTAAAGGACCAAAAAAAAAAAAAAAAAAGAAATCTGATCACATATGAAATATTTAAAAGAGAACTAGCGAATTGCGTATGCCCCAAGAATGTAATAATCACTCTCATAGAAAATTAGATGAACTAACTAGATGAGCCTCTTGTTTTGCTTCTTTTTCTTTCCGTGATGAACAATAAATTTGCTCAAACCAAACTTACTTATTCATGATCATCATGTAAGGTCATGAAGTACAAGATGCAACCACAGCCTCTTACATTATTACAATATCCGGAGGTATCAAGTTATACGGCGACTTGTTCTAGTTGTAGGTCCTGGGATTTGAGAGGGACGTATCCGGCCAAAAGATAGGCCTCGAGATGATCCGCGAGTGCTAGCTTGTCGATGTTCTCGTGGTGGTACGACTTGCACACGAAGTAGATCATGGTTTGGACGACGAGGCCGAAGAGGATCCACTTGAACAGAAGCAAGAAACAAAGAACTGCAACACCAAACCTTACAAACCCCGATCCAGACCCATTGGCCGCAAGGTTGTTGAACCCTGTTTGGATTACCGTGGACCCAATCATCAGCAAGAAGAAGAGAGCTATCGAGACCCTCATTTTACCCTTGATCAGGTTCTTGCTCTTGAACATGGCCTGAATACCATAGGTGTCCTCTAGCACAGAAATCACACCTGCCAAGTGCCAAATGACAGTGATATACACAAGCCCAGCGAAGTACAAGATGAGGAGGATGATAACTAGGGTTAGTGCAGTGGCAGTAGATTGAATAAGAACAATCAAGAGATAGATGACTAGAGCTGTCCCGACATTGTATACGAAGACAACGAAAAAACTCCATAAGAATGTGATCATGAGCCTCTTCCACACCTTCGGGATGACGCTCATCACTCTCCCGAAAGTGATCGATTGTGAGGTGTACACGCACGCGATCGTGTACACGACTGCAGATGTGGAAAGAAGAGAAAAGATTAGACACAGGACGAGGTAGGCAGCTCTGAAGAGCCAGAGCTTGATTAAGTCTGAGGTCACAAGGTCAGTGAGCCTATTGTATTCGGGGGTGTCGGCTCTGGCATGGTCCAGTTTGAGCTCGTCGTGGTTGATCTTTCCGAAGAGCAAGTTGGTGATCTCGATGTGAGCTAAGGAGATTAAGGAAAGAGGGAATATGAGGGCTACTGTGAGTTGGCTGAAGATCTTCCTCCAGGTGAAGATGATCTTGATGGACTCCTTGATGATGCCAAAGAAACCCAGAAATTGCATCTCCTCTTGCTCTCGATCCATCCTCTAGCTCCCCAAATCTCTGTATCTTCGAGACTAAGAGTGTTATAAATAAGAACACAGGTTTTAGGCGTTGATTAATTGTCTATGTGAACTTATATATACATGAGAGTACTGTATTCATATAGAAAGAAGAGATGAACTAATGCGTACAAGACAAATCAATCATACTTTAATATAATGTAATTATCATGCCGACGGCCTTGTCTTTCTACTATGTTTAACTATGTACATCCGGACATCAACAATAGTTTCCTTTCAATTTAAGGAATAAATTGTCTTGAATCTTCACCCCCATTCATTTCTTTTTGCGTGTCGTCTTATGAATTCGGAAGAGATTATTTTATCTTTCAGTTGAATATCACAGCCCTTCTTTAGAAAAGATGATTTATCCTTTGCTTCATTGGATGTACATATGTCCAAAAATTGGTATGGGCATGCATCGTCTTCGAGTGTGCGAACTCTGCGGGAAAGACGAAGTAGGCTATGCGCCAAGTCCTGCAAGCGAAGTTTCCGAAGTCAATCTGAAGAAACAAGTGTTTGTCTAGATTGAATTAGTTGAGTGCCTCTTAAAAATGACCTCGATAGTTATTTAATCAGCCATATCATAACGCAGCCGTATAATCATGAAAGATACATAGACCAATCCCATGGATGCCTATACTATTAGGTAACTTCTTCCTAATATTACTGTTAGAAATTATTATTATAATAGGCAAAAGATATATGATTTAAAAGTCGATCGATTGCCCAAAGCATGTGAATAGATTCATGCACGTAAATATGTGCCCATGTAAAATAAACTCATGAAGATTTACTTGTAAAACATATTTAAACAAATATGAGTTACACAAGTAGCATTAAATAAAATCATCAATCAATAACACACTAAATTGGACTAGCTCACACTAATTTTTCTCACAAATCGCCTTGTTTCTGAGGTCTATACAGTCTCTGTGTCATCCTTAAACTTCAACGGCACAACTCTCCTAGATGCGCCTGGAGATACTCAGCCAAGAAAGATTTGCCGCCTGTCGACATTCCCATGGAGGCCGATATCGAATCGCTGACAAAGCACATCTCTATCTTGGCGACGTGTCCTAAGAGAATCGCCATTGACATCAACAAGAAGCATGTCACTCGAATTCCTATTTGAAATACTCTTTCTCTACCAAGAACAACGAAGAGTTATATCTGGAGCTGCGGCACGAGCGCTAAGAAGACCGATACCATGGTCACGATGTTATGCTTAATGAAAGCATTACTCTTTGTCATGGCTTTAACCCCATAAACATCCTCTGGCACAGAAACAACATTAGCTTGGTTCCAAACCATAATTATTTACACAAACCCAAGAATGTACAAGATCAATCGCATTAACCCGTTTGGTTCGACTTTCCCAAGGGGCTTTGGGAGTCCAAAGCCCCTTAGGGAAAAAAATTGGTGTTTGGTTCAACATTTGGAGCTCACTTTCCCCAAATGCTTGCCTTTGAAATGCTGAAAGCCCAAAGCAGGTGGGGACCTGCTTTGGGCATTTAGCATTTTCGGCATGCTGGTCCTCCCCTACTATTCATCTGTTGACTTTTTTTTACCGAGCATCTTCCTCGTATTCCAACCGCTGGCGGCTAGATCTGGCCGTTGGCGAGGTTGGCTGAGGTCTAGGGAACCTAGATTTGGCCACCAGCGAGGTTGCCTGAGGTTGCGCGACCTCAGGCGGCGCCGCCTGGGCCTCGCCGATGGCCGATCTGGGTCCACGCGACCCAAGCAGCCTCGCCAGTGGCCAGATCTTGGTTCATGCAACCTCGGCTAGCCTCGCCGGCGGCCAGATCTGGTCACTGGTGGTTGGCCCGCCGTTGATCAACGATGGAGTTATTATCGGATTTTATTTTTATTTTTTAAAAAAATAATAAAAGCCCTTTGCAAATGTTGGGTTTACCAAACGGTATTTACACCAAAGCTACTTTCCAATGCCCTTTAAATTATAATTTGCCAAACGTTCAAGCATTCCCAAAAACCCCTTCCTTCAACTAGTCGCCAAACCTCAACGATCAACTAGATGCAAGAGCCAGTGAGGTGGCTCACCCTTGCTAATGACGGCAAGGGCAAGCCGCATCATGGTTGGACGAGGCACAACCTCGTTGGATGTGGCGAGGTCGAGCCTTGCCCTCGTGACCTTTGGTGAGGGCTTGAGCCTCACCAACCCTTGCCAGGAGTTGGGCGAGGCACAACCTTGCTGGATTTGGCAAGGTTGAGTCTAACAAGGTTAAGCCTCGCCCAACCATGGCAAGGGTTGCCAGTGCTAGCCCTTGTTCTTGGCTAGTCACTGAGGTCTGGCAATCGAGTGGAGGAAGGGGATGGAAAAAAAAAAGGAAAGAGAAAGAAAGAAAAGAAAATTTTGAAATATTATTAAAAGTTATACACATCAACACTGTTCATGCCACGTAAACTGATCGGTGTCCACGTCAATGATATCCGATCAATATTAATCGAAATGACTAAATTGGTTTTAGGTCAAAAGAGTTAGGACTAAATTGTTATTAATGCAATAAGTTCAAGACTTTTTTAACACTTTTCCTCTATTTGTACCATACCATTTGTGTTCTTGTTCAATTCCACATATAAGCTTTATTCACTGCAGAAAAAGAACTTTGCTAAAGAAAAGGTAAAAATTACCAAAAAAATCATAAATTTATTGAGATTGTGCTAATTCAATTCTCTACATGTTTTTTTTTTTCAATATAGTCCTAAACTTTTTGCAGTTATGCAAATTCAATTCATTCGCCCAATTTTGGCCAGCCACCAACATTAACATGGACTATTTTTAATAATATCTTATTTCTTTTGAATTTTTGAATTAATTTTTTACTTTTTCTTTTCTTTCTTTATCCTTTTCTTTTTCTCTTCTACCTTCTTTTTGTTTTTCCCCCCAATAATGGCCGGCAAGGCTTCGAGGAGGCTCGCCAACCACTAAGCAAGAGGCAAGCCTCACCATGGCCTTGTCGACAGCAGGTGAAGGTGGCCTTATTCGCGGCTAGTGAAGGAGGCCTCAGCCATGGTTAGCGAGGCCATGATTGCCTTCACCAAGGCCTGGGCGATGGTAGCCAAGGCCTTGCTAACCGCGGGGGTGGCTGCCTTCGCCCACGTGAGGCTAGGCGAGGGTCGCAACCTTCGCCGACCGCCATAGAGGGTCTTGGCCCTTGCTTGCCAGCCACTATGGGGGAAACAAAGGAAAAGAAGGAAGAAAAGAAAAATAAAAGGTAAAAGAAAGAAAAATAAAATAATAACAAATCAATAAAAATTCGAAAAATTAATAAAATATTATTTAAAATTGTCCACGTTAGTGCTAGCCCACCAAAATTAACTGGATAGACTGAATTGGCACAATTGCAAAAGCTTTAGTATTGAATTGACAAGAAAAAAATGTTTAGAACTAAATTGACACAATCATAATAGGTTTAAGACTATTTTGGTAATTCTTCCTAAAGAAAAGCTACTTAACCCGTGGAAGAGTAAGTAAATTTCTAAGTCATAGTCACTTTTATTTATTTATTTATTGATCGAACGTATTACTAGTTTGTTGATTCTCAAATTTCCCTTTGCTCAAAATTAAATAGATTTCATGAACGTTATTTTCTAAATTATTTACAAAACATCCCCTTCATAGATTTGATGAATTCAAACTCAATAAGAGATAAAATTTGTGTAACAACAAATTAGCAAACTAAAGCTCGATGGTTGATTCTAAAATAATAAATATAGTGAAAAGCTTATAGTTGTTTACAATTTGACGAGAGAGATTTAAAAATAATTAGGCTGACTTGAGAGTAATGAGTAGGTAATCATCAAAAGTATGTGTGAAAAGGTATATTTTGAAAATTACTTTTCACTGAAATATCTCAAATGATGATGAATGAAAACCAGCCAACAATGCGCTCTATTTATATAGATTGACACAGAGTAAAGGGTTAAAAACAATCCGGCGCATGGAAAATTATGTAAAAGATTAGTAACAAGCGAATTGCATGTACCCCCAAGAAGTTAATAATCACTCTCATAGAAAGTTAGGTGAACTTAATAGTTGACAACACTAGGTAGCAATTCCGATTAAACTAGAGCTGTGCCTCTTGTTTTGCTTCTTTTGGCTTCCGTAGTCAATGGAAAATTTGCTCGAATAAAACATACTTATCATTATCATAGTATATGGTCACACAAAATACAAGATGCAGCCACAAGCTCTTACATTATTACAGTAACCGTATGTCAATTTATACGTCGACTTGTTCTAGTCATACTTCGTCAGCTTGAAGAGGAACGTATTCATCCAAAAGCAGCGCCAACTTGTTGATGTTCTCATCATGGTATGACTTGCACACAAAGTAGATCACGGTTTGCGTGACAAGGCCGACGAGGGTCAACATGGGGCCAAACAAGAAAGAAAGAGCAGTAATCCCGAACCCTAAGAACCCGAATTCGTACACATCGGCCATAAAGTAGATTGCCTTGGGCACAATCATTAGCAAGAGGCTGATAGCTATTGAGATCCCCATCTTACCCTTGACCAGGTTCATGGTCTTGAACATGGCCTGAGTACCATAGATGTCCTCTAGCACTGAAGTCACACCTGCCAAGTCCCAAATGACTAAGAGATACACCGACCCAAAGAGGTCTAAGATGAGGAGGATGGAACCTATGAAACCTAGGGTTAGTTCAACGGCAGGAGAGTGAAGAAGACCCAAAAAGAGACAGCAGATTATGAAAGTCACGACGATACAGACGGTGTAGATGACGATAGCAAGAAAACCCCAAAAGTATGTGACCACGAGCCTCTTCCACACCTTTGGAATGATGCTCATCGCTCTCCCAAAAGTGATGGGTCTCGAGGTGTACACACATGCGATAGTGTACACGACTGTGGACTTGGAAAGAAGAGAAAAGATTAGAGCAAGGATCCAGTAGGCCACCGTGGAGAGACTGAACTCAATTATGTCCGAGGTCACAAGGTTGGAGTGCATCTTGTATTTGGGAGTGCCGGCTTTGGCGTGGTCGAGTGCACGCTGGATCTTTGCCGTGGGGACGCGAGAAATCTCGGTGTAAGCTAAGGCGGCGAAGGAAAGAGGGAGGAGGAGGGCAAGCGTGATTTGGCTGAAGATCTTCCTCCATGTGAAGATGAGCTTGATGGATTCCTTGATGATGCCACAGAAACCAAGAAGTTGCATCTCCTCTTGCTCTCGATCCATCCTCTAATTTCGGAAATTTGGGAGCTTCAAGACTGAGGGTGAACACAGTTTTTAGGTATCAATTCATTGTCTAAGCGAACTTATATTGAGATGAGAGTATTGTATTGCTAAGGAAAAATATAGGAATTATTGCATTAAAAGCAATCAGACTTTAAAATGATGTAATTATCATGCTGACGGCATTCTCTTTCTATTATATTTAACTATATTTATATATCAATATTAGTTTTCAATCAATTTAAGGGATAAATTGGCTTGAATCTTCGCAACCGTTCATTTCTTTTGGTGTCTCGTGTTATGACCTATGGAAGAGATTAGCACTTTGAGTTTAACGTCAATTGAATATAAAGCCGTCTTCAGAAGAGACGATTCTATTCATTGGCACTCCGTATGCCCAACAATTGGAATGCAAGTGTGCGATCTTTTTGTTGGCCCCCGGGGCCGCGGGGAGAGAGGGGGAGGTGTTGTTGGGGGTGAAAAGGAAGGTTGGGCATGCATTGCTACTTGGAAGAGAAATGGCAATTCCGGCAAGTGGAGGTACCAAAGTCAATCTAAAGAAAACAAAGTGTTTGTCTAGACTGAATCTCCGGTCAAAATAACTCTTGATAAATCAATAGATTAGCTAATTAGATGGATCATAACGTCAGCCATAGGATCATGAAAGATACATTCGGCCAATCCTATGGATACCTCTACTTTTAGGTAACTTCTCCCTAATATTATTGAAAATACTTATAATGGTGATACGGCAAAGGAGACATCATTTAAAAGTCAACGGATTGCTCGATAAGCATGCCATGGATCATGTGCATACATATGTGATCATAACAGCCATAGGATCATGGCTGACGTTATTTTTTTTTATTTTTTTTTTTTGTCGGTCCTACGCTACTCCTAGTCTAACTGTCACTCTTAGATTTTTGCCCTACCTCCTTACAGGGCGTGGGAGTCGAAACCCACTCCTAAAACTAATTTATCTCCACCTTAACCCCCATGAGAAGGTGGGGATTCGAACTCCCCACCTCCCCCTTCTATGTTGGAAGGGTGGCCACTGGGGTAAACCCAAGTGGTTATGGCTGGCGTTATTTAGAAGTCAACAAATTGCTCAAAGCATGCCATGGATCTTTGACGGTGCCAAAGAAAACAAGAAATTGCCTCTTCTCTTGCTCTCGATCCATTTTCTAATGTCTCGAATATGTGGAGTTTCAAGACTGAGGGTGTTATAGATAGTACATAGTTGTTGGACATTGATGATTCGTCTAAGTGAACTTAAATATACATGAGAGCCTTGTATTCATAGAGACAAGGAATGAATTAATGCATACAAAACAAAGCAATTAAACTTTAACATTATGTGATTATCATGCTGATGGCATTGTAATTGTGCCATGTTTGAAACTATAAAAATCACGAAATCAATTTAAGGGTACGTTTATTCACAGAAAACATTTTTGGGGAAAACATTTTCATCATTTTTCGGCGTTTGGTTTGCTTAGGATAATGAGTTAACAAAAAATGTTTTCCTAGTCAATGGAAAAACAAAAAATGCTTTCCTATTAAAACTTACATTTAGGAAAGAAATTTCCCCTTTGAAGAAAACGAAAAACATTTTCTTACTAGTCTTAAGGTCCATGGTTAATGACAAGTTTATTCTTATAAAAATAATTTAAAAAAAAATCATAAAAATTTAAATTTTATTATTATTATTATTATTATTTATTTTCTTTTATTTTTTATTTTTTATTTTCTTTCTTTTCTTTTCTCATTCTTCCCTATTCTTCCTCCATTGGCCATAGGGGGTGCATGGTTCGGGCGGGTGGTTCCCGACCTAGAACCGGGAACCGCCCGCTAAGGACCGGTTCTGAAAAATTGGAACCGGGATCCACCCATTTGTTGCATGGATCCACCCGGGAACCGGACCGTCGGTCCGGTCTGGTTCTCGGGTGGATCCATGGCCAATTTTGACGCAAAACAATTTTGGTTTTCAACATAAAACGACTACGTGACATCAAAGCAAGCCAAAGAAAGAAAAACCAAATTTAAGTACGTGGAGATGCAGACGGCGAGAGAAGTAAACGCAGCGAAATGGTGATAGGATTAGGAGCCGAAGACGAAGGGAGTGAGATGAGATCTAGGGTTTCTTTTAGTAATTTTTTTTTAATATTAAAAAGGTTCCGATCTGGTCCGGGTGGGCGGGTTGGCGGATCCGCCTAGGGAACTGGGAACCGGACCAGTACCCACCAGTTCCCATAAATTGGAACCAGGAACCGGACCATTTCCCTTAAGAACCGCCGGTTCCGGGTGGTTCCGGTTCGGTTCCAGGCGGTCCGGGCGGTTCCCGGGTATTTTGCACACCCCTAATTGGCCACATGCCTTGCCAACTAACAACAGCCCGAAAATCAGCCAAGACATAGGCTAGCAAGCTCAAGGCTCGATCAATCCAAGTGAACCCAAGCTTGCCAACCCGAGCTCTGTTGAAGCCAGCGAGCTTGCGGCTTGGTCAATCTTGGCGAGGTGGAACTTGCCTGTAGCCATCACCAATCGATAGCGACAAAGAAAGGGAGAAAAAGAAAAGGAAAGAAAAGAAAAAAAGGAAAGAGAAAGTAGAAAATTAAAAATTCAATTTTTTGAAAAAAGAAGATACAAGTAAAAAATTAAAAATTCGAATTTATTTTAAAAATTAAAAATATTACAATTAAAAGATTCGAACATTTTTTTAAAATTAAAGTTATGAGATTGAAATCATTTTTCAATAATATCCAAACATCGAAAAACGTTTTTGATCATATATTATCAAACAAAAGAAAACTAATCGTATTTATTAAAAAGTATTTTTCTACGTCGTTGAATTTTTCGCAAAACAAACGCATGGGAATTAAATTGATCTGATTCTTCGCACCCATAATTTCGTTTTTAGTGTCGTGTTCTGATTCCAAAAATTGGAACGTATCTACGTGATCTTGGAGGCTGCGACTTGGGGGAAAGACAAATAGCTATGGCATTTCTGTCTGGGAAGAGAAAAGAATAATGACTAAATCGACATTCTTATAATTGTTCATGATTTAAAAAAAAAAAAATCTTGATGAATTTGCTATGTGCTTGTATAATAGAGCTAAACTGGGGATGAAAATGTTTACTACGCATTAGCTGTATGGCATGCCATGATTTGAGTTGCTGGAATTATTGTTGTTTGCAGCCTGCATGGACTTTAGCTTCCATTAGGTTGTGAATTTGGGTCTCTCAAGCTTTCACTCCATGCTGTTTCTGTTATGTTTTAAGACCCCTTCACTTAAGTATATGTACCATTCGTGTACTTGTTCAATTAAGGATATAATCTTTATTTGCCGCCAACAAAAAAAAAAGGAACTTTGCTATAGAAAAGCTTTACCACATGGGAAAATAACTAATTTTGTAAGTAATGAAACTCACTTTTATTTTTCGACCAAAAAAAGTCGCTTTTATTTAGTTATTGCTAAAACGTATTACTAGTTTGCAAATTTGCAAATTTCATTTCATACTGAACTAAATTAATTTATTGAAGGTTAGTTTCTATATATGTTTTTTTTTTTCAAAATATCCCCTTTATAGATTATATGAATTTAAACTCCATAAGAGATATAATTTGAGTCTCAACAAATTTCATGAAAGAAAAAATTGTGCAAAAAGTCTATTTATTACACGGCGGTGAATTCAATCCTAATTTTTTTAAAAAAAAAATTAGCCAATTTAGTCTTACAACTTTAATGATGTGACAATATAATCCTTTTGGGCAATAATTATCCTGCCGTAAAATATATAAGGTCGGCTTGAGAGTGATGAGTAGGCAATCATAAAAAGTAAGTGAAGAGGTATATCTGAGAATTACTTTTCCATTGAACCATCTCAAATAGCTATGAATGAAAACCAGCCAAAAACGCACGATTTAGATAAAGTGGGGATAAGGATACCACGGGTGTTATAACTTTGGTACAATGTTCATTTTAGTGCTATAACTTCTTCTTTTTTCAATCATTTCAATGCTACATCTATTAAAAATCATTTACTTGAGTGTTATTCGTCTTACATGACTTTTTAAAATAATATTTCAGTCAGTGGTGGCCTTATTAAAAAAAAATTAATGTCCAAGCTGGAAAAGGTTACAAATTTCAAGTCCAAATTTTAGTTCTCACGTGCCATTCCTTCTCTTGTCCTTTTTCTTGTCTTCATTGTCATCTTCTTCAATGGAGAAGTGGAATGAAGAGGAATAACCAAAATACAGAGCGAGTCGAGCTCGCCAAGCTCCGCACCTCTCGCGATTTGTCTATGGCAATCCGTTGTGTACAAGCCAAGACGTTCAGCGAAAAACTCATTCTTCCATTTCGAGTGAGAAGACGAAATAGTTGAGGAAGGAAAAACACTGAGGCCATACTCGTCTGTTCGATTATGAATCGTTTCGAGCAGTAGACAGAGAAATAAGTGAAAGACAATTGTCACAATTTTAGGTGGAGAGAAACGGAGGGAAGGAATTTGGGAAGAAGAACTGTATGCTTTTCATTCATTGTATATTTTGTGTACAAGTGAAAATATATAGTACAAAGAAGAATCAATAAAAAAGAAAGAAAATATTCTCTAATCTTGGTGTATCAAAATCTAATCCTAGATTGATCATGATCCCGATTAAATGTATCAATTATAATCAGTATAAATCTTCTGAATCTCAAGCATATCTTTCAACAACAATGATGTTGCTCTCTTGTTCCAAGATCCCTCTTTCCCTCTGCGAATCTGATTTCCAAAATCGAACTACCCAAAATTAAGGGAATGAGGACCTTTCACAATTTGGGAATGGGGCTTAAGTATAAAAAGGGGAAGTACCAAGAAGAAAAGAGGAGCGTTCCATGCCGAGAACCATGAGAAAGCCATGGAATTCCACATAGAGACGAGTGCATATCAACAAACATTCGGGCTTCCATGGCTACTCCGGTGCAGTAGATCTTCTATGGCCTCTCTGTTACTCTCTCTCTCTCTCTCTCTCTCCATTGATAGGGTCCAAACAATGTCTTTTCATGTGGTTTTTTTATTGATTAGACGTTTCTAGCGAACCACATAAGCCAATTTATAATTTTTATTGAAGGTGAACTTAACAGTTGACTATACTAGGGAGCAATTCCGTTTAAACTAGAGCTGCGCCTCTTGTTTTGCTTCTTTTGGCTTCCGTAGTCAATGGAAAATTTGCTCAAATAAAAGTTACTTATTCATTATCATCGTATATGGTCGCACAACATGCAAGATGCAGCCACAGGCTCTTACATTTTTACAATAACCGTACGTCAATTTACACGTCGACTTGTTTTGATAATACGTCGTTAGCTTGAAGAGGAACATATTCGTCCAAAAGCAGTGCCGACTTGTTGATGTTCTCGTCGTGGTACGACTTGCACACAAAGTAGATCACGGTTTGCGCGACGAGGCTGATGAGAGTCGACGCGAGGAAAAGCAAGAAAGAAAGAGTGGCAATTCCGAACCTTAAGAACCCGAATTCGTATCCATTGGCCATAAAGATGCGGAGCACTGTATGGATTGCAACGGGCACAATGGTTAGCAAGAGGCTGATAGCTATTGAGATCCCCGTCTTCCCCTTGACCAGGTTCTTGCTCTTGAACATGGCCTGAATGCCATAGATGTTCTCTAGCACTGAAATCACACCTGCCAATTGCCAAATGACATTGATGTACACCAACCCAAAGAGGGATAAGATGAGGAGGATGAAACCTAGGGTTAGTTTAATGGCAGGAGAGTGAAGAAGATCCAACAAGAAATAGCAGATTAGGATAGTCACGGTGGTACAGATGCTGTAGACAATGGTAGCAAGAAAAGCCCATAAGTTTGTGACCATGAGCCTCTTCCACACCTTTGGGACGACGCTGATTGCTCTCCCAAAAGTGATGGGTCTCGAGGTGTACACGCATGCGACAGTGTACACGACTGTGGACATGGAAAGAAGAGAAAACATTAGAACAAGGATGCAGTAGGCCACCCTGGAGAGACTGAGCTCAATTCTGTCCGAGGTCACAAGGTTGGAGAGCATCTTGTATTTGGGAGTGCCGGCTTGGGCGTGGTTGAGTGCACTCTGATCCTGCTGGATCTTTGCCATGAGGAAGTCAGAAGTCTCGGTGTAAGCCAAGAAGGTGAAGGAAAGAGGGACGAGGAGGGCAAGCGTGATTTGGCTGAAGATCTTCCTCCATGTGAAGATGAGCTTGATGGATTCCTTGATGATGCCACAGAAACCAAGAAGTTGCATCTCCTCTTGCTCTCGATCCATCCTCTAATTTCGGAAATTTGGGGAGCTTTAAGACTGAGGGTGAACACAGTTTTTAGGTATCAATTCATTGTCTAAGCGAACTTATATAGAGATGAGAGTACTGTATTCCTAAAGAAAAATATAGGAATTATTGCATTAAAAGCAATCAGACTTTAAAATAATGTAATTATCATGCTGACGGCGTTCTCTTTCTATATATATATATATATATATATATATATATATATATATATATATATATATCAATATTCGTTTCCTATCAATTTAAGGGATAAATTGATTTGAATCTTCGCAACCGTTCATTTTTTTTTTGGTGTCTCGTGTTACGATCTATGGAAGAGATTAGCACTTTGAGTTTAACGTCAATTGAATATAAAGCCGTCTTCAGAAGAGACGATTCTATCCATTGGCACTCCGTATGCCCAACAATTGGAATGCAAGTGTGCGATCTTTTTGTTGGGGATTGTTGGGGGTGAAAAGGAAGGTTGGGCATGCATTGCTATTTGGAAGAGAAATGGCAAATCCGGCTAGTGAAGGTACCAACGTCAATCTAAAGAAAACAAAGTGTTTGTCTAGACTGAATCTCCGGTCAAAATGACTGTTGATGACTCAAGAGATTAGCTAATTAGATGGATCATAACGTCAGCCATAGGATCATGAAAGATACATTCGGCCAATCCTATGGATACCTCTACTTTTAGGTAACTTCTCCCTAATATTATTGAAAATAATTATAATGACGATACGGCAAAGGAGACATTATTTAAAAGTCAACGGATTGCTCGATAGGCATGCCGTGGATCATGTGCATACATATGTGATCATAACGTCAGCCATAGGATCATGGCTGACGTTATTTAGAAGTCAACGGATTGCTCAAAGCATGCCATGGATCTTTGACGGTGCCAAAGAAAACAAGAAATTGCCTCTTCCCTTGCTCTCCATCCATTTTCTAATGTCTCGAATATGTGGAGCTTCAAGACTGAGGGTGTTATAGATAGTACATAGTTGTTGGACATTGATGATTCGTCTAAGTGAACTTATATATACATGAGAGCCTTGTATTCATAGAGACAAGGAATGAATTGATGCATACAAAACAAAGCAATTAAACTTTAACATTATGTGATTATCATGCTGATGGCATTGTAATTGTGCTATGTTTGAAACTACAAAAATCGCGAAATCAATCATTAGTTTCCTCTCAATTTAAGGGTACATTTATTTCATAGAAAACATTTTTCGGGAAAACATTTTCATCATTTTTTGGCGTTTGGTTTGCTTAGGATAATGAGTTAACAAAAAATGTTTTCCTAGTCAATGGAAAAACAAAAAAATGCTTTCCTACTAAAACTTACATTTAGGAAAGCAATTTCCCCTTTGAAGAAAACGGAAAACATTTTCTTAATAGTCTTAAGGTCCATGGTTAATGACAAGTTTATTCTTATAAAAATAATTTTAAAAAAATCGTAAAATTTTTTTAAAAAATTATTATTAGTTCTTTTCTTTTCTTTTTCCTTTTCTTTCTTTTCCTTTCTCCCTCTTCCCTATTCTTCCTCCATTGGCCACATGCCTTGGCAACTAACAATAGTCTGATAATCGACCAAGACATAGGCTAGCAAGCTCAAGGCTCGACCAATCCAAGTGAACTTGAGCTCTGTTGAGGCCAATGAGCTTGCGGTTTGGTAGATCTTGGCGAGGTGGAACTTGCCTGTAGCCATCACCAGTCGGTAGCAACAAAGAAAGGGAGAAAAAGAAAAGGAAAGAAAAGAAAAAAAGGGAAGAGAAAGAGACGGAAGAAAATTAAAAATTCATTTTTTTAAAGAAGATAAAAATAAAATAATTAAAAATTCGAATTTATTTAAAAAATTAAAAATTAGAAAATTAAAAAATTCGAACATTTTTTTTTTAAATAAAGTTACGAGATTGAAATTATTTTTCAATAATATCCAAACATCGAAAAACGTTTTCGATCATTTATCACCGAACAAAAAAAAACTAATCGTATTTATCAAAAAGCATTTTTCTACATCTTTGAATTTTTCACAAAACAAACGCATTTGAATTAAATTGACTTGATTCTTTGCACCCATCATTTCGTTTCTAGTGTCGTGTTCTGATTCCAAAAATTGGAACGTATCTACGTGATCTTAGAATAGCTATGGCATTTCTGTCTGGGAAGAGAAGCGACGAATCCTGCAGGCGAAGGTACCAAAGTAATGAGAGCAACGAAGTCCTTTTCAAGTGACTTTGTGCATGCAAGTAAGTCAACGCTGTCGCGTGCTTATGGCCGATTGCCAAGGCGTGACAAGTGACGGAGGAAAAAGGTTAAAAAACATTCACAAAATTCACAAAACAATAAAAAATTTAAAATGCAAAAAATTGTTCATAGTAATATCGATCGTACCATATAAGATGAGCTTGATGGATTCCTCGATGATGCCACAGAAACCAAGAAGTTGCATCTCCTCTTGCTCTCGATCCATCCTCTAATTTCGGAAATTTGGGGAGCTTCAAGACTGAGGGTGAACACAGTTTTTAGGTGTCAATTCATTGTCTAAGCGAACTTATATAGAGATGAGAGTACTGTATTCCTAAAGAAAAAGATAGGAATTATTCAATTAAAAGCAATCACACTTTAAAATGATGTAATTATCATGCTGACGGCATTCTCTTTCTATTGTATTTAACTATATTTATATATCAATATTAGTTTCCTACCAATTTAAGGGATAAATTGGCTTGAATCTTCGCAACCGTTCATTTCTTTTGGTGTCTCGTGTTATGATCTATGGAAGAGATTAGCACTTTGAGTTTAACGTCAATTGAATATAAAGCCGTCTTCAGAAGAGACGATTCTATTCAATGGCACTCCGTATGCCCAACAATTGGAATGCAAGTGTGCGATCTTTTTGTTGGCCCCTGAGGCCACCGGGGGATCATAACGTCAGCCATAGGATCATGAAAGATACATTCAGCCAATCCTATGGATACCTCTACTTTTAGGTAACTTCTCCCTAATATTATTGAAAATAATTATAATGGCGATACGGCAAAGGAGACATTATTTAAAAGTCAACGGATTGCTGGATAAGCATGCCATGGATCATGTGCATACATATGTGATCATAACGTCAGCCATAGGATCATGGCTGACGTTATTTAGAAGTCAACGGATTGCTCAAAGCATGCCATCGATCTTTGACGGTGTCAAAGAAAACAAGAAATTGCCTCTTCTCTTGCTCTCGATCCATTTTTTAATGTCTCGGATATGTGGAGCTTCAAGACTGAGGGTGTTATAGATGGTACATAGTTGTTGGACATTGATGATTCGTCTAAGTGAACTTATATATACATGAGAGCCTTGTATTCATAGAGACAAGGAATGAATTAATGCATACAAAACAAAGCAATTAAACTTTAACATTATGTGATTATCATGCTGATGGCATTGTAATTGTGCTATGTTTGAAACTATAAAAATCGCGAAATCAATCATTAGTTTCCTCTCAATTTAAGGGTACATTTATTTCACAGAAAACATTTTTAAGGAAAACATTTTCATCATTTTTCGGCGTTTGGTTTGCTGAGGATAATGAGTTAACAAAAAATGTTTTCCTAGTCAATGGAAAAACAAAAAATGCTTTCCTACTAAAACTTACATTTAGGAAAGCGATTTCCCCTTTGAAGAAAATGTAAAACATTTTCTTACTAGTCTTAGGTCCATGGTTAATGACAAGTTTATTCTTATAAATTTTTTTTTTATAAAAATCGTAAAAATTTAATTTTTTTATTATTAGTTATTTTCTTTTCTTTTTTCTTTTCTTTCTTTTCCTTTCTCCTTCTTCCCTATTCTTCATCCATTGGCCACATGCCTTGGCAACTAACGACAGCCCAATAATCGGCCAAGATATAGGCTAGCAAGCTCAAGGCTTGACCAATCCAAGTGAACCCGAGCTCGCCAACCCGAGCTTTGTTGAAGCAAGCGAGCTTGCGACTTGGTCGATCTTGGCGAGGTGGAACTTGCCTGTAGCCATCACCAATCGGTAGTGACAAAGAAAGGGAGAAAAAGAAAAGGAAAGAAAATAAAAAAAGAAAGAGAAAGAAGAAAATTAAAAAATCAATTTTTTGAAAAAAGAAGATAAAAATAAAAAAGAGAAAATAAAATAATTAAAAATTCGAATTTATTTTAAAAATAAAAAATATTACAATTAAAAAATTCGAACATTTTTTTTAAAATTAAAGTTACGAGATTGTAATCATTTTTCAATAATATCCAAACATCGAAAAACATTTTCAATCATATATTACCAAACAAACAAAAAACTAATCGTATTTATTAAAAAGTATTTTTTTACGTCATTAAATTTTTCACAAAACAAATGCATTTGAAGTAGATTGACTTGATTCTTCGCACCCATCATTTCGTTTTTAGTGTCCTGTTCTGATTCCAAAAATTGGAACGTATCTACGTGATCTTGGAGGCTGCGACTTGGGGGAAAGACAAATAGCTATGGCATTTCTGTCTGGGAAGAGAAGCGACAAATCCTGCTGGCGAAGGTACCAAAGTAATGAGAGCAACGAAGTCCTTTTCAAGTGACGGAGGATAATGACTAAATCGGCGTTTGTATAATTATTTATGTTTTTTTTTTATAAAAAAAATTCTTGATGAATTTGCTATGTGCCTGTATAATAGAACTAAATAGGGGATGAAAATGATTACTACGCATCAGTTGTATGGCATGCCATGATTTGAGTTGCTGGAATTATTGTTGTTTGCAGCCTGCATGGACTTTAGCTTCCATTAGGTTGTGAATTTGGGTCTCTCAAGCTTTCACTCCATGCTGTTTCTGTTATGTTTCAAGACCCCTCCATTTACGTATCTGTACCATTCGTGTACTTGTTCAATTAAGGATATAATCTTTATTTGCCGCCAAAAAAAGAAAAAAAGAAAAAGAAAGGAACTTTGCTATAGAAAAGCTTTACCAAATGGGAAAATAACTAATTTTGTAAGTAATGAAACTCACTTTTATTTTTCGACCAAAAAAAAGTTGCTTTTATTTAGTTATTGCTAAAACGTATTACTAGTTTGCAAATTTGCAAATTTCATTTCATACTGACTAAATTAATTTCTTGAAGGTTAGTTTCTATATTTTTTTTTTTCAAAATATCCCCTTTATAGATTATAATAATTTAAACTCCATAAGAGATATAACTTGAGTCTCAACAAATTTCACGAAAGAAAAAATTGTGCAAAAAGTCCTATATTTATTACACGGCGATGAATTCAATCCTAATTTTTTTTAAAAATTTAGCCAATTTAGTCCTACAACTTTAACGATGTGACAATAAAATCCTTCTAGCCAATAATTATCTTGCTATAAAATTTATAAGGTCGGCTTGAGGGTGATGAGTTGGCAATCATAAAAAGTAAGTGAAGAGGTATATCTGAGAATTACTTTTCCATTGAACTATCTCAAATAGCTATGAATGAAAACCAGCCAAAATGCACGATTTAGACAAAGTGGGGATAAGGATACCACAGGTATTATAACTTTGATACAATAATCACTTTAGTGCTATAACTTCTTCCTCTTTCGATCATTTCAATGTTACATCTATTAAAAATCATTTACTTGAGTGTTATTCATCTTACATGACTTTTTAAAATAATATTTCAGTCAGTGGTGGCCTTATTAAAAAAAAAATCATGTCCAAGCTGGAAAAGGTTACAAATTTCAAGTCCAAATTTTAGTTCTCACGTGCCATTCCTTCTCCTGTCCTTTTTATTGTCTTCATTGTCATCTTCTTCCTTGGAGAAGTGGAATGAAGAGGAATAACCAAAATACAGAGCGAGTCAAGCTCGCCAAGCTCCCCACCTTGGAGTGCGGCTTCGTCACTACGTCAATGGCGTTCTCGAAGGATATAGGTCTAGAATCAACTGCGACCCAAGCCCGTTGATGTGGGGCCTCCCATATAGGGGTATTCCATAAAAAGTACGTCCAGCTCAACAGCTCAGGATGGGTTCACATTAACCAACACACAACAATTCAAGGTCGGCCCAAGATACCATGCATTTCACTCATATGCCTTGATTAAAATAGTAATCCTGGCATATTTCCTTCATATTAAAAACATCCAAGTAGTTGTGCGATAAGAAGCACGGACACTCTCCGGAAGCCTTCGTGTCGTGTCCGACACTCCGACACGTTCCCACACGCGGTCAACGAGTGTCGGGAAATCCGACACGTGGTCAACTCTAATAGAACTAGTACGAGCACCTAGAGGGGGTGAATAGGTGATTAAGATGATTTTATAAAACGTAACAGAATATATAGACTTTTTTATTGGATGATGGACTTAAGAGATTCAAAACAACAATCGATGTATGAGAATGCAATGTAAAGTAAAAGGATTAGGGATAGAGAATCAAGACTCCAAGTTTATAGTGGTTCGGCTTAGACCAAGCCTACGTCCACTTTCCCGCACGGACAGCCCACTGGCTGGATTTCACTAAGAATCAAAAAGAGAATTTACAATCTCACGCCCTTGATTCCACAGTGTAGAGACTCTACTACACTTCCTCAAGGTCTCACCAAAATTCAGTCTCTCTTTTGATTACAAGTATAGCTCGAAGAATAAGATCACAAAAGAACAAAGAGATTCGGACTTTGAAATTCTTCTATCTGGCACTCTTGAACAACTTGAGCGTCTCCCTTAAATACTTCTTCATGCCTTCATTACCGTTGGCACCTTCCAAAGAAGTTCTTCCAATCAACCTGCTGGACATAATCAATTAGAGAGATCTCGAGCTCCTCAAGGAAAATGACGATAGCCCAACAATCATGCTCTCGCCCATACAATCAGGATCTCGATTTCCAAAAGTAGAATCTTCCAAGTATAAATTGTGGATCTAGAGAATCTAGATTATTCGAATACGAATAAAAGATCTTGAAATACTAATTCCAGTCGTAAGATATTCCATAACCGTTAGAATCAAAACCATACTTGAATTGATCAGAATAGGACTTTAACTTCGTCGGTCTGGAAACTGTCCATGAGAGTAGACTTTGAAACTTGAGTCTGGAGGTCTTCAGACTTTGTCAATAAAGTCTTGCAAGTTTTCAGACTAGACTGATGGAAACGTTTTGTCGACTTCAAAATACCTTAAGAGGATTTCTCTAACAATCTCTCCATTTTTTATGGTGACAAAACTTTCCTGCAGATTTGGATACTATCGCCCTGCAATACAACATTTAAGCTAGCAAAGATATCTCATAATAGGTTAGGATAAAGATAATGACAAATCTGCATCCACAGAAAACAAGTTAGTCCTGTACATATATTTATCAGTTATGTTTATCTAAATCAATAGCATTGCTTAAAGTACTGCAATAATAAGCAAGCAATCCAAAGTTCAAGTCAGTCCAATAATCCAAACAAAAGATAAAGTCAATCACAACCACATCAATATATTGAAAATTATCCAAAGTAAGTTCAAAAGTTGAAAGTTGAAAATCTGCAAAACTTCTCCCCCTTTTTGTCAGCATAAAAAGGTGAAAAAGTCAAGATGTTCTAGGAATGCGAACGAGCTGAAAATCTCCCATTGACTTGACAGTGTCCTCCAGCTTCTTCAAATCCTCCTGCAGTTGTGCTAGAGCCGTGCCTTTGGCAGTTGCCTAAATCTGAAGATGAATATTTCAAATTTGATCTTGCAAAGAGATGGACATGGCACGATTCTCATTCTGCAGAGTTTGAAATTCGCATCCTAATGCATAGACCTGGCATTTAAGTGCCAAAAGAATTTCAAGCAATCTTCCAAAGTCTCCTGATTTTTCAGTCTGTGTGCTTGCTTCAGCATGGTCAGATTGTGGAGTGAAGCCAGTTGAGCGAACATCAACAGGAAGATCAACATTTGGAGATGATGCCTCAAGGTCTTCTTTAGGAAATTGAGAGGCATAGACATCCTCTGCACCAGCAGGAGAACGACTGACACTGGCACTTGTAAAAGTTAAAAGAGGAATACTTTCTCTAGGAACATCTCCCCCTGTTTCAGTGCCTTCTGGTGGAGAGAAGTATTCTTCTTGCTGAGATGCTTCTTCAGTGTCATGATGTTCTTGAGCCTCCTTTTCTGCTGGAGAATCTCCACGACCTTCTTCTTCGGGTTGTTCTTCTGTCTGCTTCTGTGAGTCTGCTCTTGCTGTGTCTTCTTCTTCTCCTTTCCTCAAAGATTCCTTCTCCTGATTCCCTTTCTCAATCTCTCCTCCGACTTGATGTTCTTGTTCTGCTGACTCAAGAACAAGATGCTGGGAAACAAAAGCAAAGAAAGGAATGTTGTCCTCATCATCTTCATCTTGTAAGATGATTGCTCGCCTTCTCTTGATAGGACCAGTCATGGGATCTTTTCCTTTTCCTTTCGCAGCAGCAGAGTCTTGTCTGGCTTTGACAGGGGTTTTCTCCTTGAATCGCTCTAGCTTCTTACTGAGTTCTTTCAGACACATCTTTGTAATCATTTTCAACCCTATTACCATTTGATCAATGGTTCTCGCACACAGAATTTTGGGAGGCTGAATATTCAGATGTCTGAATAAACGAGAGATGAGAGCAGAATAAGGAAGTTTGCCCTTGTCCTTAGCCATGGACCTATACATGTGAAACATGATGGTGTGAGGCAAGGAAAACTTATGACCGATCTTGATGGCATACATCAATTTTGCTTCAGAATTTGAGACATCTGTCTTTGATGTTGACTTGGGTCTGAGACAGTTAATCACAATTTTATGAAGCAGAATGTTTAATGCACTCATCCTCAGATACGAGAGGCGTCCTTCTGCGATTCTATCTTTTGCAAGCTCCAAGGTTGCATGGCTAACGGACACCGAAATAGATTGGAAAGCTCCTCTTTCCACACCAATAACGTCAGCAAGAGTATCTACGTCAACCACATACTCCTTATCTCTCACGCTGAATGAAAAACTGTTCGCATCAAGAAAACTACGATTCGAATAAAAATATGCGATCAGTTCAGAATGAGCAGTCTTTATCTCAGTACAGAATCGATCAAGTTGAAGTTTCTCAAACTTCTCTCTCAGATTGATGTTTAACAGATCGAGAAAATCAAAGTCCACAGTTCTTGGGTTCATAACCCCACGCTTCAGCAATTTAGAATAAACCTTTTTATGGTCCTCCGACCAAAATAATTCTTCCCTCTTTCCTCGAAGATTTGCAGCCGCACCCATTCTTGGCTTAAAATGCATTAACATTTTTTCATCATTGTCTTTCCCTTCAAGCTGATTTACACCACCAAATCGTGGATCACTTGGAAAGTTAGCGAAAGTCTTTGCCGCTGTTCCAACAAGAACAACACCCGAACGTTCCATCACACTTAGAAAATGAGTCTCATTCTTATAGCCATTTTCTTTTAGAAACTCATAAATAAACGTCATTGCAGAACCCCCTTCTTTCAGAGCAGAGTAAAGCCTGTAAGTAAATGCTGGCTTAAGAGATCTTACTGGATCTATATCGTCGATGATGTTTTCCTCTACAAGTTGAGGATCACGATCATGTGATCTAGCAGGAGAGGAAGTGCGCGGTTGAGAATGTTGATGCACCTGTCCACTTGGAGAGTTTCCTTCTTCGGTAAGATCGAAGTGCGTAGGCCCCTCACGCAAACCTTGTGGTCCCCTGCTTGCAATTCTCGATGACTTTCTTTGATGCGACATTGTCACTGTCTTTGAGAGAATTTTCACACTCGTATCGCGAGAAGGTAAGAGCTTTAAGAGTTGAACTTCGAAAGAAAGTTTTAGAGAGTGAAAATTTGTGCTCCAGGGTTTTTAGGTAAAAAGAGAAGAGGAAGAGGAACTATATAAAAGGCAATCGATACGGGGTATTTGAAACATCACAAAAAGGAAAAAAATAAATATGCATTTTCAAAATTACTGCCTTTTTAAAATGGATAACCATCTTTTTCAAAAAAATAACTGCCTTAATAATATCAATTAGAGATTAACAAGCGGTCTTACCTTTTCGATATGTCAGTTTAAACGAGTAAAAGTACTATAATTGAAATAACTTACAGTCGTAACCTTTGGTTTTCTGAGTCTGAAATTTTGAGTCTGATTCTTTTCAGATTTAGTTCCTGAGTCTGAGCTTTATCAGTCTTTAAGAGATAAAATTTTAAGTCTTGAACGAATAGACTCAAATAAACTTTTCTCAAGCGGCTTTGTGAAAATGTCTGCCAGTTGATTCTTTGAGTCGATAAACTGTATCAAGACTTCTCCATTTTGAACATGATCTCTAATAAAATGATGTCGAATCTCTATATCTCTTTGCTCTTGAGTGAAGAATTGGATTCTTTGTAAGATTGATTGCACTGGTATTGTCACATTTGATCTCGGTACAAGAGTCTTCGAACCAAACTCTCATAGTTGTTGTTTTATCCAAAGTATTTGAGAACAGCAACTTCCAAGAGCTACATATTCTGCTTCAGCTGTTGAAAGAGCTATGGTACTTTGCTTCCTTGAAAACCAAGATACTGCCCTGTTACCAAGTAATTAACAAGTGCTGGAAGTGCTCTTTCTATCAACTCTGCAACCTACAAGATCTGCGTCTGAATATCCAAGAAGAGTAAAGTCTCATTCTTTGGGATACCATAGACCAAGCTTAGCAATAGTTGCAACATATTTAATGATACGTTTTGCAGCACTTAGATGAGATTCTTTAGGATCCGATTGAAACCTAGCACAAATGCAAACACTAAATAATATGTCAAGTCTTGATGCAGTAAGATAAATAAGTGAACCAATGATACTCCTGTATAGTTTTTGGTCGACTTTCTTTCCTCCTTCATCTTTGTCTAGCTCCGAAGAATTTGACATTGGTATGTCAGTCTTTTTGCAATTCTCCAAACCGAACTTTTTAACAAGTACTTTTGCATATTTTTCTTGATGAATAAAGATTCCTTCTTTCGATTGTTTCACTTGTAAACCAAGGAAGAAGGCTAGTTCACCCATCATGCTCATCTCGAATTCATCCTGCATAGACTTGGAAAATTTCTTGCACAAAGTCTCATTAGATGATCCAAATATAATATCATCAATATAAATTTGAACAAGTAAAAAGCTTTTACCTTCCTTTTTAATAAATAATGTAGTATCTACCTTTCCTTTAATGAAACCACTTTGAATTAAAAAGTTACTTAACATTTCATACCAAGCTTGAGGAGCTTGTTTTAATCCATATAAAGCCTTTTTCAATCTAAACACTGAGTCTGGTTTCTTTGAATCTTCAAATCCAGGAGGTCGTTCCACATAGACTTCTTCTTGGATAAATCCATTCAGGAATGCGCTTTTGACGTCCATTTGGATTAACCTGAAATTCTTATAGCATGCAAAAGCAAGTAATAATCTAATTACTTCTAACCTTGCTACAGGAGCGTAAGTCTCATCATAGTCTATCCCTTCTTCTTGCGTGTATCCTTTAGCCACGAGTCTTGCTTTGTTTATTGTCACTTTGCCTTTTTCATTGACTTTGTTCCTGAAAACCCATTTAGCTCCAATAACAGACTTACCTTTTGGTTTAGGAGTTAATTCCCAAACATCGTTAATGCTGAATTGCCTGAGTTCTTCTTGCATTGCTTCAATCTAGCTTTCATCAACTAAGGCTTCTTCTATATTTTTGGGTTCTATTTCAGATATAAGCGCCACAGCACTAGACTCTTCTCACCTTTTGGATCTTGTGTGAATTCCTTCATTAACGTTTCCAATAATGAGTTCTTCAGGATGACTAGACTTGTGCTTCCAGTTATTTGTCAGTCTGATAGGTTGTTGATCTTTTTCTTGAGTTGATTCTTCATCAACAACTTGTTGTATTGCTTTTGTATTTTGAAATGTTTCAAGGAAGGTAGACCTTGTGGAGTCAGGAGCAGATTCTGATTCTTCAGTCTGATTTGGCTAAATTTGTGGAGTCTTAAAATTTGACGTTAATTGATTCTTCCACAATCGGAGTCTTCTTGTTGAATACTCTGTAGGCTTTGCTTGCAATTGAGTACCCAAGAAAGAATCCTTCATCCGATTTTTCTTCAAACTTACCAACTCGATCATTTGCATTTTTCAGGATAAAGCATTTACAACCAAATACTTGAAAATATGAAACAATTGGTTTCTTACCTTTAAAAATTTTGTAAGGAGTTTTCTCAAGAATTGGCCATAAAAATACTCTGTTAATAATATAGCAAGCAGTAGAAACAACTTCAACCCAAAACCGTGAAGAAATATTACTTTCAATTAAAAGAGTCATTGCCATTTCTTGTAAAGATCTATTCTTCCTTTCCATAACCCCATTATGTTATGGTGTATATGGAGAGGAGAATTTATGCTGAAAACCATATTCATCACAAAATTTAGCAAAGTCTTGATTTTCAAACTCACCTCCATGGTCTGTACGAATGCTTGAAATAGTGTGACATTTTTCATTCTGCACTTTCTTAGCAAATTTTGAAAAATGAGAGAAAGTCTCAGATTTACTTGCAAGAAAGTAGACCCAAGTAAATCGTGAATAATCATCCACTATTACTAGGCAAAACCTTTTTCCACCAATGCTTTGAGTTATTGTGGGTCCAAAAAGATCCATATGTAAAAGCTGCAGTACACGATTAGTGAAAACTTTATTTATTGATTTAAAAGAATTTCTAACTTGTTTTCCCAATACGCATGGTGTGCATAGATCAGACTTTAGGTAATTGAGAATAGGTAATCCTCGAACAAACTTCTTAGAAGAGATTTTGGCAATTTGCTTCATGTTGATATGGCCAAGCTTTCTGTGCCATAGATTAGCTTCATCTTGAATTGATATTAAGCATTGTGATATTTCTTCATTCACATCAAGAAGATAGATATTCCCATGTCTACGTCCAGTAAAAGATTGAGAGAAGTCTTTACTGATTCCTGAGCACATTCCTTCCTGGAAGTTGATCTTGAATCCAGTATCGCACAATTGGCTTATGCAGAGCAAATTGTAATTTAATCCTTCCACCAAGGAGACGTTATTGATTGATAGACTTCCAATTTTTACTGTACCGTGACCAATAATCCTTCCTTTGTTGTTATCATCAAAAGAAACTTTTCCTCCATCTATCTAGACAAGTTTTATGAAGCAACCTGAATCTCCTGTCATATGTCTTGAGCAGCCACTGTCTAAATACTATTTAATCTTCCTTTTGATAGTGACCTGCAATTAAGAGAAAATTCAAGCTTTCTTTGGTACCCATATCATCTTGGGTCCAGTTGAGTTAGAGCAATAAACAATCTTTGCCCAATCCCTTTTAACAGGTCTCCAAACCAAAGGGCATTCTTTCTCAAAATGTTCTGAGCTTTGGCACTTTGAACATTTTAGAGCATTTTGGCCAACATGTTTTACAAAGATTTTCTGAAAATGATTTTTATAAACAACTTTTGTTGGTCTTTGTTTGATTCTTTCATTCACCTTTGGAAAATCAATTAGTGGAATAGTTTCAGAAGTCATACCGAGACCTAATTTGTCAAAGTAGGGTCTTTGTATTGAAAGAATCTTATCCAATTTTTCAGAACCATTTGAAAACCTTTTTGAGATGTTTGAAATATCATTTTTCAAATGAGTATTTTCTTTGGAAACAGAGTCTGAGTTTTCTTTCAAAATAGTAAAGTTCTTATCTAAATTTTCAAACTTTTCTTTCCAAAATTGCTCATGTTGCTTCAATGTAGAATTCTCCCTTTTTAATTCGGAGATCCTCTTAAGAGAGGTTTTGAGACCAAGACATAGTTCATCAATATATTTCGAGACTTTGATAGGACTTTTTAGATTACTTACCTTAAGCTCACTGTCTGAGTCTATATCTGTCTCAAGGTTTGAGTTTGAATTAGATTTTGCCATTAAACAAATGTTGGCATAATCATCATCACTTTCCTCACATTCAATATCATTCCAAGTTTTTGCTTTGAGTGCCTTTCTGTATTTCTCAGCCTTTCCTTTCATTTTCCTTAACAAATGACAGTTGGGTCTGATGTGTCCCTTTTTCTTGCATTCAAAGCAAGTCACTTCTTTGTTGGAATCATCTTCCTCAGTTGATTTGTTCCGAAACCTTTGTGAGCTTTGTTTCTTCCAATTGAATTTTCTTCCCTTTCTGTTCAGCTTTCTGAATCTTTTTATCATGTGTCAGTTCTTCATCATCTAGATCTTCTTTGGAGTCTGTAGCATCAGAATAGTCATTAGACTTTAAGGCAATAGACTTCTTACCTTTTGAATCTTCTTCTTCGTTGGTGTGCTCTACTTCGTAAGACTGAAGAGTTCCAATCAATTCGTCTACAGAGAGTGGTGCAATCCTTTGTGTTTCCCTTATCGAAGTCTTTATATAATTCCAGCCCTTAGAGAGTCCACGCAGCAATTTGTTGACCTTCATATGTCCTGAGATTGGATGTCCCTGATATTCTAGACCATTAACAATTTCAGTAAAACGGCTAAACATGTCAGTTATTGATTCTCCTAATCTCATCTTGAAAACTTCATATTGTCCCAAAAAAATATTGATCCTTGTCTTTTTCACTCGATCAGTTCCTTCATAGGTAATGTGTAGCCTATCCCAGACTTTTTTTGCTGTATCACAAGAGGATATTCTGTTATACTCAGTAGGAGATAAAGCACAATATAAAGAATAAATAGCTTTAGCATCAAGAGTTTGTCTCTTGGTTATTTCTTCTTAAGTCATCTTGATAGAAGTAGCAACTTCTTTTCCTCTCTTTGATTCTGATGCAGCAGTAGGAATGATTCTTTTTTCTACTACTTCCCATTCCAAGGGATCTTTCAATCGTAGGAATGCTTTCATTTTGTTTTTCCATATGTTGTAGTCTTTTCCATCAAAGTATGGAGGTCTGGTGTTGCTTTGACCTTCAACCAACCCTGTAGGCAACATACTAGCCATAGATCTTTAACTCAGAAGTAAAAACACTTCTAATAAATGAGTACACAAGCTTCGATACCAATTGATAGAACTAGTACGAGCACCTAGAGGGGGGTGAATAGGTGATTAAGATGATTTTATAAAACGTAACAGAATATATAGACTTTTTATTGGATGATGGACTTAAGAGATTCAAAACAATAATCGATGTATGAGAATGCAATGTAAAGTAAAAAGATTAGGGATAGAGAATCAAGATTCCAAGTTTATAGTGGTTCGGCTTAGACCAAGCCTACGTCCACTCTCCCGCACGGACAGCCCACTGGCTGGATTTCACTAAGAATTAAAAAGAGAATTTACAGTCTCACGCCCTTGATTCCACAGTGTAGAGACTCTACTACACTTCCTCAAGGTCTCACCAAAATTTAGTCTCTCTTTTGATTACAAGTATAGCTCGAAGAATAAGATCACAAAAGAACAAAGAGATTCAGATTTTGAAATTCTTCTATCTGGCACTCTTGAACAACTTGAGCGTCTCCCTTTAATACTTATTCATGCATTCATTACCGTTGGCACCTTCCAAAGAAGTTCTTCCAATCAACCCGTTAGACAGAATATATTAGAGAGATCTCGAGCTCCTCAAGGAAAATGACAATAGCCCAACAATCCTGCTCGCCCATACAATCAGGATCTCGATTTCCAAAAGTAGAACCTTCCAAGTATAAATTGCGGATCTAGAGAATCTAGATTATTCGAATACGAATAAAAGATCTTGAAGTGCTAATTCCAGTCGTGAGATATTCCATAACCGTTAGAATCAAAACCATACTTGAATTAATCAGAATAGGACTTTAACTTCGTCGGTCTGGAAATTGTCCATGAGAGTAGACTTTGAAACTTGAGTCTGGAGGTCTTCAAACTTTGTCAATAGAGTCTTGCAAGTCTTCAGACTAGACTGATGGAAACGTTTTGTCGACTTCAAAATACCTTAAGAGGATTTCTCTAACAAACTCTTCCCGACACGTGAGTCTGAAATTCCGACACATGATTCTGACACGCACATGGCCGATTTTAAAAATTTTCAATACTTGAGGGGTCAATATATATATATATATATATATATATATATGAAAAAATAAAAAAAAATAACAAAAATAAAGGGGAAAGAATAAAATTATCACTTTCAAGTTCCTTACTTATAAGTTTTGACATTCCCGTGAGTGACGATGAAAAGCCCATCTTCTCGCCGGCGTCACTTCGCCGCTCCCGCAGACTTGAAGTTGTGATTTTTTATTTTTTTTTTGCTTCTTTCCGCCTTTTGCAGGCATCACCTGTAAGTTATCTCTTTCGGTCTATGTCATTATCTTGTGAGTTATCTTTTATATTTTCCATGGCGAATTTAATTATTTCCTTTTCTTTTGGTCATACTTCGGGAGTTCTTGTTCTAGATTTTCATTTTTCTCAAACCTTTTTTTGCAAAGGAGCTCCAAGCCAATCTATATCATGAACTCTAAACACTATCTGGCACTATAACAAATCTCACTAATTTCCGACAAGTGTAAAAAAATATGACACGTTCCTTCAAATTTACTCTTTTGTATTTGCAATTTTTGAATTTCTTCATCAATCTTTGTTAAATTAAAACAATGAATGATATTAACAAATGTTGAATTAATATTTTTAGCATAGATTGATTATCTGCTCTTTTTGTTATTTATTTTTGCATTTATATATAAAAATATATATTTAATATATCACGTGTCGGAATTCTCTATTTTTTTTAGAACTAACATGTCGACGTGTCGTGTTGTGTCGCGTGTCGCGTGTCCGTGTCGATGCTACATAGGTCGTGCGTGGGTACACGTCATTTCGAACCAGAAAGCCAATATATTCCTTTTTCAAACCCCATTGTTTGATATTATACATAAAATCTATTTTCGGTGCCAAAACCCGACACTTGGGATTTTCTGAATAGAATCCATATTTTTCACAATCAACACTCAATTTGCAATATCCAATCATCAAATTCATAATCTGACTACACAACAACGATCAGCGCGAAATTCTGAGAATTTAGGATTCCAAAATAATTTTCGGAATTTAATAAATAATTAAATTTATTCTGAAAATTAATTAAATAATAATATCCATATTTTTCACAATCCACACTCAATTTATAATATCCAACCATCAATTTCAAAATCTGAATACACAGCAGCGATCAACGCGAAATTCTGAGAATTTCGAGTCCCAAAATAATTTTTGGAATTTAATAAATAATTAAATTTATTCCGAAATTAATTAAATAATAATATTTTAATCATTTTCGTAATATAATATTTTACTAAATAATTGAATAATTTCGAAATACATATATGATTCAAAATTATATATTTAAGTCCAATCATCATTAAACTAACATAACCAACCATTTAACTTTAATTAAACACACCATAAACTAATCACACCCCTTAATATAATCAACACCTAATTAAACTAATCTAACAACCTAAGCTTACTTAGCTTAAACTAAGAACACCCTAAGCAGCATTAACCCTTTAATCAAGGTTTAGTGAGCTAAACTCACCCGATTAACAAATCGATCGGACCAAAACGATGGGGACGTCGTGGGGATCGACTTTCCTCAAGGCGGGCCAAGCTTTCAAGGTCGGGTAGCCGGCCAAAACCGAGCTGAGATACCCACTTTTCTTGGCTGTCGTCCATTGCTGGTTGAGGCCGAGAAAGGGCTGATCCGACGCTAGCTTGGGTCGAAAATGGGCAGAGGAGCTGCAGCGGTGCCGTGAAGCCAACGGCGGGGTCTCACGGTGGCCGGAGGTGGCTAAACCACGGCCAGTGCTGGCCTACGAAGCTGTTGGAGATTCGAGCGGAGGTAGAGCAAGGCTGGCCGGAAAGCGGGCGAGCTAGCGCGTGGGCAGTGCGCGCGAGTGGGCGGAGGGGCGGCCAGTCGAGTGTGCGAGCGGGCTGCTAGTTCCACACGGTGCTTCCTCTCTCTCATTCTCTCCCAATTTCCAAGAAGAGCCAAGGAAGAAGATGATGTTGATGGGCACTTTTTTAGGGTCAATCCACACCCTACACTTGTCACAATCCTCTTCACTTTGGCCCCAACCACCATGACATAAGCTGACATCACATTCCACTAACTTCAAATCTCCCACAACAATTCTCCAATGGGTCCAATTTCTTCTTCCGCCGTGGCACACAATTTCAAAATCTTGTACATCACATTCTTCAATTCTCTTCTAATTGAACCAAATTGAAGTCCATAAAATTAGTCCAATTTCACCACATTTAAATTCACATATTTACTTGACCATAGAAATATCTTGGGTGCCAAAAGTACAACCAAAAGCGGGCCTACTAATTTCTCGAGCCAAATTAACCATACCTTGATTATTTTGCTAAAAAAACTCGGTTTGCGTGAAAAATCCTCTGAAGACGAGTCAATGTTCCTAAAATGATTTGTGACACACTAGGACTTCCAATTTCTGAATCCGATCTCAATTTCACGGTTAATTTCACTGTGGCACGATACTAGCGCGTCCTGATCTACCGGGTAGCTTTTAGAAATTTTCATGCATTTGACTTGTGGTTGATCAATTCAAGCCACAATGTACATCTTTGACATATTGATGACTCTCGGTTGTCGTGGTAATCTCAAGGTTTCAAATACAGACATAGGGTACCCAATCGACATAAAAGTCGGTCCAGTGCCGATCGATAAGAATTGTGCGATTTGGTGGAATCACCCACACTTGATCATATGCCTCTGTCGAGTCAACCTATCTCCAGTTTCTAATCGATTTTTAATTGTGCCGTAATGACCCTTGCAGATTAGCTCAGTCGAAAGGTAGCTTCCTGGTCAAATTCTAGAGTTCGATGCATTAGAATTTCTTGACGGCTTCACCTGATAGATTAGTTTTCACATGAGTGGCTGACTCAAGGAAAAGAACTATATACGTGTAGATGAAATGCTCGTCTCAATTTATTGAAAATAGAATTGGAAATTCGGGATGTCACAACTCCTCCACTCTTTTAAAAATTTCGTCCTCGAAATTTAAACCATTACAATTCTTAAGCAAAAAGGTGGGGGTACAATTGTCTCATCGACTCTTCAGTTTCCCAAGTTGCTCATTCAGTGCCGTGGTGTTGCCAGACCACTTTGACCAATGGGATGGTCTTGGTGCGTAGAACCTACTCCTTGCGATCCACGATCTGAACTGGGCTTTCAACGTACGACACCCTATCGTCCACGTCTAATTCTTCAAAATTTAGAACGTGTGTCAGATCAAGTTCATACTTCCTTAACATCGACACGTGAAAGACGTCATGCACTTGTGCCAACCTCGGCGGCAGTGCAAGATGATATGCTAGAGTCCTTATTCTTTCCAAAATCTCGAAGGGATCCACGTACCTCGGACTCAGTTTCCCCTTTCTGCCAAAGCGGGAAGTACCTCTCATCGGTGACACCTTCAGAAAGACGTGCTCACCAACTTGGAATTCCAATGGCCTTCGACGCTTATCGGCATAACTCTTCTGGCGGCTCTGAGCAGTCTTTAATCTGTTTCTGATACGACAACTGCCTCCACTGATTGTTGAACTAACTCTAGGCCTGTGATCTTTCTTTCCCCGACTTCATCCCAACACACTGGTGTTCTGCACACTCTGCCATACAACGCTTCAAAAGGAGCCATCTGAATACTCTGCTGGTAGCTATTGTTGTAGGCAAACTCAACCAGATGAAGCTGTTCCTCCCAGCTTCCCTTGAAGTCCAAAACACAAGCTCGTAGCATGTCTTCGAGGGTTTGAATAGTCCTCTCAGACTGGCCATCCGTTTGAGGATGATATGCCATACTGTACTGCAGCTTGGTACCTAAGACACTTTGCAAGCCCTTCCAAAAGGCAGCAGTGAGCCTCGGATCTCTGTCTGAAGTAATCGTGACCGGCACTCCATGGATACAAACTATTTGGCGCACGTACAGATCTGCGTGTCTATCCAAGCTCAAGTCCTTTCGAACCATGATGAAGTGAGCTGACTTTGTCAATCTGTCGACTACTACCCAAATTGAATCATTTCCTCTCTGACTACTCGGTAGTCCAGTCACGAAATCCATCGTGATATGTTCCCATTTCCATTCTAGGATCTCGAGAGGTTAAGGAAGTCCTCCCGATTTACAATGCTAAGCCTTGACCTGCTGACATGTCAAACACCTGGCGACGTGCTTGGTGATGTCCGTTTTCATACCAGACCACCAGTAGTGTTGACGCGGATTTTGATACATCTTGGTGCTACCAGGATGAATGCTGTAACTATTACGATGAGCTCTGACAAGATCTCTTCTTTAAGTGCTACATCGTCAGGTACACACAATCATCCTTGGAACTTTAGTGTTCCATCATCAAAATCTGGAAGTCAGGCTTCTCTCTTTTCTGTATCTGCTTGCACGATCTTCTGAATCTCTGGATCTATCAGCTGAAGCGTTCCGATTCTAACTTGCACTTCCAGATCAATTTTGAGGGTGGCCATAAGAGTCTAAAGGTGGCCTACCTCAAATTTAAAACCCGAATCTTGTGCCTTCTCAGTTAAAACTCATTCCTCGAGTACCATCTATGCTACTAATGACTTCCAACTTAAGGCATCTGCGATCTTATTCACTTTTTTTTTTTCTAGGGAATACCGAATATCACAATCCTAGTCCTTCCAAAGTTCCAACTGGCAACACTATCTCATATTCAACTCCTTCTTAGAGAACAAGTACTGGAGACTTTGCTAGTTAGTGAAGATCTAGAATCTTTCTCCACACAATCAACATCTCCAAATCTTCAGAGCGAAAATGATCGCCACGAGTTCTAAGTCATGCGTCAGTTTAATTCAACTCGTGAGATCTCAACTGAAGGGATGCGTATGCAACAACTCTACCATGCTGCATCAGCACGCAACTCAACTCTCTAAACGACGCATCACTGTAGATCTCGTATCCTCCAGGATTATATGGCATAATCAGCATAGGTGCGGTAGTCAGTTTCTGCTTAAGCCCTTGGAAACTACACTCACATTTGTCTGTCCACACAAACTTTTCTTCCTTCTTCAGAAGTCGAGTCAATAGCGACGCTAACACTAAAAACCCTTCCACAAACCGTCTGAAATACCCTGCTAAACCCATAAAACTTCTTATCTCTGTCATTGTAGTCGATCTTGGCCAGTTGATCACTGTCTCTATCTTGGCTGGGTCCACTGAGATTCCTTCTCCAGAGATGACGTGACCTAGGAAAGCCACACGAGTTAGCCAAAACTCGCACTTACTAAACTTGGCGTACAGTTCATGATTCCTCAAAGTCTGAAGCACTATCCTTAAGTACCTTTCATGATCCTCAGTACTCCTCGAGTATACTAGGATGTCGTCGATGAACACCTTTACGAACTGATCCAAGTACTCCTTGAACATATGGTTCATCAAATCCATGAAAGCAGCTGGAGCATTCTTCAAACCAAACAGCATTACAGTAAACTCATAATGGCCGTATCAAGTGCGAAACGCCGACTTCGGTATAACCTCATTTCTAATCCCTAGCTAATGACACCATGTCCTCAAGTCGATCTTAGAGAATATCGAAACTCTTGGAAGCTGATCAAACAATTCATCGATCCTCGGCAGTGGATACCTGTTCTTGATCGTCACCCGATTGAGTTATTGATAGTCGATACATAGGGGCAACGAACCATTTTTTTTTTCATGAACAGAACTGATGCTCCCCAAGGTGATATACTAGGGCGTATAAATCATTTATCCAACAACTCCTGCATTTGCACCTTCAGTTTTTTCAGCTCTGACAAAACCATTCGGTAAGGAGCTTTAGAGATTGGCTCGGTCCCAGTGCTAACTCAATCACGAACTCCATTTTCCTTCCTAGCGACAAACATGGTAATTCTTTCGGGAATACATCTGGAAACTTTTGAACCATTATAGCAACTTCTAACTTCAGCTCCTCTACTGTCGTATCCCTGACAGTCGCCAAGTAACCTAGACAACCTCCATCTAACAAACAGGTCGCCTCAAGTAGCGAGATAAAAAGGGATCGAGGGTCTTCCTCAACTCCTAGTAAACTCGAACGTTTATCCATCAACGGGTTGAACTGTACTATATTACGACAATAAGTCATTACAACAAAAAGCTCCTCGAGCCAAACCTTTTCATACATGATATCAAAGTCATACATAAACAATTAGTCAAGTACAACTCTAGTCAGCGATTCTCCTTTCTACAACTTTATTACAACAACTGAAGTTCTCCATACTTAACCAAAATGCCACTGCTCTACCCTGATAAATTCACCCCAAAACATTCTTCATTTGATTGGTGCATGGTTCGATTCATTCTTGTTCCTTTCGCCATCCTAATGGCGCTCTATCTGCGGTAGCAGTGCTGGTACTCTACTAGACCTACGAGGACAGTTCCTCACCTGATGGCCGTGCTGGCCACATCCATAGCACGCTCCTATTATACCTGGACATTGAGTCAGTCCATGCTTCCTTCTACAAAATCGGCACCTGTCTGGTGAGTCCTCTACCTCCTGTCGGATGACAGCATGCACCCTTTCTTGCACCAGGGGCCTTATCCAAGTACCCCACCGTGCGTCTTGTGGCGCATTATCTCTATTCTGATCCATCGGTGGCGGTGGTGGTAGCTACTATTGTCCCATCTGCCTTCTGGGATAGTTCTTGGCCATGATACCCTACTGGCCACACATAAAACAGGCATCCATCCTAAAATGGCACAGGGTTGGTCCATGCCTTTTCCCACAGGCACGACACACTCCCTTCAGGTTGGATGCTGGCTTTCCCATAATACTCCTTCGAGTGGGACGTTTAAAGTGCTTTCCTTCTATCATTGGTCTCTTCCTAAACCGACTTCCAACTCTGTCTGAACTAAACTACAACCTAGATGGGGTGGCTTGCTCCTCAATCACAATTTCAGGTTGGGTCTCAACAGGTGCAGCAACTACGACAATTACAGCATTGGCGGCAGCGGTGACAGCAGTAACAGTGGCAGCTTGATCTTGTGCTTGCTGACCCAAAATGCTTCCCAAGGACTCTAACGCCTGAACGATCCCGTCGAACCTAGAATCGCTTGGTGCTACTACACTCTCAGTACCGGCCTGTGGCAGTACTCTCACACACGCGCTAGCCTGAGCCTACGCTCTACCTCGGGTACCGACTCTTGTCAGTGTCCTACCCCAAGATACAGTCCTACTAACCTCCTCTAAGGAGTTCTCCACTCCTAGTCATTCATGCTACATGCTCTATATAGATACATGTTTGCAAATTCCAATACCACATTAGAATATGAGTGACCTCACCAACCAGTTAATAAACAGCTATCAACCACATGCATCGGCATATTAAAAGCCTTTCTTACCAACTATCCCATGACTCCCTTGTACCTTATCACTCCATACACAGACCATGCTCTGATACCACTTAAACAGGGTTGTCATGCCCCGAACCCCGAGCACGCGAACAACCCACCATGGTCATGCAAATGCGACGTTCCCAGGACGCGTCACCAACCCAATTCATTATTAATGCACATGCAGAACGTATTATCAAACCCCTGACAATGAAATAAGAGATAGAAAAGTAGGAAGCAATTTCAAAACCAATCACTTACATAAACCAACGGAGTTTACAAACAGAGGTCTACAACCAAAAGTCTACAAAAAGGCTAGCACATAAAAAGGGACCATCCTACTACCTACAAGTCGAACACGATCTCCATTCCTTCAACTTCACCTCTGTAACTCCACAAGGCCAACCATAACGAACGGGCCGCTCCGTCCACTAGGGACCTGAAAATGTAAGCCCACAATGGGGTGAGACATTGTCTCAGCAAGTTCGCCCCTCTAAACCCCTATTAGAAAGAAAATACACCCAAGGATGGCCTAGCCACACCACACAGGGGACTTACCTCGCCTCAGTTCTTTCCTGCAGGTTAGCACAATTCAAATCACTCAATCATGTTCATATCACTAAATCACAGATAGTAATAAGAACTTAAACAACTGGAATGCCAACAACCTCATTTCAAACAACCATAGGAGTCCGGATTATAAGACCAAACCGTTGTGACACGTCCCATACCGTGCCACACAATTTCGTCCCATAATCTGACGCATCAATAGCACTCAACATGCGTTCCAATTGTTATTCACTACCACACAAGGGCATAGCCTACTCGTAGTTCGGCTATCTACTGACATTAATGCCAGGCATCGCCTCCCCACCTTGGAGCGCGGCTTCGTCACTACGTTGACAGCGTTCCCGAAGGAGTATAGGCCCAGAATCAACTGCGACCCAAGCCCGTTGATGTGGGGCCTCCCATATAGGGGTTAACATAAAGAATACGTCCAACTCAACAGCTCAGGACAGGTTCACATTAACCAACACACGACAATTCAAGGTCGGCCCAGGATACCATGCATTTCACTCAAATGCCTCGATTAAAATAGTAATCCCGACATCTTTCCTTCGTATTAAAAACATCCAAGTAGTCGCGCGTGGGTACACGTCATTCCGAACCAGAAAGCAAATATATTCCTTTTTCAAACCCCATTGTTTGATATTATACATAAAATCTATTTTCGGTGCCAAAACCCGACACTTGGGATTTTCTAAATAGAATCCATATTTTTCACAATCAACACTCAATTTGCAATATCCAATCATCAAATTCATAATCTGACTACACATCAGCAATTAGCGCGAAATTATGAGAATTTAGGGTCCCGAAATAATTTTCGGAATTTAATAAATAATTAAATTTATTCCGAAAATTAATTAAATAATAATATCCATATTTTTCACAATCTACACTCAATTTATAATATCCAACCATAATTTCAAAATCTGAATACACAGCAACGATCAGTGCGAAATTCTGAGAATTTAGAGTCCCGAAATAATTTTCGGAATTTAATAAATAATTAAATTTATTCCGAAATTAATTAAATAATAATATTTTAATCATTTTCGTAATATAATATTTTATTAAATAATTGAATAATTTCAATATACATATATGATTCAAAATTATATATTTAAGTCCAATCATCATTAAACTAACATAACCAACTATTTAACTTTAATTAAACATACCCTAAACTAATCACACCCCTTAATCTAATCAACAACTAATTAAACTAATCTAACAACCTAAGCTTACTTAGCTTAAACTAAGAACACCCTAAGCAGCATTAACCCTTTAATCAAGGTTTAGTGAGCTAAACTCACCCGATTAACAAATTGATCGAACCAAAATGACAGGAACGTCATGGGGATCGACTTTCCTCAAGGCGGGCCAAGCTTCCGGGGTCGGGAAGCCGGCCAAAACGAGCCAAAATCGAGCTAAGATACCCACTTTCTTGGCTGCCATCCGCTACTGGTTGAGGCCGAGAAAAGGCTGATCCGACGCCGGCTTGGGTCGGAAACAGGCGAAGGAGCTGCAGCAGTGTTGTGCGGCCAACGACGGGGTCTCATGGTGGCCGGAGGTGGCTGAATTGCGGCCTGTGCTAGCCTGCGAAGCTGCTGGAGATTCGGGCGGAGGCAGAGCAAGGCTGGTCAGTGAGCGGGCGAGCTAGCACGCGGGTGGGCGAAGACCATGACTGCTATGGCGATGGCAAGCGGGCGGAGGGGCGGCCGGTCGAGCGTGCGAGCAGGCTGCTACTTCCGTACGGTGCTTCCTCTCTCTCCTCATCTCCTAATTTCCAAGAAGAGCCAAGGAAGAAGATGATGTTGATGAGCACTTTTTTAGGGTCAATCCACACCCTACACTTGTCACAATCCTCTTCACTTTGGCCCCAACCACCATGACATAAGGTGACATCACATTCCACTAACTTCAAATCTCCCACAACAATTCTCCAATGGGTCCAATTTCTTCTTCCGCTGTGACACACAATTTCAAAATCTTGTACATCACATTCTTCAATTCTCTTCTAATTGAACCAAATTGAAGTCCATAAAATTAATCCAATGTCACCACATTAAAATTCACATATTTACTTGATCATAGAAACATCTTAGGTCCCAAAAGTACGACCAAAAGCAGGCCTACTAATTTCTCGAGCCAAATTAACCATACCTTGATTATTTTGCTGAAAAACTCGGTTTGCATGAAAAATCCTCCGAAGATGAGTCATGTTCCTAAAATGATTTGTGACACACTAGGACTTCCAATATCTGAATTCGATCTCAATTTCAAGGTTAATTTCACTCTGGCACGATACTAGCGCGTCCTGATTTACCGGGTAGCTTTTAAAAATTTTCATGCATTTGACCTGTGGTTGATCAATTCAAGCCACAATGTACATCTTTGACACATTGGCGACTCTCAGTTGTCATGGTAATCTCAAGGTTTCAAATACGGACACAGGGTACCCAATCAACAGAAAAGTCGGTCCAGTGCCGATCGACAAGAATTGTGCAACCTGGTGGAATCACCCACACTTGATCACATGCCCTGTCGAGTCAACCTATCTCCGGTCTTTAATCGATTTTTAATTGTGCCGTAATGACCCTTGCGGATTAGCTCGATCGAAAGGTCGCTTCGTAGTCAAATTCTCGAGTCCGATGCATTAGAATTTCTTAACGGTTTCACCTGATAGATTAGTTTTCACATGAGTGGTCGACTCAAGGAAAAGAACTATATACATGTAGATGAAATGCCCATCTCAATTTATTGAAAATAGAATAGGAAATTCGGGATGTCACACAAGATCTAGAAATAAGCCTCGTAACCATTCTATTTCACCAATAGTCTTGGCCATAAATCGATATTCGGCCTCAGCTGATGATAAGGACATAGTAGACTGCTTCTTTGTCTTTCATGAGAGTAATGATTCCCTCAATTTGATACAGAAACCAGTTATAGATCTCCTACTCATAAGACAAGTCGCATAATCCGCATCACAATAGGCTGTCATTTCCATGTTGCACTTCCAAGAAAGAAGTATCCCTAGGCGTGGACATTTCTTCAAGTACTTCACAACCTTCAAGGCTACATTCATATGAGACTGTTTTGGACTGTGCATGAACTGACTAAGAGTCTGTACTGCATAACAAATGTCTAGCCTGGTCATGGTGAGATAAATCAGTTTTCCAACAAGTCTCTGGTAGCTTGACGGATTTTTCAATAATAGATCATTATATGGGGAAGATATGCCAGCATCATAATCAACAGTAGTCAACTTGTCATTTTTTTCGATGGGAATAATAGCTGGTGTTCACCTTGATAGTCCTACTTCTGATATAATCTCCAACACGAATTTTTGTTGGCTAAGAGAGATTCCTTGATCTGAACAAGCTATCTCAATTCCAAGAAAATATTTAGGTGACCCTAAATCCTTGATGTGAAAAGTGGAATGTAGATACTCTTTAAGCTTCTTCACAACAGATTTATTACTTCCTAGGATAAGTATGTTATCAACATAGATCATTAATTAAATAGACGACATACATTTTGTTCATGTGAATAGAGCATAATTATAGTTGGATTGTTTAAATCCGGCAGTTGTAAGTACATTGGTAAATTTAGCGTACCATTGTCGAGAGGCTTGTTTGAGGCCATAAAAAGATTTGCAGAGACGAGGGAGAAGTGCACTATCAGTGCCATAAGTTGTGTACGGCGCTCACTTTAGTGCCAAAAGTTTCCGTCTGATCACTTAAGTGTCAAATCGGAGGAAAAATGATCACTTTGGTGCCACCGGCAAAAGATTCTGGCCAAAATGATTACGTGGCTTTTTTTTTTTTTTTAAATCGACAAAGCCTTCAAACGACGTCGTTTTCGGTCCTCCTTAAGAAAACGACGTCGTTTTGCTGTCCTACATGGATGGCCTCACAAAAATGACGTCGTTTAACTCATTTGGGGATTTTTCCGACCTAGCTCGCTCGGCCGTCGTCGCTTGCTCGGCCGCCATTGCTTGGCACTGTTCGGACGCCCTCGACGGCACACGAGAGAGCACCATCCCTAGTCGTCAGAGCCTAGGTACTAGAGGATGCAGGCCAGGCACTCGTCGGGGAGATCGGAGATGGAGAGGGAGACATCAATGGCGGCGCACTCGTCGGCGGCCTCCCCGAGCACCGGCTAGATCACAGCCTTCGACTTGGCCGCCGAGTGGTCGTCGTTGAGGTTGGGGTTAGAGCTGCGGCAGCCGAGTGGCCATCATCGGGGTCGGGGTTGGGGTTGGAGCCGCGGCCGCCGAGCGCGGGGGCCATCGAGGACGACGATTGGTCGAATATTTATGGTTTGAATTGGGGGAGACACCAAGCATTGTCGTTTTGGTATTAAGATGCTAAAACGACGTTGTTTGAAGGTCTAAGTGATCCAACGGAAACTCCGACGAGCCACATCAGCATAAGAAATTAATATAAAAAAATGCCACGTCGGATTTCCGGCCGATTAGATCGATGTTGGTACCAAAGTAAGTGTTTTTCAAATTTTTTGGCACTTAAGTGATCCGACGAAAAATTTTGGCACCAAAGTGAACGCCGTACACAACTTATGGCACCAATAGTGTACTTCTCCCCAAAGACGATATACTTTAGACTCCCCCTGTCTCCGTAATCCTTGTGGAAGATCCATGTAAATCTCTTCATCCAAATCACCATGAAGGAAAGCATTATTAACATTCATTTGGTGTAATGGCTAGTCACGAAAAGCAGCAACCGATAAAAAAGAACGAACTGTAATGTCCTTTGCCACCAAAAAATGTCTTGTGGTAATCAAATCCTTCTCGCCGTATAAAGTCTTTGGCCATTAATCGAGCCTTATATCTTTCAACAAAACCATATGCTCTGTATTTAATCTTATATACCCACTTACATTCCATTGGTTTGCAGTGGGGACGTAATGGCACAATCTCCCAAGTATCATTTTCCATTAGGGCTTGTAGTTCTGCCTCCATAGCCTTTTTCCAACGTGGGTCATGTAAGTGTATGAGTCACCCCTTGCGTTAATAAAGTAGAAGTTAATATAGATCAAGTAATTTGCATCGCAACAAATTTCACAAGAGAGAAAATTATCCAAAAAGTCTTAAACTTAGCATATGATGGCAAATCTAGTACTAAACTCTTCAATTTGGCCAATTTAGTCTTACAACCTTAACAATTTGTCGACGTAATCCTTCTGGCCAATAAACATCCTGCTGTAAAAGTAATCAAGTCAGCTTAAGGGTGATGAGTAGGCAATCATAAAAAGAAAGTGAAAAGGTATATTTGAGGATCACTTTTCCATTGAACTAGTTCAAATGGCTATGAATGAAAAACAGCTAAAAATGCACGATTTAGATCAAGTTGGGATAAGAACACCACGAGTACTATAATCTTTGTACAACGCTTACTTAAGTGTCATAATTTTTTTACATCACTTAAGTGTCACATCAGTGAATCATCATTTACTTGAGTGTCTATTCCGGCTATTCGTCTTACGTGTCCTTTTAACTTAATATTTGAGTTCGAGGTGGCTTTACTAAAAACAAATTCGTGTCCAAAGTGGAAAAAGGAACAAATTTTGAGTCTCACGTGCCATTCCTTCTCTTCTCCTTTTTCTTGTCTTCATGGTCATCTTCTTCGCTAGAGACTTGGAATGAAATGGAATAACCAAAATATAGAGCGAGTCGAGCTTGCCAAGCTCCGCACCTCTCGCGATTTGGCTAAGGCAATTCGAGTCCTTGACTTCGCTTGGCTTCGTTGTGCGCAATCCAAGACATTCAGCGAAAAACTGATTCTTCCATTTTGAGTGAGAAGACGAAGCAATTGAGGAAGGAGAAATATTGAGGCCATACTCCCCTATTCGATTAGATTCGCGGAGTGAAAGGGGGATCTTGAACAAGAGAGCAACATCATTGTTTTCCACGCATTCCTTTGTCTATTGCTCCAAACGATTCGGAGCTAGTTTTGCCCAAAATTAAGGGAATTAGGGTTTCTTCACGAGTTGGGAATGGGACTTGAGTATGAAAAGGGAAAGTTCTAAGAAGAAAAGAGGAGCGTTCCAAGCCGAGAACAATGAGAAAGCGTGGTATTCCCCAGAGAGACGAGTGCATATCAGCAAACATTCAGGCTTCCATGGCTGCTCTGATGCTCTAGTTCTTCCATGGCCACTCTCTCTCTCTCTCTTCCTCCCCCACTCTCTCCATTGATTGGGCCCAAACGATGTTGTTTCATGTGGTTTTTCTTATTAGATGTTTACGGCTAGCCACATAAGTCAATTTATAATAAATTAATATCATGTCATATTTTCTAGCCACACAAATCGTCGATGATACTTAAATGAATAGTTTTTCATAAATGTGGCATTTAAATGATCCAAAACAAGTTATAGTACTTAAGTGAGCGACGTAAGATAGTTATAACACTTGTGGTATAGTAATATTGATAAATTGAGATTGAGCAAAAAGCCAAAACAATCTCACACATGAAAAATTACGTAAACGATTAGTAACAAGAAGAGAGAACTTGCGAGTTGCAAGTAACCCAAGGAGATAATAAACGCTCATAGAATAATAAGTGAAAGAAACTTATTTCTGCATATATATAGATGCAGTCCCAAACTCTTACACTATTAGAACATCCGAACGTCGACTTGTTTCAATTACACATCGTCGGCTTTAGGAGGAAGGTATTCGGCCAAAAGATGGACCTCGAGATCATCTGCCAGCGGGGACTTGTCGATGTTCTCATGGTGATACGACTTGCACACGAAGTAGAACACGGTTTGCACGATGGGGCTGAAGAGGAGCAACATGAACAGAAACAAGAAACAGATAATTGCAACCCCGAACCTTAGAAATCCCGATCCATGTCCGTTGGCCACAAAGATGTACAAAACTGTTTGGATTGCCATGGACACATTCGATGGCAAGAGGCTGATAGCTATTGAGGTGCCCAACTTACCCTTGATCAGGTTTTTGCTCTTGAACATGGCATCGATACCATAGACGTCCTCTACCACTGAAATCACACATGCCAAGTCCGAAATGACGCTGATATACACCGACCCAGTGATCTGTAAGATGAGGAAGATGGAAACTAGGGCTAGTACAATGGCAAGAGAGGGAATAAGAGCAAAGAGATAGATGATCGCTACAGTCACGACCATGTAGACGTAGAAAGCAAGAGAAATCCATAGATTTGTGGTCATGAGCCTCTTCCACGCCTTTGGGAGGACCCTCATCACTCCCCCGAAAGTGATGGATTGCGAGGTGTACACGCACGCGGTCGTGCACATGACCGCAGACATGGAAAGAACAGAAATGATTAGGCCCAGGACGGAGGAGACGACTGCAAAGAGCAAGAGCTGGATTGTGTCCAAGGTCACAAAATCGGAGAGCTCATAGTATCCGCGAGCGTCATCATGGTGGATCTTTGCAAGGAGGAAGGCGGAAATCTGGACGTTAGCTAAGCCAACGAGGGAAAGAGGGAGGACGAAGGCTAGTGCGATTTGGCTGAAGATCTTCCGCCATGTGAAGATGAGCTTGATGGATTCCTTGACGATGCCAAAGAAACCAAGGAACTGCCTCTCCTCTTGCTCTCGATCCATCCTCTAATGTCTCGAATATGTGGAGCGTCAAGACTGAGGGTTTTGTAGATAGAACACAGTTGTCGGGCATTGATGATACGTCTAAATGAACCTATATATACGCATGAGAGTGCTGTATTCATGAATTAATGCACATAAAACAAACCAATTATAGTTTAACATTATGTCATTATCATACTGATGGCATTGTAATTGTGCGATGTTTGAAACTATATACATCCCAGTATCAATTATTAGCTTCCTCTCAAAGTCGGAATGTATCTACGTCGTCTTCGAGGGTGCGATTTGGGGGGAAAGACAAAGTTGGCTGTGCATTTCTATTTAAAAGAGAAACGACAAAGCCGGCAGGCGAAGGTACCTAAGTAGCGAGAGCAACGAAGTCTCCTTCAATTGACTTAGTGCGTGCAACCAAGTCAGCCTCTTTGTCGTTTGTGTTTGTCTAGATCGAAACTTTTAGGGAAGGCCTGCTAAAGATTTACGAAAATTTGTACCGTAAGATGAGCCATATAGGTAAATTACGAATTCCCTTAGAAACTCCGGTCATTTCCTCTAAAAATGACCTTGATAATCGAGAAATTAGTTAATTATACATATCAATATCAGTCGGTGGTTACAATTGCAATAAACGCAACCATTGATTTGCGAAAGATACATAGACCATTCCAATGGATGCCTATGCTATTAGGCAACTTGTTCCCAATATTACACTAAAAATTGCAGAAGAGACATGATAGAAGTCAATCGATTGCTCAAGGCATGTGCATGATGAACATGTCGCATTCAATTCACATCATCAATGAATAATACACGTAATTGGGCCAACACACTTTCAATTTTCCCGCTAAGTACCATTAAATACAAGGTTTATACAATCTCGACATCACCATTGTACCATTAAATACAAGGTTTATACAATCTCAACATCACCATTGATCTTCAAAGGCGCATACTCTCCTCCGAGATACGCCTGGAGGTGCTCGGCCAAGAAAGACTTGTCGATGTTCTCATGGGGGCCGACATTAGAGTTGCAGACGAAGTACATCACTACCATTGACATCAACGAGAAGCACGCCACTCCGATTCCTATTCGAACATCGAACACAACGAAGAGTAGGATCGGTAGCTGCAGAACCAAATGGAAATAGGCAAACACGTAGGAGATAAATACCACGGTCCCGATGTTATGCTTAATCAAACCATTACTCTTCATTATGGCTTTAATCCCATAAACATCTTCTAGCACAGAAACCACGTTAGCCATGTCCCAACCCATGATTATGTACATGAACCCTAGAGCGTACGCAGTCGATAGAACAGCCAAAAGAAATGTGTTCTCAATGATGACCCGCAGATTCAAAGCCGACCACACAATAACGTGGTAAGCTAAAAGCATGGCGTTAGCCCATATAAATGTGATTATTAATTTCTTCCAAAGCTTTGGGACCACACCCATGAGTTTCTCGAAGCCGATCTCCTGGGATTGAAGTAGTTTAGGAGGCCTGATTTAGATGACAGAAGCGTGAAGACTGGGAATTGAGCCATGAAAAGGAAGGAGAGAACGCATGCGGGTAAGAGCTTGGCGGCAAAGAGTTTTCGATGGATGACGGCGATTCCGAAGGATTCGCAGAAGATACCAAAGAAATCGAGTGTCTTCAGATCATCTAGATTTCTGATTTCCATGGCCAAATTTGCTCCTCTCTTTCGCAGAGAGAGTCCGAAGATGGCGATTCGAAAAGGTTGGGATAGATTTCTGGGGATGATGGGCATATCCCTTGAAGGAGAGAGTTTAACTTTGCATTTCTCTAATCTTGGTCTTCGTGGAGGTTATTAAAAATATATTACTTTGAGTTAGGAACTTATCTCGCCTAAATTGTGGATGAAAGTGTTTTCTAAGCATAAGCCGTACCACATACCATGTGCCCATACATTAGCTGGGGCAAGCAAAATATTCACTCTATATACATTAGGCATACCATGTTGAGGATGGCAGCGAGCTCGTTTCTCACCTGTGATTGGTCACTGGCAGTCGCCATGGCTTGTGACCATATAAGGAAAAAGAAAAAAGAAAATTGAAAGAACGGAAAAAAAAGAATTCCATATGAACGATTAGAAGAATTCCACAACGATGGTGACAAGACCCGATTGATTAGATGATTACTAGGATTACGGGGGCAACAGTGGGCAACAATCCTTGCTCGAGGCAACGTCGACGCCCTTCTCCTCATCGGAACCCCTAACCTCAACATCGACAATCAGACTGCATGATACGTGGAACACATTCAAAATCGTGATTCTCCCTGTATGCGCAAGCACTTATCTGCTGTATATAGTGGTGGGACGGGCCACCCGAGGAGGCACCAAGAGAAACATAACGATGAAATGTTCGGGCCTGGGGAAGCTTAACTAGTGTAATGACTCGTATCGACAGCCCATCCAAGTATGAAGGGGAAAGGAAGTATGAAGGGGCAAGGAACCAATGGCGACTTGCATGTTATACGCTCACCATTGTGGAATCACTTCGCTTCCTAAAAGAGGGAAAATTGTCATAAAAATCCTAAACTTAATGCACTTTTGTCCATTTAATCTTAAACTTTTCAATTTCGACAGTTGAATTTAAAACATTTTCATATTTTGTCAATTGAATATATCCAAACAATTTTGGCTAGAATTCGCTAATGTAGACACCAACCATCCTTCATAGCACGGCCGATGCTGACGTGAATATAATTTAATAGTATTTTGATAATATTTTATGGTTTTTTGTTTTTCGTTGCTTTTTTTCCAATTTTTGGAGTTAGGGTTGGCAAGGGTTGCCAACCAACCGCCACTAGCCGCAAGCGAGGGCCAACTGACCCTTGCCGTCCCCAAGCGAGGTTGCGGCCCTCGCCCAAAGCCTGTAGGGGCACGACAGCAACCCTCACCGGCCCTAACTCCAAAAACCAAAAAAAAAAAAAAGCAAAGAAAAAAAACCATAAAAAAATTCAAAATTTTTATCAAAAAAATGTCTACATCAGTGCTGGTTGTCCATGTCAATAATTTCCAATCAATCTTGGCTGAATGGACTCAGTTGGTAAAAAGTAAAAATATTTAAAATTCAATTGATAAAATTAAAAAATTTAAGACCAAATTGACAAAAGTGTAATAGATTTAGGATTTTTTGGATAATTTTCCTTTCTTGAGCATCCAAGTTTGTCCAGTATGCGCAAGGGGCGCTGCAACCACATTTTAGGCTCGTTCCACAATCGACGAACATAAGAAATTGCAAGGCCATTTCCAAAGAGAGAGATCCAGAAATAACTGTAGAGTCTCACTGATTCCTTACTTATAGATAAGCGAAACTATATGGCCCAACCGTCCCTTAAGAGATTGCCATGTCGGCAAATCACGGATAATGTCTGTGCCGACATCTTGAAAACTGTAAGTGATTTTAGTGTATCAGACAAAGTCCTTTCTGTTACTTGAGACAATGACACTGTGGACAAACCCATCACTAGGACCATGTCCGCATCGCTCCGGCCGATTTAGACAAAAGTCTTTTTTTTTCTTCTTTGTTTGGATGTGAGATTCAAGATGAACCATGTCGGAGCTTTGCTTGCACAAGATTACGAACATCTGCACTCCGGTGAATCGAGTGATGCAAGACGAATCTTGGCCTAGGTGAGGAGCTGGATGGACAATCTGTCTAATGCACGTATGCTGCTGGGCACGGTCTGAGGATTGCCACCTCACGGAAAGAGACGTCGGCTGCGTTTGGGAATTGCTTTCCTAAGGATCTTTGGGGGGCTAAAGGTCTTTGGGCCAAATATTTAGTGTTTTACAAGTTTTTTTTCACTTGCCTTTGCCAAAGGCAAGCCTTCCCAAGGCTGGTTGAGGGCTGCCTTGGGTTTTTGTGGCATGCTAGCTTTGAGGTTAATAAAAAATTTCTTCCGAAATTACCCTCGTTAATTTTTCGTTTTTTCGGCTTTACCTTGACTATTCATCATCTCCATCTTCTTCCCTTCTCTCTACTGAACACGACCAGCATCTACGCACAGTCGCCAGCAAAGTGTAGGTGGTCCGACGAAGGGCAAGCAGTGCAACAAATAACAGGTGGTCCAGCTAGGGTCCCACGACCCTCTGACGAGGGTCGCCGTGCAGAGGACACCGGCAACCCAAATCCTGCGCAGATCTGGTCGCGCAGATTTGGGTCGCGGCGACCATATCGAGGGCGCCGGCGACCTCCGCGACGCGGTGGGTCGCGCGACAACGCAACAAGGGCCGCGGCGACCCAGATCGCGACCAAATCGCGAGATCCAAGTCACCACGACCCTCGCTACGCCATGTCCTCTGCACCGTGACCCTAGCTGGACGTTGCCCTTCGCCGCACTACCTCCCCCTCACCGCACTGCCTACCCTTCACCAACAACTATTAGCTCTTCACCAACAGTAACCAACGAAACCCTTGGCCGACCAACACTATTTTACCCAAAGATACTTTACAATAGACTTTCACAAATACGATTTACCAAACACACTTTACATTTTGAAAAACTTCTTTAACTCAAAAGCCTTTACATTTTATCAATGACTTTACCCAAAAGTCTTCCCAAACGCACCCGTCATCCTTATCAAGCGGACTGCCCACAAAAAGTTTGGAACTTGGTACGGGAAAAAGAAAACAGTGCTTGTGAGTTCCACAAGTACTTCAACATCGGTTACTAATTGTTAGGCCCAAACAATCGATAGGAAGTGAATTCGTTTATCAAGAATCCACAAACTAAATATATAAAACCTACCCCAATGGTATCATGTTTATATGCATGAATTGAACTAGCAATATAAACATCAGAATTAACGAGTTTAGGAAAAGAGAGATTGTAAACGAGATTTTTATAGGGATTCAATTTAGGTGTGCCTATTTCTCTCTTTCAATTCTAGCAGCCAAAAAGGTCAAATTCCACTAGGCATGCTACTTGCTGCCGTGTAGAAGTGGAATTCCTTCTACAGTAACCTGCTATGGACTAAGTAAACACTGTACCCTCCAGTAGTCTGTGCCACACCTTATGCACATGACACGGTAGATTTTTTGCCCAAACTATAAACCATACATCTAAATGTTTATAAATAGTCACTCACATTGACAAATGCCTTCGCTTTAAGTACGATCACTTTTTTCGTGTGTTTATAAATGAATTTGTCACTCTTTCTAACTCTTAAGGACAACAATCGAATTGACATTACAAGCTCACAAAAATAGATGGATTGAAATATCTTCGAAATGTGCTCAAAGATACTAACAATCAGTCTTCGAAGATGTTTGAAAATTTTCTTTTGTGTGATTCTCGTCGTAGAAATTATAATAAATTTAAGTATAAATAAAAATAGAATTTCCGATTAATGTTATTACCTTTTTAAAATTTTAATTTATTAAGATTTTTTATTTAAGATAATAAAAAAGAAAATCCAAAATAACATGATGCGTCGGGAGGAGCAAGTCCATTGGGTTTTATTGTCTCGACCCGTCAAATAAAAATGAAAATTTTCAGCCGATTTTATGATCCGCAGTAGATACCATCCCTCCTCCTGAGTAAAAGTTCATTAGGATTGGATCGAAAAAAAAGATAAGACGATGAATGATTAGAGTGATATCGATTGAACGGTCGAGAATTAACGCATTTTAACTTAATTAATGTAGTATTATTATGGGGACCCTATGAAATTTCCTTAGCTTTTTGACCTCTTTGGAACAATTTAGATACCTAACGGTGGAAAATGGTTGGAGAGAAGGGACCCACAAACCCCGCACGAGCAGGAAAACAGGGGACGACCTTCAGAAATGACACAAAAAAGGACAAAACTCTGCACATCAAAGTGGCTCTCTCTCTCTCTCTCTCTCTCTCTCTTTCTCTGGGGAAGCTGAATTGGACTGACTCAGCAGGTGTAAGCTTAGATTCTTCACTGGTGGGAGCTCTGCTTTTGATGGAATATGCCTCCTTTTTCATGGGAATTCGAAGAGTTTCGGTTGATTACTGACCCTCGTCTGTGTGTCTTCAGATTCCTCTGATTCTGTGGACTCGTGGTGTTATCCACACGGTGAGTTTCTGGGTCCGGAGCTGTGAATTCTGCTTCTCTTTGCTCGGTCTCATCGTCCGTCGTCGATGAATGTTTTCTTTCTGAAACACCGTTTCTGATAGAAGTAGAAGTTTATGGTCGTTTCGGTGTTTGCAGCTTTTCAGTGATCGAGTTCTTGGGTGATCGGATTGGTGGCGTCATAACTTCTGGGGATGTTTCTTTACCTCTGATAACGTTGTATTCTGTAAAAATATTGAAGACCCATGTGGGAGCTCCTCTCTGAGGACGGACGAGTCTTGCATCTGCACTGAATTTTGAACAACCTTTTGCTGGCGTGAAGCAAGTTCTTGTATGGAACTAAATGGATTCCCTTCACTTCCGTGTCGCTAAATTCTTGTTACGGGTAGACCAGGCAAGATTTATCAAATAGAGCTAGTTTGTTCTCGCTTTCCATCGATGTATTAAAGTCTCAAATTGGCAGCTTCACTTCTAAATATGTGGTTTACTGCTACAGGAAAGCTGAAATTTGCTTCATGGATTGGTTAACACATATATTTGAAGGTCCTAGCTATGAAGGACCATATCATGGATATAATGAGGATGATAGATACCGGAACCACCAACATCCTTCTGTGGTATTACCAATTTTTGCCCGTTTGTTGTATTCTTGTTCTGACGAATTTCCTTTCTGTCATTTTGTTGTATAAAAGCAGTGGATGGTCCGATTAAGTACTTTATAGACGAAGCTATCTTCCAAAGAGACAAATGCTGGGAACTCTGAACAGTAACCAGCGATTGTGTCCTTAATTTTCTCTTTAAAACTTTTCATCATATTCAAATAGTTGAGAGATTGTATGCAGGATGAGTTAACAGATCACGAGAGAGAAGAAATAGATTATGCAATTGCCCTTTCCCTTTCAGAAGAAGATTGGAAAGGGAAAAATGTTATTGGTATGTCACCGAGCTATAAGCATTTATCCTGAACCTTCATTTGAAATGCATAAACGGAGGTTCTAATGTCTTAACTGATGCACTGATGGTCTGTAATTGATATAGTGGGGAATTGCATGCCATAGGAAAGAAATGTGGAGGAATGCCTTTAAGCTTTGTCGATACTCTTTATTTGGTTTTGTCTTAGCCTATTCCTCGGGATTGATATTGATAACAACTTATTTTATCCTCTTTTATATCACTATCAGGATTTGTAGTTGAAGGAACTGATGCTGTTAGAGTTAAGAGTCTGTAATCAATCTGTTGATGCTTTCAATGCTTGACCCTGATTGAGTCTAGTATTTGTAGTAGTTAGTTAGCAGTTCAAAAGAAATTATAGAAGAGAAATGGAGACGGATACTATGTTCACTTTTTAACCAGCCATAATCACTCAATCATTTTATGCTATGTTGCTTCAGAAAAGAACTAAAGTTTAATGTAGTATAAGTGACTCCCATTTTTTGTCTACTTTTCTGAACAATCTATTCCTTCTCTAGATCATGAAAAAGAAAGAGAACAAACTTCTAAAGCTCAATTGGAGGAAGATGAAAAGCGTGCTAAAGCTCTATTGGAGGAAGATAGAAAGCATGCTCAGTTGGAGGAAGATGAACTACTTGCCAAAGCTCTTCAAGAAAGTTTAACTGTAGAATCTCCGACTAGACATGGTGGAAACCCAATTGAACCTCACCCTATACCCCCTTTTTCTGGCTTGAGGTAAATCTTTTCCTTTGTTGTTGTTATAATTTGTTTATCATTGACCCATCAGTTAAGGTTTTAATGGCTCTGCTAAAATGATTCTCATGAGGATATATTCTTTCATGTTCAACTAAGATTCAGCATACGAAGCTGATGCTTCATTTGCTGAATAGGTGCTTACTTTTGTAATTGATTAAATTGTATTACCAACCCCCTTGGGCCTCCACTACTTCTACTTCTATTTCCCGACAGATAAACTGATCAGCACATGTCAGCTTGTTATATTCACAACTACACTTTTTGATAAACATTTCATATCTACACATTGTGCATCACTTATTGGTGAAATATCAAGGAAGGAAGAATTTTTTCCATGGAGGCTTGTGACAAAAGGATTAACTTGGGCTTTGATATTGACGGGGGACTGTAGGACTCTGCTTATGGTTCACCGAGACTAGTTGACTTTCCAATCGGCATTGGGAAAATAATTACATGCGTGGGTTGATTGGCATGTTTTGTGAGCTACAATCAATTGCTGTTATTTCAATGGGTGAATTGCGGGAATAGGTATTGAGTTGTCAAACCTGAAAAAGAAAATATGGGTAGCTTTTGTTAGAGAAAATGGTACCATAATAATAGATAAAGCACCTCATCTGTGAGATTATATTTGCAATACCTTAACTTCTCAACAGTTGTGCCAGCAGGAAATATATTTTTATTGCAGCGACATGTCACCTGTAGTATTTTACTTACACTTTGGACTTGAAAATGATTTCCTTTGTAATATGTGAATTCATACTTTAATCAGATAGATTTACCACATTAGATCTTTCAGAATTTGTGCAGCTTGCAATGGTAGGATTGGTTCGGGGCGATTCCTGAATTGCATGGGTGCTGTGTGGCATCCAGAATGCTTTCTCTGTCATGCATGTGGTCTTCCAATTACCAATCCCGAGGTATAATCCTATGTTCATTGAAAGTTGTGGTTGAGGTTTGGTCTGCTAATTTTTTGTAAGTATGCATTGGATTTTGTAATAAATAGTCAGAGATTGATGGATCACCATCTTTTGCTAGTTTTCGCTCGCAGGAAAACGGCCTTACCACAAATCATGCTACAAGGAGCATCATCATCCTAGATGTGATGTATGCAAGAATCATGTAAGTGGCTTCTGAGTAAGTAGGAGGTGCTTGATCAAAAGTAATTCAGAGTTTCTTTTTTCTTTTTCTGTTTTGACATTTGCAAGCAACCACATTATTTTATTGGCCATCACTCGTGGTTTGGACTTTCTGTGGAGCAAGATAAGTTTTCTTTGTGTCAGAATTTCACTCCAAAGGCTAGGTTTCAGCAGATTTTATCATCAGAATAACCGCTAAAGCAGAAGCATCTGGATTTATAGCATATTGTATGTGATTATTATAATTATTATCATTTTTCTTTGATAATTAAACACAAAGGCTGGTCAGTTGACTGCTGTAGTGATTTTTTTGTTGTAAAATTCATTAGTTGAACAATTTATGGCGACTGAGATCTCTCTTGGGAGTCTTTAGTAAATTATGTATCCATTATACCACTTCACGCAATTCTTTCATGGGGAATAACGCCAAGCAAGTATTAGTCTTATGATCAACATTGCCAGAAAAATCTTTGCACAACTGCTTCCATGCGGTTCCTTAATTTATGTTGCTAATAATTGTAATGGATTAGAAGTTTGACGTTCATAGAGGACCAGCACTTGTTTTCTGGAAATTTCATTAATATGATTTTCGGAAGCATCATAGGTGCTTACTGACAGCAGTCTTATCAGAAAATTCCCTTATATCTTCTGGTTGTATCATTTAAGTGGCTGTTGGTCCGAATCCTGGTTGGACTGGGTTTGTCTGTGGGGGTGCTGGTGGAAAACTTGGTCTGGTTAGTAGTTAATAGAATCTCCTTTTAAGGTGGTGTGGACATGCTTAGATGCTTCAATGGGAACGTCTACAATCATTATGGAAATATGGCATTAATGAGGCAGGGGATGACATGAACGTGAAACTCAAGGAAAGATCTCGTCTACTTGGATATTAGGAGGATCTGGTTTGGGATAGAGCATGACTGCATAAGGGGATCGATGTAGGATGTAGCCAATCCCACTTAGCGGGTAGTGCTTTCTTGTTATTGAATTAAATTGGATGTTATTGGTTGAATCGCAGACCGATCCTGCCACCGTTGATGATCTATAGTTTTTAGTCAAGCCAGTTTTTAGGAAGATTCCTCTGATGTATAGTGAATTTTCAAGAAGTTTAAGATATCATCTCCTTTCTGTTCTTCATGTCATTTACTTGCTTGATAATTGCTGCTTTTGGATAAAACAACCTCACTGCTTCATTTCTTGTACAGATCCCAAGAAACGGAGCAGGTCTCATTGAGTATAGGGCGCATCCTTTCTGGATGCAAAAGTATTGCCCATCCCACGAGCGAGATGGGACTCCGAGATGTTGTAGCTGTGAAAGATTAGAGGTGATTTTTAACTAATTAATACCCTCTTTGGCTAGCTAGCTGAATTGTAGACTGTTCGCTAGTTATCATAAAGCACCTGCTGCCAGTATCATTATTAAAGAAAAGCACCTAATGTTGTAGCCAAGAGACCATGTATACATATCATTGGATGATGGCCGAAGGCTATGTCTGGAGTGTCTAGACTCTGCGATTATGGATACAAATGAATGTCAACCTCTTTATCTTGCTATACGAGAATTCTACGAAGGTCTGAACATGAAAGTGGACCAGCAGATTCCTTTGCTCTTGGTGGAGAGACAAGCGCTTAATGAAGCAATTGAAGGTGAAAAAAATGTAAGAACAAACGCAGCTTTATCTGGGTCCATGTTATTCCAAAGATTAGATGTTATCTCTCTATCTGTTTATCTGACTCTTTTCTTTCTGGCCTTCCAAAACCTTCACTCCGAAAGGGACATCATCACATGCCTGAGACTAGAGGACTTTGCTTGTCAGAAGAACAGTGCGTTACAACTGTATGAAACTCTTACCCCTGGGTTGCCTGGTTGTGAGATCATCATCTTTGTTAAGTTCACAATGCATTAACATAACGTAGATTTTGAGATCCTTCTTCACTTGACAACAGGTTATACGGAGGCCAAGAATCGGAGAAGGCTACCCATTAATTCCAATGATGACTCAACCTTATAAGCTAGTCCGTTCATGTGAAGTGACAGCGATCCTCATTTTGTACGGTCTCCCTAGGTAGCACAAGTTCTTTGCTGTAAGCTATGGTTATTCTGTATGATCATCATAGTCAATGGCTGACAATGTTCAGATATACAGATTGTTGACAGGGTCGATTCTTGCTCATGAGATGATGCACGCATGGCTTCGACTCAACGGTTGGTATTTTTTGTCCTCTGATGACTGTTGCCATTTATACATGCACATTACAAACATTTGCATTAACCACACATCAGTACGGTATAATGCTGAAAAGGGGGATCTATATCGCATTTTTCTCATTTGGGATTTTAGAAAGAGAACTAAAGTTGGTAATCTTCAGGGTTCCCTAACCTAAGACCGGATGTTGAAGAAGGCATTTGTCAAGTTCTGGCTCATATGTGGTTGGATTCCGAGATCTATTCCAGCTCTGCGAATGATGCCGCATCGTCTTCATCATCGTCTGCATCTTCTTCCTCGAAGAAGGGCAAACGGCCAGACTATGAGACGCAACTTGGTGAGTTCTTTAAACATCAAATTGAGTCTGATACTTCGACGGTCTATGGAGAAGGATTCAGGTCAGCAAATAAGTCAGTGGAAAAGTACGGCCTTAAGAGAACACTTGACCACATCCGAATAACGGGGATCTTTCCGCTCTGATCACATCTGTGGAAACAATAATCTTCAATGTCAATTCGCCTTGCATTATACGACAGGACCGAAAAAAAGTGTGTAAGTTGCTATAGACATAAGCAATAAACTTGTGCTTGTAATTTATCTACCAGCCGTTGTAATCAGCAATATGCTAAACCATGATAACACGATATGGACATGAATTGAATGAAGCCCCAAAGCAGAACTTGAACATTTTTCCTAAATTGCATGCCTGTGTTACTGCTAATTTTTTGGATGTAATTTTATGGTGGATAGTGATGCATAGTCCATTCAATTTCTGCTGGCTTTGCGGCTTACTGTGAGTTAAAAGAGGGTTGTCCCTCGTGAATCTCAACCTCAATGGCTTATCCGCGCGGTTGTTAATCTGGAAGATGATGCTTTCTGTCCGCATCATCGAGATACCTGGAGCGATCATCCATTTGAGATCTCGAACAAATGAACATCACTATAAAGCGCGGAGCCAATGAAAGCCATTGAACAAGACTTGAAGTTTCGTGTCAAAAGAATGCTTGCTTTGCCATCCCATATCAGTTTAGTTTCTAACAATTCAATCAAGAATCTCCTGTCTCAGCGATCACAACGGTTCTGCTCAAAAGCATGTTCTGGATATGTTCGAAGCCTATCGGAAATATATATCCAGCAGTAGTTCTAATAAGCCGTCGGGGTTGTGCATAAGTCGCCTGGCAAGCACCTCCAGGAAATTTTTCATCAGGACACACCCAAAGCGGGGCTGTTCGCGCCGGCTGCACAACGATCGCCTTCTCCGTTCTGGGAAGGAGAGAGTACCCAGCGGAGCTATAGTCATTAAAGATGGTCCCCGTGACCAAGAATGCGTCGGACTCACCGACTCTGCACGGAACGTGGTGCTTGCTGTGCCCCAGTACGTCCCAATGTATCAGGACCGGTGCTCGGGGACGAGGACACCATGCTACGATCGCAACTCACGCAGCAATAATAAAAGGGCTTTTAATGGAGTTGATCGGTAAAAGTTTGAGGTCGAAATCTCTAACATATTTGCTTTATCATGTAGAGAAATATATTAAGTAAAGAAATAAACACATAAAGAGAATTATCCAAATGCTTTGTGAGTATGTTACAAAATTCGGGGGAAGATAATTGTCGTCTCACAAAAAAGTGCACATAATTGAAACGACAAACTCATTAGCTCTAGACCTGTAGCGTGGAGTTACATTGTGGAAAAATGATTGGAAGGTGAGGACCCACTTTTCACAAAAGAAGAAATGGGCATTGAAGAAGTCCAATCTCAAGTCAAGTTGCTCTTCACTTTACTCTCTAATAAGCTCGCTTCCTCTCTTGACTGATCAAGGTATGTAGATGACATACTGTCATACATGGTCACCAGTTTATTGATCTTTGATATTTGTGTAAATCTTACCATTTTAACTTGGATTCACACAGAATTTAATTACCGGAAAAGACAGAATTTTGCTGAGAGACTGATTTTTGCTTCTTCTACTTCTTCTTTTTTACCCTTTGTTTGTCGGCAATCCTCTGTTTCTGTAGTTTCATGTTTGATTAATGGTGAGTCTCTGAGATGCACTGTGCTCTTTCTGTCTATACACTCAGAGAACTGTCAATAGTTGGTTTAATTATTGCAATCTGAATGCAGTGTTCTGAGCATTTTGTGATCCGTGTCCAGTAAGAAGTGCACTTCTTTATTTCTTATCTATAACTCTACAGAGCTATAGAAACTTCATTCCTTTCTGTGCTTTTTTCTCTTTTAGTTTGTCATTTGTCTAGAAACTGAATTATGATCGCCATTTTGTTAATGAGAAGCTCAGCTAAATTTGAAATTTAGAGACAAAATGGAAAATCACCCTCCTAATTTCCTTGAGACTTGTTATGGTGGTGCTTCTGAAGTGCATTTTGTGGTCTAGAAGGCAATATTTATCGAACTAAGCTACTTTTCATTGATCTTATTATTTTCATCCATTTCAACCTGCTCGATAATAATATACTGTGGGCCTGTGGCTCGCTATAAACAAAACCGCCTTAGCAAATTTTCAAGTCATTCATGATATAGGACATCCAAGATATGAAATCTTAGTAACCTGTCCATTACCTGTTAGCCATGTGCATGGTCTTGGGTCTTGTGGGTTCTAGCTCATTTTCCTTCATCCAAAGTGATATAGAATGTGGATAGTGGATAGAACTCGTTTAGGATTCATCTAGTCAGTTTATGCCTCTTTTGTTCACCCTCAGTATCCTTTCTTTTGAGGGTCCTCATCTCTTTTTCTCAATAGATATGATCTTGAACTTTTACCCTCCACTGATGTATGTAATTCTATTCCACTAATGTCTTAAAACCCTTGCAGTTTTTTCTTTGGTTGAATAAAACCTAGCAGTTGATCTACTGCCTTATGAGTTATTTTGGGACAGCTGAGGCAGCTTTGGCATGCCTCTATTATCATGAGATATTTGTCCTTCAGTTCACCGAAAGCACTTGCTAAGATTTTGTATTCACAGCTTCAGGTCTTTGCTATAAGTGCTAACTGCAATTGCAGAGCAACAATTTGCTTCATGGAGAGATTCTCCCGGGCACTTGACAGTCTTGGTGAAGGGGGACCATATCAGCAAAATTCTGTGGAATTAACGGTTTTCTTTTGATTTTTCTTGTATCTTAACTCGAGTTGGAAATCATACATTTCTGTCAAAAGCTATACTTCCAAAGAGAGAATGTCACAGGTCCTCATTAGCTTGTGGTTTGTGTCCTTAATTTTCTTGTAAGGCACCTTCTCATCCCATTTACATGATTGAGAATTTGGATGCAGGACGAGTTAACGAACCATGAGAGGGAGGAAATAGATTATGCAATTGCCCTTTCACTTGCAGAAGAAGATCAGAAAGGAAAAAATTCCATCAGTATATCACCAAACTGTAAGCATTTATTATGAACATCTAATGGAATGCGCACACAGAGGTTCTCATCTCTTCAATAATATGGTGAATGAGAGAAGCATATGTAAAAGAATGTCTTCAAGCTTGTTTCCACTCTCCGTTTGATTTAGTATAAGTCTCTTTTATGTTGAAGAATTTACATCATCAAGATCACTTTTAGGCTATCTAGTGTTGCTGGAGTTGGAGTAGCAAATCGTTGAACCTGTTCACCTTTTTGCACCATAACCACTTCATGCTTTTCTTTCTGCTAGCAATGTATTTCATTATATGTCTAAAAGTTACATATATAAATTTTACGATATATGATTGAGTGGTTCCTGTAATTTGTCTGTTATGGGCATCTATCCTTCAGTTATGCAATTTTTCCAATGGCAAGGGACCATCTACTCATTGACTGCTCTTTCTCTAAAGCTATATGGGCATCTATTCTTCTGTTATGCAATTTGTCTAGAATGTCTGGCTTGTGGGAAGAAGATTTGGAGTGGTCATCAGCTCTTTATAAAGGCAAATCCTCTGGTTGTATTTTGAATAACCTAGCTTGGAATGCCTTTCATTATCTTATATGGAGAGCTAGGAGTAACAGGATCCATAAATCTCACAGCTATTCAATCTGTGTGGTTACTCATGCTATCAAATGTGATGTGAGACATAGATTGGCTAAGGAAAGTAAACTTGCTGTTTGTTCCAGTGCTCACAATTCTCTTCGTTCGTATTGGGGAATTCCTTGCTAGTAGTTTTCTGTGAGGGTTTGTATGTAGGATCGGACCACCTTCTAGTATGTTTACTGCAACAATAGTTTCTTACTTATCAAACCAAAATGTCACACATATGTAATCGAGTGATTCCACTATTTGTCTGTTAAATCTTTCTCTAGATGATGAATATAAATCCAAATACGTTCAAGCTTCTAAAGCTCAGCAAGAAAAAGACAAACGTCATTCTACAGCTCAATCAGGGGAGGATGAACTACTGGCAAAAGCTCTCCAGGAAAGTTTAAATGTAGAAGATCCATCAAGTCACCATAATGAAAATTCATTTCAACTTCATACAATTTCATCTTCAGGCTGGAGGTATATTCAGCTCTTTAGCTTTCTTGTCTCAGGTTATTGATGATGTGTTGGTCCAATTCCCGTCTTTTGAGAGGTTTATATTATCTCTTTTTTTAAACAGTTAATGCTTCTCTAATTGCTAATATCAAATAGGATATGAGATATTAAAATGTTCAAGTCTTGAGATGGAAGGTAGAAGTTCGTGGAAAAGAGTGGCTTTAGGTTTGATACTGACTGAAAGATGTAGGATTCCTCTGTAACCTCTCTTTTCATGTGATTTACTGTGTAGTCTGAGAGAATTTTTGGTCTTGCTTAAAAATGTGATGAAGCTGATATTTTATGTAGACGTACCAGGTCAGGCATAGAATAGAGAGATGGTGACATTTAACTAGTGTATGTCAAGGTGCTGATTTTCAGTATGGAGGCAATACAAATGTGGCTGATGAATCCAGTTCCAATTTAGGGAGTTTTAAATAGTTAAATTCGTGTTATAGTAAAGAGGAGAACAGGTTGCTGGAAAAGATTTTGACATTTGGTGCATCTCAACCAGTCGTACTGAAGCAATTTCTTTGAGAAATTATTTGCATATCAACTTGACAGTAACAAAAGTTCTCAGTTGCTCTGCTGGCAGAGAATGCATGATTATTGTAACAGTACTTCACCTGCATATTTTACATGACGTTTTCATATTGCAACAATGGTCCAGTTTTTAGATGGACTTATTTCACAATCAGGTTAACTTACAGCATCAATTTTTCAGTGTCTGTGCTGGTTGCAAGAGTCAGATTGGTCATGAACATTCCAAGAGTTATATGGGTGCTGATTGGCATCCAGAATGCTTTCGCTGCCACGCATGTGGTCTTCCAATTGCAGATCTCGAGGTAAACTCTATGTTCGCTTAACTTCTGATTAAGGCTTGGCCTAAGAGACTTTCAGCTATATTACTTTCTACAGTACATAATGAACGATTGATAGATTACTTTCCTGTAGATTTCAGCATCCGGGGACCACCTCTATCATGAATCATGCTACAGAGAACACCATTATCTAAGATGTGACGTTTGCAAGAATTATGTAAGTGTTTTTTCATTGAACTCGGGTGCTGTATCAAAAGGTTGTTTAAAAAGGCTTATCGAGTGGAAGTTCCAAGGTACAAAAAAGTGTCATCCTTCGTATAAAGTTCAAACTGCAAAACCATAAGACATTCCAAAAGTTTTGACTTTGATAAAAACGTAAAAGGGAATTGACTTAAAGGGTGTTTGACAAGACTTTTTGGCAGTCTTTCCTGTTCTACAAGACTTAAGAAGCAAAAGAAGTGAAAGCCATAACAGTTAAAAACTAATTCGAAGAAATAGCTCAGGGTAACCTAGGAGCTTTTCCTGATGCAGCTTTTCTATGCAGATGTTTATCTCAATTGATAATCTTAAGTGAAAAAATCATGTTAGGAAACTCATATTCACTTTAAAATAAATTAATTTGCTCTCAAGGCAAATAGTTACTTATCCTAATACTTAGTTACAGCACTTCAGGGCACAGGAAACACCCAAGTTACGGTCCAAAAAGTTACAGAAACACTGAGTACCAGACAGACTCGTAGCCCTATGCTGTTTTGGTTGATGATCTAGCTGATAAGTCAAATTCTTTCAATATTCTCGTAATGCAAATGCTATTATGACAACTCTACAATGATTTCCGTTTTTCCTAAGTGCAGTATCCCTGTCATTTAATTGCTACTTCTAGAATGAATTGGTCTCCTTCCTTTGAATAATCTGTTTCTTTTGCTTCACGTAGCTCCCAGGAAACAACAAGGGATTCGAGTATTCGGTTCATTGTTTCTGGATGCAAACGTATTGCCGAGCACATGAGCAAGATGGGACTCCAATTTGTTGTAGTTGTGGCAGGATGGAAGTGAGTTCCAATTTCTAAACACCCTGCTTTGCTTGCTGGTGGAACTGTAGGACATTAACTCGTGAGTATGGAGTATTTTTCAATTTCCCAGCATCGTTGTTGATAAAAAAACGTTAAATATGTGTAGCCAAGAGACATGAGATGCTTGTTGCTGGATGATGGTCGAAAGCTATGTCTAGAATGCCTAGACTCTGCGATTATGGATACAAACGCGTGTCAACCTCTTTATCTTGACTTACAAGGATTCTATCAGCATATGAATATGAAAGTGGACCAGCATATTCCTCTACTCTTGGTGCCAAGAGAAGTGCTGAATGAAGCAATGGAAGGAGAAATGAATGTAAGTACTGAAGCTAGTTTTATCTAGGTCAATACAGTCCCAGCTATCATCATTTCATTTCTGTGTTTTTTCCTTTTGTTTTTGGTTTTTATACTCACTTGAAACTTTTTTTCTTTTTTATTGGACGAACTCACTTGAAACATGAAAAGGGACATCATCGCCCAGATGAAACTAGAGGACTCTGCGTAAGAGAAGGACAGAATGTTCCCAATGTAAGAAAAGCTCTTGCTCATAGTTGCAACATTGGGCTATCATCAAATGTGTACATTGCGACTATATTTGATGAAACAAAGATTTCAGAATCCCTTTTGAATAATCGAACAGGTTACCCAAAGGCCTAGAATTGGAGTAGGCAACCAATTTACGGATATTATAACTGAACCCTATAAGCCGGTTAATGCAATCCTCGTTTTGAATGGCCTACCGAGGTAATGTGAGTTTTTGCAGCAAATTTAAGTTATTCTTCTATGTGATCATCGCATTGTGGCTGATTATTATCGGGAAAACAGGCTGTTGACAGGCTCAATCCTTGCCCATGAGATGATGCATGCTTGGCTTCGACTAGAAGGTTCTTCTTTTATGGCCTGTGATATCTGTCATCATTTTAGTTTGACAGAAACCCATATTCAATAAGAATGTATATAGACATGGGCAGTACTAAAAAAATGTCAATGCTGCATCTTAATTTCCATTTCGTGTAAAAATTGCAAAGGGACAGAACTAATGTTGATATTTTTCAGGTTATCCTAACCTTAGTATGGAGGTTGAAGAAGGCATTTGTGAAGTTTTGGCTCATAAGTGGTTGGATTCTGAGATCTATTCAAGCTCCACCAATGATGTTTCCTCATCCTCATTGCCGTCATCTTCCTCTTCGTCAACAACGTCGAAAAATGGAAAATATTCAGACTTTGAGATACAACTTGGCAAATATTTAATGCATAAAATAAAGACTGAACCTTTAGTGGCCTATGGAGAGGGATTCAAGTTAGGAAACAAGGCAGTGGAGAAGCACGGCCTTAAGGAAACTCTCAATCACATTCGACTGACAGGGACCTATCCACTGTGATTTATTAAGTGGTTGTCTGTGGAACTTTGGTTTTCAGTGATTAGTCACCTTGCATTAGCGACTTAATACCGCACAGGCAAGAGCATTAAAAGATTTTATGATTATATCAGCATTGAAATTTGCTTGACGTTTTTATATAGCAGAAGTCAGAACTAGAGATATAATACAAATATGATATTTTTCTTTGTAAAGTAACAGAAAAGGTGCGGTGGAAGTGCCTACGCATATGCTTGTGATTTTTTAACTGGTTGAAATGCCAATGTATTTCATCTTGCAGAATTGCTGCATCAGTTCTTGAGGAATTAGCTTTTGTTCAAACAGTTCAGTTCCCATCTTTGGAGTACCTAATGACCAAGGATGCCATAAATCAAACTTCACCACCTGCATACGATTTAGAGATTTAAGGATTAGGAGCAATTATACTTCAGCACTTGCACACTTCAACCAATAACTGCTAATTCTTAACAAATCATTACTGGTGATCGAGAGAGCATCACTGCTTCTTCAACTACCACAAACTGCATAGTATTTTCTTCCCTTTTTCAAACAGAGTTTTGCAAGCAACCCTACCCCGAACCCCAAGCTAAGTTGATGCCCTGTTGGCCTCAGACTTACCACTTTTCTAAGTAGGCATAAGGTAATCTGCGAATGTCATAGATTGCCCAAGTAATAAATGTGAAAGCTTCAGTTGCAAAGAGTGTACAACAGGACTAAGGATCGAATTTCATATGGTTATTTGTCATTGGAGCTCTATGGAACCGGTGGTTTCTTCAGGCCTTCTAGTTTGCATACAAAATATTTTACACCGCCAATCATAGTGCTTGATGGAAATGTCATAGCCTCCATAGTTATCAACACAAGACATCAAATCTGCAGAGCAAACTAGAGAAATTAATAATAATTATGTTTCATTTCTCTCTGTTGAGCGGTCTCTACACATAAATTCCACCAAACAGCAGAAAGAATTCTTGAAAAATTGTATAAAGCAAAGTACGCCTTCTGCTACAGTGCAAGTGCTAGCCGAGTCGCTTTCTTCATTAATGCAGCCATGAAGAAAGTCACTCTGGAGCAACACAGTATAGATCTGATATATTTCCAATACAATAATTACCGAGCAACCTCTTTGTAGAATACAACAGAGAAGATCCCAACTGACCGAGCCCTCAAAATTCTTCTCTTTCAAGCAAAGAGAAGCAGAGCGCAAAGCCTCAGCAATAGGAAGAAATTGAGCTGATGTGCTGGTGGAGTAGTTAATTTGCCTCTCACCAAATTGTAAAGTGTTGAAGGAGAGAGTATTCTACGTATTATACTCACTTAATCAAAAAGGATTACAAGAATATATATATATATATAAAGTGACAATCAACCTCAATGTGCTTGGTTTGCTCATGGAAGACGGGATTGTTTGCAATATGAATAGCTAATTGATTGTTACAATATAATATCGATGGTTATGATGTTGACATCCCAATTTCTGACAATAACATCCTCAACTAGAGCAATTCACTAGTCACATGTGCCATTGCTCTATATTCTGCTTCTGCACTTGATCGAGAAACCACATGTTGCTTCTTACTCTTCCAAGCAACTAAATTACCTCCAAGAAATACACAATAACCTGATATAGATCTTCTACTAGTAGAACATCCAGCCCAATCCGCATCAGAAAAACCCGTGGTATTTAGGTGACCATAATTCTTGAAAATTAGTCCTTTACCTGATGCTCCTTTCAAGTATTTGATAATTCGAAGCACAGCATCCCAATGAGTAGTCCAAGGAGAACCCATGAATTGGCTTACAACACTAACGGCAAAAGATATATCAAGTCTCGTGACGGTAAGATTATTCAACTTACCAACTACTCTCCGATATTTCATAGGTTATGTAATAATTCTCCATCTTCTGCATCAAGTTTCACATTGGGTTCCATAGGAGTATCAACCGGTTTTGCTCCAACAAGTCCAACCTCATCAAGAATGTCAAGAACATATTTTCTCTAAGTTAAATTAATACCTGTATGCGAGTAGGCAACCTCAATACCTAAGAAATACCGCAAACGTCTCATATCCTTAGTACTAAACTGTGTATGCAGAAATTTTTTGAGTCGTTGAATACCATCTGAATCATTGCCAGTAATGATAATATCATCCACATATACCACCAGAAGAATACAACCAGCTGAGGAGATAGAACTGAAGACTGAATGGTCTACTTGACAACGCTTTAATCCAAACTTGATAACAACATCACTAAACTTACCAAACCAAGCACGAGGAGATTGCTTGAGTCCATACAATGCCTTATGTAAATGACATACCAGATTCTCCCCCTGAGCAACAAATCCAGGTGGTTGCTCCATATACACCTCTTCAACCAAATCACCATCTAGGAACGCATTTTTTATGTCTAATTGATGAAGAAACCATCTAAAATGCGCTGCTAGAGAAATAAAGACACAAACAGATGGAATTTTGGCTACAAGAGAAAAAGTGTCATCATAATCAACACCATATGTTTGAGTATATCCTTTAGCGACCAACCATGCCTTCAATTGATCTACGGTGCCATCAGGGTGGACCTTAACCGTGAAAACCCAACGACAACCAATAGGTTGCTTTCCCACAGGAAGGGTAGTAAGCTTCCAAGTGCGATTCTCAATGAGTGCTTTCATTTCATCCTCCATGGCTTGTCTCCAATTGGGATGAGCAAGAGCTTCAGTAACATTGCTAGGCACAGAAATAGAGGACAAGGATGAGACAAAAGTAGAGAATGTAGGAGATAAACGATCATAAGACAAAAAGTTGCCAATAGGATGACGAGTACGAAGACAATCAGACAAACCAGAATAAAGTGTATAATGACCGATAGGACGCCCAACACAAGATCGTGTACCTTTTCGAGTAGTAATGGGTTGATCGGGATTAGGATCAGGGGATGGCACAGCAACCGATGAGGGATCAGATGAATCAGGTGATGGTCGTACCTCTGTAGTGGGAGTTGTTCCTCGTCTATGGTAAGTTTGATTAGCAAACTGAAATCGTGTTGATGATACTGGAGGAAGTGAGATTGGTAAAGGAATTGGTAAGACACACTTGTCATTGTCAAGAGACGCTTTAAAGACTGTTTGAGTACTATAGTATGGCTGGTCCTAAAAAAATGTCACATTTGCTTATACAAACACTCGGCGATTAGTAGGATTGTAACATTTATAGCCCTTCTGAGTTCGAGAGTACCCAACAAAGACACATTTATCAGCACGAGGAGCCAACTTATCAAGACCTGGAGTCAGAGAATGGACGAAACAAACACATCCAAAGACACGTAGAGGTAATGCAAAGGGAGGACGATTTGGATGTAAAATAGAGAAATGTGTCTCCCCCTAAAGAACAAAAGTTGGAAGCCAATTAATTAAGAAGCAAGTTGTAAGAATAGCATGGCCCCAAAATGTTTTCGGAAGATGCATGTGAAACATAAGACAACGAGCAACATCAAGAAGATGACGATTTTTACGTTCAGCTACACTATTTTGTTGTGGTGTATAAGAACAAGAAGTTTGATGAATAATGCCATGGGAATCAAGAAAAGGTTGAAAACCAGAGGCAATGGCAAGATACTCTTTGGCATTATCGGATCGGAGAGTTTTCACAGAAATATTATATTGATTCAACACTTCAAAATAGAATTGACGAAAGCAATGAAAAATCTCAGTATGATCTTTTATTAGGAACAACCAAGTCATTCGGGAAAAATCATCCACAAATGAAACAAAGTTCCGGAAACCAGATGTATCAGAAACACAGCACAGACCCCATATATCTAAATGAACCAACTCAAAAGGACTAGACACACGACTCTGAAAGCGAGAAGGAAAAGAGGCTCTATGGTGTTTTCCAAACTGACAAGCTTCACACTCAAAAGTACTCACAAACTCATACTCTGGAAACAATCGTCAAAGAATGTTTGGCGATGGATGACCAGCACGACAATGCATCCGATAGACAATAGTGGATGTGTGCTTCATAGCTATTGCAGCTATCACCTTCTTGTCTAGATAGTATAGGTCATTTGATTCATGTCCCCCACCAATCATCTGTCCAGTCCTCAGATCCTAAAAAACACAATGAGAAGCAAAAAAGGTTACAGAATAATTTAACTCTTTAGTTAATGAACTAACGGAAATCAAATTATATGGAGATTTGAGATGAAGGACGGATGATAAAGAAAGGGAGGAACACAAATGGGCATCTCTAGTGCCAGTAACTTGAGAAATTGAACCATCAGCTAATGTAACAGAGTTCGACACCCTAAGAGGTGTGGAATGTAACGAAGACAACAATTTAGAGTTACTAGCTATATGATGAGTAGCTCCGGAATCTATAACCCAAGAGTCTGACACTATAGAAAGTAAACAGGATGAACTACCTTTTGAGCTATGTGCTAGAGTTGCAGTGGGAGCTGAAGTTCCTGTCACCTGTTTGGAGCGAATCCAAGCCTCATATTTTGCACGTGTCAATGTAACCGAATCTTTTGTATCCTGCAGATGAGTAAGATCAGATTGAACTGATGAGGAAGATTCTTCGACTTCAGCAAATGCAACAACTGTGGGTCGAAGCTCTAGATGAAGCGTGTAGCAGTAAGCTTCAGTATGTCCAACCCTCCGACAATGGTTACAATATTGAGAGCCATGGCTACCAAGAATTCTATCACAACCACCACGACTTCCACTCTAAATAAACCCACGTTCATGACCCCGATTACCACGACCACGAGCTCCATGTCCACTAGAGCCATGAGAAATCATGGCACTTGTCTCAAAAGTTGTAGTGGAGATCTTGTCAGTAGGTGTCGAGCGTAAGGCTCAGGAGAAAACCTCATCAACTGTAGGAAGGGAGCTTTCAGACATAATCTGCTGACGAAGGGAGGAATATTCAGGCCCTAGTGCTTTAAGAAATAGTATCACTCGAAGATCCTCTTGGCGTTTGACTAATATATTAGGATCATTGGAAGTTGGAAGATAAGCATCTAACTGTTGGCAAAGTGTAGTGAAACAAGCATAATATTCAGATAGAGACTGATCTCCACGCTAAAGATCAAACAGGACCTCCCATGTGTCACACACTTGTGTCATATTATTTTGGCCAGAATAAAGTAGAGCACATTTATCCCAAACTTCCTTAGCAGAATTACATTGAATGAAGTGAGGGCTAATCTTCTGATCCATACTATTTTATAACAGTGTATGGATCATTGCATCTCCAGTAATCCAATCATCTACTTTACTCTTATCTGAGGGAAGTGTAGATGTAAGATAATCATGATGTCTAGTTGCAATAAGATAAACTTGTACAGCTTTAGACCATGATGGATAGTTAGTGCCATCCAACTTGATAGATGTCAATTGAAAATGCGTCAAACCATTAGATGATGTAGAAGCCATCAGTATTAACTCTATTATACTCCAATAATGCAATTAGCCAAACAGGTTGAACACAAGAATCGACCAAACCCAATAAGAATGACACAATAATCAAGCACTTAACTCCAGTTGTGCAATCAGCCACAAAACAACAATCAGAAATAAGGGTTCAATCGATCCACCACTAAGTCAATATACTTCACTAAGAGGCCATAAAATCATACCAACCAGCACTTCAAAGATGACTAGAAACCATCCAACACTGGAAAGATTACTATGGGCATACCAACCAGCACTTCAAGAAGCAATATACTTCAATGAGAATCCATATAAGTATACTAGAAAACAACTTCTGATGCCCTCAGTTTGGGTCGAATTTTTTTTTTTTTCGGGGTGAAACCCTTGCAAAACCGAAGGCTTCCGAAATCCTCAGGATATATGAAAAACACAGAATCTAGATCGCAAGACAAATGAAGACCAAATCTTGCAATCGGTTTTCAATCCTGTCATCAAGAAAGAAGGCTGAACACAAACTGATTTTGCTGGATAGGCTTTGGCAATTGACGCTGGGTAGTAGTTCTGTCCAAATCTTAGAAAACTAGTGGACAAATCTAGATCTGGGGACGACGACTGAACGACGATGTGGGCTTTCTTTCTCCTCCATTGTCTAGAAGAGAAGCACGCTGCGGCGGCGGCGGCAAAGGATTTGGATCTAGCGACGGCCTCCGCACCGGGCTGTGGTGGTGGTGGGATCACTCTCTTGAAGTTTTAACCATGCTCTAATACCATGTTGAATGAGAGAGTATTCTACGTATTGTATTCACTTAATCAAAAAAGAATTACAAGAATATATATATATATATATATATATATATATATATATATATATATATATAAAAGTAACCCTAGTAACCCTCTTATGACTATTTTACCCTTATTATTATTTCCTAACATAAAGCAGCAATGATGATCTTTGATATGTGAAAACCATAGAATAGTCATGCAACGAGTGTTTGATTAGTAACTTGGAATTACTCTCCCGAATTTTAGCTCTGCCAAAAAATACTCCAGCCAAAAGACCTACAAGACGCAATACCGCATGACATGCTATACTAAGGCAGTGCCTGTCATGGTAAAGCTGACTAGAGGGAAAAAATTACCAAAGAGGATGCTTGCAGAGTTCTCCAAGGTACTTTGAACAGGAGGATGCCAGTAATAGACAATAGGATCTTACTCAATGAGAGATCATCTACATATTGTTTGCATGGTTATAAATCATTTTCCCTCAAAGTCCATCTTAGCGCATCAATATGCCTCTTCGAAAGTGAAAATACGAAAATCAATTTTCTCCTCGCATAATCAACTCTTTTATGGATCAAGACCAAGATGGAGAATTATTAGTTTTTGAATCTTTTGACAGTTAGGCTCAAGAAAGGAGAGGAGCATTGTTTGAGTAGAGAAAAGGCAAAGAAAATATGGGACGATTTCCTATTAGGCTTTACAAATCTTCGGCTAAATAGTTGGCCACTAATGAAAGTATGTTGACGGTAATTTACTGAATCCTGCATCTTCCCTTTTGCTTTTACCCGTAGACATAAACATGCAAACGTTGACTTTATAAATTGCTAAAACCAAATAATTTTGTTATGCAAAACAAACGATCAGGACTGTCCGACTCAATCAAAAATAGAAACTTAGCCTATCATCCAAGTACTCCCAACTTATTTATAGCTGTTAATGTTTGACATGATTTGATTGTACAACTTGGAAAATACACAAACATTCTAAAAAAAACTTAAACCGGCAAAATAACTGATGATGTTTTGACAGTGCAAATGATTTTAGATTATCGTTGAGTATAAATGTTACGTGCAAGTTGGCAAAAAGATTTAACCTACAAATATCAGTACATGATAAAATGGAAGAGAGCAAGCTAGCTCTAACCTCAATCTAACATAACTACGTGCAACAAGATGTAATCATACTGAGAGAATTAAAGCCCAGTTCAAGAGATTTGAAAATTATTATGTAAGACGAACTAGCATAATGTTCAATTAGATTTGAAAACAAGCCTACATAATGGGAAAGGTACTTAACAAAAAACACAACATGCATGACAAGTGAAAGACAGTATAATGTTCTAAGACAACCTAAACCTGATAGAAGTACAAGTAAAACAAAAGGTGCAAGAAGCAGCACACTCTGACTGACATATGAGAATTCACACGCTTCTCAAGTTAACAAGATGCTCCTCGTCTGAAAATTTTGCCAACTAGGACTTGGGTGTCTAAACTAAAAATGAGGTGGAAAAACTGATGAGAAATGCCAATATAAGAGCAAACATTCTGAAGTCAACATTAGTTAGAGTCCATGCTTTTCTTAATTACTTCCTGAAGCCATGGAATAGTTAGTGTCTTAGTCACCCTTCAGGGAGCAATCAGGGCTCAACTAACAGGAGGTCAAAACCATGTTTCCCTGGGGGAAAAATAGAACTTAGTCCATCCATTAGCTGCTTAAAGTCTATTTATTGGCCGAAAACAGATTCCCTTTAGTAAATCACAACAAGCAGTAATCACTGTCTAAGAAGCTCTAAGCGTGCGCAATATTGTAGAGCAAAATAACGTTCAAACCTGTACATGGTGGCCCCTGTTTGATGAAGAAACCACATAGAAGTAAAGCTTATAGCCAACGCAAGAAACCCACTAATTGTCATCACCAACCAAAAAGTTGGTAACGTTAAAAGAGGCCTGCAATTACGTAAAAACAAAGAAAATATTATAAGCGTAATTATAACAGGTTTGACACTACAGATCGCATTTATCATGTAAGCACGCCTTAACAATATGAATGTCGACATTACACATCGTCAAAAGGACACATTCAGTGAGAGACTACTTTAAAGTGAAAAATAAAATAAAAACACGAGACACACACAGGGACATGAGATTCCACCTAATGGTCATGGACAATTACATAGCCACCAGTTTGAAGGCACCCAATTTACTAAAGGAGAACTGAGATATAAGCTTAAACTGTAAGGCCGACCTCTGGCCTCACTTGCCATGATATTATCTGTTTTGGACTGAAACCCGCACAGTTTTGTTCCTCTAGGCTTCACCCAGAAAACACATTTTCGCAGTTAAGAGTAGTGCTACTCTTTATATAGCAAATCACATCACCTTCCCTAGACAATATGGGATTCGATTCAATCCCACCCCATCGCCATCCTCACGAGGCATGCTCTTTTTCCATCCCTCACGGGACCGGATCATTACATAAGCTCAGCTTCCGATCACCAGAAGATTTCACAAACATATCAAGAATACATAAACAAAAGGAAAATAATTTTAACAAGGTCATGGGTCAACTAAATGATTATAAGATGAAGAAAGAGAAAACGTACATTTTCATATCAGATAGTCGACCTCATTGAAAACACACATAAGAATAACTCCAAGGAGGCAAAGAGAGCGTATTATTCTCAAGGACCACAGAGAACTCACTCAAGTTTCCAGATTTTGCGAGTTGCCCTGTATCATGACTCTACAGTGTTAGTGGGCATTAGATAATGAGTAAATAAATAAAGGGATGGACAGCAGTCTAATTTCAGTTGGCAACTAAAATGAGTAGAAGTGCTTGGTTAGAGAAAAGGATGGCAGATCCTACAACCAATTCAGAAAAAGCCTGTGTAGTTTATTTTACCTGACAATCATCCAGTGATGAATGCGCAAATTGTGTTTTATAATATACTCACTAGCGAGGACCTAGAAAGCACCGACACTCTTCGAAAAACTTCAGATCATGTTAGACACTCGCATATTTGTCCAATACTCTCCGACACTCTTGAATACTCTTCAACACTCGGTCAACACGTGTCAGAAAACCCGACACCTAATCAACTTTCCCGACACTCGAGTTGAAATTCCGATATACAAGTTTCCAACACGCAAGATCAATTTTAAAAAATTTTAATAAATGAGGGATTAAAATGTATATATATTAAAAAAAATAAAAACAACAATAAAAATAATAGATATGAAAAGAAGAAAAATATAATATTCTCTTATGACTTTTACTTCCTATGATACACAACTCACCCCTCATGTTTTTTCTCTTCGTTGTTTTTTCTCTTCTCTTCCGATATTTCTAACACGCAAGTTCAGAATGTGAATTGTTTTTTTTTTCTCTTCAAATTTTATTGATTATTGGAGTTGAATTTATCAAATTAAACAATAAAAAATATTAATAAATGGTGGATTAATATTTTTAATCACAAAAATGATAACTTATTATGTATATACAATATGACTCAACGTGTCGAAATTCTATATTTTTTTAGAAATGACGTGTTAGCATATCATTCGTGTCGTGTCGCGTGTCCTGTATCGGTGTCGATGCTACTTAGATGAGGACAATGTATCAAATAAAAATAGCAATAAAATAACCATGAAATTTTACATTCGTTTTTCTAAAGTTGTCTTGACGATATTTCAAATACTAAAACCACCACCCACCGGACTTCACACTTCCTGGGCCACCTGAATAAGAGCAACGTAAAGCATCATTCGCCTCTGAAGTAATCACTTATTCGAAAGAAAAAGAACATATAAAAATAAATTACCATAGAGAAACTGGGAAAGTGTAAAACCCAAATTTGTACAAGCATAAATGTGGAAAATTAGTTGAGAGCAAAGGATAATTAAGGTGTACATGACAAAATTTTTGGAACAAAAATTGATTTCTCAATTTCTAATAGGAATTGAGAAGTTAAAAATTTTAACTTCTGATTTTTTTTTTTAAGTCTATTTATGGAATAGAAATCTGTTTCAGAAATAGAAAAATTATATTGCGTTACCAAACGGATTTCTGTTCCAAACCTGTTCTAGGAAATAGAGAAACAGAGAAATATAGAAGTAGAAATTTTATCATGCGCACCCTTAACCTCCTCTGCCAAGTCCTATCTTTATATTTCCAGCGATATTCATCTAATCCTTGTTTTTTTCTTTTTTTGGTCGATGTATAATCCTCGGTAGAAAGGAGAAATTCCTCACTTATAGTCCTTTGCATAGAACCCCATTTTGATCTTTTCTTCATTTGGTGTAGATTTTTTGTGGCTGAATATACTCTCCTCAAACATTACTCCAATCATCAACAGGCACGTGGCCCCTTTGGTAAAGGGCTCGTGGGGTTCAAACTTCAATCCATGTACAAACAAAAGAGGAGTGAGGTCAAAAAATGAAAATTGTACTTCGGTCTTTACTATTAATAGATCAAAATACTCTTAACAACTCAATTCATTTCACATTTCCAGACGCGACATATATCTAAAGTTTTTAGTTAGTTCAAGTAATAAAAAAATAGTTGTAAAGTAAGAGTGATTTAAATCTAAATTTAGATAGTGAGAGATTTATGAAATCAATTGTCTTATATATAAAATCCCGAAGATTCGATGTATTAATGGAGACATAATTTTTTTGTAAAGAAAGATAAGAAATCATGATTCAAATGTTACTTGCTTTTGGGTAGAATTTTCCACCCACTTTCAATATGACAAGATTATGACTCACTCAGTAGATAAATAAAATAAATAAATAAATAAATAAGGATCTTTTAATGGAATTTATCGGTACAAGTTTAAGGTCGGAATCTCCGATATATTTACTTTTATATTGTATTATCTTTGAGTAAAGAGGGACAAATAGAGAGATAAGTGCAAATGCTATAAAAGTATGTTACTAAATTCTGTGGAAGATAACTGGTCACCTTACGTAAGAGTGCATAAAACCGAAACGACAAAATCACTAGCTTTTTGACCAGTAGTCTGTAGTTACATGGAGGAAACCGGTTAGAAGGTGAGGACCTGCTTTTCATAAAATAAGAAAGCGTGGACATTGAAAACTCCACACTCGTGTCCAGTTGCTCTTCACTTTACTCTCTAACAAGCTCAATCCTTCTGTCGTCTGATCAAGGTATGTCCATGCATCACATACTGACATAGAGGGTCACCAGCTTAATGATCTTTGAAATTTGTTTAAGTGTTGCCATTTTGACTGGGATTCACCCATTGTTTAATAGTTTATGCAACTCAGGTTCTTAATTCTCCTCGTGAGGTTTTTTCTTTTTTTTTTGAAGACTGAACTTTGCTGAGGGATATTGATTTTTGCTTCTCTTTTTCCACTTCTTTTACAGATTCCTCTGTTTCTGAAGAGTCTTGTTTGATCAGTGGTGGGTTTCTGAGATACAGTGTTCTATCTATCTATACACTCGTAGAACTGTTGATGACTTGTTTAATTATTGCAATCGGACAGCAGTGTTTTGAGCATTTCGTGATCCATGTCCAGAACAAGACTTCACTACTTTCTGTTTTTTTTTTTTTTTTCTCTTTTAATATGTCATTGGTCTTGGGCTGAATTATGATCACCCTTCTGTTGATGTGGAAGAAGCTCAGCTAAATATGAAATTGAGAGAAAATATAGAAAACCACTCTCCTAATTTCCTTGAGACTTGTTATGGCGGTTCTTCTAAAGGGCATCTTATGGTCTAGAAGGCAACATTTATCGAACTAAGCTACTTCTTATCAATCTTATTATTTTCGTCCATTTCCTCCTGCTCGAGACAATACTGTGGGCCTATGGCTCGCCACAAATGAAATCGCTTTTGCAAGTTTCAACTCATTCATGAAATAGGACGTCCAAAATGCGCAAGAAATCTTAATTTCCTGTCCGTCACCTGTTAGTCATGTTTATGGTCTTAGTTCTTGTGGGCTGTCACTTCTTTTGCTTCATCCAATGTAATATAGAATCTGGATGCTGGATAGAGCTCATTTAGGATTCGTCGAGTCAGTTCATGCATCTTTTACTCCAAAGGTCCTCATTTCTTTTTTTCAGTACAAATGATCTGAACATTCTTTTTTCAACTGATGTATGCAATTCTATTCCACTAATGCCTAAAAACCTAGTGCTTGATCCACTGCCTATGCGTTATTTTGGGACCACTGAGGTAGCTTTAACATTCCTCTGTTACCATAAGATGTCTGTGCTTCAGTTCACCCAAAGCAGTTGCTAAGATTTTATCTTCACAGCTGCAGGTCTTTACTTTAAGTGCTTGCTGCTATTGGCTAGCAACATTTTGCATCATGGAGAGGTATTCCCAGACACTTGAAGGTCTTGGCCATGGAAGACAACATCAGCAAAATACTGATGGTCACAGATTCTGGATAAGTCAACAAAATTCTGAGGTATAAACGGTTTTTGTAGGTTTTTCCTGTACTTTAACTAAAGTTGGAAATTGTCTATTTCTATGACCCATTTATCAGAAAAAAAAGGGGAAATGATGCAGTCATATTCTTCATTGGAAGCTATTTTTCCAAAAAGAGGAAATGTCACAAAACTCTTATTAGCTTGTGGATTTTGTCCTTAACTCTCTGTGAAGGCACCTTCTTGTCACGTTTACATAGTTGAGAATTTGGATGCAGAACAAGTTAACAGAATATGATGACAGGGATGCTATAGATTATGCAATTGCCCTTTCGCTTTCAGAAGAAGATCAGAAAGGTAAAAATTTCATTGCTGCATCACCAAACTGTAAGCATTTACGATGAACATATGATCGAATGATTACACAGGGGTTCTTATCTCATCAATAATGTGGTGAATGTGCGATGCCTCTGAAATTAATCTGTCAAGAGTGAATGACTTAGAAGCAAAAGTACTGCAGCATACGCAAAAGAATGTATTCAAGCCTTGTTCTTACTCTCTATTTCAGTTCTTCTTACCCTCTTTTATATAGAATAGATCGCCTGTAGGCTATTTAGTGTTGCTGAAGTTGGAGTTGCGAATTATTGAATCTGTTCACCTTTTTGTACCATAACCACTTCATGCTTTTCTTTTCTACTACCAATATACTTCATTATATGTTCAAAAGTTACATATGCAAAGTCTACATATATAAGTGGTTCCTCATAATTTGTCTGTTATGGGCATCCATCCTTCAGTTATGCAACTTATTCAATGACAAGGGACCATCTACTTATTCACTGCTCTTTCTCTAAAGCTAAATGGGCATCCATCCTTCAGTTATGCAGATTTCCAAAATGCCTGGCTCATGGGAAGAAGGTTTGGAATGGTCATCAGCTCTTTTTAAAGGTAAAGCCTCTGGTTGTATATTGTATAAGCTAGCTTGCAATGTCTTTCACTATCATAAATTGAGAGCTAGAAATCATAGAATCCATAAATCACGTAGCTATTCAGTCTGTGAGATTACTCATGCTACCAAATATTCATGCGAGATTTAGATTGTCCAAGGAAAGTAAATTTGCTGTTTGTTTTAGTGATCACAACTCTCTTTGTTCTTGGGGGATTTCTTGCTAGTCGTTTTTGGTGAGGGCTTGTATGCAGGATTAATCCCCCTTTCTAGCATGTTTGTTGCAACAAAAATTTCTCACTTGTCAATAAAAAAGTTAACATAGATGATTGAGTGATTTCATAATTCATCTGTTGAATCTTTCTCTAGATGATCAATATAAATCCAAATACGAACAAGCATCTAAAGCCCTGCTAGAAGTAGACAAATGTCGTGATAAACCTCAGTTGGTGGAGGATGAACTGCTGGCCATAGCTCTCCAAGAAAGTTTAATTGTAGAAGAATCTAGACAGAGCTATGAAAATTCAATTCAACTTCATCCAGTTTCATCTTCAGACTCGAGGTATATTCAGCTGTTGAGCTTTCTTGTCTTGGGTTATCTTTAAAATGTCGGTCCAATTTCCATCTTTCATTTTGAGAGGTTTCTAGTATCTTTTTTTGTTTTTAACAGTTCAAGGCTTCTCTTATTGCTGAGATATCAAAAAGGATATGAGACAATAACCAAGTCTTGAGATGGAAGGTAGAAGTTTGTGAAACAGAGTGGCTTTAGCTTTGATACTGACTGGAAGATGTAGAATTCCTCCGTAACCTCTCTTTTCCTCTGATTTACTGTGTAGTTGGAGAGAAGTTTTGGTCATGAATAGAAATGTGCTGAAGCTAATATTTTATGTAGATGTAACAGGTCAGGCATAGAATATAGAGATTGTGACATTTAACTAGTGTTGTCAAGGAACTGAGTTTTCCAATTGGTATGGGGCAAAAACATGTGGATGATGAATCCAGTTCCAATTTGGGGGGCTGAAGAATTAATTTGTTAAATTCATATATAGTAAAGTTCAGCACAAGTTGCTGGAATAGGTGTTGAGATTTGTTGAATCTCAAGAAAAAAATATGGCTATTTGATTTGATGTCAGTTCTATTGTCATACAGAAGCAATTTCTTTGAGAAATTATTTGCAAATCGACTTGCCGGTTCCATAAGTTCTCAGCAGCTCTGCTGGCAGAGAATGCATGATTGGTGTAACAGTACTTCTCATGCATATTTCATGTTACGTTCTCATATACAGACTACGGTCCTCTTTTTAGAAGGACTTGTCTCACAATCAACTTTACTTACAACATCAGTCATTCAGAATCTGTGCAGGATGCAAGAGTCAGATTGGTCTTGGAGATTTCCTGAGTTGCATGGATGCTGATTGGCATCCGAAATGCTTTCGCTGCCACGCATGTGGTCTTGCAATTGCTGATCCTAAGGTAAATTTTTATGTCCACTTAACTTCAGATTGAGGTTTGGCCTATAAGTTTTTCGACTATATCAGTTTCCACAGTATATACTATGTCACAAAAGATTGATATTGCAGTTTTCAGTGTCCGGGGACCACCCCTATCATGAAATATGCTACAGACACCACCATCATCTAAGATGTGACGTTTGCAGGAATTATGTAAGTCCTTTCTCATTGAACCTGGGTGCTGTATGGAAAGGTTGTTTACAAAGGATTATCAAGTGAAAGTCCCAAGCTATGGAAAGTGTCATCCTCCGTATAAAGTTCAGACTGCAAAACCGTAAGACAGTCTGGCAGGTCTTGACTTTTGATAAAAACATAAAAGGGAATTGACTTAGAGGGTGTTCGAGAATACTTTTTGGAAGTCTTTCCTGTTTTACAAGACTGAAGAAGCAAATGAAGTGAGAACCATAACGGTTAAAAACTAATTGAAGAAGCAGCTCAGGGTTACTCTTGGAGCTTTTCCTTCCTCAACTAATAATCTTCAGTGTAAAAGTCGTGGGGAAACTCATATTCACTCCAGAATTAATTAATATACTCCCGAGACTCGTAATTAATTATTACAATACTCAGTTACTACACTGCAAGGCACAGGAAATGCCCCAGTTATGGTACTGAATATCAGACTCAAAGCCATCTGCTGTTTCGATTTTCTCATAATACAAATTTTATACCGACAAATCTACAAGGACACTTTCTTTCCATTTTTCTTAAGTGTAGTGTCTCTCATAAATTGCTACATCTAGAATGAAATTTTGTGCTTCCAATAAATGGTCCGCTTCTTTTGCTTCACATAGCTGCCAACAAAAAATGAGGGAATGGAGTACGCGTCTCATCCTTTCTGGATGCAAATGTATTGCCCAGCACATGAGCAAGATGGGACTCCAAGATGTTCTAGCTGTGACAGGATGGAAGTGAGTTCCCACACATGAACATCCTGCTTTGCTTGCTGGTAGAACTGTAGGACATTAACTCTAGTCTATAGAGCACTTTTCAATTTTCCCATCTCATTGCTGACGTAAGAACGTCAAATCTGTGTAGACAGGAGACACGACGTACTTGTCGCTTGATGACGGTCGAAAGCTATGTCTAGAGTGTCTACAATCTGCGATTATGGATACCGACGAGTGTCGGCCTCTTTATCTCGAAATACGAAAATTCTATAAAGTTATGAATATGAAAGTGGACGAGCAGATTCCTCTACTCTTGGTTGGAAGACAAGCGCTGAACGAAGCAATGGAAGGAGAAACTAATGTAAGTACTGATGCAAGTCTTATCTAGGTGAATATGGTTCCAAATATCAACATTTTAATTTTTTTATTTCTTTTTTCCTTTTTGTGGTTTTCATACTCACTTGAAACTTGTTAAGGGGCATCATCACTCACACGAAACTAGAGGACTGTGCTTATCAGAAGGGCGGAGTGTTCCCACTGTAAGAAAAGCTCTTGACTAGATTGGGCTATCATCAAATGTGTACATTGTGACTGTATTTGACGGGAAAAAAAAAAGGATTTCAGAATCGCTTTTCAATAATCCAACAGGATATGCGAGGGGCGAGAATTGAAGTAGGCAACCTTCTTGATACGATACCTAAGCCTCATAAGCTGGTTCACTCATGCAACGTGAATGCAATCCTCATTTTGCATGGTCTACCCAGGTACTGTGAAGTTTTGCAGCAAATCTCAGTTTTTCTTCTGTATGATCATTGCACCGTGCTGATTGTTCTTCGGAAAACAGGCTGTTAACAGGCTCAATCCTGGCACATGAGATGATGCATGCTTGGCTTCGACTCGAAGGTTCTTTTATGGCCTAGTTTAATTTAATAGAAACAGCCTATTTGATAAAAATGTATAGAGATACCAATACTGCATTTGTTTTTCCTTTTCCTGTAAAAGTTTTAGAGGGACAGAACTAATGTCAATAATTTCCAGGTTATCCTAACCTTAGTCCAGAGGTTGAAGAAGGCATTTGTCAAGTTCTGGCTTATATGTGGTTGGATTTTGCGATCAATTTAAGCTCCACAAATGATGTTTCGTCATCCTCCTTGCCATCATCTTCCGCTTCATCAACTTCGAAGAAGGGCAAATGGTCAGACTTTGAGATACAACTGGGCAAGTTTCTTAAACTTCAAATAAAGAATGATATTTCAGAGGCCTATGGAGAGGGATTTAGGTTGGGAAACGAGGCAGTGGAGAAGCATGGCCTTGGGGAAACTCTCGATTACATTCGACGCACGGGGACCTATCCACCGTGATTTATTAAGTGGCTGTCTGTGCAACTTTGATTTTCAGTGGTTAGTTGCCTTGCATTAGTGACTTAATACAGCTCAAGCAAGAGCATAAGTAGAACTTATGAATTTATAATCAATCAAATTTGCTTGACCTTTATATAGCAGATGTCAGAACCAGGGGTATAACAAGATAATATATTCTATTTTGTAAAGTAACAGAAAAGGTGTCGGGGAAGTGCATATGTGCATTGCTTATACATTTTTCCAGCTACGTGTAATGCTGGGTTCATCATGAGAAACTCATTGACATGCCAATGTATCTCATCTTGCAGAGTCGCTGCGTCAGTTCTTCAGGAATTAGCTTTTGTTCAAACAGTTCAGTTCCCATCTTTGGGGTACCTAATAACCCGGGACGGCATAAATCAGTTCATAGTGAATCACTATACCATTGCCAACGTCTGTCTTGCCAATGTAGACATTGAAGGACTATGATTAATCAAACTTCAACACCTTCCTACAATTTAGAGATTTAAGGATTACGAGCAGTTAAACTCCAGCATTCGCATACTTCAACCAATAACTGCTAACTTAACGAATCATAACCGCCGACCATGGAAGCATCACTGCTTCTCCAACTACCACAAACTGCATAATATTTTCCTCCCAAGCTGAGCTGATGGCCAGTTGGCCTCAGACTTAATGCTCTTGGAAATAGGCATATGGTAATCTGCAAATACCGTAGTTTGCCCAAACAACAAACATCAAAGCTTCATTCGCATAGGGCGTACGACAGGACTAAGGATCAAAATTTCAGGTGATCGTTTGCCTTGGGAGATCTAAGAGAACCAGCAGTTTGTTCAGGCCTTTTAATTTGCGTACGTGATATTTAACACCCCCAATCATAATGCTCGCTGTAGATGTCATGGCATCCATAGCTACCGACACAAGACATCATATCTGCAGAACAAGCTAAAGCAATTAACAATGATCGTGTCATACTTCCATTTCTCTCTGTTGAGCAGTTTCTACATAAAAATTCCACCAAACAGCAGAAAGAATTGTTGCATAGATGTATAAGGCGAAGTCTGCTTTCTACTACAGTGCTATTGCTAGCCAAGTCGCTCTCTTCATCAATACAGCCAAGATGAAAGTCACTCTCGAACAACACAACATAAATCTGGTATATTTCCTAACACAACAATTAGCAAGCAACCTCTTTCTGGAATACAACAGAGAAGATCCTGACTGCCCAAGCCTACAAAATTCCTCTCTTTCAAGCAAAGAGAAGTAGAGCACAAACCATCAGCAACAGGAAGAAATTGAGCTGATGAGCAGTGGAGTGTAGTTAATTTCCCTCTCACCAAAATAGAAAGCAGTGATGATCTTTGATGTGCGAAAAACGTAGAATAGCCATGCAACAAGTGTTTGATTAACAACTTGGAATTATGATCTCTCCCGAATTTTGGCTCTCGCAAAAAATACTCCACCCAAAAGACCTGCAGGACACAATACCACATGACATAATATTCTGTGGCTGCGCTGGTATAGTGAAGACCAGAGGGAGAAAATTTACCAAAGAGGATGCTTGCAGAGTTTTCCACACTAGTCGGTACTTTGAACAGGAGGATGCCAGCAATAGACAATGGGATCTTATTTAATGAACCTACAAGGCTGCATATGGCATCTGGTATGAGAGATCATCCACGTATTGTTTACATGATTAGAATCCATTTTACTTCGAAGTCCATCCTATCACATATTTTCAAAAGGTCATATTGCAAAAATGAATTATCTTCTACTCACATATTCAACTCTTTCATGGGTCAAGACCAAGGACAATTTTTAATTTTCGAATCTTTTGATAATTTTGATCAAGAAGGGAAAGAGGGGGATCGTTTGTGTCAAGAAAAGGCAAATAAAAGATGCGACAATTTCCTATTAGACTTCACAAATCGTCAGCTAAATAGTTGGCCAGTAACAAAAGTATGATGTTGGTAACTTGCAAATCCTACATCTTCCTTCTTTCCTTTATTCAGTATACATAAACATGCACTAAACCTTGACTGTTTAAATTATTGTTTGATATTATTTGACCATGCAACTTAGAAAATAAACAAAATTTTTAAGAAGAAAAACCTGAAATCGACAAAAGAACAGATGATATTTTTGACAGTGCAAATGATTTTAGATAATTGTCAAGTATAGAAGGTACATGCAAGTTGGCAAGAAGATTTAACCTGCATATATCAGCATATCTAAAAGCGTAAGAAAGCTAGCTATCTCCAACCTCAACCTAACATAACTACATGCAACAAGATGTAACCATACAGAGAATTAAAATTCAGATCAAGATTTTTGAAAATATTGTTTTGCTCAGCTTCCAAGCCTACAAGATGGTAAGGGCATTTGAGTAAAAACACAAAATAAAAGACAAGTGAAACATATTATAATGTTTCAAGAACTAAACCTGATAGAAGTACATGTGAAACAAAAGAGCAAGAAGCAGCACACTTTTACCAACATAAGAGGAGAGGATCCACACATGACTTGAGTTAACAAGATACTCTCCATCAAAAAATTTCCAACTAGGACTTGGGGGTTTAAACTAAAAGTGACTCAGAAAAGCTAATGAAAAATGTCAACATAAGAGCAAAAATTTCTTTAGTCAACACGTACTTAGGGTTCATGTTTTTCTAAATTTCTTCCTAAAGCTGAGTAGAAATTTTCTTAGTCACCCTTCGGAGAGCAATCAGGGCTCAACTATGAGGAAGTCACACACATGTTCCCATGGGCAAAAAACTACAGTTTGTCTGCTAGTTGTTTAAAGTCTATATATTGGCCAAAAACAGGATTTCTTCAGTAAACCACAATAAACAGTAATCACTGTCCAAGAAACCCGAAGCCTGCACAATATTGTATTGATATCAGACAGAGCAAACTTGATGTTCAAACCTGTAAGTGGTGGCCCCTGTTTGATGAAGAAACCACATAGAAGAAAAGCTTATAGCCAACCCAAGAATTCCACTAAATGTCATCACCAACCAAAAGGTTGGTAACCTTAAAAGAGGACTGCAATTACATAAATACAAAGAAAATATCATAAGCTTGATTATAACAGGTTTAAAACTACATATTGCCCATATCATGCAAGCATGTTTTCTTGATTAGAAAACAATTTGAAGCTTAATAACATGTTGTAATCAATAGAAACAGCAAGATCATGAAAACATTGTCACTTCATATTACACAGGACATCCTCAACTTATTTCAATCACAAGTGACAGGTATCCACTGGGTTAATATGAATGTCAACATAACACATTGTCAAAAGAACATCTTCAGATGTCAAAGAGAAAAATTAGCAAAAGAAATGAAGTGAGAGGCTGCTTAAAAGTGAAAGAAAAAAAAGCACAATACACAGCCACATGCGATTCCAGCTAAGGTCAAGGACAAATAAATTGCCACCAGGTTGAAGGCAGCCAATAAACTCATATAAGCTTGAATTCAGTCACTGATCAGCAAAAGATTTTACAAACATATCAAGAATACATAAATCAAAGGAAAACAATTTTAACAAGATCACACGGCAATTAAATAATCATGAAATGAAGAAAGAGAAAACTCACGTGCTAATCAGATAGTCCACCTCATTGAAAACACATATAAGAATAACTCCAAGGGGCAAAGAGAGGGTATTGTTTAGAAGGACCATGGAGAACTCATTCAAATTTCCAGATTTTGTGACTTGCTTTGCTGTATCCATGACTCTACGTAGTGTTAGCTGCATTAGACAAAAAGAGTAAATGGATAAATGGATGCACACCAGTTCCATCTCAATTGGTAACTCAAACAAGTAGAAGAGCTTGGTGAGAAAAAAGGATGACAGATCCCATAACCCAGTCAGGATAACCTCATGTAGTTTTAACAACCACTGGGAACAAAAATAGGAATATGGCAGTATGGACACTTCATTGCACTTTCAATTAACTAAAGACCAAATTATCATCTAACTAATTTATGCACAATATATGCGATTTCATCTGTTCATCTAGAGAAGGCCCACCTGTTTAGGAGGGTTGCTCAGGGAGTCTATTCTAGATTTTCTAGAAGTTTCAGCAGTTTGTATAAGCATTTGGCAAATCTTTAAAAGTAGAAGCAGGGACCCATAGCAGTTCTGATTTGAAACAACTAGCGAGAAGTACTTCCACAGATTTCCTTTGAAACTTGCAAAGTTTATCTGATCTCAATGGTCCTAATTATAGTATCATCAATGCAAATTCTTCACTCTGTCAAACTTCTAAAATAGGTAATTGAAACTTCCGCATGCATTAAGGAACCTTGAGCATACTTACTGAATATGACGCTGTTAAGAAACAATTAGTGATCTGCCATGAATAGCCAACTGCATGGAAAGACAAATCGGTAATCCCTCCGGAAATTGCTGAAATGATCTGCCAAATTAATCAAAACCTTCAGTAGTTATACATTTCCAAATTCATGAAATTTCCTAAAGTAGCAATCCATCAAAAAGAGGAAAGCTAAGCACAATCATACGGGAGAGCTAATCTTTCTGCAGAGACTACTGATGGAAATTTAAAGCGCAGAAGAATCAACGGTAAAGAGCATGCAGCTACAACAATGCAATGGCTTATTGAGCGCATCACAGATCTGTTGGCCAATAGAAGATGTATGGACATTTACATTCTCTCATGGACTTAACAGAAGATTCAATACACCAGAATAATGCTTGCTACATTCATAAAAACACCTCGGCAAGATGAGTCAATGCTTCCATCAGGTGGACCAATTTTTTGCTTATATACATTCTGTTATGCAAGTATAAGCTTTCTCTGTAACTGGAAATTGTCAATCTTGATCTTGGTCCCCATGAAATGAAACAAAAAGTCAGAAACATACCATCAAGAACAAGGCACCCCAAACTCTATTATCATGATGCTTATTAAATAGGTACATCTCCCCAACTGCTGTAATCACATTTGTAACATTCTTCAGGACAGTAACCATGGCAACATTTATGTACTTTAAGCTGCAGAAACAACAAAGACAAGTCAATTTAATTGACTCATTGAAAAAAATTGAGATAATCTTATGGATGAAATTTTGTGATTTAAAGAGGGAAAGATGATGAAGACATTTCGCAATAAAACAGCTGGTTTTGAATCACAACCATGTGACAGGAATTTGGGGGCAAAAGACAGGAAATAAATGAAACGCTTACAAGAAAAATGCATAAATTCATTAAGCCCCAAGAAAGGACTTTCCGTTTCATGCTTTGAAATGAAATATTATTCCAATTTTTCATATTACAAAGATATTCTAAATGATTTATGCTGGTATTATATATGTGTTTTTTAGCATGTGCAGCTCAGTCGAGTCCACATGCTAAAAGCTAAATTCTCACTGCCCCATTCACAGAAGAAAATGGATGGCCCTGCATAGAAACCAAAACCTGGTTTTTCTCACTGTAATCCCAAATCAACTGAAAAAAAATGGAAGATCGGAGTTCAGTATCATTTACCAGATGGAGGGAAAAATGGTAAAGAGATTAATGAGTTCAGCGCAACTGTTTAATGAGATATGAAATTTCATGTTTTATGACGAGTAATGTCTGCATTGAATTAGCAAACATGGTTTAAGAATTCAAATATACATGGATGCTACAATGGGAAACTTTGTGTATTCAGAAACTCAAATCACCATCTCAGCGCCCTATATGCCCATCCATACCAATCATCTAGTAACAAGTACTCTAAACTCTCTCTAAGATAAGTTCCTGGGGAGTTGTCATCAAAATTAGGTGGTGAACCACAAAAGATATACACAAGGTACTCCTAGAGAATACTGATAGCAGCATTTAACCCAGAGAATAGAATATAGATTAAAGTTTATTGAAAAGCTCATATGCACATCAGATTAAGTAAGTTTGTACTTTCAAGTCTTTTACATTGAAATTCGTCATAAGAACGTAGACATTGTAGATTTAACACTTAATTACACCTCTTGATAAGGATGGTTAATGAAAAGCATCAGGGACAATGATGGTGAAAGGAAAATTTCAACCATAAATAGCCATTTAATTTAGCCCTTCCTTTAGAACAGTATAAACAGACAACCCACAATCAATTTGCTATGCTTCCACAGGGATGCAGAAGATTATTCCAACTTACTAAAAAGCTGCATCAAATTAACTCTCACCAAGACATGTAATCTTAATCGATTGAATGACTAGGATATATATGCATGCTAGGAGACTTCCAATTTCAGAAAAGATGTGGACATCAAGAAAAAGGCCAATGCCAAGCAGTGAAAGACTTTAATGTCCTGGGGGGAAAAAAGAATCAACATACCTAAACATGCTCGTAATGAGCATTCCAACAAATATTACATTCACAGGCAACCAGACCTTAATCAAATTTAAAGTCAGTGGTTCTGTCGATATCACACCGAAAAGGCTCAATGTAGACACAATGATAACTGAGACAAGATTCTGCAATTCCAAAGAGAGTTACAGGCTATGTCAGTAATCGCATAAAGCCATCAGATATTCAGCACATATCCTAACATGGGAACAATAGGGTAAAGCAAAACTACCACAGCAGGAAAAAGCACCTGGTAGAGCATCAATGATATGCCTGCATTGAAATCATAGCTGGAGAGTACAAACTTGTTGACCAGGATCATGCTGCAGGACGATATGCAATATGCAAGCCCAGATAACAAGGCCGGGTTGTGCATTTTAAATGTCCTTCCACTTCTTGTTGTTCTCTCTCTGTCTTTTCCCAGCCTTCCATCTTCCAAATCAGAGTCCCCATTTTCCAAAGGTTTCATTGTATGTGATAATCTGCAGTAAACAACATAAAGGATCGTTTATGACCCAATAAAATAAAAAATAAAATGAAGGATCGTCTATGCATAATAAGGAGTAATAGCCAGAAAGATAAAACTTAGAATTGAGCAAGGAAAAGGTAAGATTCACCTTACAGTCGCAATACATTTAACACTTCAATGCGAGATGAGAAATCAGATTAGGAAGGAGCAGGGAAGCCTATGATTCCAGCATAATTAAATGAGTTCCAAGATGGGTTAGGGACCAAGGTGGATAGAGGCCAAAAACTGGAGAACCTAATGGCAAAAGATAGGTTCAAGGTATGGGGTCATAACTGGGGTTGTGGACTGACTGGTTCAATCCAATTCAACATTGTGAACTACATCGAACCAAATTGTTTTGATTGGGAATTATTCATTCTGAAACCGGGAACCAAGCTTGAGAGAAGGACACTAACTGACCAATTAAACCCCTTCACACCCAATCCGGTTCACGGGTTTCACCTGATTCTGTTTTTCTTCATTTCTTGTGTTTTCCTCCTTCCACAGTGTGCATCACACTGCAGTTGCATCACTCAAACTAATTGCTCATTTTCACTTACAATACACCATCAGTCTGGAAATAAAACCACAAACTAATACACCTATAGGTTTCAGGCATGAGAGCAAAAAAATAAAAAAAATATACTCTAATTTACAAAAGCAAGCGACAAGGCGAAGGCAGAACAGACGAGGACAAGAAACAATAAGCTAATAAATGACCACAACAGCAGTGATTTCGAGTTGTCACCTCGTACAAGTAAAACTAAGTGCCTTCTTCTATCAATGGCTGAAGAACTCAATTCTAGAAAGTCAAGTATCAACTAGTAAACTGTGGCTAACAAAAGTTATTGTAACTAGGTAAAGCGAACAATATGCAGTGGAAGTTTAGAGTACTGCATTACCGACAGCATACCTCTCACCAAGTCTCACCAGACATGTCCTAACCTAGATTTCTGTTGAGGTCCGGGAATTTGCAGCGCAAAACCCGTTTTTGGCGCCAATATCCTTTGATGATTCCCTCTCACACTTATGATCAAAGAATCTGTCGGAGCATCTAAAGATGAAAGTTCTTGTCATAAGATGTCTACAGCATTCAGAAAGAACTCACGAACCAACTAACTTTTGCACACAAAAACATACAACCCAAAATCGCTAGTGCCGTCCTCTCTCACAATAAGATAATTTTAACTAGAATTCAACAACACGAGACATCCCATCATTCGATCCAAGCATTAACTCACATCAATCTACAATTGAATAAGTGCTTCCGGGCATGACCAAGGTCCCTCTAACCCAAGAAGACTGAACTGACCATACTTTTAATAAGGGTCAGAAATTGCTTTACATACACAACATGTAGATCAGCTACTGACACAAAAAGAACGAATCCAGCAGCCGATGCAAATCCTTCCAAATTAACAAGTCATACCAAAATTGCCAACTTCATCACCTTTCCAAAAAAGGAATAACGACAATTCCCACATACTTGACACTCGCGGAAGTAGTCGGAGCCGGTGATGAAGCAACGAGGCAGATAATCACGAGAGAGAGAGAGAGAGAGAGAGAGTAAATTTATCGCGCACTGATCAACCCTATTGCCGGAAGAAAGAACCCAGAAACGAAAAACGCGAAAAGATTCGAACTTACCTTTGAATTCGCAATCGCCCCCGCCGGCAAGAGAGATCGGCGCAACCCGGAACGGAAGATCGGGCGGGAGACGGAGCCCGAGACGGCGGCGTGCTCCTCGAGCTCAACGAATTCTACAGAATCCGCAGGGAAGAGGCCGCAGAGGCTGCAAAGGCCGGAGCTTTTTGCTTCCCGATTCGTCGAGCCGGCGATGTATGGAAGCAGACGACCATGGAAGGAAGAGAGAGAGAGAGGGGAGAGTGCAAACAGATTGGCGCGTTGACCATTCAAAAAAAGGGGAAGGGAGAAAGGGTGCAGGCTTTTTGGTTGAGTGAAAATGGAGGCTCTCTCTCTCTCTCTCTCTCTCTCTCTCTCTCTCTCTAGTTTTGCAGATCCTCCATGTTTGACCGGATGGTCAACTCCTCTTGAAGCTTTCACAGCATCACTTTCATATTCTTTGTTTCTGGCCAAAATTGAATTATTTATTCATTTCAATTTTTCAAAAGATATCGTCGAAAAATATTAACCCTGCCCGTCGTTCAAGAAAGTTCGTGATTTTTTATACAGCATATTTCTCATATAACGTGTAATCACAAAAACACTTCGAAAATCGAGGTAGTTCACATAGAGTATATTAAATATTTTGATGATTTATCATAGGTTCAGCGACTTCTAGTGTTTGGTCAGATGACACCAAGATGCGGGATGCGGGGTTGAACCAAAGTGGGAAGCTAGTGCAGTTTTGCTCAACTCGAACCGGAGGAAAAGTCAAAGTTCATCAGCTAGAAAAATGCAAAAATTGCCGTTGACCTTACGCAAGAGATTTATATGGGGACCATGCTGCACTGGCCAATCAACCGATCATAGTAGCTAGACATCCACTGTTGAGCAATTGAAGCACATGGGCAAACACCTTGGAATGCAGCACTCTTTCTTCTTGCTTTTCTCCTGGGAACTTTTGCTTCCACCACACTCGAAAAGAAATATTGCAGAAACTCGTTCTATGATTCATGTGATGAGTACGAATTGGTTGCACTCAGCAGCGAGTCGGCTCGATATTGGGGTCATAGTATCCGGAACATAAGTACCCTTCAAGTCTTTGGATTGAGAACTAGAAGTCAGTTTTCTGGTTCATATTCATGAGAAGGACCGGTTTCACGTGTGTTAAATTGAGCTTTATTTTCCTTCATTTTACTTCCATATTTTGTGTTTCGCAGAAATGGATTCCATGATACCATTTTCCCTCTGGAGTATAACTGGATATTTTATACTGGTTCTCGCAGATGACCTGTTTAGTAAAGAGAGAGAGAGAGAGATTCATCTTGATGAACTTGAAGCAAAAATACCGCAACACAAAATCGATGGTCATGTCTGTTCTTGGCATTCATTGCTAGGGTATAACATTTCCATGCCTATTTTAATCACTTATGACTACATGGAACTATGCAAAACCTGGCCAGAGGCAAAACTGCAGCAAGAAGAAACCGGAATTCTTTCTACGATAGAAATCAGCATCCTCGGATTGCATTGGGCCATTCTTATAAGACATGCTCAAACAGACCAGTCAGTCGCATCAGTGTTCATTGGTAGAATGCTTTCCAGGGCCACCCATTTGCACTCCAAGCGTGGGAGGGAAGCCAGGCCAATGAATGTTGAGTTGCAACTTAAAACCAAAAAAGAGAAGCTGATTTTTACCAAACATGAATATCATGTAAGATTTTTCTTCTGTACAATACCAACAGAAACAATCAACTCCCGAGTCTCTCAAGTAGTGTTATAGAAATTTAGACACACCGTACACATGCACACAGATATCGATCAAAGAAATGTATTGCATCTAAAAATAATTTGCGTTTATACATGTTGCATTGTGAGCACTGATCAGGGAAACAAACTTTCAACTCAAATGCAGTGCCCACAATAAATAATCCAGAAAATAGGCAAGACACAACTCCGCATTAAGAAAGGGGATAATATCAATCATTCTTGTTGCTTTTTCTTTCTAGATATCATGCAAACAATCAACATACAACAACAGTGTCAACAATTTATGTCATTGATATAAGCTGCTTGCTTATCTTTGATGAGATCCGTAATTCTGACTGGATCTCCATAAGAAATAACTTTCCCATCTTCCATGTATATGGCACCATCTGCATACTCTAGCTCCTCCAGCCGATGAGTCACCCATAATGCAGTAACTTCTTCCGATTTGTCTAGAGAACTTTTTACTGCTTTGATCACACCAATCTAGTGAGATGAGGAAAGCACAGGGTTCAGTCTCAAACTTATCTGAATATTAAGTTAATTTAGAGAATAAACTGTTGACAAGTTCACATATCCAATTCAAACACGTAAACTGAATGCAATTTTTTTCTTTTAAACCGATGTAATGACAAGTCTGAATCCAAACCTAAAAACAAGATCTATTTTAGAACATACTTCATAGTTCAAAAGAATTTGATTTTGCAATTACTCAAGCCCATGGGATAATACCTGATCTGTTTCATCTAAGAATGTCGTGAGCTCATCTAATAACAGAACTTTACATGCTTCAGCCAAGGCACCCGCAATGGCAACCCTCTGTTTTTGACCACCACTGAGGGTTTGAATTGGTCTCTGCAAGGTGAGCATCATATAATTCTAATGACTTAGAGATCATAATATACTTAATAGTGTCCATCACCTACTTGCATGTAGTCAGACATGCCCACAGCATCCAAAGCTTGGAACACCTTGGACCTTACTTCCTCTTGAGTAAGGTTGGATTTGCCAAGGCCAAATGCAACATCAGCTTCCACAGTCGGCATCACAACCTGAAACATGCAAAACACTGGTAATGGTATGTATTTACAAGTTATTGGTATCATCAAATAGAGCATATTTTAGACCTGCAGATGATCCCAAAGATAACCTAAGACGAAACCCTCCCTTCCCAATATGATACCAATAACCCTCACAAGTTGTTACTATCATCAAATAGAGCATATTTTTGGACTAACAGATGATCCCAAAGATAACCTAAGATGAAACCCTCCCTTCCTACTATGCACGTATGCACACATGTGCTTACATGGGTTGCACATGCATTCTTAATGTATGTTCACAATATACTGGGTGCTAGCCGAGATCAATACCATTTACAATTGGCAAATAGCTTCACATGCCCAGAGTGTCTTGATCACAGGATCCATATTAACAAACTGGATAGGGTTTGAGCAATGAACCCAACTTAACACAACCTGCTCCATTCCTCCTAATGTAGAGCATTTCTTGACATTATTGCTAGGAGTTGCTACATTTCTACTAGCTTCAGAAGGAAAATTTACTTCAAGTTTTTAGGGCATTTAAATATCAGGGTCCTTTTGAGCCAAAAAAAAAAATACTAGGGTCCTTGAGGTTTTGACTTGGTTTAGCAGATCTCAATTAGTAAGTGTCACAGAACGCCAATCATGACTAATATAAAGCAGACAGCTAGTTCACAAAGCCAGACTATAAATTTAACCTTTACTTGTGCACAAAGCCAATAGTTCACAAAGGCAATGCTTTAGGCTGGAGATACACATCAAACTTTCATGCAATTTCCATGCCTACTAGAAGTCGGACAGTAGCATCTACAACCCCAATTCTAAATAGTCCCTGCTCAGATATCATGTAGAACAACTCTTCAACATGACCTTCAGTTTATCCATAACCAACCGAAATTCTCTCATACACTAGCCAACTTCCACTTGTCAACTACGAGAAAATAATGTTACGCATTCGGTCTTACAATCTCCATATATACGAAAGAACAAAACATCTCTACAGGTACAAGAACCAGCATACATACACAAGATCCCCCAGTCCAAAGCATCCAACAACACAAAACTAAAAGCAGTATAAACCTACTAACGGAACCTTGCCGAACATGTTGAGAACGAAGAAACTAACCTGATGGTCAGGATTTTGGAAAACAAAACTCCGGGGCCTCCTGACATACACCTTCCCTCCAGTTGGAGCCAAAAGACCGGCAAGAATCTGAACGACACGACTAAATCGTCAGGTGCACGAAGAATAACAACACCATCAGCCAATTAGACAACACGAAAAAGAGTGAAAGCACCTTCAAAAGAGTCGACTTCCCACACCCATTGGGGCCAAGAAGCATCCAGAGCTGCCCCGCAGGAATGCTTATGGAGCAGTCCTTGAGGATGGGCAGGGGCGCCCCCTGCCTCGTCGGAACAGAGAAGTTCACGTGCCGAGCTTCAATGGCGAAGTCGTCACGAGCGCTGACCCTTCAAGAAACACAGAGAGAAACGCGCACATGACTCGCTAGACAGAGAAACAGAGACACCCACTAGCCCAAAAAGCAAAAGAACCCACAGCACACGATGTGTTTGAAGAAATGCCGAGCTGAACAATTCGCATTTGCGATGCGCGGGCCTTTCGCTTTCGATCGAGAGAGAGAGAGGGATGAACCTGGAGAGTGGATTTGAGCGGACGAGGGAAGGACGAGCGGGCGATGGGCGGAGGGCAGCGAGGAGATTCATTGCATTTCGATGGCGAAGAAGTCTCTTCTCGTCGCTCGCTCCCAACTCGACCGAAGACGTTCGCTTTTCAGCTCCGACGAGCAAGAACGAGGCTTCATCGTACGCAGTCCCGCGTCGAAAAACGCTTGCTATATAGCCGCCGACAAAGCAGAGTGACTTTCCTCGATTCATTAGTAATTTTTAGTACCATGAAAAATCTGCATATCAAACCAATTCACTTTGAACTAACTTTTGGACTATCAAAAATCCTAAATTAAACATGCAAATTTATTCCAAATTAATTTTTTGACAAATAAAAACCCCTCAATGTGGCCCTCCGTTAGTTTTAGTTAAAATTGTATTAATATCATAACCCGGTACACACATGACAAACGAAAAATATAACTCTAAAGTGATACAATCGTTAATAATCACCTGTCATAAACTTCATAATTTAATAGTAAAATTTAACGAAAACTTATAAGAGTAAATTTATCATAAATGTAACAATTTTTTGAGTTTTCATAATATTAACCTTAATAATTTTTTAATTCTTTATGTTTTTCTTTTTCCGGCGGAATTCACTTCTTTCGTCTCCTTTTTCACTTTGCTGCCTGAATGGACTTTGTTTAGTGGAGGATTCAGCATCTAAAGTGAATTTTCGCTATGCATAAGACCTCTGTATACGGTTGATAATTTCTGATTTCTTCCTGCTCGTGACCGACTACATAATCTTCCGAGCCCGTTTGCAATCCTAGAAGCTTCAAGGAAATCAAAATTCATGAAAAACCCCAACATTGGGTTCTAATTAATTACATACCTCAATGCAATCAATTTATATGAATGTCCTATAACAATATTACAAATGAATATGTGCATCTCTGTATTTGCCAATTTGGCAATGTTCCTACAATCAATCATCTGCACTTATGTGAAAGAATGGAATGTATATAAATGGTTTGCCGCCTTGACTATCAAATGCTTGATGGCTGTATGTTTGAGAAACCAAATCCCAAAGGCGAAATTGCCTATTTCTTTCTCTATATACCCTGTAATTCCTGTAATCTTCACCAATAATCAAAACTTCCAGAGCATCTCTTCCGACTTCTGCTCTCTTGTCGACATTTAGAGGCGAACACAAGCCGGCTTACCTTTAAAGCTCCCAATAGCACGTCTAGTGGCATTTAATTTCACTAAGGAGGGTAGAGGTCGAGGCACCGGGACATTCTTTGATCTGTACAACTTTCTCAAACACTCATTGAAATTGTTTGATGACCCAAGAGATGGAAAAGAATCAAACTTGCAATTGTCTGGCTCTTTTGCCTCTGGACTCTTAGTCTGTACTACTTCAGCAATATCTTCCTCGACTTTTTCTTCCTTTAATTCCTCACAATGCTCCGAAGTATATCTATCTTCTCGGCATGACAGTTCAGATTGAGTATGATGAATAGTGGTGGAAATAATGTGTGAAGGCTCATCATTTCTGGAAGCAATTTTCTTCTCTTCCTGCAGATGTATTGAGCCTTCAAAACCAATTCTGGCCCTACCAAATAGTGTCAGTGAGGGCCGTTTACTCGGAGGAGATAAATCTAAAACTTCACTCCCACCGGTGGATGGTTTTGCTGATTTTCCTTCGCAGTCCACAAAACTATGAGCTTGCTCTGATAATGAAGGTGGAAACTTCATGCACTCAGAAGGGACGTCAATGTTGATGGGAATTTTGGCGTTGATGCCTAGAAGATTCCAGATAGGGTCCTCTGAGGCTACTTTAGTGCCAAAACAGTTTCTCTTGACATAATCCAGTTCCATAGCCCAACAGTTCGGTGTTGTTGACACCACCCTCTTAGGGGCAAGAGTCTGCAAGGCCCACTCTAATTCATCCCTCGATGAATGCATAGAGTAACAGACATGCCAAACACCAAATTCATCCCTAACCGCTTCATCGAATCTTTGTCTTTGTTTAATTTCTGCCAGGGAATACTCCTCCTCACATGCATACCATTGTGATGAAGGCCGAATTATTAGGGGTTCGGGCTGCAAACTAATTCGAGCCTCCTCAAGTTTTGCTTTAGCCCTTTCGAACAATCTAGGGAAGGCATCAAACAAATGGAAACGAGAAGATGGATCTTCCGAGAGGATCTCCGGGAATGTGAGTGCCAGAGAACGTAAACTCTCTGGATGGGCAGCTTTATCAACATAGATCTTGGACCCAAAGGTCCGTGACACCTCAGCCAGTATCTCTTCCTGGCCGAGTAAATCGCAGGTCAGGTAGACAACGGAAGCGTCAGGGTGCTTCCATATACAATTGACCACCTGCATAAACAATATAAATACTTTTCTGTTATTTTTCCACAACTTTAAACCAAGAGATTCATTTCTCTCATTTTTGACAAACTAAGCATCACAGAGATGGTGAGTTATTAAGTTGCAACCCTTATCAAGATAAATCCAAAAAGCACATGTGCAAAACTGGAGTTCAGGACACTACGCCAATGTTAATGACAATATCTTGTAAAAGTACAGCATGACGAAAAGTTGAACACTTGTTGATTGACTAAGAAAGTCATGAAGCTGAGGCACGAGATGATGTAGACCAACCATATAGCTTGAAAAAATAAGCCTCAGCATGTGGGTGGAGATATGACTAAGCTATGCAGGTTCAATCAAAGGAACAAGGATGAGAGGCTATGTGGCAACTAATTCAATTCATACCTGTCGTATTGCTGAATGCTTGCTTGGCATGCTTTGGCGGTACTTTCCGAAGGTGCAATCCAAGTAAACCAAATCCAGTGGACACTTTGGCTCTTTGCCTTTTCCCCCAATGAATTTGTTCGGTAAGTTCAGCACACATTCAGGGGTCAATCTGCAATCTCCCGTGTGCAAAATGTTACCAAAGGCGCCCTCAAACAAGAACATCACAGCTCCTGGCATCCAAAAAAAACAGCACCAGGCGACAGATCAGGATCATATGTCAATAGCATACTTTAAAAACCACCAAACCGAAAATGAAGAAAGAACCCTCCTACGCAATGATGAATACAAAATGATCACGGAATGAAAGTCAAGACATCAAGACAAGGCAAAATTCGCCATCTTTTCGCGATAACTCTCTTCACCCGATGCTAATGAACGGAGCAAAAGAAGCGGTTAATGCACCTTTATCTAGTAAACCAATTTTTTTCCAATAGAATCCCCTCAACAGGCGCAAGATCATCATGCACTCAACAGCCTCAGTTCTAAATCATATCAAGTCGCATACCGGGGCAGTGATTGGCATCGAAAGCAGTGACGGCGAAAGGCCCATCCGGATCGTCGACCACCAGGGATTGCCCCGCCTCAATCTCGACGAACAACGAACCGTCAAGCTGCACTCAGAAACCAACGAAACCCTAATCAGCAATCGACCCGAAATTCCATTTCTACCCCAAAAGGGAGCACGAGCCACGATGGAACTTGGAGGGGTTCTCGGGGAACGGACCTGAGGGAAGTGGTGGAGGACGAGGGCCTTGGTGAGGCGGGTGGAGTAGATGGGGCGGGAGGAGCGGGCGGCGACCGCGATCCCGGCCGAGTGGTCGCGGTGGGCGTGGGTGAGGAAGCGGTGGCGCTTCCGCCGGGACGACGACGGAGGAGTCCACGTGTCCACCGAGAACGGCAGGCCCCTCGGCATCTCCACCGGCATCTTCCCCCTCCTTCAAGTTCCGATTTTGACACAGATAGAGAGAGAGAGAGAGAGAGAGAGGTCTCTTCTTGTAGCCTCGAAGCTTCCATGGGAAGGAAGCGAGGAGGGAGGGAGAGAGTTGCAGAGGAAAAATGGTGGGAAAAGTTGAAATCCCCTTCTTCTTTTTTTTCCTTTTTTTCACTGAATTGTAACTGAGTTTATTTTGATGATCCCTCTTCTTCTTCTTTTTTTCGCTATTAGTTTTGGTGGAAAGTATTTGTTCTTCATGCGATAATTTCAAAATATCAAAATATTGAATAAATTGATAAACTAGAGTTTATAATGTTCGATTTATTTCTCATGGATGGTACAATATTTTACCTTACTCGTGATTTGTTGTGTACTAGCACGAGAGGCAACATGCTCAAAAGGGAATGAACGGAAACATGAGAGGTGATCGATGGATAGGACGATGCAGGACGAGTAATTTGCTAAACACGATAAATTTTCTCTGAAACGCTTTGAAAAATGTTGAACCAGATGCACCATATCTTTTATTACCATACAATTACCGAGGCTCGAAAAATCAAATGAGGCCTGGGTTGAACTCTTGCCCTAGTTCCAACATCTAATTCAACCCAAGACTCCGGAAAGGTCGTCCAAAATTTGTTGCCATTTGCAGCCTAAACCAGTTTCCATCGCCAAACATGCAATCAACCCCAGATTCTGGTTTCAGTTTTCGACTCTATGCCGCATCTCCGGCCGATCTCTAACCACGACTGGGATTTTACTTCCGATGCACCGGAGCTGGAATCCATCCTGCCAAGTCCTGTTGCCAATTTGAGAGCTCAGAAAATTACCTCAACATTACCAGGAGTACATGTCGAGTCCCACAGTGTATCTAACCAGCCGGAACATAAAGCTACAGCGTTCGATGAAAATACTGAAGCAAAACCACAACGCCAGGCGCCAATGCTTAACTCTGATAAGCTTTCCAAAGTCACTTCTGAAATATGAACACATCACACATTTGGGAACAACAGGTGAAGTAAGCAGACAGGAAAGGGAACCACCAAGGACCAAATCCTCTCGTTTTATCAGGCTGACAGCAGTTTGGGTATTCATCTTATAACCTTTAAACTATAAACAACAATGTTACAAACATAGATATCGCCTTTTTCTCAGTTACAACAATCAACAAATTGTTACAAGATTCAAGCTACAGTACATCCCCGATCGTAAAGTTCCATCACCCTTTTTATTATATGCAAGGAGGAACTTGTGCAGGCGAGAAATGCAAGTTCCACCATAGCCATGAAGAGCCTCTTTATACTTTGTCTCGAAGCTCCTGTAGTGAGCAGCCAGAGAAACCCCCCCACTTTTGTCTGAAGGGACGCGTTGCTATACTTTCCCTCTAGATACAGCATGTAGAGCTTTTACCTCATTCCTTTCCTGTTATGATTGAAAAAGGACCTACAGTTTTACTTTGCTATTTACATCAAATAAGTGCCCTTCTCGGGGATCCATTGGGCGTCCGAGAACTGAAAAGAGCTGTTTCATGCCAAGGATCCAAAGGCTGTCTTGTGTTTGGTCTTGTAGGATAAATGGGGTAGTCGTTCAAGGTGTAAGCACTGTGTCCAACATTAGCATAAGCTGGGTGAGTAGGAGAGAGAAACCCGCTCCTCTGTGCATTTCCAAAATGACGCAATGGGCTTGAACTTGGGGATACGGGTAAAGATGTTATCATTCTCACATCATTCCTGCTAGAAGGAAAGAATATTTAATACACATCCTGAAAAAAGTAATTCTGTTCCACAACGGAACACAAAAATCACACACACATGCACATGACCAAAAGGCATGGGAAAAGCACATACCTTGGACTTCTCAAGGCTCGTGAGGGAGAATGCATTCCTGCTGGCCTTCTCGTGTAGTCCACTTCAGGAGGAGTCATGCTTCCTCTGTTGGAGAGAGAGACCATTCCCACTGGCTGTCTGGGGAAGTCCACTTCAGGCGGAGTCACAGTACCTGGAGTCACGTTTCCTCTGTTGGGATGGAGATCCAGCGGCGGCTGCTCAAAGCAAAAGAGGAAGTAAATGCCAGTTCATAATCAATGTAACCAGTCTCAATTTTTTGGTACACTAATCTTCTCTACAACAACTAAATTATCATAAGGTTCCTTTCTTCATTCCCTTGTTTTGGGATAAAGAAGAACCAAACACACTGAGCACCCCATATGAAGCTGGTTCATACAAAATCGGAATAAATAAGTCTCAAATACTTATTCAGAGGGCAGACACGCAATAATAGACACAAAACAGCCTTAATGCATTCAGCAAAAAATAAAACCTCAAAAGTAAAAACCTAATCCAAAATCTTCTTTTAGCCAGAAACTTAACGCGAGTTTATAACAGAACTTTCTCACCATACATCCATCTCCATGGGACACATTGCAAATGCTTCTTCAACAAACACCATCTCAAAGTATATAGTGCAACACTCTTTCTCACTTAAACAAAGCATGGACTAAAGGAATAGACAAATGAATCTTGAAAAAGGAAACAAAAGCATTCTAGAAGGCTTTACCGGCGTGCGGGTCCCCTCAAACACTGAAGGAAAGGCATTTTTGGTTATGCTAATGTTACTTGATGTTGCCTGGTCCCGAAGAAAAGGGTGGTCAAGTAGCTGAAAAGCTGTGGGCCGGGACGATGGATCACGCTGCAGGCACAGCCTTATGAAACTTTTGGCATCATTAGAAAGGTGATCGGGAATTTCAGGCATATCTTTGCTATTTCCAATTTTAAAAATGGCAGCCACCTGTTTAATTCAATATTAAACAAAACAGATTTAGTCCTGCAGACTACTGGGAACTGCAAGAAAAAAGCACATTGATGTTCAGGATAGTCTAACGCACCCCTTCAAACTGACTCCAAGGCGGCTTCGATGTTGCCATTTCAAGAACAGTGCATCCCAGGCTCCACACATCAACAGCCAAATTGTAGCCATTCGTGTTCATCACAACCTGAGGTTAATAACTCAACAAAATAAGTGGGTGGGCAAAGACATGGGTAAAGGGAACATGGATAAGAAGTGATATAATACGTATGCAAAAATGGTAGCCACCACAAGATGAGTACATGCACATGCAGACAACCCCACGGGACGGGGAGAGAGAGTACCTCAGGTGCCATCCAGTAAGGGCTACCCTTGAAAGAAAGCATTGATTGGCAAGATGTTATCTGTATCAAACAAAAGAGGACAAGAATTTCTCAGCACGAATATAGTTATGCACTATGTAAAATAATTACATGCTGCAAAATTGTTCACCTCCTGTAAGTAAAATTGGTTCCAGTAATAATTAAGTTTACCACCCTATACATCTCCTTTTTTATAGTTAAAGAAGGCATTACTATAGTGCACCAATGGGGTGCACACCCATCCAGAAAAAAACTCAAAACCAAAGGAGCTTAGTTACAAGACAAATTAACTATAATGTTGATTAAAGCATCCCATCCAGACATAGCTCTCCTTTCCACCGTACCAAAAGTGATTTCAAACAACTTCCAATAATTACAAAGCCAGCCATCTTCTTTCCAACAACTTTTCAAAAGCCAACCTGAACTGGCTGGTCAATGGCATACCGGAGCCTAGTCTGGACCGGTTACCTTGTACAAACCGTCTGAGGGTTGGACGGGTTAAACCAGGTACTGCTCCCTGGTCCAGTTTGGTCACCCGTATGGTTTTCAAAACATTGCTCTCCTATGGAAGCTTTCTTATTAAACTCCTTCCAAATCAACCAAAAAACAGTAGATGAAAAAACATGGGCATGGCTGAAGCTTCTCTGTTATCAGAGCCAGTTTCAATTCTGGGTATGGGTTATGGGCTCACCATGCTTTGTTGTGCCACTCTGATTTGTTACCTACCTATACATCTCCTCCTAACCCAAATTGTGCTAACTCCATGGTCTATGCATAGTAGTGTTAGCACTAGCAAAAGGACTATATACACCTCCCAATAGCCGTGGTCATGTTTGTGGGTAGGCATGGGTATATGGGTGAGAGAACACTTATAGGATCAGATGGCCGCAAGAATTTTTTTATTCAGCCACTCAGGCTAAATATCACTGAACTTCACAATAAGATGATCTCTCACACCAGAGGTACCCAATGAAGTAAACGAACATTTCTAACTTTGCCAAGTCCTCATGTCAAACAAAAAAATCAAGGGGCAAGCTTTGTTTACCCTAGGGTATATAGTTCCAATGTAGCCCCTAAAGTCGAAATTTGCGAGAGACCGTTCCAAATATTTAAAATGCGATTTTTGGCGGGATCTTTGTTGGGTGGAGTAATTAAAGAGAGTCATGAAATACATATGCAAGGAGTAACATAAATCCCTGAGAAAACTTGCCATCCTTTGCAATATTGAAGAAAAGGAAATTTAAAACTACTTATTGATTCAAATGACTTACATGCTTCGCCATGCCAAAGTCTGCCAATTTGATCTCACCATGGGGATCAACTAAAATATTTGCGCCTTTGATGTCCCTGCAAGGTGCGCAATACCATCAACGAAACTTAATCAACCCTATAAGGTTGGCCATCCAATTTACAAGAAATCACAACTCTTGTTGAGAGGCAATTACCTGTGCACCACATTTCTTCCATGCAAGTAGGCAAGGCCAGAAGCAATCTGCCTAGCATAATTTTGAATAACAGGTTCCTCAAACGCACCATACTCCTGGAGTAATTTGTGAATTGAACCACCGGATACGTACTCAAGATAAACTGAGAGTGCATCTTCTCCCTACAAGAACAACAGATGCAGAATATCAAAAATTAATTCACCGCAAATCCACACAGAAGTGCAATGTTTGCATTTTGTGTTTATTTGCATGTATTCTGATGCACAAGCCTATGACTTTTTAAGTTTTCCACTAAAGCATCGTGCCCATACCAATTCACTTCCATAGTATCGCACTATATTTGAATGACGAAGCTGACTAAGCAAGTTTATCTCCTGCAGATGACGGAAGACAACAAGTTCATCAATTTTCATACCATCAAAAGACTAAAAGTGATAAGTTTACATAAAATGGGTTAAACAGTTGACCTGATTAAGCTGCTTAAAACTCTCTTTTAATGTCTGATCATCCGAAGCAATCCTCACTTCTTTTATAGCACACATTTGCCCTCCTTCACTGTAATGTTAGCAGAAAGACAAAAGTTAACAAATGTGTCGATTTTGCTGGAAAAAAGAACATGGAAAGGGTCAAAAACCATTTATCCAAATTAAGCCATCTAGAGTAGATGACAATTGATGGAGGAAAAGTAAGACATCTCAATTATTCTGCTTGCACGCAAATTTTGGAGTACACGTACCTGTTGAATCCAAGGAAAACTTGCCCAAAAGTTCCTCTTCCCAGAAGTCTTCCCTTCTTCCATTTTGAAAGGGTAGAAGTCGGGCTTTCAGGCGCCCCACCATTTCTGTTGTTGGGCAATGAAGGAGGGCTTGTAGGAGAACCCGGGGGAAGAGGCAGCGGATGGCATTGGCTCCTACAATCATCTTGCCTTACTGATTGTGGAGAATCAAGATTGAAACCCGACAATCGTGTATTAAGAGGCGATGTGGGGCTTGTGGGCCCCCTCGAACAAGGACCGGGGCTCCTTGCCCTTGCAGTGCACTTTGTATCGCTAAGTCCCCTGTCATCAAAACACCACAAAGATCATACTTACACGTGCTGCCTATACAGGCAATCATTTCTACCCACTGCACCTCTTAGGACAACATCAAATGCCATCCCTCCATTTATTGAATTCCAACCTTTATAGAGAATCATATTCACTCACTACTCATCTGATCTTCTTCAACACAAACAAGACGCAAGTCGGTCTCTAAAAGACCATCGCTTTAATTCTGAAGTCATTACACTTACGATCATACATGCTGTTGAGCCTACCAAACCTCAAACAACAAAAGCAAGCCGAATACATCCGCACACACAAAGACAAGGGATATCAAAGGGATTAGAAATGAAAGCCACCCACAACTTCAGATTGCGCAAGACACGAACTCGCCACCAAACTGACCTCGTCCTTATGTTGAAACGATAAAAGCTCCGACCTCGAGAGAGGAAAGACATGATCAAGAGAGACAAGACCAGAAAACAATCGACTCTTTCGATCCCATGTCAATCAAATACCAAGAAACCCTCCTTACCCAGCTAATCATTTACCCTTTACTACACAAAAACCCAACACAAATCTCCGCTCGGCATCACCTGCAAAGGAAACGACCGTCGACTCCAATAATTCACGCTAGCCCTAAAACCACGGACCAAATCTACTTCACGCGTCGCCGAATCATCAACCTCCACCGAAGGGTTAAAATCATGTATGAAGAAAAAATTAGGGCAAGAAGGAGATTAATCGCGAATCTCGTGAAACCCAACCTCTGGATTCCAAATTGGGCAGGACCATTGACCAGCTGGGGATCATCCGACGACCCGGACGAGCTCACGCTCGAGACGGAGACCGACCCATTCTCGATCCCCTGGAAGGACGAGACCGAGGGCCGAGGCAAGGGGAGGCCCCGATCCGAATCGAAGCCCGAGAACCCGCCGGCCGGCCCCCCGCAGTGGCCGCTGCCGGCCCCCCCGAAGTCCCGGCTGTTCCTGGGCGAGTTCCGCGAGGAGGCGGCCTCGTCGAAGCTCTTGGGCTTCCGCTTGGCGTCGCTCTTGACGGACGATTTGCCGGGGCTGCTCTGGGCACCTCCGGCGGCGGCGGCGGCGTCCTCCCGGTTCTTGCTGGACTTCCTCGACCACCAAGTAGGCATCTTCCTCCTGTGGGTTCCTTCAAAAGGGGCGGAAGAGAAAAACCCAGAAACCAGAAAGGAGAGAGAGAGAGAGAGGATTTGAGCCTGTGGAGGTGGAACAAGTGGAGATAGATGGAGAGAGAAAGAGAGAGAGTCAAGATGGAAAGTTTGGACTTGGTTTCTGGAGAAAAATTTATATTGGAGAAGCTGCCCGGAAGACGAGGAGAGAGAGAGGAGAGAGAGAGAGACAGGAGAGAGAGAGAGAGAGATATGGAGAGGGAGGTGGGGTTAAAAAAGACAACTTCTTTTCTCTCTCTTTTGCTTTCTTTTTTGTAGAGAGAGAAAGAGGGGTGGGGGAAGTGAGGAGTGAGAAACAGCTAAGGCCTAAGTGAAGGTGAAAATGGTTGGGACGGCAGGAGGTGGTTGGATAAAGGGGAGAGCGATGACGTGGCGGGCCTAGAGAGAGAAAGTGCGTTTGGGCGGGTAGAGTAGAGAGAGAGAGAGAGGGACAGAAAGGCAGAGGAAAGGCAGAGGAAGGGAAGCGATGGCGTTCGCGTTGGTTAACGTGGGTGTCTTGTCCGCGTCCCTAATTTCACCCCCCCACGTGTCGAAATTGCAACGCCCATTTGCCCATAAAAAGTTTGTGCACATCGATTTTTTTTATAATAAAAATAAAAATATCGACGAAAGCTTTATGGGCATGTCCCACCTCACTTCCTGCTTACTGAAAAGGAGCAAAAAAAAATGATTACGTAAGGTGGGATTAACTTGATTTTTATCTATTTCTACCAAGCTAATTCATGTTACACGAGTTAGGTTTGTGAGGAGACGAATAGTAATCATTTTACTTTTGATAATTTGTTCTAGAAATCGAAAAATTAAATTGAGTTACTAAACGGATTGTAATTCTAAACCTGTACTTGGCTATTATACGCGTCCGTCTTAATTGTATGGATTAGTATTAACATTCAAATCATATCATTTTTATTCAACAGTTCATGAGATTGAATTATGTAGAAAACAATTTAATTCGCGTTGATCATCATATTTCGGCGTATATGGGTTTTTTCTAAAATTTCTTAATTCGTTACTATCATGACATGAAAGAGAACAAGATTATCTAAAAAAAAGGTGTACCGGTCCAGTTTGGTTTTCAGTTCCAAATTTCGGGAACTGAAAATCACTCAGAATAGGCCGATAGGTTGAACTGAGACCGGTACTCATTCCTGATGAAAATGACTCATCAGACAGTATAAAAATATCATAAAAAGAAAGAAGGGACGGAACATCAAACTTATTATAAAAGGCTATCCGAAAGGTCAATATGCTCTTGAAAAGAAATGAGAGAGAGAGACCCTTGAATAAATAAATCCTATGTTGGATGAAGTAGAGAAGAAATTGGCACGGGAATAAATCCCAATTCCTTCTCTAAAGCGGTCAAGGTCTGCATGCAAAGTAAGAGAGGAAAGATAAAAAAAAAAAAAAAAAAGGGTCAAAGTTAGAACCCATTATAAGAAAAGAATCATCGTATCATGGGACTATCCAAGATATTAAAATCAACGGATATTTATTTGTGAATAATACTAGAAAAAAAAAAAAAAAAAAAGCAATCTACTCTAACAATGAAGCTAATTATCCTGGAAAATAACAAAATTTGTGAAACCAATTAAAAATCTGAATATTTGGATAATATTCTAACGTCTTAAACTCAAAGTTCCTCGAAGAAGATGTTGTTCGATAGTCGTTCTCATTATGCCTAGTGAGCTACCCAGGCTGTGCTTTGCTAAATAATAGTGTGCGATTTCACGGGGAATGCCAGACAAGTTCGACCCTAGTATGAGCCGGCACGAGATGCTCGGATTCAGCACCAGAAGAAAGTGCGTAGGCGATCATTTACACGCCAAGAAATTAAAAAAAAAAAAATTGTTGAGAAAGACATAAATAGTAAAAACCATTTGTAAATATGGGGTCGTTTACATCCCTAGCATAGTTGGTGACCCAGTAGGCGCGTAACCCTAATCTGGAGTTAGAATGATAGCGAAGGGCAATGAATAAAATACAAAGGAGACTTTAATTGACTTGCTATATAAACCACATATAAGATGCGAGTGCGAGTTATGCTAAAAAAAATCCAACATTCGGGAATTAGTATAGTGTGAGTGGTTAGTACATCCTAGTCGATCTATAACTCATAGATTTCAATTTTTGAACAAAAGAAAGTTCGAGCTATTGCGATCTCCCCGAACGAAAAGTATTCGAGCTTCTGCTCTAGTAACCAAATGCCTGTTTTGGTCGGTGGATATTGTAGTGTAACAACACAAGCCCAATGGGCATTAATGGAAAATTAATATATATCATAATTATTATTTTTTTGTTAGACCTACTCTAATCCTATTCTAACACTCATTCTCAGACTTTTGTTCTGCCTCATTGCAGGGCGTGGGAGTCGAAATCCACTTCTGAAATGAAATTTTCCCCACCCCAATCCCCTTGAGAATGTGGGGATTTGAACCCCCAACCTCCCCCTTCCAAGATGAAAGGGTGGCTACTGGGGCGAACCCCCAGTGGTTATATATCATAATCAGTTCATAATTTATTGATTTAAACTTTTGAGTGAAAATAAATCTAATTAAATATGTTGATAGACTCGGGCTTGGATATCGAGTTTCTATTGTGCATTCCTAATGGTATGAATCGCGAAAGTCATAACGTGTAGCATCTCTCAAAAAAGGTCCAGCTTGTCATTAGGCTTTAGTACGGTAGCAAATTTTCTATTGTTGGTCAAACCTGCTCATTGAAGACCCAAGGCATACTGCATCGGATTTGTGATTTCTTCCATATCATCTCCTGTAATGATCATTTATATATCCACATAAAGTAGAAGTAACACAATGCCTCAATCACTATGATGAACAAATAATGCTTCACCTTAAGAGTTTAATCGGGATCCAAATTGCTCGACGGTAGTGTTGAATTTCGCAAAATCACCATTTAATTATGCATTCTCGAGATCCATCTTAAAAAAAAAAACAAAAAAAAATACAAGTCCGTGTTGACGCAACTGTAACTAGTATCAAACTAGAATCGAAATGAAGAAAAAAAAAGGGGTCATTGTAATATTCTATTTTAGATTCATTACGATGGAAGGGTATTCATACACGAACAACATGTTCATGAAATGATGGAATAAGAAAATCAGCTCCCCGGAAGATTATAAAATGAATTAAAATTTTGAAGTATTATGACAATATCCTAACAGTCAATGTTCCTTGGCATTTTCCTCCCAACTAATTAAGCAAGAAAATAACGTTTTGGACGGACAACCTACTCGTCCTACAAAACGAAAATAAAAGAAAAACATGAATCTATGTTTGTAATTTCCCACCAAGTTTCGTAACAAGAATGAACCGATTGAGTTAGATCTTCATCTGATCCCATGTCACACCAATCCCTTTCCACTGTTCTCGATTTGATTCTTAGCATCGTGATTTGCGTATTACGTTGTTTGGCTTTGTCTTTCATGATCGACCATGAAGTTGCGTGGGCGAAGTTGTTTAAACATGCAAGGAACAGAGCCGATTGAGATCGGTCATCTTTTTCCTCGCACGAGATTGTCAGGACCCTCTGTTCGACGTTGCCAAACAATCTAATTTGGGACCTCAAAGTATAATGTTGGGAGACATCGTCCGTGCTTATCCTACCAGATTCATGTTAAGTATCGACGAAACTTTGTAAACTAAAGTTTCGATCGAGTATCGAGCGATGAGTGATGGGGATGGTCATGGTCGAGTTTTGTCGGGTTCCCCACCCACAACGACCCCCTATAAGTCACGACAAGAGTTAGGTGTCGGATAGATTTCGAATCCCATATAGAAATCCTGAAAGGGAGTTAAGAGGTTCAAATCACGGATTAGTGGTTATAAACAAATGTTGAGATGATTTATCATGGTACTACAAAGTACTTTTTTTTTATGAAAAAATCATAAAATTGCAGAAAAATAGTGACGAAACACATCAGTTGGTTGGAGTTGGATTTGATATACCATCGTAGTTGTTGGGTTCGAGCTTGAGACATGATTAGTCATCTCGAACTCGCCTTACTAATTAAAAGGAGAAGAAAGAAAAATCATAGACTTTAATATTGTCTTTTGCATACATGCACAATCACGTACTATTTATCCATAACTACTCAATATTTTAAAGCCTGAATATTCATGATTAATCAATGAACCATGCTAGGATTGTGATTCTCTCGATCGTCGCAAAAATTCTCCTTGTTTTACAGAGTAATCGCCAATAAGTATTAGGACATAATGATCCCTTTTTTTTTTTTTCTTTTTTTGATGACCCTAGAACCACCGTACAGCCAATAGCCGGCAACGCAGATCAGGAGGAAGCACTAACTCGGGACCCACCTCCCACGGCACTCCACTTAAGTTGCGCAATGGAGGCGCGGAGTTTCGAAACCCTCTCCTCCCGGATGAGGGGGCAGGGCACGAACCAGCGCATCCACCGCGGGGTGAATGATAAGCTCAAGGCGCGTGGCGTGTTGGTCGAAGGGTCGCAATCCCTTCCAGAAGAGGTAATATGGACGTTCCGAGGGAGGGAAGATTGCACGAGGATCGGCCGTCATTGGATGACATTTCTTTCGGGGTGGGGTGGCGGGGGGGCGTTTGCCATTACGTCAATTGACATGCCATTGACTTTCGTCTTGCAAAGATAGAGAAGAATCGTCTTCGAGAAGCAAAGCGATGGGGAGTGGTTGGCTTCGATCGGAGACGGTATTGCTCGCCTTTAGAGATATGCGTAAAAGCAGGTGATGCAAATATTCTCCCCTCGTGTCTCGCGGTTCCGTTGACTTTCGGGGCCATCTAATTATGCAATTTTTGACTCCCAACGTGAGAACGAACGAAACCCAAAAGAGGCGAACCAATGTGCGGAATGCCCTCCACATGATTTCCGAAGCATGGGACTCTACGGTTGAAATTTGAATCGTTTCACATTATTGTCTGGCGACACGTGATGGACAGTCCATGTGAAATCTAGTAGCTGTCCCTCTTTAAAAAGGGATCAATGGTCTATTTGCATCGATGCTATCACAGAAAACCTTCCATCATCGCCGTAATTTATGGGCAAATGCTTTCGCCATGACAATCCAACTAGCCGGTCCATATAAATCGACCTTCGAATCAGGTCCAAATAGATCTAAAAAGATTCTGAAAGCTCTCGGCCTTTTGCATCACGACTGAATATGTCAACACAAATTGAAATAAAACTGAATTAATCATAATCTATTATCGTATAAAATCTGGTAAAGTCGCACGAGTACGATTGCAATCCATTCCCCGATCTTGGCAGAGGATAACAATGTTCCCAAAATTCCACAGTTTGACCCGTTCGTTCCTGGAGTTCACATGGGAAAGCCTTGCCATGTCTTTTTCTAGGTCATTTTTTTCCTTTCTTTAGGCTGTAAAGATCGAGGCGAAGGACGGAATCAGGGTCGATGGCCGTAAAAGTCAAGCGCAAGGCGACATGGCCGCGCAATTTGGACTCAACTTTCGTACGGACAGGCCAACCACGCTCTCTTTCATCTCATCACATTGCCTTGCATCCGCCCCCCTCCCTCCTCTCTTGACCCTTTCGGTCAACGCGTTCTCTCTCTCTCTCCCCTCTCTCTCTCTCTCTCTTTCTCTCTCTAGAAAAGGTCTCCAGCCTTTCTAGGGTTGGATTGATCCCCCATTAAAGATGCCATACATCATGATTAATTGGCTAAACTAGCAAATATTAAATGCATCTAGAATCAACGGGACCCATGTCGGGACCCATGTCGAGATTTTTAAGGGGTTAATACAGTTGAAAATTATGGAATTGTTACCCTTTGATACGAGCAGTCCCCAGACTAGTCTTCATCTCACGAAGAATCTCGGACTAATAGAGCCGATCGAAACTTCGCCCTCCTTTGGAGTGCATACATGTCACCGCATGTGGATTTTCCATGTCAAAATTTTCCTTTTGTTCGCACCGAATCCATTTTTGCCATTATCCGCCACATGTGTTGACGTGTGTGCATTTTTGACAAGATGGTAAACAAATATCAATGAATTCGGATTCGGGTCGGAGATCCTTGTCTCATTATTTAGTAATAAATATGTCGTGAGGATACTGATTCGAGATTTTAAACAATATTAACTTTAATAGAGATACTTATTACCTAATTCCATTGCGTGATCAGCTCAATCACCATGTCATTCCGACAATAAGCACTCTCCGATATTTATTTGTCTGCTACAATCACAACCGTGTCCCATCACTCATGAACGAATGTCATCAAAACCGCCTGATTGATAGGTTTACGTTTCACCAAGATGACACTTTACTTTTTTGAATGTTGATTTGATTTCTTTTGTCATTCGAAACGAAGTTTTTTTAGTCTGAATTTTTTAAACGAATTTACCCTGTGGAATTTTTCAGTGACTTTTTCTTAGATTACTTCGTGTGCATAAATAATTATATGATTATTGAGATAGCTTCTCCTAAGTTCTATCTGGATATGTCTCGGTGCTGTCCAGGTGGGAATATTTTGTATTCCGATTGGCCAGTGCGAAAGGAACTTGGCAGAGGACTCAGGAAGGCGATGACACCAAAAAAAAAAAAAAAAAAAACTTTATGAAGCTCCCTTGAGTGTTCTTGGTTTTAATTAATTATAATCGATTTTGTTTTCCATATAATATGATTTTATTTGATCACGCGTGCGTGTATCTCATTGCTGGTCCTTCCGTCCCCACCTCAAAAAGCAAAAAATAAAAAAATAAAAAATCCGGAAGGACACAAAGTTTGAAGAAAAGAAAAATATTCTTATAATTGGCATATTCTTTAAAAATATACTCGATAGGGAAAATTTTAAAAAATTATCTATTTTGCAGAAGAAGAGGGTTTATCCGAGAAAGCAATTTATTTATTTATATATATTATTTAATAGTATGGTGTTGTTATCACTTTGAGATTGAGAAACACCGACGAGATTTAAACCCATTTAAAGCTATATTATCCACAAGCTCCATAAAATAATATTTGGAACCTAACTTATCTGGACCGCTTGCTGCCACAAGCAAGTTCGAACTTAAGTTTGCAATTGTTTTTCTATATGACGTCCTCATACTCACTCTTGCATCGCAATTATCTTTTCTCTTGTTGCATTTTATAACTATTTTTTACATTAATCAAAGGGGTCGGAAGGGAGGATCGATACTGGCAACTCACTCGGGATGTCCCCATAAAAACCCTACACTAATTATAGAGTTTCAAGTTTGAGTCATAACTATTTCGCGTCACCCACGATCCAAAAATTTGAGGTTGGCAAGCCTGTCACCAAGGGTGCGCATGGTAACGCTTCTTGGCTGGGGAAGAGTTTTTTTTTTTTCTATTTCTATTATGGAGAACAATTTTTAAGTAAAAAAATCCCGTTTAGTAACTACACAAAAATTCTATTCTTGGAATAGAAAAAGAATAAAAATGCGTTTGATAACACAACGATTCTTTTTTGTATTTATTCATTTTTTATTCTTGCTTACAGATCACCGATTGATGGCGGCGACGGTCGGCGGCGACCGGCGGTCGGCAACGGCAGCGGGCAGTTGGAGGTCAAAAGAGAAGAATAAAAGAAAAATAAAAAAGAAAATTAGCTTATTTCTAGAAGTTGTTACCGGGAACAGAAGCAATTTTTTTTTGTTTCTCTTTTCTATTCCAAAACCATTCCCGGGCTAACTTTCTATTCCGGGGAACAAAAAAACAACTTGGCATTACCAAACGGGTTTCTGTTCTTTTTTTGTTCCGGGGAACAAAAGAACAGAAATTCTAAGAAATAGAAACGTCACCATGCGCAGCCCAAGTGTCCACTGAGATGCTGACGGTCCGAAATATATGTTACAGCTAGGTAATGCAACACGAACTATTTAGAGCTTCGTCCCCGGCGTGAATTGAATTAATGACCTCGTGGAAGACCGGCGGCTCTTTTATCGATTAGTCCAATGGTCTCGGTCCTAGCTTTATCACTTATTGATATTTATAATGTTCTAAAAAAAAAAAAAAAACAAGAAGAAATCCCCACCCATGATTCTCGTACCTACTATCAATACACTAGACAATAATTGCCATAAACAATCATCCACTGTCTATCTTAAGATCACTACCTTGTATCTAATTTAAGAACGCATAATTATTGCCGGACGCCTGGATTTCTTCCCATCTCCCCTCAAATTACAAACAATTAGTCACGAACTAACAAAGTATCAAAGCCCGATTTGAAGAAACTCGCGACAATTAAGAAGACAAAAAATTAGATTAGGGCTTCGTGACTTTATTGGGTCGTCGGCATTAAAAAATCATATATATGTTTTTTTAAATCAAACTTTTTGGTACGTGAGATAATGTAGGACCCGGTCGCATTTAAAAAAAAGAGAGGTGGGCGCGAACACGATTGGCATCAAGCGCTCTCTACAGCGACACTCTTTTAGGAACGCTCTTGGGTTGGCCACTCTAGTTTGGACCCACTCCTCGTGCACCTTATCATCGCGTGAAAAAAGGTTAGAAAACTCGAACGACGGATTTAAAATTGAAATTTGTTATTTCTTTTCGAGAAGGGTAGATCTCCATTATAAATTTGAAACGAGAAAAGTCGAGCTGACGGTTCAAATCACGCCTTCGATGACCTAAAATTAACATGTGAGCACGCGAAAATTGGCACGGGTCGCGTCATGATGTACTTTGATTTCGAGAAGAATAATTTAATTTTTTCGGTTTCGCGCAAAAGATTTCCGAATGATGAATTGGAGGGTCCAAAATTATATTAGGTAGGCCCATAATTGAAGAGGTTCATGAATGTTATGTGGGGGGGCGTACCTTGTGGAGAATTATTGGTGCCGCCTCTCGTGAAAAATGTGGCCCCTTCCGTCAGTGAGTATTTAGCAGCAAGAAAGTGAATTTGGGTGGCACTCCTTTTGCTCCACCACATGTGGAGTGAACCCGTAACAATTTTCAGCCTCAAATTCCTTTTTTTTTTTAAAGAAAAAAATCCCAGCCCGACCACCCAAAAAAGAAAAAAAAAATTATTTGCTTTCCAGCTCCAATATAAATTCATCGATCTTTATTTGAGTGACTTACCACTTCATTTTCGATTAAGTTATAGACTAATTTTAATTTATCAACTCTCACTTGACTTGTTTATAAACATTTATTTGTTTTCTTGACGAATACTAAGAGGGTAATTCAATGAGAGAAAAACATTGGCGAGTTAAGCAAATTTAGATTGGTAATCTTTAAAAAAAGCTGGTATCGAGGTAGATGAAGTTGATAATTCAATTGAAAAGTTGGTAAATTAAAAATATGTAAAATTAAACATAGGCAAATAATTCAAATGAAATTTAGTAACCAAAAACTAGTCGGTAATTTAATATTGACTGTGGATCTTCCTTGACCCCATGAAATACCACAGGATCGCACGAAAACATAAACTAAGAAAAACACATAAACTTGTTTCAGGTTCCGGGTTCTACCTCCCTAGAATTTAGAATTTACCCATTGAAACAAGTTTCCCAATTTTCCGAGCTTGAAACCTACCTATATACCTTGGAACATGAAACTGGACAGAATCTCACCCCAGTTTGATTATTCGATTTTAGGTTCTACCTAAGAGCCATGCTCACCCCTAATACTAAGCTTTGTAATCAAGGGAAAAAAAAGAAAATTTTAGGTTTCTTTGTTTGAAAGGACATTGTTTCTAGAAAATCATTTTCCAACCATTCGATGTTTGGATGACGGAAAACTAATTGAGCTACGAAAAGCATTTCCCTTGAACCGAAAGCAACAAGCTTAACTTGGGGAAAAACGACTTTCCTTTTTAGTGAGAAGGAAATCACTTTTCCTAAATCACCAAACAAATCAAAACTACCTATCTTGCTTGAAAATAAGTTTCATAAAATATATTATCTTTTGTCATGAAATCTTCAATAAAACAGACATACCATTGATTGTCCTCTGGTTCATATGTAGCATCACAATTTACTTGTGTCATACTAGAGTCAAGCATATCTCGTTTGTAATTGAAACGTTGGTAGAAAGTTCTTATAAGGTTTCGAACTTCAAGTCATGGTCAAAATTGTAAGGGCATATACAGCCATAATAATGATCAACTGGGTCGACAATTGGAATACGGTATCGCTTTTCCTCGTCCCTTTTGGCGGCGCACTCGATTGAACATATACCATGCATCTGTCCCCCTTCCACCACCTCATAATGCAGTCCAAATGACTAGTAAGGCTTTATAGGCTCGTTATATGATGGAAGCTGGCAAGGATCGATTCCAATACAGATAATAAATTCAGTTTATTGGCCCAATAATACAAAATATACACCCCAATATCATGTATTTACACATTAGTATGATCCAGGTAGTTTATTAAATGCATGGTATGCGTATTAATAAAAAGAATAGTGACAGAGAATTGCTCAGCCGATTTATAATGCTTGGTTGAACATCGGATACTGCTCAGCTTTCCAACTTTCGCAGTTTTCCGAATTCTTCGGATATTTGAGAGCTGCGAGGTATAACTAAATAAACAATCATCCAATTCTAAGAGGGTTTTGTAATCGTCAAAATTAATTTAGGGTTAGGGTTAACACATACTACATTAATCTTTTGGGATTTGCTTTAGTATTGAGTGTGAATTAGACACGCAACACACATAGGTCCACTTATCCACACACGGAGCACAAATAATTTCATGTTTAGGCTATTCGTCGAGTTTTGGCTCATGTTTTGAGGTTATTATTAGGGTGTTCAATAAGCTCAAAATCTATTTCTCAAATTGGGTTCTCCCGTCACCGAAAAAAGAACTCAATCTATACAGCAAATCTCTTGCAGTCATATGTCGGGAGTTGATAATAGTTGAATATATAGAAAATAGATCTTGACTATTTGTCGATGAACTCTAAGCAGTCTGTACCTAAATACGCTGTGATTACGACATGTCTGACATTACGCTTCATGGGGACGACAAGTCGTTCCCGGAGGGTGCTATGATTCGTTTGGAATTTTCTTGACATTATTTTTTCTTACCCAGGAGAAAATGGGATGCTGCGTCAAAAGAAGGTAGGCGTCACCGTCACTCAATGTCTCTTCGGTTCGTTCATTCCGGAGAGATTTGCAGGTGCTTTAATGTTGGATCCCCATCGGTCCAAATGCGCACCAAAACTCGCGTACTTAGCGCTTTGGAAACGAAGCCCGCCGTCCGTCGGTAAACCCCCACGTCAACGCCTCCACCGGCCGTTCCTACCCCACGATTCGTGGCCACCCGATCGTGACCACCCACGTGGTTCGTTACCGCCGTCCACACACGCGGCCACACGTCGGTTGCCGTAGCGCTTCGGCTCACAGTGGCCGGCGACTTTCGCATGTATAAGGAGGATGAGAAAGGACGTGACGTTCCTCATTCCCACTTCTCGAAACCCACCTTCACGTGAATCACGACACTAGACATCCTCTATCTCTCTGTCTGTAAGATGATGGAAGAAGGAGGAGGAGGAGCGATGGCGCGCATGGAGGGCAGGGCGTCCATCGACGGCGAGCCCAAGACGCTCAGCTTCCATCAGATAAAGCTTGCCAGGGTAAGGATCCTCTTCATGCTCTTTTTCAGTGTAAGCGAATGATTCTTCGATGGGAGAACTGATCAACGTGAGTTTCGATGGCGATGGTCGATGTCGACGTTAACGTCGTGCGCATGGATAGCAGGAGGCGGCTATGTACGTGGTGAATACGTGCACGGTGGAAGAGGCCTTGATGATCTTCACTGAGGTAACGTGTTGTTCATCTTGAAGCATCCCCACCTCTTTATCTATGCTTTCTCCTTGACGTTCATGCGTGATCTGCAAAGGCGATTCTTTTTTTCTTTCCGAGCATGACGAGGCCCCTTGTTCGAGCAATACTTTACGTTACAAATGATGGAAAAATTTAGAACACTTGAAATGTGATGATTAATTTGAATAGATTGAGACGCTATGCTCTTATAACACATAAAATGTTCTCCTTACGATCTTCATTGCGTGCGTCACATCATTTACATGTAATCGTATGTGCACCAACCTAGCACACATGAATTCTTTAATCAAGTTGATCACATGGGCGCGTGCTATAGGTGCGTGCGATAATATGTCGGATTGAGGTCTGGACAAACTATTTGGGCACACATAGAATGATGCCGTGTTTATATTCTAAGGGTTCTATTTGCAATTGTTGAATATTATCTATACTATCGAATTAATGAAGTTTCAAGTTGTTATAATCAAAACAATTTGCTGCCCTGTATCTTTGTCTTCCCATGAGCATATACGTTATCTTCATGTGTGTAAGTGTGCATTATGGTTAAGAGTTCTCTTCGATCTTTCTCCTGATGTGGAAACTCGAACTTGCTGCATAATACAGGGCTTGGAACCAGTAATCTCTTGTGGCAACGGACTCGATCTAGAGGAAGAGCCCAATGATGACGATCGTGATGAACTGCGACTGCTGTCTCCGAGAGACGCCGTTTCTGCACCATTCTAGCTCGATCTCGCTAGGCAAACGCTTTGTACAGATGCTATTGAGTTTTTCCTCTTCAATACGATCACCAATAAATTTATTCCATTCATTTTCACTAATGATATAATCGTGGGATTAACTTAGGTATAGAAATGAAAATAGGCGTTATCATTATCAATCTAGTTACCATTTTCTTCCTCTCGCCAGATCCCTCCTATTTCGGTTTATACAGACTACAGTCTCTAGCTTTTGTTGGTGGCTTTGGCTCGGATTCACAAGGAGTACGCTTATACTAACCTCAAGACTGTTAAAAATTGTGGGTATCTAATACTATCCACAGATGTTAAGGGAGGTTCAAAATAAGGGGAAAAGTATAAAAAAAGAAAAGTCCTAAACCTATTGCGTTAGTACTAATCAGTCCTAAACCTCTTGTGTTTGTGCCAATTAAGTTAGTCCATTCAATTTTGACTGAAAATCGCTAACATAGATGTCGTTCGTTGTACATGGCATGACCGGCGCTATCATGGACAAATTTTACAATTTTTTTTTTTTTTCATTTTGGTTGGCGAGAGTCGCCGAGGACCTACAAGCCCTCGCTAACTATGAGTGAAGGGTTGGTGGGTGGCCCACGCCTGCATCACGTGGGACAACCAACGTCCATGTCAGTGCTAGAGTGTGTCGACACAGGATGTTTGGTGTCAATGTCAACGATTTTCGGTCAAAATTGGTCGAATAGATTCAATTGACACATGCGCAAAGTTTAGGATTAAATTAGTCAAATTGAAAGGTTTAAGACTAAAATAATACCAATGTAATAGATTTTGGGATTTTGCTTTTTTAGTGCTTTTCCCTCCAAATGATATCTAGCATTTGATGGATGAAAACAATCACTAAAAATTAATTATATGTAAACCATAAAAAGACATCTTCTTGCTCCTATCTACATTAAATCGCTTTAAGATGCAGTGCATTGCCATCTCATTTGAAAGTTTAAAATTAGTTGGAGTGCGGCACATAATCTATTTTATTAATTGGGGGAACAGTAGTCCAAGGGGTCAAATTCAAAACTCCTGGCTCCGGTATTACCATGCTGAAGTTTAGCTCGAACCATGTTTTCTCTAAAAGTCTAAGCTTGTTCGAGAATGATATACATGTCGATCATTTTGCAATGAAAATTTGAAGCTTTGTCCATGATACATGTGCATAAATGAAAGAGATGCCATATAACATTCATGATAAGATCTCGATTATTTTTCTTTTGGACCAGATGAAAGAATCTGTTTATTATATTGGTACTAATTTAATTTAAAACTTTTCAATTTGACTAATTTAGTCCTACACATTTCAAAATTTTGTCAAATTGAGTTTATCCAATCAATTTAGGCTAAAAATTACTAAAGTTGATGCCGAGTATCCTAGGTGACACGGTTGGTGCTTATGTGGATTTTTTAAGCAATATATGTTTTCTTGTCCTTCTCTTTCCCTTCTCTTTCTATCGGTGGTTGGCAAGGTGAGTGTTGACATTGGCGAGGTGAGGTTGATCCTCATCTAGGCCAAGGCAAGGCTTGCTAGGTGTCGCCTAGTTGAGGGTCAGTCTTGTTGGTGCTCACCCTTGCCCAAGTGAGGCCAACCCTCGCCTATGGTGAGAGGGTCTTGCTAGCCATGGCCTTTGCTGGTCACTAGCAAAAAGAGATTGAAAAATTATAAGAAAGTGTCAACATCAGCAGTGGTCGTGCTATGTAGGATCGGTGACATCCGTGTCAGCAATTTCTAGCCTAAATTGGCCAGATGGGTTTAATCGACAAAATATAAAAAAAATTAAGATTAAATTAATCAAATTGAAAATTTTAGGCATAAATTAGTAGCAATGTAATAGGTTTAAAACTTTTTTGGGTAATTTTTCTGATGAAAAGCTAATTGGATGTTATTAACCACTTAAGATTGCTATTGTACTTTATTGATAACCCATTCCTATTGCATCCTAATGCAATGATGACACGGGAGAATATACTAAGCTTTGCTACATCAAGGGAAATAAAAAGAAAATTTGGGGTCTGTTTATTTAAAAGAAAATCGTTTATCAGAAATTGTTTTCTAACCATCAAATATTTGAATGACGAAAACTAGTCGATCTACGTCTTTTCCTATGAACTGAAAACAACAAGCTTAATTTGGGGGAATAGCGACTTTCCTCTTTTAGTAGGAGGGAAATCACTTCATCTAAGCCACCAGACAAATTTAAACTAATCATTTCCCTTGAAAATGATCTTCATGAATAATATTTCCTTTGTCATTAAGTTTTCAATAAAATAAACACTTGGCTGTAATTCATATGCAGCATCGCAAATTCCTTATGTCAGACTAGAGTCAAGCGTACATCGTTTATGATTATTGTCGGTATAGAATTCTTTTAAGGTTTCAAACTTCAAGTCACGATCAAGATTGTAAGGACATATACAGCCGGAACGATCGGTTGTCGACAATTGCAATACGGCATCGCTCTTCCACGAGGAGTCTTACAGCTTGAAAGTCCTTTTTTCTAGTTTCTCTTGGCGGCGCACGTGATTGATCATATTGCCATGCACCTGTCCCCGTTCCGCCACCTTCTATGCTGTCCGAAAGACCATCAAGAGGTTATGCTACATAGGTTTGGGATTTGCTTTGTAATTGCATTTGGATTGGGCACAAGAAACACATAGGACCGCTTTTGCACATCATGAAGTGCATATAATTTCGTGTTAATAGCCGAGTTTCGGTTTGTGTTTTGAGATTATTATTAAGGCGTTTGACGAGGTGAAAATTTATTTTTCTCGTGATGGGTTCTCTCATAATAAGAAACGTAAACGATTGACGCAATTGATTGCGAATCTCGAGCAATCACTTTCTCATAGATCTTGGCTATTTGTCGCAGAAGCCCAAGCAATCTGTGGACGCAATTCCGCTAAAATTACGACAGCAGGTACGATATTAGGCCTCCTGGGACGACAATATTTTATGTAATCCAGGAGGGAGCAAAGGGGTGCTGCGTCAAAAGGAGGAAGGCGTCAGCGTCACTCGATCTCTCTCCGATTCGTTCATTCCGGAGAGATTTGCCTGTGTTCTAGTGTTGGATCACCAAACACGCGTACGTACGCAGGGCTTTTTAGGAAACGAAACCCGCCTTTGCCAAGCCTCCACGTCCGCCGGCTCCTCCTCCCTACGTATCGCGACCACCCGATCGTGGCGGCGCACGTGGTTCGGTACCGCCGTCCCCACAGGGGGCCACACGTCGGTTTCCGTAGCGCAGCCGCCCAACCGCGACTTTCGCAGGGATAAGGCGGAGAAAGGAGGTGACGTTTTTGATGGTGATCAATGTGGACGTTAATGTCGTGCGCATGGATAGAAGGAGGCGACCTTGAAAGAGGCCTTGAGGTGACGTGTTCATCTTGAAGCATCCTCACCTCTTTATCTATACTTTCTCCTTGACGTTCTTGCGTGATCTGCAAATGCGATTAAGAACGGTGTTCAATTCGAGGCAGCATATAATAATGAAACTAGAGGAGTCGGTGGTAGCTTTCTTGTCCTGAATTCTCGGTTTTCGCTATCAGTTAATCTGTATGTCGGAAGTAACGAGAGATTCTTGTCCTTTTCGAGCATGAAGACGCCCCTTGTTCGCTTGAGTCTATCGCCGCTCGAACTGTACCATAAATTATAAATTATGGAAAAATTCAGACCACTTGACATGTGCTGATTGAGTTGAATGGATTAAGACGTGTACTCTTGTAACACCTAAAATGTTCTCTCCATAATCTTAGATGCATGCTTCACATTGTTAACATGTAATGGCATGTGCACCTACCTAGCATACATGGATTCTTAAATCAAGTTGATCACATGGGTGCATGCGATAATACGTTGGATTAAGGTCTAGACTAATTGCTTGCATGTATATATTCTAAGGCTTCTATTTGCAATTATTGAATTTTATCTATATTATCGAATTAATGAAGTTTAAAGTTGTTATAATAAAAGCAAGTTGCCGGTCTCTGTCTTCCCATGAGCATATACGTTATCTTCATGTGTACAAGTGTGCATAGTGGTGAAGAGTTCTCTTCAATCTTTCTCCTGATGTGGTAATAGAAGACTTGCTGCATAATACAGGGATTGGAACCAATAATCTATTGAGGCAACGGACTCGATCTAGAGGAGGAGCCCAATGATGACGATTGTGATGAACTGCGACAGTTGTCTTCGAGAGACACCATTTCCGTGCCATTCTAGCTCGCTCTTGTCAGGCAAATGCTTTGTACAGATGCTATTGAGCTTTTCTTCTTCAATACACTTACCAATAAATTTGTTCCATTCATTTTTGCTAACGATCTAATCATGTGATTAACTTACGTATAGAAATGAGAATAGGCGTTATCATTATCAATCTAGCTACCATTTTCTTCCTCTTGCCAAATCCCTCCTGTTTCAGTTTATACAGACTATAGTCTCCAGCCATGCTAAAAGGTCGAATCTCAGAAAATAAAATAGGTGAATAAGTGGTGGGGAAAGAGCCGTATCAAATAGTCCCTAAAGTTTCTAGTAGTCCGGAGAAGCAAATCACAAGCTAAGAATAGATTGAATGGTTCACAATCATCGGTACCACCATGGAATGTCATCGCATATTTGCTTAAAACCTTCTATCTAGCCTTATAAAATCAGACATTAAGATCGACTCCAAATTTAATTGGCAGCGGGAGGTGAAGAAATTTTTCATTGATGCCGATTCTGCTGTCCTACCATTTATGTATGTAGCATATTTGGTAATAATATAATTCGGCAATAGAGAAAAAAAATACATATTTGGGGAGGCCACCACATCAATTTCTTTTAATAGTATATAGTCTTGCTGGTTTTGGTTCGGATTCACAAGGAGTATGCTTATACTAATCTCTAGATTGTTAAAAATTGTGGGCATCTAAGGGTGTGTACGGTAATGTTTCTATTCCCAAGAACAATTTTTGTCTAGAAACAATATTTTATATTTTTATGTCTTGAATAAATTTCTAAGCATTTGAACATATTTAGTATTTGCACAAAATTTCTATTTTTTTACATAAAAATGTGTCTGGTATGACTCTAAATATTAGTGTGACTTGAGTTTTTTTTTCTAATTTATCAATAATTTTTATTACATTTTTCTTTTCTTTTTTCTTTTTCTTCTCCTTCCTCTGGACGATTGTTGACCTCGTTTGGTCACCACAAGGCTCTGGGGGCGTTGCCGGTGGTCGAGGAGCCTGAGGGGGTTGACAAGGTCACTAGGCCTCGTTTGGCCGATCGCTAGCCATCACCAAGGCTAACGACTAACCAAGGGGAAAAAGAGAGGAAGAGAAAAATGCATCTTTCTTGAGTTGTTTTTAGGAATAAAGAAGCAACTTTTTTTTTCTTGTTTATGTTCCAAATCTATTCCTAAAAACAAATTTATTCCCGATAACAAGAAAAATTACCAAATGCATGTATGTTCTATTTCTGTTTCAGGGAACAAAAAAAAAAGGTTCCGTCCAATTTTAGTTGGAAATCATTAACATAGATGCCATTCATTGTATTGGCATGACCGGCACTACCGTAGACAGATTTTACAATTTTTTTTTTTCTTTTAATTTTGGTTGGCGAGATCACTGAAGGCCTATGAGCCCTCGCTAGTTGTGAGTGAGGGCTTGGTGGCCCACGCCTGTGACCAGCAATGGCCACATAGAACGACCGACGTCCATGGTCATAGGACGTTTGGTGTCAATGTTAACGATTTTCGATTAAAAATGGTCAGATGAATTCAATTGATATAAATGCAAAAAGTTTGGTCATCATAAGGCTTTGGGGGCGTTGCCGGTGGTCGAGGAGCCTGAGGGGGTTGACAAGGTCACTAGGCCTCGTTTGGCCGATCGCCAGCCATCACCAAGGCTAACGACTAACCAAGGGGAAAAAGAGAGGAAGAGAAAAATGCATCTTTCTTGAGTTGTTTTTAGGAATAAAGAAGCAACTTTTTTTTCTTGTTTATGTTCCAAATCTATTCCTAAAAACAAATTTATTCCCGATAACAAGAAAAATTACCAAATGCATGTATGTTCTATTTCTGTTTCAGGGAACAAAAAAAAAAAGGTTCCGTCCAATTTTAGTTGGAAATCATTAACATAGATGCCATTCATTGTATTGGCATGACCGGCACTACCGTAGACAGATTTTACAATTTTTTTTTTCTTTTAATTTTGGTTGGCGAGATCACTGAAGGCCTATGAGCCCTCGCTAGTTGTGAGTGAGGGCTTGGTGGCCCACGCCTGTGACCAGCAATGGCCACATAGAACGACCGACGTCCATGGTCATAGGACGTTTGGTGTCAATGTTAACGATTTTCGATTAAAATTGGTCAGATGAATTCAATTGATATAAATGCAAAAAGTTTATCATTAAATTAGTCAAATCGAAAATTTTAAAACTGAAATGATACCAATTTAATAGATTTATGTTTTTGGTTTTTTAGTGCTTTTCCCTCCAAACGAAATCTAGCATTTGATGGATGAAAACTATCACTAAAAATTAATTATATGTAAAACCATAAAAGAACAACTTCTTGCTCCTATCTACATTAAATTGCTTTAAGATGTGGTGCATAGCGGTCTCATCTGAAAGTTTAAAATTAGTTAAAGTGTGGCACGGAATTTATTTTATAAATTTGGGGAATAGAAGTCCAACGGGTGAAATTCAAAAGTCCTGGCTCTAGTTTTACCATGTCGAAGTTTAGCTCGAACCATGTTTTGTCTAAAAGTCTAAGCTTGTTCGAGGATGATATATATGTCGATCAATTTGCAATGAAAATCTGAAGGTTTGTCCATGATACATGTGCATAAATGAAAGAGATGTCATATAACATTCATGATAAAATCTCGATTATTCTTTCTTTTGGACTAGATGAAAGAACTTCTTTATTATATTAGCACTAATTCAATTCTAAACTTTTCAATTTGACCAATTTAGTCCAACACATTTTTTAATTTTGTTAAATTGAGTTCATCCGACTAATTTAGATTGAAAATTACTAACATGGATGGCCAGGCATCCTACATGACACGGTTGGTGCTGATATGGATTTTTTAAGCAATATATGTTTTCCTTTCCTTTTCTTTCCCTTCTCTTTCTCCGATGGCCAACAAGGGTGAGTGTCGACGAGATGAGCTCAACCCTCACCCAAGCTAGGGCAAGGCTTGCTGGGTGTTGCCTAGGAGAGGGTTAGTATCGTCGGTGCTTGCACTTGCCTAAGTGAGGCCAAACCTCGCCTATGGCGATGAGGGCAACCCTTGCTCGAAGAGGCTAGCTCTCGTTAGCCATGGCCTTTGCCAATCATTAGCAAAAAGAGATTGCAAAAGAAAATAAAGAAAAAAGAAAAAAAAATTATAAAAAAATGTCAACATCAACATTAGTCGTGTTGTGGGAATCGGTGACATCTACATCACAAATTTCCAACCTAAATTAGCCGGATGGACTCAATTGATAAAATATGAAAAAAAATAAGAATTAAATTGGTCAAATTGAAAAATGTACATATAAATTGGTAGTAATGCAATAGGTTTAAAACCTTTTTCATACTTTTTCCGATGAAAAGCTAATTGGATGTTATATCAAATAACCACTCAAAATTGCTATCTTACTTTATTAATAACCCATTTCTACTGCATCCTACTCCGGTTCGGCATAGTAAAATATACTAAGCTTTGCTACGTCAAGGGAAATAAAAAGAAGATTTGAGGTCTGTTTATTTGAAGAAAACTCGTTTCTATGAAATTATTTTCCGACCATTTATTTTTCGATGACGGAAAACTAATCGATCTACTAAAAGCATTTTTTATGAACTGAAAACAATAAGCTTAATTTGGGGGAATAATGACTTTTCTTTTTAATAAGAAGGAAATCACTTTTTCTAAATCACAAGACAAATTTAAATTAATCATTTTCCTTGAAAATGATCTTCATTATAAATAGAGTATCTTTAGCATAACCGTGTAACCGTGTTAGGATGGAATGCTGGCCACAAGTCCCCCCATAATTTATATATATATTACATTCATAATACTTATGGTTAAGGTATGACTGTAATACCATTACATGGTTATGCAAACATTATCGTAAAAAATATTTTCCTTTATCATAAATTTTCAATAAAACAAACGCATCTTCGATTGGCCCTAATTCAAATGTAGTATTGCAATTTGCTCATATCAAACTACAGCTAAGCATATCTCATTTTAATTATAACATCGGTATAGAGTTAAGGTTTCAAACTTCCAAGTCATGATCTAGAAACACTCTCTCCACAATGGCAAGTTCTCTCTCCCGAATGGTGAGCTTTTCCCTACCGATTGGTAGTTTCATCGTCATTTTCAAGGTAAATCTTCGATCTTGTCCTAATGGAAAACCCTATGCATCCCATCAGCAATCCCTACGAGTATACACAATTTCTAATACAATTCCTCCCACGAACAAAACCCTAATACCCACACCATCCTAGATCCTTTCTGTCCCGCTGGGATTTCGGCTTCTCTCACCATCGGGAGCTTCAATTGCTCTTTCCCCTGTCGATTTTGCACTGCAATCCATCCCGATCATCATCCTTTTCATCACAATCCCTACCATACCGGAGCTCCCTTCAATCAATCAGGGCAAGCTTCCCATTATTCTGCGGGCTCCAAAGTGCATCGCCAGCAGAGTAAAGATCCCCAAAGACCTAAAGAAAGAAAAATGGCAAATCAGTACGATGAAGAGAGGCGTGTTGCGGCTCTATGGAGAAGTCTTGGTAATCTCTGGTCTGAGAATGACATTGTTGATATTACAGGTGATATTTCTAAAGAAAAATTGTCTGAATGCCGGAAAACTCTATTCAGGAAACTATATTCTAAACCAAATGTGAACTATACAGCCTTCTTGAACACAATGAAAAGAGTATGGAGAGTTGAAAGTGTTACCTGCACTGTGCTAGAACCAGGATTCTTTTCCTTCTCATTCCAATCTGAAGCTGAAAAACAAAGAATTTTAGACTCGGGACCTTGGTCCTTCTCTAGTAATTTACTAGTACTATAGTAATGTGAACCTGACACTCCTGATATCTACTATGAATTTACACATTGTGCTTTTTGGGTGCACTTCTATGGACTTCCATTTGAGAGAGTTACTTATGATGCCATTAGTGATATCGCAACAAAGATGGGAGAAGTAATTGAAGTGAAACTAGAAACAAAAGGCAATAGCAATTACAAGTTTGGCAAGGCAAGAGTTAAGTTAAATCTGGAGATGCCCCTAAAGACAAGTGTTCTAGTTAATCTGGAGAAAAAAAGACTATGGGTAGAGTTCAAGTATGAACGACTTCTGCACTATTGTTATTCATGTGGAAAGATCGGGCATTATGCCACATTCTGCAAAGAAATACCCTACGAAACCTCAGGCCTAGCAGAAAACTTATCGGGAAGGTTCGGACAATGGCTACGAGCGGAAGTTCACGAACTTAGTCCCTATGGGAAGATCTTTTATGGCAAACAGGAGATCCCACTAGAAGAAGATGAGATTGTGCCTAAAACACCTACAAATACAACACTTGGAACATGACAGTATCAGCAACAACAAAATGCAAATCAAGTGCTGGCCATTTGTGATCAAGATAATGCTGAACAGCACATCCAACAGGAGAAAAGGCAGCTCAATCAGCCTATAGAAATGACAATTCTGGAGGAAAAAGGTCCACAAAAAAGAGGCAGTAGCTGTATTGATGCAGAATCTGTCATGGTCCTATATGCAGAACAAATTAAGGAGGCGGAAATGGAAATGGAAGAAACCCCAACAAGGGAAAAGGGGCTGATGAGGACCAAATCAAGAAGCACAAAGGTCTCAACTGCAAAAAAAGGAAAGAGATTTTGCCTGTATGGAGCTCAATCCTCTAAAACACCAGAATTTGACAACTCACAGTTGGTTGATACTGATAGGACTAGAATTAACACCTAGAAGGGGGTGAATAGGTGATTAAAGCAACTTCAACAATTTAATCCGAATGAGAGATTAAAGAATTAAAACCAACAATCGCAGCAAATGAAAGTAATGAAAGATAAAAAGATTAGGGATAGAGAATCAAGACTCCAGATTTATAGTGGTTCGACTTAGACCAAGCCTACGTCCACTCTCCCACGCTAACAGCCTTCTTGGCTGGATTCCACTATGCAATCAACAAGAGATTACAACTTTGAGTGCAAACACTTAGTAGTAGATCACACTATCTCACTAAGTCACTCTTTTGATATTTCTCTTAAGATCACAAACGTTTAAGCTCACGAGAGACAAGTGTATGATAGAAGATCGCTCAGACTTTGGAATTTTAAATTCTACACTCTATCTCTTACTTGCTCATCGGTCCTTCATCTCCTTAAATACTCATCCACTTCCAAAACTAGCCGTTGGACAGTATCCCGAGGATCGTCTTCCAATATACCCATTGGACAGATCTGTATCTAGAAGATTTGGTAGCCGTTGAGTGACAAAGGTAAAATCCCAAATTGATTCCGATCGCCCATACAAACGAAATCTTGGTTTCCATAAGTAAAGCTTCTTCGTATAGAAAGTTCTTGTCTTCAAGATCCAATTGTCAATCAAATCAATCTTGATGTAAAATCCAAACCAGATCACTAGCCGTTATATATTCGGGGCTTGTGTTACGTTATGTCGAATTCTGGATGTAAAGTCTGAAAGCAATAGACTTTACAATCTTAGTCTGAGTGCGATAGACTTTGCAATCTTGGTCTGAACAGATTTAGCTTTAAGGTTTGAACACAGTCTGTTATGTTCTGCTTCAGCATAGAGTCTATCTTCTGATTCAGCTTCAGCATAGAGTCTGTCTTCTGGTTCTGCTTCATCATAGAGTCTGTCTTCTGGTTCTTCATTCACGTTCAGTCTGGAATTTGTCAGAGTTGACAGACTTCTGATGTAGAACAGACTTTGACACTAAAGTCTAGCAGTCTTCAGACTTTGACACAGAAATCTGGAAATCTTCAGAATATACTTTGGACATGTGTTCCGTTCAGTTTTCTGGCCGTCTTCAGACTTTGACAATATCATTTACATGTTCAATCATTTACATAGTCTATTACTCAACCATCAAACATGCTAGTAGCCTTTGATTTATTTTGTCATCTTCAAAACATCATAAGAGATTTCCCTAACAGATACCCCTATTAAAGTGGTGGAGAAGTCAAACCAGTGGGCTTTGGTGGCTAGCCTTAATAAGCCACCGGTTCATCCATGAAGCTATTATGTTGGAATTGTCCGGGGTTGGGCACACCCCCGACAATCCAAGCACTAAGGGTCCTAGCGACTCAGGAAATGCCCATATGGAGATAAAAAATCAAGAACCAAAGGTGCAACGAATTAGAAGGAGGCTGAAATTTCAAAACGGTTTCGTGGTAAATCCAGAGGGAATTGCAAGGGGTCTAGCTCTTTTCTGGGATGATCAGGTAGTGTTATCAGTTGACTCTTATACAAAAAAACTATATTAATGTTCAGTGCCTACTCAAGGAAACTCAACAACAGATGCATCTTACCTTTGTACATGCTCCTAATGAATTTCAAGATAGATTGATGCTATGGGAGGGATTATATCGAAAAAGTACTACACATCATCTACCCTGGCTTTGCATCGAGGACTTTAACGAAATATTGTATCATTGGGAAAAAATGGATAAAAAGAAGGCTGAAACTTACCGACTTACAGCATTCAGGGAGTTCCTTTTTAAATGCTCTTTGATGGACTTGGAGAGCAAGGGCTGTACTTACATCTAGAAAAACAATAGAACATGAGAAGAAATGGTCAAAAAATGCCTTGATAGAGCTCTATGTACTTCAGAATGAAGGATAGCACACCCTAACACAGTATGTTCGGCCTTACCAGCTATAGGGTCTGATCACAGCCCACTTATATTATCATTCTACTCGAGCAAGAAAAGAAGAAAGAGGGTATTTAGATACGAAGCTTTCTAGTCAGCAAATGATGAATGTGGGCAGCTAGTCAAGAATACATGGGCTGAATTTGAATCCCAAAATCTGACTATTGGGGAAAAGTTGCAGATCGTAGCACAAAAACTGGAAAATTGGAGCAAGAACAGGTTGTCTAATGCAGATATCAGAATAAATAGTTTGAAAATTGAACCACAAAGGCTGACCAATGGCCATAGAGTGGATAAAGAAAGTGAATCAGCAAAGCAGATAACCCAAGAAATTGAAAAGCTATGGAGTCAAAAGGAAATGTATTGGGGGATGCGTTCTAGAATATCCTGGCTTAAGTGGGGAGATAAAAATACAAAATTCTTCCACGCATCAACTATTCAAAGAAGATCCAGAAATCGAATTACCTTGCTAAAAAATGTAGAGGAGGAATGGGTGAGCGAGGAACTGCTCTTGAAGGAAATGACAGGAAATTACTTCAAAAACTTGTATCACTCGGTAGGGCCTCGTAACTTCCAGCCTGTAACACAGCAAATCCCGACCTCAGTTGATGAAAGCATGAATCAAAAGTCAGTCAAACCAGTCACAATGGAGGAAATAACTGATGCAATGAAACAATTAGGGGTGACTAAAGCTCCCGGACCAAATGGGGTTAATGGGCTATTTTATCGAGACCATTGGACATGTATAAGCCAGGATATATTCAGCACAGTGCAGAATTTTTTTGAGACCGGTTACTTAAATCCTAATCTAAACAGAACCCAAATTACCCTTATCCCCAAAACCCCAAACCTAGAAAAACTTGAACAATTCCGGCTGATAAGCCTTTGCAATTTTGTCTACAAAATAATCTCCAAAGTGATGACAAATAGACTCAAACCTGTGCTACCAAGCATTATAGCAGAAGAACAAAGTGCTTTTGTGAGGGGAAGACAAATTCAAGATAACATTTTGATTGTACAAGTAGTCCTTCACAAGCTACGAACCCGGGAAAGGAAAAGTAAATTTCAAGCGGTCCTAAAGCTTGACATGCAAAAGGCCTACGATAGAATTGAATGGGATTTTCTCCAAGCATGCTTACTCAAGATGGGATTTTGTGAGAAGTGGGTGCAATGGGTTATACAATGTGTTTCCTCGGTCTCCTTTAGTATAAATTTCAACGGCGAGCCTCAACCTTTCTTTAAGCCTACAAGAGGGATTCGTCAAGGGGACCCCCTATCCCCTTACCTCTTCATCCTAGTTGCCAATGTCCTATCACAACTAATGAAAACGACAATTAATGATGGCACAATCAGGGGAATTAAGTTGAATAGTGGCTGTCCTACTCTATCACACCTGCTCTTTGCAGACGACTCCATTTTCTTCCTCCATGGCACTATATTGGAAAGTCAAAACTTGGCGGAAATACTACACCAATATTGTTTTGCTTCAGGACAGGCCATAAACCTAAATAAATCAGGTATCTACTTTAGCAAGAATTGTCCTATGAATCTACAAAGAAACATGGCAGCATAATTGAGGGTCCCAGAAATAGAAAAAACAGGGAAGTATTTAGGTATTCCCTCGGATTGGGGAGGATCAAAGAAAGATGTTTTCGCCTGGATTTTGGCTCAAGTTAACAAGAAATTAGAAAGCTGGAAGGAACATTTGCTGACAAAAGCAGGTAAGGAGATTTTGATTAAATCAGTGGTGCAGGCTATTCCACAGTATGCAATGTCTATTTTCAAGATACTGGTGTCAATATGCAAAGCAATTGAGAAAAGGATTGCCAATTTTTGGTGGAAAAATGGGAAAAATATTGCTGGGATTTACTGGAAAAAATGGGACAAGCTGAAACTCAGAAAAGATGAAGGAGGTATGGGCTTCAAAGATGTACAAATTTTCAATGAGGCTATGCTAGGAAAGCAAGCATGGCGCATCTCACAGCAACCACACTCCTTATTAAGCAAACTAATGAAGGGACTATACTATCCACATTGTGACTTTTGGCAAGCGGGAAATGGATCACGACCATCGTGGGGCTGGCGAAGTGTTATTGTGGGACGAAACTCATTAGCACCAAATGTTATATGGTATGTTGGCAATGGTCAGAAAATTTTGATAAGAGAAGACAAGTGGTTGAAAAGCGGATTAATTGGAGGCTCGGCTTCAAGAAACGAACCAGAAAAAGTTTGTGCACTCATAGAACAAGGGATAGGTACATGGAATGAAACAAAGCTTCGAATGATGTTTAATGAACACAGGGTGCAGGAAATTCTGGCTATCCCTATTGGACTACCAACAACAGACGATAAATTAGTATGGGTGTATAACAAATCAGGGTCCTACACAGTAAAGAGTGGTTATTCTACCACACGAGATCGAACAGCCAACACAACATCAACAACAGCAACGACTTCTCACCAAATCAAGCTAGACCTCTGGAAATACATTTGGCATTCAGACATGCTACCTAAAGTCAAACAAATTCTCTGGAATGCATGTCACAATACACTACCGACAGTAGACAATTACACCGAAGGCGAATCGTACCTGATCCACTATGCCCCATCTGCAAACAAGAAGTTGAGACGATCGAACACACGCTGCTGTTATGCCCTTGGACAGCTCAAGTATGGAAAGCAAACCCCTTGCAACTTAAGATCACCATATTAGGGTTAACAAGAATCGACGAATGGCTGTACATGAGGAAAACAGACCCACAAAGCTCTACAAAATGCAATCTGATTGCAACTACCTTATGGTGTATCTGGCAAGACCGAAACAGATTCATCTTCGAGCAAAAACCCCTCTTCCTGAAGCAAATCTTGTTCAGATCAGAAGCGTTACAAGTAAACTTCGAAACTTGGAACTAAACTGCAGCAAAGAAGAAAGAAAGGAAGACTCACCCGAATCAGAGCCAAACAACGACCCCCGGCTCACTCAAAATCAACGTAGACGCTTCCTTCGTTCGGCATGACCGCGCGACAACAGATCTAGAGGAGGCCAGAGGAGAAGATGCAAGTGAAGTAGTTGTCGCTTGCATATGCAGGGACTCTCGCGACCGCCTGGTAGATGGATTCTCCAAGAAAGTGGCCGCATCTTCGGCAGATCAAGTGGAGGCAACTGCCCTCCTCGAAACCCTAGGGTTCCTCTCCGATAAACCACATGCACGAATGGAAGTCCTCTCTAACAATCAGATGCTCATGCGGGGAGTTTAGTTCGGGGAAGTCTTCAGATGGGAAGTGCTACCGCTTGTGGACCGAATTAAGAAAAAGATGAAAAATTTCACGGGCCTATCTTTGGCCCATTGCAGCAGAGAAGCAAACAGGCCCGCAGACTGGGTTGCAAAAGCCCAACAATAGAATCATCTTCCTAGCAATTGGGTGAGTCCTTCGATAGCTCTGCTTGATTTATTATGCGCCGATGCTCTTGATGTATTTACTCCGAACTTCCCTAAATAAATAAAGAGTAAACGTATTCTCGACAAAAAAAAAAAAAAAAGTCATGATCAAGACTGTAAGGACAAAAACAATCGGAATGATCAGTTGTCGACAATCGTAATGCGACATTGCTTTTCCATGAAGTGCAAATAATTTCCCGTTAAGGCTGTTCGTTGAGTTTCAATGAGGATTTTGAGATTATTATTAAGGTGTGCGATAACTTTGAAATTTATTTTTCTCATGGTGAGCTCTCCCGTGGTAAGAAAAGTATACGATCTATGCAATCGATGGCGAATCTCGGGCAGTCACTTCTGATAGATCTTGGCTATTTGTCGTAGAAGCCCAAGCAATCTGCACGCAATTCCGCTGTAATTACGACAGCAAGTACGACATTAGGTCTCATAGAATGGGGACGACAATATTTTATGCAATCCAGGAGGAGCAAGGGATGCTGCGTTAAAAGAAGGAAGGCGTCACCGTCACTCAATCTCTCTCCGATTCGTTCATTCTGGAGAGATTTGCCGGTGTTTTAGCGTTGGATCAACAAACACGCGTACCCGCCATTGCCAAACCTCCACGTCCGCTGGCTACTCCTACCCACGTGCCGTGACCACCCGATCGTGGCCGTACGCGTGGTTCGGTACTGCCGTCCCCACCTGAGGCCACACGTCGGTTTCCGTCCCGCAGCTGCTCACCTGCGACTTTCGCAGCTATAAGGATGAGAAAGGACGTGACGTTCCTCATTCCCACTTCTCGAAACCTACCTTCACGTGGATCACGACGCTAGACATTCTCTATCTCTCTGTCTGTAAGATGATGGAAGAAGGAGGAGGAGCAGCGATGGCGCGCATGGAGGGCAGGGCGTCCATCGACGGCGAGCCCAAGACGCTCAGCTTCCATCAGATAAAGCTCGCCAGGGTAAGGATCCTCTTCATGCTGTTTTTCAGTGTAAGCGAATGATTCTTCGATGGAGAACTGATGAACGTGAGTTTTCGATGGTGATCGATGTCGACGTTAATGTCGCGCGCATGGATAGCAGGAGGCGGCTCTGGACGTGGTGAATACGTGCACCGTGGAAGAGGCCTTGAGGATCTTCACTGAGGTAACGTTTTGTTCATCTTGAAGCATCCTCACCTGTTTATCTATACTTTCCCCTTGATGTTCATGCGTGATCTGCATATGCCATTAAGAACGATATTCAAGTCGATGCAGCGGATAATAATGAAACTAGAGGAGTCAATGATCGCTTGCTTGTCTTGAATTTTCAGTGCTCCCCTCACTTGACCTGTATCTCCAAACTCACGAGACGACGCCCCTTGTCCGCTCAAGTCTATCACTGGTCAAGCAACATTTTAGGTTATAAATGATGAGAAAATCCATAACATTGACATGTAAAGATTGGTTTGAATGGATTGAGAGTCACGTCCAGATAGCACCTAAGATGTTCTCCTTATGATCTCGGTTGCGTGCTTGAAGTCTTTCATATGTGCACCTTTTTAGCATAAAGGGTTTATTTCCCCATTGATGATCTGTCACGTTCGTGTTGCAATTGTCAAATATTATTGATATCATCGGGTTAATGAAGCTGGAAGTTATTATAATTATGACATATATACACTCTTAAGGGTTCTATTTCCCACACGGAGAATATGTGGCATCCATGTTGAAATTGTCGAATATTATTGATATCATCGGGTTAATGAAGCTGGAAGTTATTATAATTAAAGTGATTTGTTGGTGTGCATCTTTGTCTTCCCATGACCATATAGACCATATTCGTGTGTATAAGTATGTGTTGTGGTGAAGAGTTTTCTTCAATCTTTCTCCTGATATGGTAATGGCAGACTTGCTGCATAATACAGGGCTTGGAACCAATAATTAGTTGTGGCAACGGACTTGATCCAGAGGAAGAGCCTAATGAAGACGAAAATGATGAACTGCAACTGCCGTCTCCGAGGGATGCCATTTCCGCACCGTTCTAGCTCGCTCTTGCCAGCGGACGCTTTGTACATATGCTACTGGACTTGTCTTCTTCGATACCCCGACCAATAAATTTATTCCATTCGTTTTTGCCAACGAGTGTTATGTGATTAACTTAGGTATCGAAATGAAAAATAAGAATTATCATCGATCTAGGTACCGTTTTCTCCCTCTCGCCATATCCCTTTTGTTTCAAGTTTATACATACTGTAGTCTCCAGCTTTTGGTGTTGCCTTTGATTCGGATTCACAAGGAGTACACTTTTATTATACCTCAAGGCTGTTAAAAGTCGAGGGCATCTAATAATTTCCACATGTTAATGCATGTTCCGAATGAGGGGCTATTGCATCAATACTAATTTATCATAAATCTTTTGAACTTGTGCCAATTGAGTTCATTCGATGACCGAAAATCGCTGACGTGAATGATAGCCATTTTACGTGGCATGATTGACGTTGTTGTGGACAAATATTACAATTTTTTATTTATTTTTCTTTTTTGTTATGGCCGGCAAGGGCCTACAGGCCTTCGCTTGTGGCTAGCGATGGTTTAGGATAGGGTTGTGACCCTCGTTAGTGGTTGACGAGGGCTTGCAAGTCCTCGACGACCCTCACAGGCCACAATGAAAAAAAGAAGAAAAAAAAATTAGGAAAATATTAAAAATTGTAAAATTAATCCATATTAGACAACTAGTGTTTATATTAGTGATTTCCGGCCAATTTGGTCAGATGAATTCATTGGTACAAATGCAAAAGATTTGAGATTAAATTGGTATAGTTGAATGGTTTAAGAGTGAATTGATACCGATGTAATAGATTTAGGATTTTTTTAAGTACTTTCCCTTCAAATGATTTCTAGTATCCGATGGATTTAAACAATCACTAAAAGTCAATTATATGTGAAACCATAAAGGGACAATTCCTTGCTCCTATCTGCATTAAATCGCTTTAAGATGTAGGGCATAGCCGTCTCATTTGAAGGTTTAAAATTAGTCGGAAGGCGGTACATAATGTATTTTATAAATTGGGGGAAAAGAAGTCCAAGGAATCATATTCAAAACCTCTTGGTTCCGGTGCTACCATGTCGAAGTATATAATTATGTTTTTTTTCTTTCTTTCTAAAAAGCTTAAGCTTGTTAGAGAATAATATGTATGCTAATCATTTTGTGATGAAAATATGAGGCTTTGTCCATGTTACATGTGCATAAATGAAAGAGATGTTGTATAACATTGATTCGCGATAAGATCTCGATTTTTATTTTATTTTTTATTCAAGGACAAGATGAAAGAAGTTATTTAATAACTCGTGTTTTTTTTTCTTTTTGTAATATAGATAAATCTAACATTTTCGTGTATAGTCGATTTCACACATACGTTTAGATTAGAAATAGATGGACCTAACTTTTTTAGATATAACCAGTCTTAACTACTAGTCAGAGCCATCCCATCCCAGTCGCTTATGGAATTAACCCAAGAACGGGAAGCACATGGCCGAAACGAGAATGTCGTGCGGGATTAATGAGATAATATAGGGGAGACTTGCAAATAAGGTAAACTGAATATTCTCAAATGTTTAATTAAAATGAGCTTTCATTGGGACTTCTTTTGTTATATTTGCAATTGTTTCAATGATTTGATCCAATGAAATTCATCACAAACAGTTTTGACATAGGAAAATGATAAAAGAAGTCATAAACTTATTACAATTTTGTTAATTCAATCCTAAACCTTGTAATTTAGTTAATTTAGTCATAAACATTTTAACAATTTAGCCATTCAGTCAATTTAGTCAATTTAGACTTAAAATTCATGACATCGATATCGGTTATCCAACATGATACCAAAGGCAATGACGTGGAATTTTTTTATTGATTAGGGCTGATAGGGTGCTGTCGTCCATACTAAAAAAATTTATGCGACGATGCGGCCCGTATCATGTAAGACGGTCGATGTACACATCATCAATTTTAGGCTAAAATTAGGTGGATGGATTGAATTGACAACTTATCAAAAGTTTAGAACTAAATTGGCCAAATTAAAAGATTTATGATTGAATTAGGACGATTGCAATATGAATAGAATTTTTTTGGTCATTTTCCCGTTTTGACATTATCGAGTAGTATATCGTAACCATTGAACTTCACTTACGTTAGTTTTTAACTCAAATATGGATAGAAGTATGTCAACAAATTGTACTTATTGTTGTGAAATTTTTTCGATAGTTACCGATAGAAAATAACATCAATATTAGTCAATTTGTCTAAACATTGTCCTTGAAGGCACGTTAAGACTTTCAGAGAGTGCAACAAGTAGATGCACGATCATCGCCTAGGATCGAACGGACCATCTAATTAACGTGCACTTCATTGCTCAAGTGAAAATGGGAACAAACGAGAAATGTAAAACAAGCAGGAGTTCCGTGCATCGATTTATCAATTTATTATGTACGTAAGCTGCTAAATGTCATGCAAATAATTCCGACTTTGCATGAATGAAAACTCTCTCTCCCTTGATTTTCTTCTTTTTTTCTCTCCCGATTTAATCCGGGAGTCTTAATTCACCTTGTTTGGGGTCTTTTTTTCCCTCGTTGTTGTTGCTTTTGTTTGCTCATTGTAGTGAATAAATTTGCTTGCGATTGGAAATTTTGAGAGAACGTCATCACCAGTCTAGTTAGCAGGATGTGCGATACGTGGTTCTACGTTTTCTCCAAGATTAGGCGGAAGCTCTCCTCTTCCAATTTGTGAGTTTTTCTCTCTTTATCTAAATCTATATTTAGGAGTTTTTTAGAAGTGTTCGATCTGTGGTAGTTCAACATGTTATTGTCGTTGTTGTCACCATATGGCAATGATGTTGAGGATATTGAATCTAGGCATAAACTACAAGTTGTAGTTCTCACAAGGAACGACATGTATCAATTACTGACGGTTCCGGTGATCAACTACCAATTGTTTTCCCTCTCTTAATTTAGGTGTAAATCTAAATTTATGATTTTTTTTTCTCTTGATCCAAATATAGATTTGAGAATTTTTTTAGAAGTGTTTGATCTATAGTAGTTCAACATGTTATTGTTGTTGTTGTCATCATCTCCGCATGGCAATGGTGTTGAGGATGTTGAACTTAGGAGCACATTGTAAGTTGTAGTTTATGATTAGTCGCAGATTGTTTTTTGATGTTACAACAAATCTGGTCTTTTGGGATAAGAGCATGTTTAAAATTGCAAAGTTGTACTTATTTTTTTTAGGCTTTTGTTTTGTTTTGCAACCTTGTTGGAATTTCCTTTATTTGGAAATTTTTTATATTCCTCTTATGTCTAATTACGATATATGAACGAAATTTTCTTAGAATAAAAGAAAGTTCTTTTAAGGTTTCAAACTTCAAGCCATGATCGAGATTATCCGGACGTATACAGTCGGAATGATCTGTCGGGTCGACAATTGTAATACGGTATCGCTCTTTCAGAAAGTGTCTTACAGCTTTTTGTTTTTTCGTTTGAGGGTCTTACCACTTGAAAGCCCCTTTTTTTTCGTACCTTATGGCGGCGCACACGAGCGATCCTAAGCCATGCACCTGTCCCCGTTCCACCACCTTCTGTGCTGTCCCTATGACTAGACTGGCCAGAGGCTATGCCTCATAGGCTTTATGTAATGCAAGTTGGAAAGGATCGATTCCAATACAGGCGATAAATTCAGCACATTGCCCCGAATATATAATACGTGCACCACAATATCAAGCATTCACGCGTGAGCATGACCTCCGTAATTTATTAAACACGAGATATGAGTCTATAATCTATATGAAAAAAATTTAGCAATAGGGAATAGCTCAGCCAATTTATAATGATTGGTTGAACGTCGAATCTTGCTCGGACTTTCAACTTTTGCAAATGTGGACAATATAATCAAATGAAACTTAGAAAATAGTGAAAATTGTCAAAATTAATTTAGGATTAGGTTCAACAATAACTGCATTAATCATTTGGGATTTGCTCGGTTATTACATTTGGATTAGGCACACAATACAGATAAGTCTGTCCTTCCACACCACAAAGTATAAATAATTTCATGTCTAGGCTATTCGTCGAGTTTTGGATTGTCCATTAAGGTTCTCGTTAGGAAGTTCGACAGGTTCAAAATCTATTTATTCAAGGAGAAAAGGACACGATCCATGCAATGCAATTGATGGCGAATCTCGAGCAATCGTTTCTCAATTATCTTTGGTTATATGTCGATGAAGTCGAAGCAATCTGCACGCAATCACCCTGCAATTACGACAGCAAGTACGACATCACGCCCCCCTGGGGACGACGAATATCTTATGTAATCCAGGACAACATCGGATGCCGCGGAGAAAATATTGGGTGGGTCTTACCCTCCACGTAGGCGTAGGGTAACACCATTCAGAATCCGACACGTGGCTCCACGTAGGCGATGGCGTCAGAAGTTCAAAATTTGCGCGCGCTCTCCTGGGGCCCACCACTCTGACGCTCTCTCTCCTCTGCTCTCCTCTGAGACCGTGTCGACTCGTCCTCTCTCTCCTCTTCTCCTTTCTCTCTCCCGTTCTCCGTTCCGTTGCGGGGGAGAACAAAAAACGCAGGTGTGCTTCCATTTGCTCTTCTCCTCCTCTGCTCTCTCTCCTCCGCCGGTTGCTTCCATCTACCCCACCCTGACGCCGACGCTGCCGACGCTCCTCCGCACGACGCCGACGCCCCTCCACCTCCGCCTCCGCCTCCACAGGTTGCCCGCGACGCCGACGCCGACGCCCTTTCCAGTGAACCGCGACGCTGACGCCCCTCCGACGGTTGCCTCCGTCGCCCCCGACTCCGACGCCGACGCCGACGCAGCCTCCGCCTCCGCCCCCGACGCTTCTGCCTCCGTCGGCCCCGACTCCGACGTTGACGCCCCTCCGCCTCTGCCCCCGACAAATCAAGGAGATCATTATGTTCTCGGGGCCCGCAACGGGGCTGTGGATCTGCGCTCCGTTGATGAGTCTCATCTCGACGGCCGTGATCGGCCAGCGAAGCTCGACGGAGCTCGCTGCTTTAGGTTAGTTTGATTGACTGTTGAAGTTCCTCTGAATTGAGCTCGATTCAATTAGAGCTCCATCGGTTTCAGGGAAAAAAGGCAAGAAGCTTGCTTATGAGTCTAATCATCAGTGCAATTTGCGGATTAACAGGTCCTGGGATGGTGTTCTGCGACAACAAGAATCTTCTGTTCATGTTCCTGTCGATTGCTACTTCAAATATGGTTGCCACGTCGCTTGCGAATGGGGTAAGCATTCTGAGATTTTTAGATGAATAATTTCTTGTTACGCTGTATTTTAAGCGCAGTCGGTGACATTTTAGAATTGAGAGTAGAATGATATAGTAGACTTTAGGATGACTAACATGCCTGCTTAACAACAACATTTCTCATAAAAGTCAATGCCAAATTTACATCCTGCTGCCGTGATGTACTATTGCTTCCAAGTACCTTTGGCGCATCTCTTTGCAATGGATGTAATCATATGTTTGAGGTGTTCATCTGGTACTGAATTTGCTCCTTAACTGGATAAATTCATCGCAGAACAAAAAGATGTTCAGCACCAAATCTCCGTCTTGTTGTTCATCAGATTGACATGTGGGATGCTGATGCTTTTGTTCACCCAATTCCTCGGATCACAAGCACTCACTGGTAAATAAGCTGGTGCAGCATTTTTCTCTTCTTCCTTGTTAAAAATCTATAGCAAACTTTGGCATATCATGCATAAGAACTAAGGAACAATCAGCCGCTTTCTTTACACGTAATTTTGTTGCTAAGACAAGAAATTCAGTCTTCAGGAAACTGGGTAAGGTAGTGAACTGATGAGGCCGAACTTGTATACTTTCAGTTTTTGCGGGGGCAAAGAATGTGAACATTGTACCTGCAGCAACCAAATATGTTCAGGTTCATTCAATTTGACTCGTCTTTCCTTTTTGATCATTTTTGACACAGCGAGCTGTTGAAAGGGGAAGCAGAGGGGCTGCTGAAACTGCCAACTGACAAGGCATTGCTGGAAGATCCTGCATTTCACCCTTATGTTGAGTTGTATGCGAAGGTAAATAAGCTTTTTGCGTGGTCTGGTGACTCCATCAATAAATCTATAAAATCGAATTGCAGTTGCATGGTTTCCTTTTGTAAATTTCCTTTTGATGAAACTACCCCGCCCACACCACTATTTCATTTCCTTATGCACACGGTCTATAACCCTTTGATGGTACTGTCCTTGGTTTTGCCGAGAATGAAAAGAGATGGAAAGTGTTTTTCATGGAATTTATGCTGTGTAGGCTTGTGATGCTTAAAAGTAAGCATTCAGTCTGTTCCATCGCTATCTTCTATGTAGAGACCAGGAAATATTCATAATGAGATTGCACATCAAATGTTGGGTAGATACATACATGTGTTGGGATGGATATATTATGTGGTTCCCTGAAACCTCTAGGCTAGAGCATCATCTTTGTGCTACTGGGAACACCTGATTTGATATTTGAATTGGTTGTTCCCGCAACTCTCTCATGGTGGTTGGCACGACCTTGAGAAGAGACAAACGGACAATTTGATACCGTGCTTCTTTTCCTCCTCATTTTCTTTTGCTATATGCTCTTCTTTCCCTAATGTTGTCAAGCATGTGGCAGGATGAGGATGCATTTTTCAGAGATTATGCAATCTTGCATAAGAAGCTCTCTGAACTGGGGTTCACGCCAAGTTCTTCAGGCAGCAAGACAGTAGCGAATGGTGCCGTATTGGCACAAGGTGCTGTTGGAGTGGCAGTGGCTGTGGCTGTGGTGATCTTGAGCTACTTCTATGAAGTGCGCAAGAAAATGAAGTGAATGCTGTTCTCCGATTTCCCTTTGTACCTAGCATATATTTTAGCACTCAGTCTACCCTAGGAATTTTGTAGAGTTTTGCTCATACAAGGCAATGAATGCGGCAACAAAAGCTCCTGATTCCTCTTCGCCTGATGTAGCATGAGTAATAGGTAGAGATGGTTGGTGACAAAGCTGGAGGCATTTGTTCATCTAGTTTTATTAAGTGACTGTTTGTTTTTCATGTGGAATTTAGTCCCAATGTCTCTCATTATTAGCCCATGCATATTAGTAGTAGGATTATGGCATTTTACTCATAAACGATAATGATTGGGATATTTTATTCCCTTAGAATATATAGTTAATTAAGATACTTAACTCTGTCGCTGATGGGAAGGTGAATATGTGAAATGAAACTCCATTGCAGCTTATATTCATTCATAATCTGTTTTTGTTCCGTGGTTTCTATAGCTAGTTTTGTCATGCAAATATATGTCAAAACTGAAAGAACACGGTTGATCAAGAAACTTGCAAAAATATAGGAAGATCATGGTCTTGTAGCAGAAGTTACTGATTTGATGTAAGAAATTGGGGTTAACTAGAAGTCGACTTCTGTTGTCACCGTTCTTGCGATTAGTTTTTCCTTGTCCAGCATTCCTATTTTGCTGGTTCATTTGTGCTTAGATCGCCAGGATTATGTCTGTGCACAGCACATATCCTTTCCAGGAAGATCAGCCCCAGAATGTTTGATGCAATTCCTTCCAAAGAGAAAAAAAAAGTGTAAAGAAGGTGAAAGCATTGTGGAAGAAGCTCCAGCTGATATTTTGTCACTTGTGGAGTTGATAAGCTTTCCTGGCAATTGCCTCCAGTGCTGAAATTTATTGCAAATATGGCAAGAATACTTGCAAATATGGTAATTGGCTGTGCATCTTGTTTTGTGGGTAATTGGGGGTGCGAAAGGATTGCAACCACAGGAAATCACACAACAAGAATTTGGCAGTGAAATTCTAACTTCATCCACGGCTACCTCTCAAAACATCACAGAGAAGATAAATTCATCAAGAGCATCCCTGCTCTTATCGCGCGGTCCATAGTCCAGCAATCTCGCGATGCTCTTGAAAAGATTTTCAAATAGTCTTTGAACACTGGTGGGACATGAAGTTGTGATATCATATGAAAATAATTTGAATCAATTCCCAGCAATGCCTTACTAAGAAAATTTTGCTTGGATCAATTCCCAGCAATGCCATTGCTATGCTACACCAAACTCTCAGAAAATTTACAGTTTACAAAATTGCACTAGCCTAATCTAACCCCAAACAGGGATCTGTACAACGGTAATTGTCAGTCAAACACTATATGAACTTCTCTTTGTATGACTAAGGCTGTCAGCATTGTTGGTAAGCATTGAATAACCCAGTGATCTTCATACAGAGATGTTCGGGTTTTATGGAAGTACTCTTCGCATTGCTGCTTTATCATCCACTCATCATCTTCCGAAACATCTTCAGAGTTTCCCGATTCCCCGACCCTTGGTGACCAGCTGATAATCCAATCATGCTCGTCCCGTTCCACGAGGCATTTTCTTTGATCCAGCTGCCACAGAAAAAGAGATCATTGGAATATGGTCGCTCCAACAATTGGTCATAGACCATGCTAGTGTTGTAAATAATCAATAAGTGAGAGAGAGAATTACAGTCATCAACATCTTTGAGCTGGTAATAGTGGGGAGCTATTTCCACCAACCACTCTGGCTTCAATTCAGTGACCTGCAAAGGACCCCTTAGTTTCAGCAATTAATAAAAAACAAAAAAAAAATTGGCAAGCAAAGTCCCTGAGTTGCAACTGCAATGGAAAGGCCTAGATGGAGTACATAGGACTTACTTGTCTCATGTATTCTTTGGTTGTTAGAACTAATTCATGATACACCACCCATCTCGGAAGTGCCTGTAAGAAAGAGCAACATAAACATGACCAAGGCCAATAACTCCACGTCTTACTTCCATTAATATGGAGAACATTATCATTTATCAGCCTTTAGGGATAGAAAAGACCTCATTGAAAGTCACAAGCAAAATTATTACGAGTCATGTCAAATTAAATAATGCAGACAGATATACCCTCTAATATGCATACCTGTGCCAACCCTGAACTTGGATGTATATGAACTGTCTGCGGATGTTTCACTGTCTTATAAGATCCATTTTTCTGTAGTCTAGCTGAGTGGGGGAAAAACCCTGATCAAAGAAGACCAAGATTAGAAGCACAAACACCACAAGAGAAAAAAGGTATTGCCACCTTGCAGAAAATAGATCGAGTCACATCTGAATGATAATCCGAAAAGAAGAAAAATGACAAAGTTCTGCAATTCTCTGTGTCAGAACTTCTGCTGCCTTCTCAACAGGTGCACCTTCCAGCATGTTTTTCTCATTCTCGAATTCATATTTGAAAGTACTCCAAGAAGCAGGCCACTGGATAACTTCTAACCTGACCAATTGTTTTAGAAGCAGCCTACGTCCAAATATCGAAGGCATGGTCAACCAATTCTATAGCACATTATTGTGATATTTCAAGATGCACAGCCAATTACCCACAACAATTCACAGATGGTACCTGAATTGGGAATTTTCTGAGAGATTTTTATCCTCTAAAGACTCATTAAGAAGGCTTGATTGCATAGGATCATAGAGGTTTAGATGTTTAATATTTTCTCATATCCACCAAACAAATACACCATAATTTATTGTATGCACAAGAAGAAAGCTAGAGTTTCTGTGGATAACATTATGATAAAGCATTTATCGAGCATGATGCTTATTGACAGGTGTGACTTTCTACTGCATGACCCGGAGTCCATACATATAAGCTTCATAGTTCACTCTTCCAGCAAAAACTATTTGATCACTTCAACATAGGGGAAAGCAAGAAAATTAATCGATAACATGGGATGGCACTACATTTGCAACGAGTCTGTTTTCAAGAACCCATTAGCTACATGATTGTCCTAGAGAAGCAAGTCAACCGATTAAGTGTTACAATTAAATAAAGGAATCTGGTCTTTGAATTCAAAGAGTTATAAACTCAGATCGGTAAAACATAGTACAACTGCCATGTGAAATACTCTCTAGTTCATCAGACGTCATTGACTGGCACCAATTTGCATCAAAGTAATTGAAATATGGTTTGACTGATTAAGTGTTCCTCTAAACTTGCGAAATCACAAATTTGACACCATCAAGAACTCCTTATAGCATTCTCCATGCAACCAATCAAAATCACAACAAGGCATGGGAGACGTTCGGCCAGGAATGAAACAAAAGCATGAACCTGAATGACAGAACTCCACCAAAACAATTCATCACAAAATTAGAAGCAACCGTAGTTCCTACCCGGGAAGCAATGACCCACTTGCCGTCACTCCAGTCCTGGTGAAGCCTCAGATTAGACTCATTGAAAATTAGTTCTTCATTGGATGTGCTGAAGTAGACAACATACTGAGAGCCTTTTAGAACTTTGGAAATTACACCAACCCACCATCTGTCATTGTACCAAGTATGGCCGTCACTGATCAACTGGCTATGCATAAACAAATGATTCAACTAGATTCAAGAGGGGAAATGGGAGAAAACATGAAATGAGAACTAAGAAGAGGAAGAACTCAGATAGATAGAGAGAGAGAGCGACCTTTGTTCAGGAGCAGGGGCGCTTCGCAGGAGGCGACGGCGTCTGCGGTGTCCGCGTTCAGGAGCAGGGGCGCTTCGCGGAGGAAAGAGAGAGAGAGCGACCTTCGTTCGCGGAGAGGGAGGCCAAAACGCGAGCAGGGGTTCATCGGCGTCGGGTTCGCCAGCAAGGGCGCTCCGCAGAGGAAAGAGGGAGAGAGCGGAGCAGAGGTCGCGAGAGGGAGGCGAAAGGGCGTCGGCGACGGCGTCGGGGGCGGAGGCGGAGGGGCGTCGGCGTCAGCGCTAGGGTTCAGGGGCGGAGGCGGAGGCGGAGGCTGCGTCGACGTCTGACTAGGGTTCAGGGGCGGAGGCTGCGTCGGCGTCGGCGTCGGAGTCGGGGGCGACAGAGGCAACCGGCGGAGGGGCGTCGGCGTCTGACTAGGGTTCAGGGGCGGGGGCGGAGGCGGAGGCCGACGTCTGACTAGGGTTCAGGGGCGGAGGCTACGTCGGCGTTGGCGTTGGCGTTGGCGTCGGCGTCGGAGTCGGGGGCGACGGAGGCAACCGGCGGAGGGGCGTCGGCGTCGTGCGGAGGAGCATCGGCGAGAACGAGGAGAGAGAGCGGGGAGAGAGAGAGGAGTCGTGTGTTGGGAGAGAGAGAGCGTGGGCGAGAACGAAGGTTCGTTTTTGTTCTCCCCCCGCAACGGAACGGAACGGAGAACGGGGAGAAAGAGAGAGGAGTCGACAGGTCGCAGGCGTCGCAGAGGAGAGAGAGTGTCAGTGGTGGGCCCGGGAGCGGCGCGCGCAGATTTTGAATCTCTCTGACGCCATTTACACGTGGAGCCACGTGTCGGATTCTGAATGGTGTTACCCTACGCCTACGTGGAGGGTAAGACCCACCCAATATTTTCTCGATGCCGCGACGTAAGAAGGAAGGCGTCGCCATCACTCAACCTCTCTCCGATTCAGTCCGCAGAGATTTGGCGGTGCTTTAGTGTTGGACTTCCATTGGTCCACACGCTCACCAAACACGCGTACGTAGCCCTTTAGAAACGAGGCCCGCCATCGCCGAACGTCCACCTCACACGCCTCCACCGCCGGCTCCTACCCTACGATTCCTGACCACCCGATCGTGGCCGTCCACGTGGTTCGATGCCACCGCCCCCAAGCGGCCACACGTCGGTTCCCGTAGGGCGGCGGCTCTGCCCGGAGACTTTCGCAGGTATAAGGAGAAAGGAGGTGATCTTTCTCATTCCCACTTCTTGATACCCACCTTCACAAGAATCTCGCCGCTAAACATTCTCTCTCTCTCTCTCTCTCTCTCTCTCTCTGTAAGATGATGGAAGAAGAAGGAGAAGCAGCGATGGCGTGCATGGAGGGCAGGGCGTCCATCGACGGCGAGCCCAAGACGCTCAGCTTCCATCAGATAAAGCTTGCCAGGGTATGGATCCTGTTCATGCTGTTTTTCAGTGTAAGCGAATGATTCTTCTTCGATGGGTAACTCATCAACGTGAGTTTCCGATGTTGATCGGTGTTGACGTTAATGTCGTGCGCATGGATGGCAGGAGGCGGCTCTGGACGTGGTGAATACGTGCACCGTGGAAGAGGCCTTGAGGATCTTCACTGAGGTAACGCGTTGTTTGTCTTGAAGCATCCTCACCTCTTTTGTCGGTACTTCCTCCTTAATGTTCATGCTTGATCTGCATATGTGATTAAAAGGGCAAAACTAGAGGAGTCGATGATAGCTTTCTTGTCTTATATTTTCAATTCTCGCCCTCCCTTGATCTGTACCTTCGAAGTAATGAGGCGACACCCCTTGTTTGCTCAAATCTATCATCACCTAAGCGACATTTTAGGTTATCAATGAAGAGAAAATTCATAACATTTGACCTTAGATGGACCTGGATTAAGATATCATGTTACAATAGCAGCTAAAATGTTCTCCTTACGATCTCAGTTGTATGCTTTACATCATCAATATGTAATCGCATGAGCACCTACCTTGCTCACATAAATTCTTAAATTAAGTTGGTCACGTGGGTGCATAAGATAATAGGTTGGATTGAGATCTAGACTAACTATTTAGACATATAGTTAGATGATGATAGGAATATATTTTAAGGGTTCTATTTGCAATTGTCGAATATAACCGATATCATCCGGTTAATGAAGTTGCAAGTTGTTATAATTAAAGCGATTTACAGGTGTGTATCTTTGTTTTGCCATGAGCATATAAGCTATCTTTCATGTGGATAAGTGGGTGTTGCGGTGAGGAGTTCTCTTCAAATTTTCTCCTTACGTGGTAATGGCAGACTTTGCTGCATGATACAGGGCTTGGAACCAGTAATTTGTCGTGGCAACGCACTCGATTTGGAGGAAGATCCTAATGACGACGATGGCAATGAATTGCAATTGCCATCTCGGAGGGATGCCGTTTCTGCGCCATTCTAACCCACTCTCGCCGGGCGGACACTTTGTACAGATGCTATTGAGCTTTTCTTCCCTGATAGCCTTACCACTATATTGATTCCATTCTTTTTTGCCAACGATCTAATCGTGTGATTAACTCGGGTATGGAAATGAAAATGAGGATCATCATCGGTCTAGCTGCCATTCCTTTCTCTTGCCTAATCCCTTCTGTTCTAGTTTATACATACTATAGTCTCCAACTTTTGTTGCTGCCTTTGGTTCGGATTCAAAAGTAGTGCACTTATACCATACCTCAAGGCTGTTGAAAATCGTGGGCATCTAATATTTTCCACAAATGTTAATGCAAGTTCTAAATAAGGGGAAAGTATAAAAAAGTCTTGAATTTATTGCATTACTATCAATTGAATTCGAAACATTTTGTATTTGTGTCAATTGTGTTAATCTAATTAATTTTGGATGAAAATTATTAACATGGATGCTAGTCGTTTATGTGGCACGATCAGCGTTGTTGTGGAGAAATTTTACAATTTTTTTCTTTTCCTTTTTCATTATGGCTAGCACGGGCTTGTGGGCCATTGCTAGTTGCGGGCGGGGGATCACAGGCCCTTGGTGATCATCTTTGACCATAATAACAAAAAGAAGAAGAAAAAATCATCTAAAAATATTTAAAAAATTATAAAATTTGCTCACATTAGCGTGGTTGTGCTATGTAGGACAATTGGCATTTATGTCAGCGATTTTCGGTCAAAATTAATCAGATGGACTCCACTAGCACAAATTTAAAAGCTTTAAGACTAAGTTGGTCCAATTGAAAGACTTAAGATTGAAATGACACAAATGAAATAGGTTTATGATTCCTTTAATACTTTTCCCATTTAAAAATTAAAAAAATTATTCATATTAATGCTGGTCATGCCAATGTCCATGTGATCAATTTCTGGTCAAAATTAATTAGGTAGATTGAATTGGTAAATCATCAAAAAGTTTAGAACTAAATTGGTTAAATTGAAAGATTTATAACTGAATTAGTACAATTACAACAAATTTATGACATTTTTGATCATTTTCCCGTTTTGACACTATCGGCTAATATATCGTAATTGTTTTACTTCACTTGCTTTAATTTATAACTTGAAAATGGACAGAAGTATGTCAATCAAATTGTACATAATGTTATGAAATATTTTCGACAGCCATCATGGAAAAATAAGAACTTCAGATTGTTCGAATCGTCCAAGCATCCCCAAAGATAATTTATGACCTTTAGAGAGTGCAAATAGTAGATGTGTGACCATTGGCCAGGATCCAATGGACCATCTACATAGCAAGCACTTCATTCCACAAGTGAGAATAGGAACAACACAAAATGTAAAATGAATTGAGAGAGTATTCCGTATGTCGATTGTTTGATTTACATAGAATGATGAAGAACGGATTTTTATTTTATAACATAGAAATATATATACAGCAAGAAGTCGTACATAAGCTACTAAATCTATGGATATCATATAAATAATTCCACCTTTGCATAATTGAAAATTCCCCATCTGTTCATAAAGTCCATAGTAAGTTCCCAAGCAAGCTTCAAATCAAGCCAAAACTCATTATCTAGATAAAACGACGCCGTTTAACAGCGTCACCTCCTCCAAAACCATTCCAAAGCCCATCGTCGTTTCTCTCGCAAGAAGAGCTCAGCAGGATTCCTAGAGAGAGAGAGGGAGAGAGAAAGCTGCTGCTGCAGCATTTTCATGGTGGAGGGAGAGAGATGAGCTCTCGCGGCTTCGCACCTCTCGATTTCGTCCTCGTCCCTAGGCCGGCCTCCCTCTCCAGAGGAGCCTCCTCCGCTCGGTTATCCTTCTCCGCGTCTTGCCTCCGTCGCTCCAACCGCGTCGGTGGAGCCGCCGCCGCCGCTTCCCGGCCAATCCTCTTCGCCGGACGCCGAGGAGGGTACGGTCGCGGCATACGCAGCGCTTCCAATGCGGGTTCCGGTCCCGAGTCGGTTGCCACGTCGGCGGGCTCCGTTGAGGAAGACCCCGAGGCGGCCCAGCTCTTCGAGGTTCGGCTCGTGTTATCTTTCGGGTTTTTTCGGTTGATTGAGTTTGTTGTTTATGTAATTTGGATCGGCGTCGTGGGTGTTTTGGAAATCTGGGTTATGCTTTGCTCTGGTAAATGAGGCTGTTGAACGCTGAAAAAAGTTGATTTTCGGATGATGCATTGGTGGAATGGATTCAAGCGGAGTGCTCTTGGCGTTGTTGCCCGTGTGAGCTTGGGGGGCGGGTCTGCTTTTGTAGCCCTGCATTCTATGATAAAATTTGTTTTTGTTTTTTTTTAAATGACCTGCATTTCTAGCTTCATCCATGAATTCTTGCTGTCTTGTCTAGATGAAGTAGAATCACCCTTGTGTTGTTCGGCTCGTGCAAAATGTTATTGATTCTTCAGATTCTGTGTAGTGTAGTTACTCTACTGTTTCTTATCGGTACAGCAAACCTCTCGCCTTTCTCTCTCTCTCTCTCGCGCTTTTGCTGTCTCTAGATTCACATACAACTTAATATGGCTAGTGGGATGGTTTAAGGGCACATTGTATTTAGTACATTATTCTCTTATTTGAGCCTTTCGAATAAGATTAATATGGTAGAGAATGTCATGAAAGACTCGAGGGCATCGGTCATTAAGTTTATGGACAGTTCCCCCACTAGGAGGCACATGAAGGGATGATCCTTCTGTTCTCTGTACTATTCAGATTTTGCTGCTAGGAAGCTACTTTGGCTGCAGGGTTTTGAGGTTCTTGTGGTTCATTGATGCTTGTCTTCAACTTCATAATTTAGCTGGTACTGATGCTGAATCCCTTTTGCTTCCTTAATTTCTTAAACACTCTAAATTTTTGAACTTTCAGAAACTGAAAGATGCCGAGAGACAACGGATAAGTAAGCTGGAAGAGCTTGAACGGAAGGCAAATGTCCAATTAGAGAGGCAGCTGGTCATGGCTTCGAGTTGGAGCAGGGCCTTGCTGACTATGCGGGGAAAGTCGAAAGGAACGAAGTGGGATCCTGAGAATTCGCATAGGATTGATTACAGTGATTTTCTGGGTCTTCTTAACACCAATAATGTCCAGTTTGTTGAGTATTCGAATTATGGCCAGACAATGTCAGGTTGGTTGATTTCTTGGCTACTATTATTTAAGAATAGAAAATTTCCACTATTTTGTACTATCGATCCCTAAGATCATGCCATTTCAACTAGTTTCAAATGCCTTCTTGTTTGAATATTTTGGTACCCATTTCATGAGTATGAAATATTGCAATTTTTGCTACATTAGGTTCTAACAATGGAACAGTTGGAACACATGGGATCATTTTCCCTTGCGATCCTGGTTTTCCATCTCATCTGAGCCTATCAAGGTGTATCATGAGCTAGTGCTATTGCAATAACTTGATATATTATATTGTTCCATATATACCATTTTAAGGCCCGTACCCCCCCAGGGGAAAGGAAGTAAAATAGAAAAGTAGGAAAAGGATAAACAACAAATAACCAGAAGAAGGAGAGAAAGGAAAAAGATCAAACTTATGAAGACAGTTACTGTGTATGACATGAGAATAAAGTCTTTTCTCCTACTAGGTGTGGCGGCTTCAGTTATATTGAATATAAACTTTGTGCTTATCATGTAGAATGCCTGTGTCCTGGTATTGATGCTGTGCAAGTGGCAGAGAATATATCTTTCGCTAGTTTACAATACTTCCCTTCTTGAATAGGCTAGAACACACGCCACTATATCATGCTCCGTGTGAATTCTGCTTCTTATCTGATAGATGGATTTTCACTTTTATGCAGTAATCTTACCTTACTATAAAGATGGACATAGACAAGAAACCCAAGGGAATTCACAGAAAGAGATAGTTTTCCGGCGCCATGTGGTTGACTGTATCGCGAGATTGCTGGAATGATGTCTGGCAAAAGTTGCATTAACAAATAGTGAATGTTGATGTAATTAATGCGGACAGAGTCCATGCTGAAGTTTACTGTAGCAACTGCAGTGATATGGGGTATGCGGCTTGCCTTGTCAATTCGCTTGTACTTTTGTAGTTAGCTCTTCTTTGTTCACTGCAAAAAATATGCTTATCCAGCTACAGAGAAGGCTATGGAAGAGCACTTAGAAGCTTGTTCCTGCATTTTGCTAAACTGATGTGCTTACATGCTGTATGTGAAATATTTGTAGAATTATTGTCAACTAGGCTAAAAGTTTAAATTGTTAGATTAAGACTTGATTTAACCTTTAAATGCTCCAACACTTCCCTTCATGTGGAGGCTGAAATATGACCTAAGACCGAAGGATGAAAATTTGTATTTGGGGAGGCAAATGTTGGACTTAAAGAGATTTGTACAAGGAATTTGCGGGACTACTGCCAATTAATCTGAATGCTAAAGTTATTGATGAAAACACAGTACAATATTTAGATGCTTATTATTTTTGGAGCATTTTCTTCATTCTTCATCATCCTTGAAGGCTTTCCATTGTTTGAAACTGTTTTTTAGTCTTAATAAAAGTGTAAAGATACTTCTTTGAACTTTTGAGTTGCTTGTACTTTATTCTCCTCAGCTTCAACTTGAGATCTTACTTAAGCCAGGCATTATGCATTTTATTTATTAAGTTTTCAGTTCTTGTTCTCTCTCTCTCTACCTGCTGCTATTATAGGATGGTGCAGAGAGGGAACAAGGTCTGCTTCAGATACTGACAGGAATGGATGGTTTTAAAGTCTCTACGTCACGGATTGCTTCCATATATTGCAAACATTGGTGCCTCTTAATGAAAATTTGAACTATGTAAAAAGAAAACTTAACCAAAAGATCCCTAAACTGCTAATCATTACAGCTCTTAGTCATAGGTGCTACTAATAGGCTGGATATTGTCAATCCAGTTTCTGAGAAAGGATTGATTTGACAAGATTATACGAGTTGGTTTGCCATCTATAGATGGTAGATTGGCCATATTGAAGGTATTTTAGTTGCTATTTTGGCTTGCATATTCTTGCGTTGAGATGTTTGCATGGTTTGATGTTTCAGATATTCTCTGCTGTTTACAGGTGCATGCTAGAAACAAGTTTTTCGCTCAGAAAAAGAAAAGGAGGTGCTGCTAAAAGAGATTGCTGAGCTTGCGGAAGATTTTACTAGAGCAGAGCTGCAAAATATATTGTAAACATAATTTAATTATCATTTCTAACAGTAAAGGATAAGTGCACAGAGAGGAGAGAGAGAGAGAGAGAGAGAGAGAGAGAGAGAGAGAGAGAGATGAAGCTGGAATTTTGACTGCCAGAAAAGACCGTCATGTCATATGGCTTTGGAGCAAAAAGGAACATTTGAAACAGGCCAAGAAGATAGCACTGAGATTCCAGAGAAATTAAAATTAAGGTTGGCATACCAAGAGGCTGTTGTTGCTGTTAGCTCATGCTACTTTCCAGATCCCCACTGTCCTTTTACTGAGGTCCAGGGACTATGCTATCTGGTTCATGCTGTTTGGTGTTTTAAACTATTCTTATGCTCACAAAAAGTGTCTCATCTGCTTTTGACTTAAGCGAATAGATATTGATTCAATGTGGAGCCAGCCAAATATGCACTATAAGGACATCTCAGGCCAAGTCTATGCTAGGAAATCGGAATATGTGGACTCCATAATCTGAGCTTGTGCTCGTAAGTTACTGATGTTTAAATATGATTTGTTACTGCCATTTTTCTTGTCAATTAGCCATGCTCATTCTTCTGTTTGACAATAGTATCTTTTTTTTTTTTTAATTCTATCTACTGTTCTTTTTTTTTTTTGGCTGGGGTGGGGCAGTTGCATTGGTGGTTGGAATGGTGAGGCCCTGACTATAAATAATTTTTGAAGCACTTGGACTTGCCTGCAAAACTTCATTTTATATTTTCAATGTCTTTCAAACTTTGAATAAGGCAACGGGATACAAACCCCTAAGCAATTTAACTGCTGTTTTGTGTTTCCATCATGGGTGTACCACTTTCTTTTTTTACAAACCATCTTCCTTAGATTTCCTTGTGGCCTTCATTTGCAATTGTTTTGGTTTGTTGACTCTATCCTGCAGCTAGGGTAATAGAAGAGGAAATGTTTGGGGTCGATAACGTGTGCTGGATATTGTCTAAGGCAACACTGGAAGCTTCCAGACTTGCAGAGTTTCGAATTCTGCAGACAGGGATGACTGCATTTGGAAAAGCATACCATAGAAATCAGGGCGGTCTTGTGCCAAATGTATGTATGGCTTATCCAAGTATGACAACATTGTATTTTGCCCCGTAAAAGAGCTACTTTTTGAAACAATTGTCCAAATATATTGAAATAAATATAAGAACTTGATTAGTTTTAACAGCTAGCAGAAAAAAATGGAAGCTCTTGGAGATGAATTCATGCGGATTTCTGTGGAAAAATGCCCCTTGGTATTTCGGGAATACCAGTCAGCTGTAGGGACAATCACAGGTCCTGTTTCTTATTTAACAAGTCATTTAATTTTGAGTCATTTAATGTTGCAGATGAATGTTAATGCACTCAAAGATTTTATTATAAAATGGGTTTTATGCCTTCTTAGTGATACTAAATTCTCTTTCCTAGTTCCTTATTGTGGTTATGCTTCAGAGGTATTTTATTGGAAAAAGGAGATATAAAAGTCGATACCTCAGGATTTATTTCATGAGATATTAAAAATATTTTCTTTGGTTGTTTAGTGGTCACTGTCCTGCAATTGGATTGGTTAGGTATTCTGTGACGAACCAGTAGGCATGTGATCTGTTCTTGCTTAAGCTATGCCACGTGCAATCACTTAGGCGAGCGTTGTTGGAAGCAAGCTAACACAATAAGAATCTTCATTATCTAACTCCACCTCCAATTCGGAGGATTGGAGAATCATAGTAGAGGAAAAGGACTTACGAGAGCTAGCATAGACTTTTTTATTGGACCACATCTTCATTTAATAGTTTAAAATTTGAAAATAGTTGACCAATCCATAAAACTCTACACATCGTAGTTGGCTATTACTTGGATGTCTTCAACACTGTCCTAACCCAGAATGGGATTAAAAAAAAAAAAACTGGTGATGCACACTAAAGAGGAAAAAAGGAATAGGAAATTTGGCAATCGGTACATGTTCATCACAAAAAGTAGAAAGAATTGTTTGTTGCTTCATGACTCGGAGGAATGTGTGAAGTATGATTTTTGAACTATGTGGTTTCATCATGTAACACTGATGTCAATGACCACATGGACCTGCTAAAAGCACTATTCTATTGGTCCTTGTTCAGCCATCTTCGAGTCTTGTAGACGAGTGTGGAGCTCTCGTTCAGGCTGGACGATGGGGTATTTACAGTGTAACACTACGGTAATGCTACCAGGGAGGGTTACTTTTGCACCTGGAAATGTTGGACTTTCCACATTTGGTGCACCTGTAAATGTGATTTAGCGAGTTTTAGCTACTATATTTGTTCCCAAGCGAAATGATGTTGCCTTGCCCATCTGTTTCCATTTATGTGCAGGCTCAAGTTATTAGTGATGAAACTTGGAAGCTGATTGACGGTGTACAGGATAAAAGGGTTTCAGGAAATCAAAGCTGAAGCTGCCATAGAGATGGAAGAAGAAAATGAAAATCCTCAGCTTCTTATGGCAAGCCATTTCTTTTGAAACTACGGCACATCAGAAAAATCTTTGGGGTTTGTCCATAAACATGCATTGCCTTTCTCCATATCAACTGTTATTGATCAATTTTATAAAATTGAGCATTTGATAAGAGTACGTATTTGACATGTATGTAAGCAATACGGGACAGCTCGATCTTTTAGGGGAAGCCATTATGTCCCATCAAAGCTGGTAGAGAAACTGATAGCATTATACTCATGTGCCTTCTCCGTAGATTTTCCAGTTCACGTGATACGTATTGCATGATATTGTTATGGTTGAATGCTGCGGTAAGGTTTTTTGGGCATCTTCAAAGGATAATATGCCTGGTGTAAGGGAGCCTATGTGCATAGTTAAAAGCCTGTTTGGTCCTTGGATGTGTTTCAGTGTCCACTGTGCCGGCAAGCATGAAAGCCTTGTACACAACGCACCCGACCAAATCAGGACCAACCCATGCATCCTGAAGCCCTCTTTCCACGCCTTTGGATAACTAATCAAGACCCTGTTCCTTAGCTGTAGTAACTGCGGACCATGACCTTAACATCCTCAAAAGCCTTTTTGAAAGAGAGCTCCTTCGGTAAATCCAGTGGCAATGGCTCACCTTCGCATCCCGACACCACACTCTCAAATGGGAAAGGGAGTCTCTTGTTACCATCTATCAAGTACTTTATGTTGGGGTCCCAGAAGGGCAGCGTAGAGTCATGGAAGCGATTCATGACCAGATCGAATGTAGGGCTCGCTTCAAGATCATTGTAGCGCCACACTGCAGTCACGCCTCCCAGGCTCCGGATCGCATGTAGGTTTGTCGATGGTGCTGGTGAAGGCCCTTATCCATCCCCTTTAACTTGTTGACTGCTTTATTCGTTGGTGACTTATGTTTTGATCAATCTTTATTCTCAACTGAGCTTGCTACTCATCGATTGATAGAGTTGATCATTACTTGGTGTCAACAAACGTAATTTTTCCCAAGATTTCAACAAAGAAACAAGTTGAATCTCCAGTTGCTGTAGGCACCCCGACAGCAGGGGTTCTTTGAAGCATCTTTAGGGGGCTTGAGACAAGGGAACTCTCATCCCACCATAAGTCAATTCGGGAGCTTTTAGTCCCGATAGACAAACCCACCTCTCAACAATACATAAGCTCTCCATCGATTTTAAAACACCGAGAAATTAAACTTCAATTAGCTCTATGCAAGAAGACACCTCGCTTGGCTCAGTTTGCTCAAACATGATGTAGTGGATAATCCCTCGAGGAGTTCACACTCAAACATAGACACCAACTTTTAAACATGAAAACCCAAAAATTTAACAAATCAGGAGTTCCTACCCAGGTTTTGGACAGGCATGTGATCGCCTCGCAGGGTTAGCTTTGATCCAAGTCGTTCGCAGCACTGCCCTCCTTCCACGCCACACTATCGATCCTCCAATTGCAATCGAAGGAAGCAAACAATTTTTAGCTCTGCTGGTGCTGACTCGAACAACCTAGCTTTCATTTTTATTTTTTTTTTCCAATTTTGGCAATTTAATTTTAACCCAGTTGCACATGAGGAGTGGGACGTGCAATTGGGTTATCTCAGAAAAATGGAGACGAAAATGTCCTGGCCATGCTACGGAAAACGGCACCTGGGACGCAAGTGCTCGCTGGTCGACAAAGATGTAAGCTGCTGGTAAGCAGGTAGCGGAATTGCTTCTTTACTTCACGGATTTCTTCGACACAAACACGTTGGTGAGAACTTTTTCGAGAGAGCGAACCGCTTCGGAAGACTTTTTGGAATTTTCCCTCCTGCTTCTGCCGACTCTAATTTTCCCTCCCTCTTCTCCTCTTTATTTTCCTGATTCTGCATAAGGAAATGACAAGATGGGCTGCGGTCTCTCGGGCCTAGATTCTATTTAGGAAAGGCTTTTTTGTTAAAGAAACAGAAAGCAAATAGAGAAGAACAAACGGCGATGATCTATGAATTAAGAGAAGGTCACCTTGTCCGGTAGAGGATCCCCTGTTTCTATTTCGCAGCTGTAGAAAGTTGTATCAATGTTAGAGTCCGACGCTTGTATTGGTCCATGCAGAATCTTCTCTCTGTAAGACTCGCAAGTGATGCTTGAACCATATGTACCAGTGGTGACTAACTTACTACAATCCCTTATTTCTATACGGCACTCATTTGGTATTTTTGAGCTCGATGTATCGATAATCCTTTCCAGTAATCTGCACCCATAAGCTTCCAACCACTGCAAACTCTCTAACTCGTCAATGCCCTCCAGATCCTGCAGGTTCTTACACCGTCCAATAATTAAATGCTCCAGGTTGTTCAAGTTTGACAAGCCGCGTAACTTTTTTAACGAAACACACTCTAGAATGAAAAAACCTTCCAGTGATTCCAAGGTTGAAACAAATTGAATCTCCCGTAGCGCTCGGCACCTCCGCAGCTGGAATTGTTTAAGCATCTTTAGGGAGCTTGAGACAAGGGACACTCTCCTCTTCCCACCAGTCAACTCGAGAGCTTGTGGCTCATCACACTCTGGTTCTTCCGACAGACAAACCAACCTCTCGAGATATTGGCATCCCTCAACCTGTAATATCTCCAGCGAATTTAAGACACCGAGAAATTGAACTTCAACTAGCTCTTTGCACCGATACACTTCGATTCCTCTCACTTTTCTCAAACTTGATGGAACGGCTAATCTCTTGAGGAGTACACAACTTCTGACAGTCAACTCTTCTAACTGAGGAAGCCCATCAAGATGTACTTGCGTCACTTGAGTGCGGTGGAGCTCTAAAACTGTCAAGTTTGACGGAAGTTGTTTGAGGGTATGCAAGTTTAGTCCATATAGAGTAAGTTCTTTCAGCAGAGAAAAGGAACTCCACTCAGTAGATGTCGCTTGGACATTTGAAAGGCACAAGTGCTGCTTGCTCAATTTGGATAAACTCTCAATCCACGACAAGTCACAAGTTTGACTTATATTTGATCTCTTTCTATAATCAGAGGCATCAGATAGGATCAGTTCAACAAGGTTAGTAAGGTTGGCAAGGTTGGGGACAGTCTGCAACGACATAGATCTAAGCCGTAGAGTGGTCAAACTTTGGGGGAATTTCGGCAACTCTTGGATCTCATGACAATCATATAGGTTGAGCGTTTGCAGGTGACTGAGCTTGCTCATCGTCCTAGGCAATTTCACAATTTTTGTGTGTGATACATTGAGAAATGACAGGCTTTGTAGTTTACCGATGGAATCCGGTAATCTTGTAATACTCGTGGAAGACATATCCAGCTTTGTCAATGACTTTAAATACGAAACTGAGTTGGGGAGTTCCTTTAAGCCACCACATTTCCTAAGGGAGAGGTGCTGAAGATTCTGTAGTTCGCCAATTTGTTCTGGTAATTTTCCAAGTGCTGAACATGACTCAACACTCAAGATAGTCAGCCACATCAGTTTCCCAATAGAGCAACCAATTTCCTTCAGAAAATGACAATCGGAGATAGTTAACTTCTCTAAAACTGAGTACCCGGAAAAGGTTGGTGTCCCGTGCAACGACGGAACTTTTTGAAGAGCGAGAACCTTCAATTTCCTTGCCCCCTATAGAAGCCAATGAAATATCAAGAAAGAAAAGTAGAATAAACATGTATTTAGGCTCCCAACTTGTATCATCTGTCATTTGATCCTCTCACTAAATGAGAATGTGAAACTATAAATCCATCAATTTTTGTCCTTTATTGAATGAGAGAATTACACTTAATCAAGAGGGAGACTGACATACCTCGATTAAGTTCCTGACTGCATCTTGTGGGAACTCATCGCCAAAAAGACTCATCACAACGACGTTTTCAAGATGCAAATTAGTTGCCATAAATTGTGGATGGCGGTCCATGAAAGGAATTTGATGAGGGTAATGCAAAATGATGCATTTCAACTCAGAAAGACAGCCCGCAAAGTCGCCTTGGCAGGCTACATCACACAACCGAAAATACCGTAGATGTGGGAACCGTTTAATTTGCTCCGAAGTGACAGTTATATGATGTTTAATCTCCAAAGATGGCAAACGGATTGCTTGAGTGTTTTCCTTGATCTGCCAATGACATTGAGGAGCAGGAATTTGTCAATATCCCACGATGTCAAGAGAAGAAAAAATGAGTAGCTCCTAATTTAGAAATGTGAATCCTCAATTAAGAACATGATAAGTAATTTTCTATTCAAATTAAGTTTGGTCATACTTTACCTCTGTTGATCTTAACTTGCGAATGATGTCGTCTATAGCCCACAACCTGGTATGGTCTTGATTAGCAATTGCCCTTCCAAGATCTTTAAATTGATCATGCATCCTAAACCTATTATTGTTTATAACCTTTATCATGCACCTATTAATCAAGACATCAATAGCATACTCTGGGCTAAAGCCACAATCTTTCCACATGTAGATTGGATAAGTCTTATCTACATCAATGAAAAAGCATGAAATATCGAGAAATATCTGTTGTTGATCCATTTCTAAGGCATCATAGCTAATCTTTAGCTTTCCCAAGACATCCCTATTTGGTGTTTTCCTTAACTGCTCTAGCATCTCTTCCCATATTTTTTTCTTTTTCGGACCAAAAAGTGATGAACCTATTGCTTGAAGAGCTAAAGGTAGTCCACCTGCAGTAGACACAATGTCTTTTGAAAGCTTGTAGTAAGCGGTGAGAGGAGAGTTGTCATTGAAGGCATGCCTACTAAAAAGTTGAAGTGCGTCTTCATTGCTTAAACTCTTCATTTCATAAGGCATGATTTCATAGTGAAATCCCCTGATTTTCAACACACTTTTGTCCCTAGTGGTAACAAGTATCCTAGAACCAGGATACAAAGAATTCATTCCGATTAGTTCTTTGATTTGGTTGCCATCATCAACATCATCCAAAACAATCAATACCTTCTTGCTATGAATTGTTTCTCCAATCCTATTAATCCCATGATGAGTGTTACAAATGCTGTGAGCCACTCTAGAATTTGAGGTATCAGACAATAATCGTTCTTGTAGCTTCACTAAGCCCTTGGTTTTTGCCATTTCTCTTACATTGTCAAGAAAGCTGCAGTTTTTCCCAAAGAGATGACATAGCTGGTTGAAGATAATTTTGGCAAGTGTAGTTTTACCGATGCCACCCATCCCATAAATACCAATAAGCTGCACACCATTAGAGTCGATGTGCAATAAACTGTTTATGGCTGCTATTCGATCCTCCATTCCAATTAAATCTCCAGTCACTTCTCTTTGTCTTGTCACGAGCCTATCCATAACTTCGTCAACAATCAACTCGATAAGATCCCCATGGCTGCCATAAAGTCAAGTAGTTTCAAATGAGAAAAGACAACAAATTCATTTCCCTGCATGTTGACCAACGATATACTAAGGAACCGGATGGGAACGCGAGGTCAAAACTTTTTCGGGGGGAAAAACTCATTATCTAACTGTCAACAATTTTCAATCTGATTATCTTAAATACTGTTAGCATGTTGGAAAGATTTCAGATAATGATCAAGTTTGTAAGAAAAGTTGCTCTTATGAACGTATACCATAATCAGAATATGTTATTTTCATATTACGAGATCGACAATACTTGTGCAAAAAGAATTAAAAAGAACAGAAAAAGGAGTATATAACTAAGCGGTTCTTATTCATATATACAACAAGCTTTTGTCATTTCTCTTTTGTAATCGATTTCATAAACTCATCAATAAATAGATTTCTATTCAGTGAAAGTGATAGAGCCAGGAATCTACGTTGATACTTTATTATTGCAAGTAAGAATGAACCCCAATTAAAAATATAATACAAAAGCAGTGTAAGAAAAGGTGTTTTTGTATCTTACCGAAATAAATATACTAAATAGTATAAAGTTGTGTAAGTACATTTTTTTGAATGAGTACATTTTTTTGAATGTTAGTCGTGCTCAAAGACACTAAAATCTATCACTGCATTATTATTTCACTTAAAAGACGAAAAATTATTTACATCAAATGTCTTGAGTTTTCACTTCTATAAACTATAAAATTATCATATATACAAGTGAGCAAAGGTTTTGAGAGTAAGCACTAAAATTTATCACTGCATTATTATTTCACTTAAAAGATGAAAAATTATTTACATCAAATGTCTTGAGTTTTCACTTCTATAAACTATAAAATTATCACATATACAAGTAAGCAAAGATTTTGAGAGGTTTAGTCATATGACATGCTCACGTCTGAGATTCACCCTTTAGTTTACATTTCATAGTTACTTTAGCAAATCTCCAATTTCATAGGTCGGTCCTACTCTATTCCTGCCTCTTTGCAAGGCATGGGAGTCGAAACTCACACTTGAAACTAATTCATCCCCACCCCAACTCCCCCGAGAATGTGTGGATTCGAACCCCTCACATTCCCCTTCTATGTTGGAAATGTGGCCACTGAGGCAAACCCCAGTGGTTTATTCTTGTAAATATTTAAATTGTTATTAAATGCGCGCGCACCTGAGAGAGAAATGGTTTGACCAACTTTCTCTCTTTTTGAGCAAACTATACACCAGTTTTTGCTTCTACAAAAAAACTGAATTACATGAGTAACTGACTGATTTTTTAATCAACGGAACTATTGGTGGCGATGATAAATAAGACTCCATATAAATAAGATAAGTTCATATATGTTTGGATTCACTGAAGAAAAAAAAAGGCAAGTTTAATAAATTCTATAAAGCGATCAAGACAATACTTATCAAAATTTAAGCTCCGTTTGTTTCATAAAAAATAATTTCTGGTAAAAGGTTTTTCGGATTTTTTTAGGTTTGGTTCATAGGAAATGAAAAAGTTAAAGGAAAATATTTTCCCTCCATAAAAGAATTCCTTCAAAAATGGGGAGAATGATTTCCCTTTTTGAGAGGAGGAAATCGTTTTTCTTTCACTTAAGCCAAACATGTTCTCCTCTTTAAACTCCTTTATAATAATTTTTTATTTTTATTTTGTATTTTGTTTTATTATATTTAAAAAATTGGAAATTTAAACTTTTTATCTTAAAAAATTATTATTTTCTTTATTTTCCTTCCTCCTCCTTTCTCCGTCGGCCATGTGCCTCGGCGATGGTTGTCAGCCCACCGATTGGCCAAGACGCGAGTCGGCGAGCTCGAGGCTCGGCCAATCCTGGTGAGCTTGCGGCTCACTTGTGGCTGTTGCCGCCAATGGAAGAAGACGGGATGGTGGTGAGGAAGCAAAGGAGCGATGGAGGGGAGAACGAAAAAAAAAAAAGTACAAGAAAAAAGAAAATAAAAATTAATCTAAAAATAAAAATAACTTAAAAGATCTGCATTTTTTCAGTAATTTTCCCTTGGAAAATCAAATTAGATCTCCACACCAAACAGCGGAAAATATTTTCTGATTGATTTTCATATTTTACCCAAACATCGGAAAATAAAGTCATTTTCTTGAGAAATGACTTCCTAAAAATATTTTTCAGAATTGGAGCATTTTCCTTGAAACAAACAAATCTAAGGGTGAATCCAATAGAGTTCATCAACACAAAAGAAATACTTTTAATCATCTGTTGGCATTGTGGTGATCTATTTTTCATTTAACTAATCTTACTACTCAAAACATATTTTTATAGCAACAACAAATTCAAAGTGTACTCTGTGTCGCACTTTAAGTTATATCTGATTGAAATTTCATTGTAACTTAAAAATAATAACTCATGCATCTTTTAATTTGATATCAATTAATTCTCATAAAGTTGTTGTATGGAACTCCTAATATTTCACTTTTGATGGGAATGTATTTATTGCATGAGAAATATTGTAACGTAAGTAAAATGTATTAACTAATAATCATGATACAACTAAACTAAAATTAACAAAGTTGGGAAACAAGACGGAAATTAACAATCTAAATGCAGACATGGACCAAATTAGTATAAAAAGGATGAAGCAAAACCAAAATTTATACAATGGAGATCAGGTCAAAAATGAAATTATAATAATTGTATTTGGTTAGAAAAAATCGGATATCTCCCAATTTGAGAAAAATAATAAAGAAGAACTTGAGGCATTCATTTAAATCTATGAAAATTAACTGGGAATACAATTAATGACTTATTATTAGATCTACAGTCTAACTTTAAAAAATAACTTTCACAATCATAGCTAGATAATTACCCTGGATATTTCTCTAGCTCCCACCCCTTGGTGCCATCGACTTCTCTGAGAGCTTGCCGCCACGTTTCTACATCCTTAGAGCTCAACTTCATCTTTTGATTCACCATCTTTCGCTCCAAATTCAGTATGGCATCGCAATATAACAAGGTTTTTAGTTGCACATCATCAGGTTTCACGTCATAGAAGACCGGCAATATCACCTTCTTATTGCCATCTTCTTTAGATTTAGAGGTGTTCTCCACCATCTTCGCAAGCTCACGGAGGCACCAATGACTCGAAGCATAATTTGTGGAGAAAATGGGTATGTAGAGCTTGGAGTTGTCAATTGCTTGCAGAAGGCTGCTAATTTTTTCACCCGGTCGAAGCTCTTCGTCATCGAAGAAAACACAAATCCCAGCATCTACTAAGGCGTGGTAGAGGCAATTGGCAAATCCACGACGAGTATCTGACCCTCTAAAATTCAAGAACACCTGATATTCACCTCCTAATGTATTGTTGGTGCTTGTTCCTGCCTTTGAGTTCGCCATGGGAGCTCACTTCGCAATAAACAGTGACGTCTTCCTCCTCCCTCTCTCTCTCTCTCTCTCTCTCTCTCTCTCTCTCTCTCATGGGCACGGTCAAAGTACTTTACCATCTTAGCACATTCTACTAACAGGTGACTTTAATATCAAGTTACTTTCATCTTTCTCTCTCTCTCTCTCTCTCTCTCTCTTTCATGGGCACGGTCAAAGTACTTTACCATCTTAGCACATTCTACTGACATGTGACTTTAATATCAAGTTACTTTCATCTTTCTCTCTCTCTCTCTCTCATGGGCATGGTCAAAGTACTTTACCATCTTAGCACATTGTACTGACAGGTGACTTTAATATCAAGTTACTTTCGTCTCTCTCTCTCTCTCTCATGGGCACGGTCAAAATACTTTACCATCTTAGCACATTCTACTGACAGGTGACTTTAATATCAAGTTACTTTCGTCTCTCTCTCTCTCTCATGGGCACGGTCAAAGTACTTTACCATCTTAGCACATTCTCAGGTGACTTTAATATCAAGTTACTTTCGTCTCTCTCTCTCTCTCTCTCTCTCTCTCTCTCTCTCTCTCTCATGGGCACGGTCAAAGTACTTTACCATCTTAGCACATTCTACTGATAGGTGACTTTAATATCAAGTTACTTTCGTCTTTCAAACTTTTAATGGACCGTTACAATATTACTAATTTACTAATTTCACAAAGACTCAACATATGAGCTCACCATTACAAATTGATTGGGCAAATTTAAATTAACTTAGCCGACCAACAGATCCTAAGGGTGTGTTTATTTCATAAAAAAATTAAGATTTAATAGTTAGTTATATCACTTGGAAAAGTTAATCAATTCAAAATATTTTCATTATCAACATTAGTTTATCTATTTCAGTGAATAATGGAAATATTTTTTATTCATTCATTTTTGTAAGCGATATAATCAATCATTTTGGAAAACATTTTCCAATTCTTTCAAAGAGAAAATCATTTTCGTTAATTTAAATTTTGGTAGGAAAATCTTTTCCTAAAAAAATTTCTGTGAAACAAACAGATTCTAAAAGTTTTCAGGTATTCATATCTAATCAAGACACAATAGAAATTGGTTCGAACATCAACAGCCATGGCAAAACATTGTTTCCAACTTAGAGAGTAAGTGGCCTTACAAGAAAATTTTTGAAACATTTGCTTCCGAATAATGAATAGGACATGTTATGGGGACGTCAAGGATTATTATTAGAAAGATTTTGTTAACAAGTGCCCAAAATGTACTTGTTAGCCCTACCTAATAAAAAATGTTTTCATTTTAATATATTGATTATGCATAGAATAATAGAAACAATATTTAATAAAATTTCTTTGTATGTCTCTAGGGCATTAGTTTGTAAAATCCTCATTAAAAAATATTACACTTCATACAGTTGAATTTGACCCCATTTGCCATAAAAACGCGTATAGGCAACTTTGCCAAGTTACAACGAATAAAGTTGACAGCTTTAAAAATACGGTGGAGGACATTATCATTACAAAGAAAAAAAAGGTATACCTTTTCTTTTTTTTTTTTTGGTATACCTTTTCGCAGGCCTAATTTCTTTCTATTTTTTATTCGTGCTTGTCATATGGCTCTGGCTATGTAGACAACATCTATCTGAGTTCACTTTTGAACTTTTGCATTAAAGAAGATTCTCTTTAAATCATATGTGATTATTGTGTACCTAAATCTATAGTTAAACATATATCATTATGGCTCCAGCTATTTAGACAACATCGTGCTTGTCATATGACCCCATTTGCCATAAAAACGTGTACAGGCAACTTCGCAAATGAACAAAGTGGATAGCTTTAAAAATACTGTGGAGGACATTATCATTACAAAACAGAAGCACGAATGTATACCCTTTCCCCGGCCCAATTTCTTTCCAGTTTCTTTTTCGTGCTTGTCATATGGCTCTGGCTATGTAGACAACATATATCTAAGTTCACTTTTGAACTTTTGCATTAAAAAAAATTCTCTTTAAATCATATATGATTGTTGTGTAGCTAAATCTATTGTTAAACATATATAAAATCACAGTCTAATATTGTGAATTCACAATTGATCTATATAAATATATAATAATAAAAAATCCCTAAAGAAATACTTCTCATGAGGACACATGAGACTTTAGATAACTAAAAAAATCTCTTTCATATCACAAAATTGAATTTGCTGCATTTTCCACAAAAAGTACTCCACCGAGAACCTCCTAAGGGTGCATTTGGTAAATATTATGTTCTCGAAAACAATTTCTGTTTAGAAATAATTTTTTCTAATTCGGTTTCTTGTACAAGTTTCTGAGCATTCGAATGTATTTGGTAACTGGATAAAATTTCAATTTTCAAAACAAAAAAGGATAGGAATGTGTTTTATATGACACTCAAATTTTTTTGTGACATAAAATTTCTTTTAATTTTTTAAATAATTTTTTGAGATTTTACATTTTTTTCCTTCTTTTCTCTTCCTCTTCTAGCCAATCGGTGGGTCTCGGTGATGGCCGGCGATCTTGCTAGCCTTGGGGGAGCCTTGCTGGACCTTGGCAAGGTCGGCCTTGACCTAGCCTAGATCTAGTGAGGTCGTTAGACCTTAATGAGAGTCGGTGAGGCTCCAACAAGTTTGCTAGACCTCTCTGGCCAATTGTTGGCCATTGTCGAGCCCATTGCCACGCTTGGTGATTGGCTAGAGAAGGAAGAAGAAGCAAAGGGAAAAAAAAAAAAAAAAGAGAAGAGAAAAGAAAAGAAATAATTTAATTCTAGAATTGTTTTTGGGAATAAAGAAGTAACTTTTTTCTATTTTTTGATTTTGTTCTAAATCTATTTTCTGATCACTGATCTATTCCTACGAATAGAAAAATAGCTGACGTTACCAAATGATTTTTTTTTTTTTTCGAGAAACAAAATAATAGAAATAGTTAAGAATTAGAGAGTTGCCAATCAGGCCTTAAGCATATCGGTACCATTCATCATGGAATATTTGCTTTGATCTCTTCACTTTAATGACTTGCCTTCGTGTTTTTATTTGGTCAAATATTTTTTGCCTTTATGTTGAAAAGCAAATGATTGCATGGATCTTTAGGATTGGTTCAAACCCATGCGCAGGAACGCTTTTCCATGTCTTTTTCTAATATTTTTTTCTCTAGACCCTCTCTCCCTAGAAAGCTGGGTTGATTAGTGCTGCATTAATTCCTAATTAAAGATGTCACGCATCATGATTAATTAGCTAAACTCATAATAATAAATGTATCTAGAAACAATGGGACCCACTTCGAGGTTCCATTTTATCGCGTAATGAGTTCTATGAGTTCTATCACTGCGGGGTTATAATAATAACAAATCCTAAACTGATACACCTATGATAAATTCATCCCCGTTAGTTATCGTTAAATTGGATTTCGCACAAACCAAAACACTTGTGATAAATATAAGGTAAAACCTTAAATTGTTATACATGTCAATTGCCATGTGTTATCTAGTTCAACAATTTGACAATAAAACTTAATGAAAAATAACAAAGGGTAAATTTGTCACACAAGTCTACCAATTTGAAGTTTTCCATAATATTAACCTTTCATAGAATGAGCATTCTATCAATTTTTTTTTTTTCCAGTATGGGATGGGATTGGCCTCGTATTACGATCATCGCGCACTCCGTAACAAAGCATTTGGCTTACAAGACTCTACATAAATGAGCACCGTTAAAGCTGCGTGATTTGTATGTTTAGATTTCACTGATGTACAACTGTTAGCTGATGGGATGTTGGCTTGATTTCTTTGTCAATAGAATGACCGAAGAAATTGTCCAAAATGTTCCCGACCTATTGTTTGGTGATCAATTTAGACCTAAACCTTTCAATTGTGCCAATTTAGTTCTAAATTTTTTGATGATTTGTTAAGTTAGTCTTAAATTTTTCAATTGCGTCAATTTAATTTTAAATATTTTGACGATTTGCCAATATAGTTCTTTCGGCCAATGTAACATTCACGGTTGTGGCCCTTGTCTCAATCATGGGAGATGGCTAAGGGATTGGTACGCTGATAATGAGGATTGGCCATATATCAGTCCAAGGATTGGTCATGGACCAATTGGGTCGATTAGGAAAGCTAACTAAGGATCAGCTATGATTTGATCGAAGGATCGGCCATGGATAGGCCAAGGGATCGGCAGTGAAACAATCCACCGATCACGTAAGTTGATTAGAGTTATTCGACCATGGATTAGCTGCTCGACCATGAGGGTCGGTCGTGGGACGATCATGCACCGTCATGAATCGATCAATGGACGGTCATGGATTGATGCCACATGATTAGGTATCGGTTGCGGGTGATTCCACACGGTCATGCATTAGCCATGGACGACCATGGGCTGATTTTGTGCGACCATGTATAGTTCCCAGATTGATCAATGCCACATAACCGCATGACAATCGAGGGTCGATTATGAACCAGCTATACTCAAACATGGATCAGTCATGGATTGACCCTGAACCATTTGCAAAATATCATGGATTAGCCATGGATCCAATCATGAACTTGGTCAGTCCAGCCATGGATTCGATCTTGAGCCTGGTTAACCATGCCATGAGTTTGGCCTTTTGCCAAGCCATAAGCTAGCTTTGAGCCTAGTCACTTGAACTTTGAGCTTGGTTAGCCAACCTGAAGCTCGATCAGCTAGTCCCAAGCCTAGTCAGCTCGGCATTGAGCCCGAGCAACTCAGCTATGAGGCTTTGAGCCCGGTTGATCTTGGCGATGCGTTAGTTAGGATAGGCCACCAACTTAGTCATGTGGGCTAGGGTTGGCTACGTCCAACCTCGTCTGATTGTGAATTAGTCACGAACCTCGGTTTGAATAGGGTAACCGATCATGGATGTTAACAAGAAACTCTCATCCAATAATGATGGTGCTTAAATTGGCTTCCTTCTCATGCTTGCAACTATGTTCTTTGAAAGTTAGTAATTCAATGAGGGGGTGACTTACATGCCCAAGTGGCAAGATAGGAGTTTAACTTAGAGAACAAGTAGCTTAACATGCGACAAAAATCCAAGTCTCATGATGACACTAAAACTAAGCAATTAATGAAGAGGATGATTCATAAGTTTTAGGTGTTTCTATAGAGATTTGGTCATCATTACGCTAAGATAAGCCTTGGAGAGCAAGCTTAGCCAAATTATCATTTTTATTAGGGCTAGATCTATCATCTAGAGAGGGCAAATAGGTGATACCACAGAAATTAGAAAAATTTAAAATTAATATTGCAAAAGTACAACGTGTGATAGAATGTGTAGCAATTAGATCTTGCCAGTGTACAATTAAATCTATCACAAGCAAAATAAAGAGAGAAAGGCATAGAAAATTACACACACAAAACTATAGTAGTTTGGCTTTTGCAAGTCTACGCCTTTTCTTCTGCGCTGACAGCTTATTGGCTAGATTTCGTTATACAAACCAATAAGAGGTTACAAGACCTGAGAAATGATTACTCAAGCTTGTGTGAACAACTCCTTACACACTCTCCATCTCTAAGTGATTACACAATATTGCTCACAGAGATGAATGTATTGGATTGGAAATACTCTTCAGATTTTGGAATTATAAGCTTCGATTATCTCTTGTTGTATATTCCTTTAAGCTTCAAGACCTCTTTTTTTATTCCTCCCTATCCAAGTTGACGGTTGGACATATTTCTAGGAGAATTATTCAGCTAATCTATGCGTTGGTTTGGATCTTAATTAGAATATTTGATCACTTCAAGGTTACCGAGGATAAAACTTCCCATAAATTCTACCACCCATAGAGGAGTTTGGGTTTCCATAAGTTGAGTACTTTAATTTGGAAAGATTGGTTCGCTTCAGGTCTAACGTTCAAAGAAATCTAAATCTTCGAGAGATTGTTTTTGGAAAACTTTCCCTTGGAACTCCTTATCTATAAGGCAAGGAATCCAATTAATCGCTAGTAGCCATTGCACGAGTGTATTGTCTCCATCCTAACCGTTTGACAGAGCATATATGGAATGAAGTACTTAAGCCATAACTTTGGTTCTGATTGATAACATCTGATCACACCCCATCAAACTTCCACCTAAAAAATACTTATTATCGGAATCAAAGTCTTTACTCCGGATAAGTTTTGCAAATCTTCAAAATTGCTTAGAGAATGTTTTCTCAACAATTTCAGGATCATCAATGATATAGGTGGCCCAATAAGAAGATTGGCAAGAGTTCTTCTACGGCCTTAGGACATCACTACATCAAGGTAGGTGTGCCGCCTCTTCAAGATAGGTTCTTCATTAGGTGATGACTCATGGCTAAGTGGACCAATAAGAAAGACGCATTCAAGGCTCTAATCATTTTTCTAAGGCATTAGGGCACCACCTCTCCTAATTAGTCTTGCCACCCAAAAAAGTTATTAGACCAATTGGAAAGGCCATCATTGACATTTAGCCTATAAATAGAAGTACTAGCCCTTCATTTCCCCAACCTTGGCTCATTTCTCCCACTTCTCCTCTCTTGCACGCCTCGCCCTCTCTCGACCATTTCCTCTCTCGCCCTTGCCATTTAGCCACTGCTCGGCCATGGGCCATCGCTTGGTCAAGTAGTAAGTGAATTTTCTAATCCTTGGTTAGGGTGTTGCCCTACGTAGTTTAGACTTGGATGTGTTCTCACTTGTGCTTGTATTTGTATGTTGATGGTTGTTTTTCTATGATTTGCTCATGTACTAGTGTCCATAAGTTTATCATGCTTTAGGCCACGGAAGGGTCTCACTTGGTCTTCAACAGGCATTGAGGCACGATGGATTGAACCTCGCTTGGTCTTGGGTCGATATTGAGGCGTGTTGATCCAAACCTTGCTTGGTTTTAGGTCGGCACTTAGGCATATTGGTTCGAGCCACAAACCTTGTACCGTTCTTAGCATATTGTATAGTTATGGTTTTGTAGGTCATGACACGCACATGCATGTTCATGCCTTCGGCCTTGTTGCATTGGCTAAGAAAACAAAGATAAGAAGCTGGATTGTGTGATGTTTGTTGCATGGTCTCATGATGGAAAAACTATAGCCGTCATCAATGGATTTTGGTGACGTTATCAGATGGATTTCAGATGGCCGGTGGATTTTAGATGCCCGATGGATTTCGAATGCCTAGTGGATTTCGGATGAACTGATGGATTTTGGTTAAGTTAATAAATGAAATTCCATGTGCATGTTTCTATGTTCCATTTTGATGATTTTGGGTAATTCGTGCATTAAAGGTAAGTTGAACCATTCTCATGCATATAGACAAGATTATCGGAATGGTTTGCTATTGATTTGCCATTGACACTTGATATGGTGATATTTACATGCTTTGTTCAACGGTAAGGCATCCTCCTAACCAAGGTTTAATGAGTTTACTTACTAAGTCCATGACTCACTCCTTGTTTTTCAGATTTGCAGGTATGGACTCCCCTCCTGTTCGTCATGGCTTGCTTGTTGATATGGAAGTGACTATCACCGATATTATAGACAAAGGAGTCAGCATCACCTATCGTATATGCACTACTATCGTGTGGGTTGAAGAGGGTTTCGACGATGTGGTTCCCTATCATTATGTGGCATGGTACATTTGGTTCAACAACGACCTCATCGGACGCCTTCATGGATTTGATGGGCCGCTAGGGCCAACCGACGAGTCCACGTCCGGTGGGATCGTTACTAGTACCTAAAGAGCTGGCCTAACAAGGGGAACCAATTTTGGAAGTGCAACCTCGTTAAAGGAGTTAGCAACCTTCGCGGATAAATACGTAGCTGAATGTAAAACGAAAAAAGGCCCAGTCGACTTCGAAAGGAAAGTCGAAGCAAGGCCCCCGATTGAATGGGAATTCTATAAGCCCTTACAACCATTGAAAGTTTAATGGAGCAGCAAGCTTAGTGACAAGTAGCCATTACTTCTGGAAATGCTTATGTAATTGGAAATAGGAATGGAAGTGACAAACATCCTATGTAGGGACTCGTGGAATAGTTCCTGAAGTTACAGTCCCCAAAATTCGCTGGGATAGGATATCTTGAAGAAGCTGGAGCGTGGATCGATGAGTTGGAGAAAATATTTGCACTCCTGAGGTGTTCTGATGAGGACAAAATGACGTTGGTAGTATACCAGCTGTGAGGTAATGCCCGTCATTGGTGGAAAGCAACAGAAGGAAGGATATTCCTTGATGATACCGCTCTGACATGGAATGCCTTTGTCAGGGCGTCCAACAATGCTTTTCCTAATGTGCTCGAGATAAGAAGATGATAGAGTTTATGTTGCTCAAACAAGGTAACATGACAATTGATCAATATGAGGCAAAGTTTGTTGAACTGTCAAGATACGCCCCAAGTTGGTTGAAGATCCAGTGGATAGGGCAAAAAGATCCTAAGATGGCCTAAAACCCGACATCCAGCGCCAATTAGTGTAGCCGAATCTCAAAGATGCCAACGAATTATATGAACAAGCTCAACCGGTAGAGAAAGATTCGCTGGATCGGGCAAACATAGAAAGATCATACTATTCAGCTTCTCGAACTAACCAATGTCTTGGTAAGAGGCTGATGTCGGGAGGAAAACGTTCATTTTTCTTTCAACAAGAAGAACAATAATTAGAAACTGACCTTCACTTCATGTGACATATGCCGCATCTGCGGAAGGCAGCATGGCAATGCTTCGTGCCAAGTTCGGATAGGAAAATGTTTTGGCCATGGTTAGCAAGCTTACGTTATAAGGGATCGCCTATAATGGCGGCAAATGATGCAGCCGTAGCACCCACAAATGAGGTTACAAAACAGAGTTTTGCCACACGATAATTCCAATTGTCCCCCACCTCAGGGAAGAATATATGCAGTTCAAGAGAAAGCCGAGAACTCCAAGACCGTTATTATAGGTACGGTCTCTCTACATAATCATGCCGCATGCACGTTGTTTGATACGAGTGCCACTCTTTCATTTGTATCCAAGCAATTCGTATGGTTAGTGGGGTTAGAACATAAATCGTTGGAAATCACACTTAGTATCTCCATCCCAATGAAAAATGAGGTGCTATCTATAGTAGGATGCCGAGGATCTAAGATTGGTTGACTCGGGGTTGACTTTTCAGGTTTTTGTTGGAAATGAGTAGAAAATTATTAAAAAATGACCAAAAAAAGAAAGAAATGAAAAACAACATTTTTTTTTTATTGAGAAATGGGTTCCGTCGCGGTCAAAAACCCTAAACTCGATTTCTTTTACTTTTTATGATGTGTTAACTAAAAATCAGATGTCAACGCATCTATGATAAATTTATGGTAAAACCACAAACTAAGACACTTGTTAATTGCCGCATGTTATCCAACTCAGCAATTTAACGGCAAAATTTAATGGAAATTAATAGAGAGTAAATTTATCACAGGTGTATCAATTTAGAATTTTTGTGACTAGTTTAGGGTATATTTGTCACACGCATATTAGATTATGACTTTTTGTGGTATTAACTCTATAACTAAACCTAATTGGACGTTTTATCATATAATCACTTAATATTGCTATTTTACTTTATTAATAACCCATTTCAAGTGCATCCGAATCCAATAACGGCATGGGAGAATGTACTAAGCTTTGCAACATCAAGGGAAATAAAAAGAAAACTTGGCTTCCATTTCTTTGAAGAAAAACCTATTTCCGAGAAATTGTTTTTCAACCTTCCGATGTAGGGATAGCGAAAAACTAGTCGTTCTATGGAAATAATTTTCCACAAGCTGAAAATAAAATAAAATAAAAATTGGTGGAAAACGATTATCCATCCTTATAAGAAGGAAGTCACTTTTGTTAAACAACCAAACAAATTAAAATTTGTCATTTTTCTCATGAATGATTTTCATGTAAAACATTTTTTTTTTTTTGTCATGAAATTCTTAGCAAAACAAGCGCACCCTTGATTGACTCTGATTCATGTGCAGCATTGCGATTTACTGATATCAGACTACAATAAAGTATATATGCTTTGTAATTGTACCGTAATTATAAAGTTCTTACAAGGTTTCAAACTTTCAAGTCGGGATCCAGATTGTAAGGACATATGCAGACGGAATGATCGGTTGGGTCGACAACTGCAATACGGTATCGCTCTTCCGTGAATAAAGCTTGGAAGTCCTTTTTCTCGTAAGCTTATGGCGGCGCACATGATTGGGCATTTTATGCACCTGTCCCCGTTCCCCCACCTTCTATGCGGGACTAACAAGCGGTTATGGATGCCACAGAGGCTTATTATTTGGTGAAGGTTGGAAAGGATCGATTCCAACAAAGATAAAAAATTCAGTACATCGGCCCAAATACACAAAATATACACCCTGATATTACGTATTTACACGTAAGTATGACCTACGTAATTTATTAAACACGTGATATGCTTATAAATAAAGAGAGTAGTGGTAGGGAATTGCTTGGCCAATTTATAATGGTTAGTCAACATCGGATCTTGCTCGGACTTCCAACTTTTGCAATTTTCAATTTAAGAACTACTCGGGAGAAGTGCAAAAAAAGTCATAAACTTTTTGTGTTTGTGCCAGTTGAGTCTTAAACCTTTTTTTGGTGTCAATTTAGTCCTAAACCTTTTTACTTAGTGTCGATTCAGTCCTTTTGGTTTTGCTGACTGAACACTAGTCGGCTGACGTGGACAATTTTTAATAATATTTTAATATTTTTGAATATTTTTTCTTTATTCTTTATTCTCTTTTATTATTTATTATTTATTATTTTCTTCTCTCCTCCCTTCGGCTGCTGGCTGGCGAGGCTCGCCGGCCACCTCGCCAGTGGTCGCGAGGGCGGCCTTGCGGTGGGCAGCGAGGGTCAAGCCTCGCCCACCTCGCCGGATCCGATGAGGGCGAGCCTCCTCAGCGCCGCCCAAGCCACGATTCAGCGAGGTCGAGCCTCGCCGGCCATGGGCGAGGCTCGACCCTTGCCAGATTCGGCGTGAGGCGTTCTCCCGCCATGGTCGGCGAGGCTCAACCTCGCCGAATTGCGGCCTAGGCGGCACCGGCGAGGCTCGCCCTCGCCGCCCACCGCAAGGCCGCCCTCGCGGCCACTGGCGAGGTGGCCGGCGAGCCTCGCCGACTGGCTGTTGCTGTGGTCCGGCCAGCGACCGGAGGGAGGAGAGAAGAAAAAAAGAAAAAAGAAAAAAAGAAAAAAAGAAAAAAGAAAAAAGAGAAAAAAGAATAAAGAATAAAAGAATTCAAAAAAATTAAAATATTATTAAAATTATTCACATCAGCACTGATTAAGCCACGTCAGTCGGCCGGCGTCCAGTTAGCAAAATCCTACCAAAATTGGCCGGAAAGAATTGAATTGGCACTAAGTAAAAATGTTTAGGACTATACTGGCACAAAAAAAAGGTTTAGGACTAAACTGGCACAAAAACAAAAGGTTTAAGATTTTTTTGGTACTTTTCCCAGAACTACTCAGTATAATCAAATGAATCATACAAAATAACAAAATAAAGTAGTCATCCGATTCTGGGATAATTTTGTGACAGTCAAAATTAATTTAGGGTCAAAGTCAACAAAAACTATATTAATCGTTTGGCATTTGGATGAGGCATGCAACACACTTAGGCTATTCATCGAGTTTCAGCTTGTGTTTTGAGGTTATTATAATTGTTAAATATATTTAGGATAATTCTGATGATTTTATATATCTCTCTCAAAATTATGCAAATATTTCTTTTTAGTTGTTCATATTTTGATTGATATATTATGTTATTTAGTCATTTTGTAAGGCTTATAAATGTGTTGAAATACTCTTCATTGTGAAATATCGACATATACAAATACTCTCTTCCATATATCTTTTTATTTTATTTTATTTTTTATTTCTCAACTATTAGGGTTTTCGGTAAGTTCGAAATCTGTTTTCTCAATGTGGGTTTTTTAGTCACAAGAAAAGTATACGAATTATACAATTAATAATGAGTGGCGAATCTGAAGCAATCATTTCTCGGGAGCCGATATTATCAATAGATCTTGGCTATATGTCGATGAACTCCAAGCAATCTGTACACGATTGCCCTGTAATTACGACAAAAAGTACGACGGTACGTCCCATGGGGACGACAGTATTTTATGTAATCCAGGAGAACATAGGATGCTGCGTCAAGAGCAGGAAGGCGTCCCCATCACTTAAATCACTTTCCGATTCACTCCGGAAAGATTTGCCGGTGTTTCAGGGTTGGATATCCATTGGCCCAAGCGCTCACCAAGCACGCGTACATAGCGCTTTCGAAACGATACCCGCCATTGCCAAGCCCCCATGTCGCCCGCCTCACCGCCTGGCTCCTCCCCCTAGAATTCGTGACCACCTGATCGTGGCCGTCCACGTGGTTTGTTACCGCCGTCCCCACACGTGGCTACATGTCGGCTTCCGGAGCGCATTGGCTCCCTTTGGCTGGCGACATTTGCAGATATAAGGAGAAGGAGAAAGAAGGTGACGTCTCTCATTCCCACCTCTCGAAACCTACGTTCATATCAATCACAACTCTCTCTCTCTCTCTCTGTAAAATGATGGAAGAAGGAGAAGGAGCAGCGATGGTGCATGGAGGGTAGGGCGTCCATTGACAGCGAGCCTAAGATGCTCAGCTTCCATCATATTAGGATGCACGTATGAGTTGTGTTAAAGAAATATTGCATAAGAGAATTGATGTCGTGTTAAGTAGTTAATATATCTTAGTTAGCTTATAACTCATTAGCTTTAGTTAACCCATAATTTATTAGCTTAAGTTTTTAAGTGAATGTAGATTCAACTGAATATATTGTTAGGCTCGGATTTGGATTCCCTCTTGATGATTTCCCAATGTGAAAGTATCGGAGACTTCCGTTATGCACTCCCAATGGTAGAGCTGGCAAAATGGGTCATAAACCCATATTATAACTCATTTTAGTTAAATGAGTTATATATGAATCAAGTGAAAATTAAATATTGGTCACAAATGGGTCTTAGAAAGTAAAGCAAAAAAAGAAATGAGTTTGAATGGGTTATTAAGAAACCCACTTTGAACCCATGACCTTGCTCCTCTACCTCCTCTGCCTCCTCAATTCTCTCTTCCTTCCATCGATTGCAAATCTTTGGATGAGCGGAGCACCCCATTTCCTTTCCAATCCCAACCGATTACAACCACCACCTACCCCGCCGTCATGCCACCATCTTTGTCGCCGATCCCGAGCTTGTCGGCCTTAGGCGAGCCGCGAGCTCGCCGACCTTGACGGAGCTCGGGCTCGCTTGGATTGGGCGAGCCACGAGCTTGCCGGCCTTGGTCGAGCTCGGGCTCACCTGGATTTGGCGAGTCGCAAGCTCATTGGCCTTGACGGAGGTTCGGCTCGCTTGGATCGGCTGAGCCACGAGCTTGTCAGCCATGGCCGAGCTCGAGCTTGCCTAGATCTGGCGAGCTGTGAGCTCGCCAACTGCGACGGAGCTTGGGCTTGCTTGGATCGATCGAGCCCTAAGCTCACCGGCCGTGGCAGAGCTCGGCAGCTTGGGCTCGCCTGGACGGGCGAAGCCTTGATCTCGCTGGACTGCGGCTTGGCCGGTCACCGTTGGTGGAGTAACAAGGGAGAAGAAGGAGGAGGAAAAAGAAAGAAAAGAGAAAATAAGAAAATAAGAAAATAAAATAAAATAATAATAATAATTTCAAAAAAAATTAAAATAATAAAAAATTCGATTTTTTTTTTAATGATATTTGGTAGATAGATATATCCATATACATGCCGGAGAAGTACTTTTAGAGGAAGCTTGATGCTATTTAGATTGATAAATAGAAATTCTAAACATCATATTGTAATTTTTAACTGGGTGAACTAAAATCAAGAAATCAACCAAAATAAAAAAGAATTACAATTAAAAAGCCATGAATTCTCGCATTCAAGAAGATTTGTTATAAGCAAATATTATTTTCATGTCAATTATTAGCTCATCAAACTTTTCTTATCAAGAGTTCTCCAAAAGTATTTCAATTTAAAGGTTTTTCACATTTTATTTTATTTTATTTACTTTTTAAATTTGGCGTGAAGTTTTCATTTAAGTAACTAAATTGAGTTAAATATACATGTGTTTCAATAATATGAGTCGGATATGGGTCGGGTTGGGTATGGATAATAAAATTTACATTGTATGAAGATGAGTTAAAACAGGTTAAATGGGTCAATATGGATCGGACCATTTTCGATTCGATCCACCCATTTGACGGTCCTACCCAACGGGGTAAGGATCGCTTGTATAGTCAGAAACATCTCTCTTCATGTTATTTTTCAGTATGAGCGAATGGTTTTTTGATGGAGAACTAATCAACTTTAGTTTTGGATGGTGATCGATACCAACATTAATGGCGGGCGCATGGACAGCAGGAGGCGGCTCCGTACATGGTGAATACCTGCACCATGGAAGAGGCCCTAGGATGTTCATGTTGGGTATTTTAGCAATTTAGAAATATATGACCCTATAAAATCATCATTTTTGTAACAATTTTGTCATGGATGTATAACGATTTTCTAACGGCTTTTTAACTGTTTTATAATGTTTTGTTACGTATTTTTCTTTTCATTGCTGAGATAAGCACATAATGTTGTTCTGATTTCTTATGTTATTCAGTACGAAATAAAGAAGAATGTTTGTTGTATCTTGGGAAGACAGCCACTAGAGTCTTGCAGACTGAGTTTCATGCTCCGAGAGGAAAATTATCCTTATGGACAGTGCATACACGCTTCAGTTTTTTATCTTCTAATCCTTTTTGGTGTGTTTCCAACGACTATTATTATTTTCATGTAATCTAATATTTTTCCAACACTTCACTGAGGTAGCGTGTTCATCTTGAAGCATCCTCACCTCTTTATCTACACTTTCTCCTTGATGTTTATGCGCGATTTGCATGTGTGATTAAAAGGATATTCAAATCGAAGCAGCCCATAATAATGAAAGTAGAGGAGTCGATGATAGCTTTCTTCTCCTGAATTCTCAGTTCTCGCCCTTGGTTGATCCGTATCTCCGAAGTAACGAGATGACGCCCCTTGTTCGTTCAAGTTTATCATCGCTCGAGCAACATTATATATTATAAGTGATGGGAAGATTCATAAAACTTGAAATGTGATGATTGATTTAAATGGTTAGAAATGTCATGTTTTGAGAGTACCTAAAATTTTCTTGATATGATCTTGATACATCGTTTACATGCGACTGCACATGTGCTACCTAGCACCCATGGATTCTTCGATCAAGTTGGTCACATGAGTACTTGCGATAATAGATCGAAACTAGGTCTACACCAACTGTTTGGGAATACATAGAAACATTTCTATTTGCTCCACAGATAATCAATCGCATGCATGTTGCAATTGTCAAATGTTATCAATATTATCGGGTTAATGAAGTTAGAAGTTGTTATAATTAAAGCGATTTGCTGGTCTGTATCTTTGTCTTCCCATGTGCATAAACGTTTTCTTCGTGTGTGTAAAAGTGTGTATTGTGGTGAAGAGTTTTCTTCAGTCTTTCATCTGATGTGGTAATGGCGGGCTTACTGCATAATACAGGGCTTGGAACCAGTAATTTGTCTTGGTAACAGACTAAATCTAAAGGAAGAGCCTAATGACAACGATGGCGATGAATTGCGACTGCCATCTCCAAGGGATGGCAGCGGACACTTTGTACAGATGCTATTGAACTTCTCTTCTTCAATACCCTTACCAATAATTTTGTTTCATTCATTTTCGTCCGCGATCTAATCATGTGATTAACTTAGGTAGGGAAATGAAATTAAGCATTATCATTAATCTAGCTGCCAATTTCTTCCTCTCGCCAGATCCTTTCTGTTCAAGTTTATATATACTGTAGTCTCCAGCTTTTGTTGCTGCCCTTGGCTCGGATTCACAGGGAATACACTTATATATACATCAAGACTGTTAAAAATCTTGGACATCTAATATTTTCCATGGATGTTAATGTAGGTTCCAAATGTGGGGAAAGTACAAAAAAAGTCATAAACCTATTTTGTTGGTACCAAGTTAGTCCTAAACCTTTTATATTTATACTAATTGAGTCCATCCGATCGATTTTGGCTGAAAATCACCAACATGAATTTTGGGGCCGTCTTATGTGGCATGACTAGTGTTACAATGGACAAATTTTAATTTTTTTTTTTCATTATGGCTGACGAGGGCTTGTGGGCCACTGTTGGTCATAGGTGAGGGCTGCCAAGCCTTTGCTTGTGGTCGGTGATGGTCTGGCGAGGGCCACGACCCTTGCCAGTAGCTAGTGAGGGCTTGCAGGCGCTCGACAACTCTTGCACGGCCATAATGAAAAAAAAAACAGAAAAAAATACTAAAAAAAAAAATGTAAAGTTTGTTCATATCAGTGTTAGACTGGTCACATATGATGATCGATATTCATGTCAGCGATTTTTTATCAAAGTTGGTCAGATGGACTTAATTGATAAAAATGCAAAAGGTTGAGGACTAAATTTGTCCAATTAAATTATTTAAGACTGAATTGATACCAATATAATATGTTTAGGATTGTTTAAGTACTTTTCCCTCCAAATGATATCTAGCACTTCATGGATTCAAATGATCGTTAAAAGTTAAATATATGCGAAATCACAAAGAGACAATTTCTCCCTCCTATCTACATTAAATCTCTTTAAGATGTAGTGCATGGCGTCCCATCTGAAAGTTCAAAATTAGTCAGAGTGGGACATAGATTGTATTTTATAAATTGGGGGAATAAGAGTCCAAGGAATCAAATTTAAAACTCCTGCCTCCAGTGTTACCATGTAAAGTTTAGCCCAAACCGTGTTTGCTCTAAAAGCCTAAGCTTGTTTGAGAATGATACAAATGTCGATCATTTTGCAATGAAAATCTGAAGCTCTGTCCATGTCACATGTACATAAATGAAAGAGATGTTATATAACAACGATTCACGATAAAGATCCCGGTTGTTATTATTATTTTTTGGGACCAGATGAAATAACTTATTTAATAACTCGTGCTATTTCTATAATATAGATAAACATACATTTTCGTATATAATCGATTTTCACACATACGTTTAGATTAGAAATAGATGGATATGACATTTTGAGATATAATCAATCTTTATTTCTAGTTAGAGCCATGCTATAATGACTAGGTCTGACAAGGGCAGGGAGTGGTCACTAAGGTCAGAGAGGGCCTGGACAAGGAACTACTTCTGACAGGTTTCTAGGATGGTGAAGGGGGTAGGAACGAACTAAATTGTGCACCGAACGAGGGAGAGCGATTTTGGAATACATACATACGTACGTACGTACCTACATACATATGAAAATTGGAATTTACTTACGGAGGCACCTTTTGGCATGCTTAGTTTTGGAACTCCAAAGTTAAGTATGCTCAGGTGAGAACACTCATAAGATGGATGACCTCTTAGAGTAGGTGTATGGTTCGGGGACAAACTATGCAAAAGTTGGTGGCCCCATAACGACCCAATTCGATGAGGGTAAGGAGTGGACGTCGTGGTTAAAGAGAGCTTGGACAAGGAGCAGCTTCAAAATAAGCTTCTTGGGATTTGATAACCTCCTAAAAAGGTGCTCGCCAGTATGTGAAATGACAAAAGACTCGGTATGAGTAAGAGCAAAGCGAACAATACCTCAATAAGTTAATATAAGGATGTTGTACATGTCGTGCGGGATTAATAAGATAATATAGAGAGGGAGATATTCAAAGAAGGTAAACTGAGTATCCTCAATGAAATTTATCACAAAAAGTTTTGACACTATTGGATAATATATTGTAATCGTTGTACTTTACTTACATTAATTTTTAACTCGGAAATGGATAGAAGTATGTCAACGAAATTCTACTTAATGTTGCCAATTTTTTTTCGACAGCCATCGATGGAAAAATAAGATATAAAGATCGCTTTGAGTTGTCAAAAGGTAGATGCGCGATCATCGACCAGGATCCAATAGACCATCTAGTTAGCGTGCACTTCATTGTTCGGGTATAATTGTAGCAACGAGAAATGTAAAACGAATAGAGAGAGTAGGAGAGGAGAGTGCTCTGCGCGTAAGTTCTTCGATATATGTAGAAGGATGGGGAACAGATCGGTATTTAAAGGAGAAATATTTATACAGCAAGAAGTCGTACATAAGCTACTTAAGGGTGCGTTTGTTTAAATGTGTTTATGTTCCCCAGAACATAAATTTTTGTTCTTTTGTTCAGGAAACAAAAAAAAGAACAGAAACGCGTTTGTTTAGAACAAAAACAAGTTTTTTGTGCTTGGGAACACTTCCGAAAAAATCTATTTTTTTGTTTTCGAAAACAGATTTAGAACAAAAATAAGAATTAGAAAAAACTTGTTTCTTATTTTCGGGAACACTTCTGAGAAACACTTCTTCCTCCTCCTTTTGCCGGTCACCAGCCTTGGCCATGGCTGGTGTTGGCGACCGGCCAGATGAGGGTCGGCGACCTCAAGCGAAAGCAGGAACAACAAGAAATGTAAAATGAATGGAGAGAGTATTCCGTATGTTCGTTTGATTTACATAGAACTATGAAGAACGGATTTTTATTTTATAACATAGAAATATTTATACAGCAAGAAGTCGTACATAAGCTACTAAATCTATGGAGATCATATAAATAATTCCATTGTGAGCTTCCAAGTCAACTTCAAATCAAGTATAAACTCCATATTTTGGATTGAAACGACGTCGTTTAACCGCGTCGCCACCTCAAAAACCAATCTAAAACCCGCAGAAAACTCCGCCAGCACCGTCGTCGTTTCTCCCTCGCGAGAAAAGCTCAGCAGGATTCCTAGAGAGAGAGAGAGAGAGAGAAAGCTGCTGCTGCTGCATTTTCATGGTGGAGGGAGAGAGATGAGCTCTCGCGGCTTCGCACCTCTCGATTTCGCCCTCGTCCCGAGGCCGGCCTCCCTCTCCAGAGGAGCCTCCTCCGCTCGGTTATCCTTCTCCGCGTCTTGCCTCCGTCGCTCCAACCGCGTCGGTGGAGCCGCCGCCGCCGCTTCCCGGCCAATCCTCTTCGCCGGACGCCGAGGAGGCTTCGGTCGCGGCATACGCAGTGCTTCCAATGCGGGTTCCGGTCCCGAGTCGGTTGCCACGTCGGCAGGCTCCGTTGAGGAAGACCCCGAGGCGGCCCAGCTCTTCGAGGTTCGGCTGGTGTTATCTTTCGGGTTTTTCGGTTAATTGAGTTTGTTGTTTATGTAATTTGGATCGGCGTCGTTGGTGTTTTGGAATTCTGGGTTATGCTTTGCTCTGATAAATGAGGCTGTTGAACGCCGAAAAAAGTTGAATTTCGGATGATGCATTGGTGGAATGGAGTCAAGCGGAATGCTCTTGGCGTTGTTGCCCGTTTGAGCTTGGGGGCGGGTCTGCTTTTGTAGCCCTGCATTCTATGATAAAATTTGTTTTTTTTTTCTTTTAAATGACCTGCATTTCTAGCTTCATCCATAAATTCTTGCCGTTTTGTCTAGATAAAGTAGAATCACCCTTGTGTTGTTCGGCTCGTGTAAAATGTAACCAGTTCTTCAGATTCTGTGTAGTGTAGCTGCTCTACCGTTTCTCATCGGTACAGCACACCTCTCGCCTCACTCTCTCTCTCTCTTGCTTGCTGTCTCTTGATTCACATACAACTTAATATGGCTAGTGGGCTGGTTTAAGGGCACATTGTATTTAGTACATTATTTTCTTATTTGAGCCTTTTAAATAAGATTAATATGGTAGAGAAGGCAATGAAAGACTCGAGGGCATCACTCATTAAGTCTATGGAAAGTTCCCCCACTAGGAGGCACATGAAGGGATGATCCTTCTGTTCTCTGTACTATTCAGATTTTGCTGCTAGGAAGCTGCTTTGGCTGCAGGGTTTTGAGGTTCTTGTGGTTCATTGATGCTTGTCTTCAACTTCATAATTTAGCTGGTACTGATGCTGAATCCCTTTTGCTTCCTTATTTTCTTAAACGCTCTAAATTTTTGAACTTTCAGAAACTGAAAGATGCTGAGAGACAACGGATAAGTAAGCTGGAAGAGCTTGAACGGAAGGCAAATGTCCAATTAGAGAGGCAGCTGGTCATGGCTTCGAGTTGGAGCAGGGCCTTGCTGACTATGCAGGGAAAGTTGAAAGGAACGGAGTGGGATCCTAAGAATTCGCATAGGATTGATTACAGTGATTTTCTGGGTCTTCTTAACACCAATAATGTCCAGTTTGTTGAGTATTCGAATTATGGCCAGACAATGTCAGGTTGGTTGATTTCTTGGCTACTATTATTTAAGAATAGAAATTTTCCACTATTTTGTACTATCGATCCCTAAGATCATGCCATTTCAACTAGTTTCAAATGCCTTCTTGTTTAGATATTTTGGTACCCATTTTATGAGTATGAAATATTGCAATTTTTGCTACATTAGGTTCTAACAATGGAACAGTTGGAACACATAGGATCATTTTCCCTTGCAATCCTGGTTTTCCATCTCATCTGAGCCTATCAAGGTGTATCATGAGCTAGTGCTATTGCAATAACTTGATATATTATATTGTTCCATAAATACCATTTTAAGGCCCGTACCCCAACAGGGGAAAGAAAGTAAAATAGAAAAGTAGGAAAAGGATAAACAACAAATAACCAGAAGAAAGAGAGAAAGGAAAAAGATCAAACTTATGAAGACAGTTATTGTGAGAATAAAGTCTTTTCTCCTACTAGGTGTGACTGCTTCAGTTATTTTAAATTCAAACTTTGTGCTTATCATCTAGAATGCCTGTGTCCCGGTATTGATGCTGTGCAAGTGGCAGAGAATATATCTTTCGCTAGCTTACAATATTTCCCTTCTTGAATAGGCTAGAACACACGCCCCTATATCATGTTCCGTGTGAATTCTGCCTCTTATCTGATAGACGAATTTTCAATTTTATGCAGTAATCTTACCGTACTATAAAGATGGACATAGACAACAAACCCAAGGGAATTCACAGAAAGAAATAGTTTTCCGGCGCCATGTGGTTGACCGTATGCCGATTGATTGCTGGAATGATGTTTGGCAAAAGTTGCATCAACAAATAGTGAATGTTGATGTAATTAATGAGAACACAGTCCATGCTGAAGTTTACTCTACTGTAGCGACTGCAGCGATATGGGGTATGCGGCTTGCCTTGTCGGTTGGCTTGTACCTTTGGATTGATAACATGATGAGGCCAATTTATGCAAAATTGATACCTTGTGATTTGGGAAAACCAAGCGAGAAAATACCACAGCCAATTAAGCGGCAAGCGCTTGGATCATTAGGAAAAAGTCGGTAAGTAAATAATAGCTTGCAAGTTCTGATAATTGAACTTGCTGATTTCCTGTTTGGTTCTCTATGCTACTCACTATCAGTTGTTTGGCTTGTTCTTGCTATTTAATCCGTGTGGAAACTTTTACCTCCCTTGTTGATTACACATTTTTTTTTCTTTTGCCAAGTCCATCATTTTGTTACTCAATTATAACCAAGTTCCACTGTTGGGTGCAGATCAATAATCTTGATCTTACTTTGATCTCAAATTCCTAACTAATTTGGAACATAAATAATCTGATTACATCTTTGAGATGGAGTCTTCTATTACTCATTCCACTGCAAAATTATAGTGATTTACTGGTTATGCCAGTTTGATATCTATCTGAAATTTTTAACTGGCATGATGTTCCTTTTTGTCAATAAGAAAGTTCAGGTACTTGATAAAGCAAAGTTTCATGCGTGAGAGGATATAGTCATTCTTTCAGAAAGGGCTTTTGGGATCTTATGTCCAAAAAGCTTGAATCCTAATTGACGTGTCTTCAGGGGATGATTAGTTTATGAAGGGAGAAAATATTTAATTTTGGTTCTAGTTATTCAGTGAATCCCTATGTGAAGTCTGAGCAATGCACACACATCTACAAGGAGAGAATCCTTTCTTTGGCCTTTGTCAATCTCTTTAGATATGGACGCTTTATGCTGAAGAGCAATGCCTTAGGGGAATGGTCTCAGAAGATTGTGATCTCCATTTGCTGTTCAGTTTGAATTAGTTGATTACTTTCGTCTTAACCAAGTTAAATTCCAGCAAAAACACTTTCAGAGAAGAGTTATTGTCATTTATTTATTACAATTTTTGTTTTTTCCCTAACATGGAAGAGTTACATTCCTAGATGTACTTACCTAACTCTTGGTGTTTCTCTCTTTTTTCTTTCTTTGACCTTGGAGCAACATCTTCTGCATGCAATTGTGAAGCAGAAAATGTTTTGAGCAATATACTTTTGCTGTCAATAACCTGTAGTTTGTGCTGATGACAGTTGACTAGAATCTAACCTTTTTACTGCTATTACCCAGGGCAAAATTTATTTCTGCAGAAGAAAAAACTGGTGTTACTTTTGATGATTTTGCTGGTCAGGAATACATCAAGCGGGAACTACAGGAGATTGTAAGAATCCTTAAAAATGAGGAGGAGTTTCAAAACAAAGGAATCTATTGTCCCAAAGGTGTGCTTCTCCATGGGCCCCCTGGAACTGGAAAAACATTGTTGGCTAAGGCCATTGCCGGTGAAGCAGGGTTACCTTTCTTTGCAGCTAATGGAACAGACTTTGTGGAGGTAAGGCATTAGTTCCTATCTGGAATGGTTAAGCTAGAGGATGGCTACTGACAGGTCTTTATATGGAACATCTTGCTTTCTTAGATACCACACCCTACTCCCCGCCCAAACAAAAGAAAAAAAAAGCTTCCATAGTGAAATTAGGCTTTCGAAGCATTTGAGAGTATTTGTGTGGGAAGGTTCTTATTGTGTTAAACCATGTGCACAAACCATTGGGATGAACAATCCTGAAATGGTATGGTGCAATATAAAGCTGTACTCACGTGTTAACACATGTAATATTGAGTTACATATCACATTGTGGAATGGTTAGCAATTTGTTTTGATAACATGTGGCAAGTTGATTGGGCAAATGCGCCGACAATAATTATGGTGGAAGTCTTGTATTGGAAAAGCAACAGTTCCTCTGTTAATTGGCCCAAATAACTCAATTTTTAGCGCTTGTGATGATGCATGGAGTATTTGTAATATTTGACTTCTGCACTGTAAGTTTCTATGGACTTCTTTGTGTGGTTCACCACCTGGGTCATATGCTGACCACTCCTAGAAGGGAAAAACTCCACTGTGTTTTAGTGGTTGAGATCAGTGGTTGTGCACTCACACTCTATTTGACATGTCCATTCTAGAGTTGTGGGGTCTATGATTTTGGCGCCTCACTTCTTACTGTCCTTGGGGTTAGTGGGGTGTTTTGTGGACCCGTGATTCACCCTTTTTTTGTCTTTGCTCATTAAATTTTCGCTTCCTTTATTTTTGTAGACTAAAGTTGATTGACTTGCAGACGGTATTCATTATCTTCACTTGGTAGTTGGTACAGCTGCTGGCAAAATCGCATTATCTTTGTCATTGTTTTGTTATTGGAATGAAATAAATGCTCGACTTTATATATCGTTCCTGAGGTATCATAAATGAACTCCTAACTTCTATTTCTTTTTCTCCAGATGTTTGTAGGCGTGGCCGCATCTCGAGTGAAGGACCTTTTTGCTAGTTCCAGATCATTTGCACCTTCCATTATTTTCATTGATGAGATAGATGCTATTGGTAGCAAAAGGGGTGGACCTGATATTGGAGGGGTGAGACAGTACATTAAGATTTCATGCTCCATCCTTGATAATTATCTGCCATTTCTGTAATGTGAGAAGCTGGCATGTTCTTCTATGGTATCTTGGTCAAAAAGCTCCTTGCATTTAAAGGATTTCAAAGTATCATGTGAGGGATTGATTGATCCCACATCTGTCCAAGAAAACCAATGCATTTACTTACAACATACTCTTACTTTTGTCATCTGGTAGCATCTCTCAGAGTAGAAATTTCTAGCTTTCTGTCAGTAGCTGTATGCACATTTGCATAATTGGGTGTCTTGTGATATTCTAAAGCTTCTATCTTTGTTCAGATATGAAATTCAATGGGGTAATTCTTAATTGACGAGTACTATTTCCTTTTTCTAATTGCTGATGTCCAGAATTTGTTTGAATGCATGTGGGATCAAGGTACCTTGAATGTTGCATTTGCATATATTTGACATTATTTTTGTTAGGTTTACCCTTAAGATTAGGCTGCCTCTTTGGATCAAAATTTGGAATTGGTCTATGAATTTTATCGTCAACGCTGTTATGGAATTTCAATCATTCAAAAGCATCTATCTAAATGAAGCTTTTGAAGTTGAATCTTTTTTGTTCACTGCAAAAAATATGCTGATCCAGCTACAGTGAAGGCTGTGAAAGAGCACTTAGAAGCTAATTCCTGTATTTTGCTAAACTGATGTGCACACATGCTATCTGTGAATTCTTTGTGGGATTGTCGCCAACTAAGCTAAAAGTTTAAACTGTTAGATCAAGACTTGATTTAACATTTAAATGCCCCAACACTTCCTTCACGTGGACGCTAAAATTTAACCTAAGATCAGGAATTTGTGGGACCGCTGTCAATTAATCTGAATGCTAAAGTTATTGATAAGAAACACGGTACAATATTGATGGAACAATTTCTTCATTCTTCATCATCCTTGGAGGCTTTCCATTGCCTGAAGCTGTTAATTAGTCTTAATAACGGTGTAAAGATCCGTTCTTTGAACTTTTCAGTTGCTTGTACTTTATTCTCCTCAGCTTCAATTTGAGATCTTACTAAAGCTTGGCATGTATGCGTTATTTATTCAGCTCTTATCATCTCTCTCTCTCTCTCACATCTCTAGCTGCTGCTTTTACAGGGTGGTGCAGAGAGGGAACAAGGTCTGCTTCAGATACTGACAGAACTGGATGGTTTTAAAGTCTCTACGTCTCAGGTTGCTTCCTATTTGTATAGATAAATGTGTACTTGCATGAAGTAATTTCGATATATTGCAACCACTGGTGCCTCTAATGAAAATGTGAACTACTAAAAAAAGAAAACTGAACCATAATATCACTAAACTGCTGATCATTTCAGGTTTTAGTCATAGGTGCTACAAATAGGCTGGATATTCTCGATCCAGCTCTCCTGAGAAAGGGTCGATTCGACAAGATTATACGAGTTGGTTTGCCATCTAAGGATGGTAGACTGGCCATATTAAAGGTATTTTAGTTGTATTTTGGCTCGCGAAATCTTGCAGTCCATGGTTTAGTGTTTCAAATATTCTCTGCCGATTGCAGGTGCATGCTAGAAATAAGTTTTTTCGCTCAGAAAAAGAAAAGGAGGTGCTACTGGAAGAGATTGCTGAACTTGCAGAAGATTTTACTGGAGCAGAGCTGCAAAATATATTGTAAACATAATTTTACTGTCACAGTAAAGAATAAGTGCACACAGAGAGTCTAATATTTGTTTATTTCTATGACAGGAATGAAGCTGGAATTTTGACTGCCAGAAAAGACTTGGACTACATTGGGCGAGATGAACTTCTGGAGGCCTTGAAGAGGGTAAGTGGTGGCTCTCACCCTTCTGCGTCCCTTTGACACAACCCTTACATGACTTTGATGTCGTATGACTTTGCAGCAAAAAGGAACATTTGAAACTGGCCAAGAAGATAGTACTGAGATTCCGGAAGAATTAAAATTAAGGTTGGCATATCGAGAGGCTGCTGTTGCTGTCATCTCATGCTACTTTCCAGATCCCTTCCGTCCTTTTACTGAGGTGCAGGGAGTATCCTATCTGGCTCATGCTGTTTGGTGTTTTAAATCATTCTTATGCTCACAAAAAGTTTCTCATTTGCTTTTGACTTCTGCAGACAGATATTAATTCAATACGGAGCCAGCCAAATATGCGCTATAAGGATATCTCAGGCCAAGTCTATGCAAGGAAATCAGATTATGTGAACTCAATAATCCGAGCTTGTGCTCGTAAGTTACGAATATATAAAGATGATTTCTTATTGCCATTTTTCTTGTCAATTAGGGAAGCAATACTCTCATTCTTCTCTTTGACAATAGTAGCTTTTTCTTTCTTCTATCTACTGTTCCTGTTGTTTTGCTGGGGGTGGGGCAGTTGCATTGGTGGTTGGATGGTGAGGCCTGGCTATAAATAATTTTTAAAGCACTTGGACTTGCCTGCAAAACTCCATTGTATATTTCGATGTCTCTCATACTTCGAACGAGGAAGATGGGATATAAACCCCAAAGCAATTTAAATGCTGTTTTGTGTTTTCATCATGGATGTATTTTCAACTTTCTTAATTTACAAATCATCTTCCTTTACCTTGCTTGTGGCCTTAATGTGCATTTTTTTTTTGGTTTCTTGACTCTATGCTGCAGCTAGGGTAATAGAAGAGGAAATGTTTGGGATCGATAACATGTGCTGGATATCGTCTAAGGCAACACTGGAAGCTTCCAGACTTGCAGAGTTTCTGATTCTCCAGACAGGGATGACTGCATTTGGAAAAGCATACTATAGACATCAGGGCGATCTTGTGCCAAATGTATGTATGGCTGATCCAAGTATGACAATATTGTATTTTAATCGTAAAAGAGCTACTTTTTGAAACAGTTGTCCAAATATAGTGAAACAAATATAAGAACTTGATTAATTTCAACAGCTAGCTGCAAAACTGGAAGCTCTTAGAGATGAATACATGCGGTTTGCTGTGGAAAAATGCACCTCGGTGTTTCGGGAATACCAGTCAGCTGTAGAGACAATCACAGGTCAGAATTCTTATGTAACAAGTCATTTAATGTTGAGTCATCTAATGCGGAAGAGAAATGTTAGTGTATTTAATATTTGATTATTAAACAGGTTTTATGTGCCTTCTTAGCCATGCTTAATTCTCTTTCCCAGTTCCTTAATGTGGTTATGCTTCACAGATATTTTATTGGAAAAAGAAGAGATCAAAGCCGAAGAAATTTGGGCTGTTTATAATGGCGCCCCTCGGATACCTCAGGTAATTTTCAGGTTCATGAGATATTGAAAATATTTACTTTGGTTGTTTTCTAGACATGTACCTGCAATTGGCTTGGTTAGTTATTCAGTGATGAACCAATAGGCATGTGATCCATTCTTCGCTTAAGCTAATGCCACATGCAGTCACTTATGAGAATCATGGTAAAGGGACTTGTGGGAGCAAGCATAAACTTTTTTATTGAACCATATCTTCATTCAATAGTTTAAAATTTTAAAATATTTGACCAGTCCATAAAACTCCCCAAATCGTAATTGGCTTCAACCTCCGTCCTAATCTGTAATGGAATTTAAAAAAAAATGAAAAATAAAAAAATAAAAAAGAAGAAGCTGGTGATACACACTAAAAAGAAAAATAGGGATAGGTTATTTGGCAATAGCGTGAGAACAGAAAGTGGTACGTGTACATCACAAAAAGTGGATAGGATTGTTTGTTGCTCCATGACACGAGGAATCTGTGAAGTATAATTTTTGAACTATGTGGTTTCATCATGTAACACTGATGTCAATGACCAAAAGGACCTGCTAAAAGCACTATTCTATTGGTCCTTGTTCAGCCATCCGTGAGTCCTGTGGATGAGTATGGAGCTCTCATTTATGCTGGACGATGGGGAATTCATGGGGTGACACTACCAGGGAGGGTTACTTTTGCACCTGGAAATGTTGGATTTGCCACATTTGGTGCACCTCGTCCAATAGAGGTATGTGAAATGTGGTTTAGCGAGGGTTTATGCTACTATATTTGTTCCCAAGTGAAATAATGTTGCCTTGCCTTTCTGTCCCCATTTATGTGCAGACTCAAGAAGTTAGTGATGAAACTTGGAAGCTGATTGACGGTATATGGGATAAAAGGGTTCAGGAAATCAAAGCTGAAGCCACCATGGAGATAGAAGAAGACAATGAAAAACCTCAACTTCTTATGGCAAGCCATTTCTTTTGAAACTACAGCACATGAGGATATCTTTGAGGTTTGTCCATAATCAGGATTCCCTTTCCCCATATCAATTGTGATTGATCAATTTTGTAAAATTGAGCATTTTTAGAGAGAATGTACTTGACATGTACATAAGCAAGATGAGACAGCTCAGTCTTTTTACAGGAAGCCATTGTGTCCCACCAAAGCTAGTGGAGAAACTGATAGCAGTAGACTCATATGCATCTTTTTCTTACATTTTCCAGTTCATGTGATACGTATTGCATGATTTTATTATGGTTGAATGCTGCAATGAGGTTTTTTTGCATCTTCAAAGGATAATATACGGGGTGTGAGGGAGTCTATGTGCATAGTCAAAAGCTTGCTTAGTCCTTGAATGTGTTTCAGAGCCTGTTTTGAGCTGTGCATACATGAAAATGACATGTGATGCCTTCTGTGATGATCTGCAGGAGATAAGTGGAGAGTTGCTCTGGTTATTCTGTCATCAGTTGTTTTTAGTCTTAGAGCAAATTTTAACCATTTCCATTGAGCACTGAATAAGAGGAACTGCTGAATGGATGCTACTGTGCATAAGTACACATTCCATTTTATCATTCCTGCTCTTATTTGGTAATTTTGATTTCTTTTTGTTTTTGGCAAGGCTCTTATCTGCAACTCGACTAACAAGGTGCCTGGTGAGCAGCTAGATATATCTTCAGGGTAAGCAGCATTACTTATTGCAAGGCTTCTACTTCACAAGAAGTTTGTAATGAATCCCATGGAATCTGAATACTCTGAGGTCTGATCCATCTGAGAGGTGCTCTCGAGTGACTGACATCCATCTGTGGACAGCATGATCTTTGAGAATCCTCATCTTGACGGGGCAAAACTACAAGCTCAAGCATGAAAGAGAGCAGGGAAGATTTGAAAACTATGATGGCAGAGTGAATGGTCTCGAAATTCATCTAATGTAGTTCAGTGTATAAATTTTTTTACATGTTTTCAGTTTTGCAATCATAGGTGGGCTCGGGCGGTCATTTTTGGTTTTATTTTTAGGAACAGCATGGCTGATAGATAAAGAGATGCAGTTTCTTCATACACTTCTCAGAATGAAAAAGAATAAGCAGATCGTGTCATATCAATTCATTTTTCAGTTAAGATCTCTATCTCCCTGCGATATTAACATACAGGATTTTACGACGAGTCTGGATCCAGATCAACCAGGTTTGGACGCACACACGGCTGGAAGGCGCTCTTCGACTATGATGCATTCTTCCATCCTCTGCGGAGTTTGGGCTTTCGCTAGCCTCGCCATGATTCGGAAGCTGCACCAGCAGATGGTACGATACGAATGTCAAGACTCATTTATTTTCGCAGAATTTTCACGAGCTTCTTCTTCTTTTGAAGTGGTCCCGTCGGCAGTTTTTGGATTGAAATTGTAGAGTGGAATGGAGCTCTGGCTAAAGAAGCTCATACGTTCTCACCTCTCACTAAGATGAACCAGTTGTATCTTGTATGGTAACTAGGATGATGAGGAGCAATTAATAAGGAATGGCCATGATCTTTCACCAAAAGACATGATTAAATCAATGATGAGGATGATGGATATATGAATATATACATAATCAAATAAATAACTAAATGAATTTCTCATTATACTTTACATAATACTCCAATCTAAGCAAAATTATACTCTTTAAACTAAATCAAGAAGAAAGGATTGGAAATCAATAATAATAAAAAAGTGAAATGAACAATTGGGTATCCGTACAGCGCATAGCACGGTGGGATCTCCTAGAATCTTTTGCTCGAGCGGAAGTATGACAAAATCTTTGTCTTAGAATATTAAAAACTATTCATCTAGAGAAATAAATTTCACTACTTTTCAAAGCAAAGGTGTTAAACACGTCGTGTGATTGTACTTAATCCTGAATGATGCTATGGGTTCGTCAATAACGATTATACTAAGCCGTTAATGGAACCAAACAGACGCACCCAAGATGGATTTTCTTTTTCCTTTTTTCCAAACGAAAATACCTCACTAATTCCTAAATTACGTGCACGAGAAATGTAATGTAACCTAGGCGTCAGCATTTCTCTAGATCCCAAGCCGGTCGAATTTCCTTAAACCTCAAACTCTAACAAACGGTATCATTGATTGCAAATTGCTCAGTTTCCTTTTCTCTAGTTTTCATGATTTTAATCACTTCTATTCGTATGTCCCCAGTAGTTAGGTTCACATTGGTGTCGTTCTTAATATTTAGGTGACTTTTGTAATTAATAAGCTTTTGTTTTGTGCCATTTAGATCTCTTAAGTCGCTTGTATTGTGCAATCAAGACTTTCCTTATGTTTTAGCTAATTTTTAATATTAAAAGGAGAAAAAAAAAGTAAATTAATATTTATAGATTAAGAAAGATCATTTTTACAAAGAAAATGAGTAATTTGAAATATATATTTCAAAAAATGATTTCCTATATCATTTAGAAAAATTAGTCAATGAAAAATATTTTCATCTTCGATGATAATCAATGTCTTAACTATTTTGTGGTGATTAAAATTTTTTTTACTCACTTATCTTTTTAAATGATATAAATAGGCAAAAGATCACTTCAAATGCTAAAAATTGGCATAAATGGACACTTAAAAGTGCCAAAAGTTATGAAAGTGACATTTAAGTGCCAAAATCGGAGCAAAATGGATTATTTAAACGCCAATTTGGCCAAAATGCTGATGTAAGCAATTTTCCAGCGAAGTAAGTGCAAAACGGTGTCGTTTTGCACGCTGACGTGATAAAAAATTAATATAAAAATTAATAAAATTAAATTTATTTAAAACATTTAAAAATACAAATACAAATATTAAAAAAATTAATTTAAAAAAAAAAGAGGAAGACGGTTGAGGGTTGAGCTCTCGCCGCCTTTGCCTCTCCGCCGTCGTCGGGAAGGGCTAGCGACGGAGGGAGGAGGGTCGGCTGAGGTCGCTGGGGCAATGGCGGGTAAGTGGAGGTGGTGAGGGCTCAACCCTCAGCCACCTCCCCCTTTTTTTTAATATATTTTTTAAATTTTTGTATTTTTAAAAATATTTTAAATAAATTTAGTTATATATTAACTTTTTACTACGTCAGCACCAAAATATTACCGTTTTGCACGTGTTTCATCGAAAAATCACCATGTTAACATTTTGGCTGGATTTTGGCCAGATTGACAATTAAGTGATCCATTAGTGTCAATTTCGTAACTTTCAGTACTTAAGTGTCAATTTGTGCCAACTTTTGGCACTCCACGGTCCGGGTGTCAATATAAATGATCATTCTTTATTTTTAAAATTATTCATTTTTCCTAAAATGAATGAGAGAGAGAGAGAGAGAGAGAGAGAGAGAGGCTCTACCTTCCCTCCAGTTCAACACTTAAGAGAGCTTGAACTGGAAAAACCCCAGAAGTAAGAGGCAAAAACCCTACACCAAAGCCACTCTTCTTCCTCCCTCTCCATCTCCCCTCCTCCCTACAAGGGCCACAGCAGCCCCGCACCGAGCTCGAAACGCACGAACCGAGACCCGAAGGCGGGTCCTTGCAGCATCAGCAGCAGACCCACGAGCAGACGCGGCCGGCGAAGCGCTGCCGCGTCGGGAGCACGCCCTTTTCGCCGCCGTGGCGACGGCGACCGGGGCCGTTGCCTGATGGTAACGGCCGCTAATGTCGCCAAGCTCCTGTCTTTCTCCCGACCCATGATTCTCGCGTTAACTTTCCCTCGAGGGGTCCGAATTCCGGGAGGCCTCGTGTTCTTCGCGGGCTCCTCCACCTCTTGCGCTCGGCTCGACGAAGCGAGCGAGTCTGGCGACGATCGTGACTATGCTGAGTCCAAGCGGATGATGGAGCGTTTTGCCTCCCAAGGCCAGCTGGGGAGAGCGCTCGCGGCGTTGAATTCGATGGGCTGTTTGCCCGGGAAGCCGACGGCGTACGATTACAATGCCTTGATGTACCGTTACCTGAAATCGGGAGATGTAGTTCTGGAGGAGTTGGCTGGAGTGTATCATGGAATGAAGAGGTTCGGCCCCGCACCGAATGCTCTGACTTTCAATACGCTTCTGAATGGGATGTTGTCTCTTGGGCACTTGAAAGATGCGTGCTTCATTGCTCAGGAGATGAGGGAGTGGGGCTTCTTGCCCTCCTTCAGTTGTTTGTCGAAACTGTTGAAGAAATCGCTGGGATTGGGGAGCTTGGCTGATGCACTCGAAGTGTTTGAATTAATGCTCAAGTGTGAGTATCACCCCACGGAACCAATGTTGAGATCCTTGATCTCTATGCTTTGCAAAAGAGGGATGGTCCAGGAGGCCCATCGAGTTGTGTCCACTCTTTTCGACAGAGGTTATGTTTGTTGTATCTACAGTTGTAATCTGATTGTCTGGGCTTTGTGCAAGTCTGGCCACAGTTATCGTGCTCTGGCGTTGTTATACTGGCTGAAGAAGAGAGGTATTCATCCTAATGTTTGCTCGTACACGGCGTTGGTTTATGGATTTAGCAGGGAAGGGTCATGGGAGGAAGCTTTTCAATGCTTTGATGTCATGAAACACGATAGATGCAAAGCTAATGTGATAACTTACACTGCTGTTATGAAGTTTCTTTGTGATGATAAGCGGATTGAAGAGGCATTAGCGCTTTTGTCCAAGATGGATAAGGAAGGATATTGTCCAGATTTGTACGCATACAATATCATTCTCCGGGAATTGTGTCGTCTGAATAGACTCAGCGATGTTAAAGAAGTTCTTGGGATGATTGATGAAAAGGGTCTTTCACCTGACCCATACACATATTCTGCTTTGGCCGGAGGCCTATTAAAAGTCGGCAGAGTAAGGATTGCATGCGATCTGTTATGTGATGCAATTTCTACGGGCTGTAGCCTGGATATTTGTGCATATAATATATACTTGTTGTGTCTATGTCGCACTAACAAAGCCAAGGAAGCTTTGTCTGTCCTGGAACGTATGATCAGAGGGGGGGTTGTTCCAAATACTGTTTCGTTCAACACTATTTTGAGTGGTTTCTGTAACGAAAACAGTATTGATGAGGCTTTACAGATTTTGGACTGTTTTAAATGGAATGGCAGTGGACCAGATGTAGTTTCTTTCAATACAATTTTGTCTAAAGCATGCAGAGAGGGAAACTCTGCAATGATTAGAAGGGTCTTGTACCGTATGGAGTACGAAGGCATTAAGCTTAATGTTGTTGGTTCGACTTGCTTGATTAAATATTTTTGTACAGTTGGAAAATTTTCAGAGTCTTTTAAGCTATTGAAATCCATGATGTGTACTGGACCTAGACCGACAATTGTTACCTTAAATGTGCTTTTGGATAAACTTTGCAAGAATAAGCTACTTGCAACTGCTCACTGGATCTTCTGCAGCAGCAGTCATGGAATGCTTCCTGATATTACCTCATACAATATTCTCCTAAATGCAAACGTGGAAATGAAAAATTATGCAATGACTGGTAAGCTTCTCATGGATATGCATAAACAGAAACTAAATCCCAATGTTGTCACATATGGTACCGTGATTAAGCAGCTCTGTGAGGAAGGAAAGATTTCGGCTGCTCTTCAACTCAGAGATCAAATGATGAAAAATGGGCTTACTCCAAGTATTGCAATCTACAACACCATATTAGCTGCCATGTTTCGGAGAGGGAAGTTCTCAGATGCTAACAGATTATTAACCATGATGATCATGGAAGGGTGTGAGCCTAGTGAAATTACATTCAGAATTGTTAATCGAACCACATCCAAGGGTTTTTTGAAGAGGTTTCCAAAGATTGCCAAACTTCTTGAGTTTGCCATCTCTGATCATCCTAAAAGTGAATGCCATGGATAATTATTGGCATAGTTTCTTCACATTAAGAATCTGGCTGAAGTGTGGAGGAAGTTGCGCTTGCAAGTTGTGTCCTTTACCTGCTTTGAGGGTGTCCATAACCTGCATTTGCTTCTTCAGGTCTTGTTATCTTTACCATCTTTTCAGTGGTTAATTGTGTGGATGCTGACTTTAAATATGAAATATGATAAATTACGCTCCTGGAATTGCCTGATGTTGTCTTGGCTAGAGTTAAAATTATTTCAAAGTGGGTTTTGCGAGAAATTGTGAATGGTGGTGAGCTAGTGGATCTCTTCATAGAATGTCGGTGTAGAAACAGTTAACAGACAGGGAAGAGAAGGTATAGGCTGTAGATAAACTCAAGGCACAAAATACTTTTCTATTAGCTCAATCCAGTCACGGATGTTTTTCCATTATACTTGTTCTACTTTGTTAGGTTAAAGTCATAACAGTTATATAGAAGAGAATGGAAAAGACATGGGCAAACACTTTGTAGAAAGCTATCAAGTACTTGGATAATATGGACGATATGGTGCAGCACAGAGCACAGTGGTATAAGAGGACTCATATAGCTGACCTCACTTATTGAAGGGGAAAAAAGAAAAAAGCCTATGTTACTGCTAGTTATCTTGGACTGTGATACGTGATTGGAACCAGGATTGAGTTAGTATGTTTTCAACCCAGTCTCAAACTTGAAGGGAATTAGAAAGGGGGAAGAAGGCAACCGGCATGATTGATATACATAAAAAGAAGAAATAGGAAGAGAAGCTTAGAGAATATGTGAGAGTATTTAGCTATAAATTTGATGTGCCTATAGTCAACTTCATTAAAAACGTGAAGAGAACTGTATGTTGCTTATGAGTTAAAGAATATAAGGAGAATGAAGCATCTCTGACTTGTCAACTGTGGTTTCGTTAAAACTCTATTTTTCTTGGTCCTTTTTCAGCTGGCTGTGAGCCCCACAGATATTGGACCCATCATTTATACCAAAGATGAAGAATTGGTGAGCAACTCTGCCAGATTGGGTTACACTAGCACCTGGAGATGTTGGATCCTTTACATTTCTCGCACCTTGTTTGATGGAGGTATGGAAGTATGCCTAGATGTGGTTTAGCCAGGTTTTTACTGCTACTTTTTCTTCCCATTGCCAGATAATGCCTGCAGTTTTGCCCCATTCATTTGCAGACCCATGTCCGTAGTGATGAAGCTTGAAAGTTGACTTATGGCATATGGGATGAAAAGGGTCTGTGAAATGAAATGAAGCTTCAAGGGATATAAGAAGATGAAAATGGAAACCCTCAACTTATTTTGGCAAGCAATTTTTTCTGAAAGTACCAGCATGTATTAACACCATCTTTAAGGTTTGTCTGCATTCTTTCCTTTCTGTATCATTTCTTCCTTTGGATTTTACTTTATCAGTTTGTATGATTGAGCCTTTTTTTCTTTTGAAAGAGAATAGAGCTAATATGCTCATAAGCAAAAGATGATGCAGATATATCTCTGGGGAGGAAACCTTCTGTTCCTTTGAGGCTGGCAGAAAAAACTGATAATAGTGGATTCCTTCTTTTTTTTTTTTTTTTTTGGGTTTGATTTTCAAAATATCATATTGTGCTTTATTGCATGTTTCTGTGGTGGTTAGAGGCTGCATAAGGCTTGTTGATTCTTTAAGGAAGTTGAGTCTACTTGATAGTCCAAGGGATAGTTTAAGTGAGTTCACATATGGTGTTAAAAGCTCGTGTAGTGGTAAGTAGTGGTAAGCGTTGTTTTAGAGACTATTTCTGACCACTGCATGTTTAAGATTAATATGTTTCATTTTGTAATGATATTTAGCAGTTGGATTGAAAGTCAATCTTGGTTATTTAGGGCGCGTATGGTAACCATTCTATTTGTATTTAAGAACTATTTTTCTGTTTGGAGTAGAAATTCATTTGATAACGCAATGTCATTTTTTTTTTTTGGAATAAATGTTTTGTTCAGAAATAGGTTTGAAACAGAAATGACTTTTTTATTTCTAGAATATAAATGAGAGATAAAAACTCCTTTTATTGCTCGTCTTCGCTACCCGCCGTCCGCCTATCTGTCTCTGTCGCCCATCGTCTATTGTTTGTTGCTTGTAGCCCGCTCGCCAGCCCACCGTCCATCATCGTTGGCCATCCATGGCCGTCCGCCGCTGATTGTCTACCTTGTCTGTTGGCCCCCTCGCCGCTGCCCACCTGCCACTAGCCCCCTTGCCGCAAGCAATTATTGCCCAATGTTGCCATCCGCTGGCATCCGAGAGGGAGAAATTTTGCGTCATTATCAAACAATTTTTATGTCGAGAACAGAAATTTTGTATTGTTATCAAACACGTTTTTTTGCTTAGAAACTTATCTAGGAATAGAAATAGAAAAATCTATTTTTATTCCGGAGATCAATTTTTGACCAGAATAGTTATTATTCGTGCCCTAATTATCAGTAATTTCTAACCATTCTTGATGTATTTGATTTGAATATCCAATTAAAATAACTGCTGACATATTGAACTGTTTACAGTTACATATAGGATTAGTGAACATGGTTTAGGCTCATATCTGTGCCTTGACCTCATTGTATCGATAAGCAGCTGGATATGTATTCATGTGAATGCATTTATATAGTAAGTGTTATAACTTATTGCGGGGTTCCTCTTTCACTATCAATCTGTCATCATGATGCACATGGTGAGTGCTCCGATCTCGGTGAAGGCCCATTTCAAGGATGCTAAAACACTTGCCATTTAAGCATTGGGATTGATTGAAAACATTGATGATGGCGGAGAGAATGTTCCCACAATTCATGAATATGTCATTTTGAGCTGTTTCATATATATGCAATTGGCTGTAAGAATCAGCTTGGTTATCTTCTTTAGATGACTCATGGTGACATAGTATTTGAAAAATTGCATAGTCTATTAGAATAGACTTTGTACATGCTTTTATTCAATTTAATTTTCTTTCACAAATCTTCTACTAGAGGCGGAAGTATAGCAGCTCTGGATCAATATCCGCCTGGAGCCTGGGCGGGGAGGGAAATTTGGGGAGGAGACCTGCAGTATGTTTTGCACTTTCCCAATATGACGTATACTTGGCAATGAGGCTCTCATGTTTAGCATCTCCATTGAGATTTTTACCAGTCTTGTTGTCATTTAAGATAAAAATTTTGCCCTTTCTTTCTTTCCCTACAATCTCCATGAATGCCTTCTTTTTGAAGGTCCAATTTCCAGTTTTCAGGTTGAAATGATAGAGCCGCAGGAACCTCTGGCCAAAAGAGGCTACAAACTCCAGTGCAGCAATAATGTACTCAAACTCCTCCTCCGAAAGGTAGTAGGGAAAGCTGACTCTGGTCCATCCAAGCTTCACTCCAGCAAAACCCTGTTATAAAGGTGAACTCACAGAAGATTAGTCAAATGCTTAATCTTATATGTCACTAAGAAATTATCTCATTGGTTGAGGGGTACTGCCTAATAGATCCTTCGCTTGTATGGCTATTACAGTTTGAAAACCTTCAAGGTTTTATGTAACTATCTTACAGGAAAGAGAACGAGCATCTTACCTTTTGAATGGCACATCTAAATACATGGGACTGAACTTCACTGATGCCAAGTAGGGCATGACCATATGGACTGGCGCAAGCGCACCCACCTCTTGCTTGAATGCCAAAGAGGTCATTGAGGAGAGTGGCAACAAAATGTCCGTGGAGAGGCTTGTCTCTTTCGTTCCCCATTTCTCCCCACTGGTAAAACCCTCTATCTCTTCCCTTCTTATTACAATCTGGTGGGGAATTAGTTGTTGAGTATATCAGGAAAGACAATATAGCTTGTCTCTTAGCCGTTCTGTTCCCGAGAATCTCTATGTTCTGGTTTTTGGAGAGCCTTTCGATTGCTTCTTTTATGTACTTGTGCTCCAGTTTCTCGATCACTTCATTTCCCACATAATCTTTCAACCAAAATGCCAATGCTGCTCTTGTGATCTGAATAATTTGTGGAGTCCCAGCATTCTCTCTTTCTTCAATGTCTTCCACGTATAATGTATCCTGCTAGGCAAGTAATTTAACAAGTTACTTGACTGATGAAAATTAGAATGGTTTTTTGGCAATTGCTTTATCTTTTGAATTTGCTCTTATCTTTTGTAACAGATCAATGCATTTACCTTTTCATTGAAGCCATTCACATAATGAACAGTTCCTCCTCCACAGGTTGATGGGGGAAATGATCCAAGCCGATAGAGAGCCTTGCTCATGAGCAGGATTCCTGGAGACCCAGGACCACCGAGGAACTTGTGCACACTCAGGAAGATAGCATCATAACCATCGGCTTCCCCCGATCTCATGTCGATTTCCACATAAGGTGCACTGTTCAAAATTGTATAGTCTTGTAACATTTCCTCAGTTAAGTGCAAACGGTTTGTTATTATTGGATTATCTATTTGAATAAAGAGTTCTCCGACTGAGTTAGAAATTCCATGAAACTGAAGGCTCACCTAGCTGCAAAATCAAAGCAAGCAAAGGCACCGAATTGGTGAAGCAGCTTCGCGACAGCTCTTGTGTCGGTACAAATCCCGGTGACATTACTGCAGGCTGAGAAAGAACCCAGAATTGGCCTGTTAGCATCTCGATAAGACTCAGCTTTTGCCTTAAATCTTCCATGTCTATCGACCCATCTTCATCTAGTCCGATCTCTATGACCTCCGCTAGACTTTGCCTCCATGAGAGAAGGTTCGAGTGGTGCTCATATGGCCCGATTAGGACCACCCACCTCTCTTCGCTTGGCATGCACTTAATTATCCTCTCTTAGGAGCGATGGCACTGCAATGCCCATGACTTCTTGGAGCCGCTTGATGGACCCAGTGGATCCTGATCCGCAGAACAAAATCACGTCCTCAGGTCCCCCTCCTAGGCACTGTTTGATGTAGCTCGAGGCCTCGTGCATTGTCTTGGTGGTCCGGTGACCTACGTGGCTGTTCGACGTGTGTGAGTTACCTATATGCACATACATGAAGAGTAACCTCCAGTTCAGTGGTTCTTCCTAAATAGGATTGACATTGAAGATGGTCTGCGCACAATTAATCTCGTGGAATGTGTACCGTAGGATTTTGATTAATGTTTGGGAAAAACGTGAAATGACGATAAATTTGGGTCGGACACCCTCTTTTACACACCTAGAGTCATCAGCTTTATGCATTCGGGCAAAACGTTGGAAATATTAGACAAAGCACAGGATATAGAAAAGAGGGTTCTGTGGAGAGTTGCAACTTCTCTTCTTATAAGCATCGACTTTTTGCCTTGTCTTGTCATGCATTGACCTATTGTTTATTAGACAATGTCCATTGGAATAAAATAGGCGAAAGTCGGGAGGATTGTTCCCAGCCCACTGAAAATTACTTTATTGTCCAAGGGCAGGAATGAGAAAAAGAGAGAGAGAGAGAGAGGCTAAACTAAGAAATTATGGAAAAATACACGACACTGAGATGACTTTAAATATTTGTATCTATTATATTTCAAATATTGTACAGATCTGAGCATATCTTTAAAAGGCTCCATCTAAATTCTAGAACGTGAAACTTTGAAGGTTTTCCTACTCGAATGGAGAAAAGAAATATTTGCCTAGGAACTTGAAAGGTCGGATTCCTTGTTACTTTTTCGGAAGTGACTCATCGGAAGGCATGTATAGCAACCTCCCACGTTTGGGGTGAGGTGACAGAACATTCCTGCTAAATCGATTTGTGCTTTGCATAGTGTCTTGTAACCAAGTTGTCAACTTAGGGTGCGTTTGGTAACATTTCTGTTTAAAAATTGTTCTAGGGAACATAAATAGAAAAAAAACGTTTCTATTCCGGGGAACAATTTTTAAACAAAAAAACGCGTTTGGTAAACTTGTTCTGGGAATAAAAAATGAACGGAAACACGTTTGGTAAATTGTATAATTTTTTATTTCTTTTAATTTTTTAATATATTTATTTTATTTTTTCTAATTATTTTTTCTTCTTTTGGCCGGTCGCCGGCCTCGGCCATGGCCGGCGACCGGCCGACGAGGGCCGGCGGCCTCGCCCAGCCGGCGAGGCTTGCCCGACCCTGACCGAGCGCCTCGCCGCGGCGGCCGGCCGGCTAAGCCCGGCGTGCGAGGAGGGATTGTCATGAGACCCCTTAGCCAGTCGGTTCCCGGGCGGCCGAGCCGGCGCGGCCTTCCCTCGACGCGGCGGCGAGGTCGCTGGCCGGTCGTTGGCCATGGCCGAGGCCGGCGACCGGCCAAAGAAAAAAGAAAGAAAAAAGAAGAAGAAAAGAGAAGAAGAAAAGAGAAGAAGAAAAGAAGTGTTTCTGTTCTTTGTTCCAGAAACAAAAAACAAAAAAAAATTGTTGCTTGTTTCTGTTCCAGATGTGTTTCTGAGAACAAAAAAACAAATTTGGAACAAAAACGCACACAAACGCGTTTCTGTTCCTTTTTTGTTCCCGAGAACAAAAAAACAGAAAAATTGTTCAAAAACAGAAAAAAAAGAATAAAAACAAACGGGCCATTAGTACCCCTGGTTTACAAGATACCATGCGAGGCATTTGATACTAAATATAATTCAAATGCTGGATGATAAAGTCAAATAATAAAAATCAAAAGTAAAAAGTAAAAGTACCGACATATGCCCTCGTATGATATATACCGTAGAGATTGACATTTCCTATACACATATAAGTGGGAAAAGTACCAAAAAAGTCATAAATCTATTGCATCGGTACTAATTCAGTCCTATTTTAACACTCCAGTCTCTCTAGCTCCTTGGCTCTGGTACCCTAAATTTTTCATTTGGACTAATTCAGTCATAAACCTTTTAATATTGGTACCAATTTAGTCCATTCAACCAATTTTGACCAGTAGGCGCTGACGTGGACGTTGGCCAGTGATCGGACGCTGACGTGGCAATTATTATTATTTTTTATTAATTTTGTTTTCTTTTCGTCTTCTTCCTGGTGGTGGCCGGTGAGCCTCCGGTGAGGCTCACCCGCCACTGGGCGAGTGCTGCGAAGCCCTCGCCTGCTGTTGGCGAGGGTCGCGGCCCTTGACTGGCCTCTCCCAAGGCCGTCGGCGAGGCGGCTTCGCCCGGATCTGGGCGAGGCCAACCTTCGCCATCGGAGTAGCTGGTGGGATTGCTCACGGCTTTCTGCTCATGGAAGGAGAAGAAGAGCAAAAGCCGGCGGGGACGAAGCGGAGGAAATCGAGGTCAGGAGATGGGCTAAGCCGTGGGCGAGGCGGCCCTGGGAAATTAATAAATATTCGAAATAATAATAAAATAATAATAAAAATTGCCACGTCAGTGTCTTGTCATGTCCACATCAGTGTCGGCCAGCCAAAATTGGTCGGATGGACTGAATTAGTATCAATATTAAAAGGTTTAAGACTGAATTGGTCCAATTGAAAAGTTTAGGACTGAATTGGTACCAATGCAATAGGTTTAGGACTTTTTTGGTACTTTTTCCCATACAAGTGGGCAAGTTTCGGTACACAAGTGATTGAAATGTTATTACACAGATCATAAAATGATTTCATATGTTCGCAGAAAGTCAACCCTTCGACAAAGCGTACGCACTCCGATAATGCATTTGACTTGCAAAGAATTAACTAAAGGAGGAGTTTCCTTTTTTTGGAAAATGACTTATTAGCTTAGGGAAAATGTCTTATTAGCTTAGGAAATGCAACTGTAGATGAATTGTGTCTATGGCCGTCCGTGTGCGAAATTAGAATAAAAATCTCTTAGACACTTGACACACGTACCATAAAACGGAAGGATGTTGTCGACGATGAAGTCCTCAACGTAGCGGATGCAGCGGCCGGAGGCGGTGCTGTCAGCGTATGTGACCCGTCGCCTGCCGAACGGTGAGTCAAACTTGGTGTCGCTGCCGATGATCTGAGAGCGGAGCCACGAGACCTTCTCCACGTCGGAGATGCCTCCCGCCGCTGCCGGGACTCCCACTCCAAGCTTCCGAAAGGATGCGGAGTGCTTGCACAGATCACTCCTTGATGGTAATGGCGATGGTGACGGACTACCCTTGCCATTTCTTGGGTTGATGTACTTGTTAATGTTGTTGAGATGGGGTTGCCTGGGTTGCTCTAGTCCCATCTGCCAAGCGAAGAAGAAACTAACAGGAGATCAAAATGGAAGCAGAATATTCCCGAAATTATTTTTGAGGGTATGGGGGAAGGAATGACTCATCCCGTGGACTTAAGTAGAGAGGGTTTGGCGTGAGAAGTCAAAATGGAAGCAGAATAATTAATTACTTAATTATATATAGATTCTGGTGGGCGTGACGTAATTAAGGGACCGAGAATTCTTCAGTCCATGCGCACGCAGAAATCAAGGAACGAAAACCCCAAAATTCGGCAGCTACGCACCCTCTCCTATTGACTCGATCGGCTGCGCGTGAGTTCACGTATTTGCATGCAAGGGGGCGATGACTTTGACCACCTCAAGTGTGAGAAGTTTTGTAAACTGGATGGTGATTTGAAGATGTGCAGTAAGCAGATGAAGACAAAGAACTGAATCTAATGCAGAACAATCAATTCTGGAAATACTTCATGTATCATTGTATTAATGAATCATTGAAATACAATGTATATAGAACATCAATGAATACAGATCCTCTGTTCTACTTCCTCTGTTCTTTCTTACTTGAGATTTTCAGTAGCCTTCGATCACCCTACTGAAGCTTTTCTGATGCGCCAGACATCCATGGAGGATTCTTCTTTCTTCTTTCTCTCTCTATCTCTATCTGATTACAACTCTTCTGCATCTATTTCTTCGTACATCTTTCTCATCTCAAGACTCTAGTTATATGAAGAACAGAACTTCTACAAACTAACAACTAACTGAAAACAAATGTAAAACAGACTACTTCTAACAGAATTCAGTACATAGCACATGTGTATAACTTGGCGATCCATATCATTCTTTACTTCAGATGTCTCCTTCATTGATGTCGATCCAAACTGATCTTCATCATAAGTTCTTCACCGTTGATCATCTTTTCTGTATTGCCAAGTTCTCTGTTTTCTTTGTTGATTGTTTTTCAAACACGTGCCGTTGCAGTTCTTCTTCTTCTGGTTCTTTATATTTAACATTCCCCCGCAAATTGGGAAGGGTGAAGGATCCCATTCCCAATTTGGTGCGAATAGACAGATGAGCTGATCGGGAGATGGGTTTAGTGAAAATGTCAGCTAATTGAAGATGACTGGGAATATGGTAGACTTGAAATGAACCAGAAGACACTTTTTCACGAACAAAGTGAAAGTCAATTTCAATGTGTTTGGTACGAGCATGTAAGATGGGATTTGCTGTGAGAGAAATGGCTGATCTGTTGTCACAGAATAAAGTGGTGGCTGCTGGAAGAGGAATACCAATATCACGTAATACAAAGCTGATCCAAGTGAGTTCAGCTGTGGTAGAAGCTAGTGCTCGATATTCGGCTTCTGTGGAGGACCTTGAAACAGTAGATTGTTTCTTGGCTGACCAAGATAGCAAATTAGATCCAAGAAAAGTGCAAAAACCTGTAGTAGATCGGCGAGTGGTAGGGCATCCTGCCCAGTCAGCATCTGAGAAGCCATATAGATTTGTTGAACTCCTGGAATGGAGATAGAAGCCAAGGTGGACAGTCCCTTTAACATATCGAAGGACTCGTTTTAATTGGAGAAAATCTGAAACTGTTGGATGTTGCATCTTTTGACAGAGAAGGTTTGTTGCAAAAGCTATATATGGGCGAGTGATTGTTAAGTATTGGAGACCACCTACCAGGCTTCTGTACTCAACAGGATCAGTGAGCTGATTGTCAGCACTGTCCATGAGAACTGATCGAGATGGCAAGGGTGTAGATATTGGTTTGCAATCTGTCATATGAGCTCTGTTGAGTAAATCAACAACATATTTTGTTTGGCATAGAAATAAGTGATGTGGAGTGCGTTTGGCTTCAATGCCTAAGAAATAGTGAAGAGAGCCAAGATCCTTCATATGGAACTAAAGACTGAGAGTCTGAATTAATGTAGTTAGAAGTTGAGATGAACTTCCTGTCAAGATGATATCATCGACATATAGTAGGAGTAATACTGTATGTGATGCAGTATGAAGAACAAATAAAGAAGGATCAGCTGTACTGCAGAAAAAACCAAGTTCAAGGAGGAAGTTACTGAATTTGTCAAACCAGGCTCTTGGAGCTTGTCGAAGACCATATAAGGATTTATGAAGTAGACAGACATGGCTTGATTGTTGAGGATGTATAAAGCCAGGAGGCTGTTCCATGTAGACAGTTTCATTCAAGTCTCCATGAAGAAAATGCATTTTTCGCATCAAGTTGATGTATTGACCATTGTTTTGTTAGAGCTATGGACAATACTATGCGAATTGTGGCATGTTTCACAACAGGGCTGAAAGTCTCAGTAAAATCAAGTCCTGCTTCTTGATGAAAGCCTTTAGCTACTAGTCGAGCCTTTAATCTGTCTAGAGTTCCAGCAGATGTTAATTTGGTCTTGAAGACCCACTTACAGCCTACTACATTCATCTGGTTAGTTCGTGGAACTAGTGTCCAGGTGTTATTGTCATACAGAGCAGTCATTTCTTCCTGCATTGCACTATACCAAGCTGGATCAGCCAATGCTGACTTAAGAGATCTTGGTTCTATGGGAACTTGATACTCAACTAAACAAGCATACTTTGGATTTGGTTTGATGATACCTGTTTTGAGTCGAGTCTGCATATGATGACCCACAGGATTGTTTTGAAAAGAGGATAGGCTAGGATTGGACTGTTCTGGGGCAAGACTAATATTATCAGATGGTGCAGGTTGTGAGGATGAGGATGCAGAAGCTGATTGTGCTTCTGTGATAAGTTCATCCTGCATTGGTGCTGATGAAGTAACCTGGGACATCTGTTCATTGTAAGAACTATCCATTGTAGGATGATACTGACTTTTGATGGTTGACTGATGAGTAGAATTAATGATTGTTGTGTCAGTACTTGGAGGTTCAAACAGCTGAACTTCTTCAATCCATTGTATGTATAGAGGTGTGTACTGTCCATATTCATTAATGACCTTCTTTGTGAAAGGAAAAAGTGTTTCATCAAAAACCACATGCCTACTGATATATATACGATTATCAGTAGGTACAAGACATCGATATCCTTTATGTAGATCACTGTATCCCAGAAAAACACAGGTAAGTGATCGAGGGTCAAATTTGTGTTTCGCATAGGGTCTTAAGCATGGATAACAAGCACAACCAAACACCCTCAAGTGATTATACTGTGGCTGACTATTATGAATCTTGTTATAAGGTGTATCCATCTGTAGTTTTGGTGTTGGAAGCCTATTGACAAGATAATTTGCTGTAGCAAAGGCATCCACCCAGAATTTCAGTGGAACCTTGGAGTGATACAACATGGCTAATCCCAGTTCTACAATGTGACGATGTTTTCTCTCTGGAATCCCATTCTGTTCTGGAGTATGTGGACATGAGAGTTGTTGTTTTATGCCACAGGTTTGTAGATGACCTTGGAATCTATTGCTGATAAATTCCCCTCCTCCATCACTTTGGAAAATTTTGATTTGATGATTGTACTGTTTCTCAACTAATTTCTGGAATCGAACAAAAATACTATAGAACTCAGACTTCAACTTCATAGGATATACCCAGCTATATCGTGAGAAATTGTCAACAAAAATCACATAGTATCTAAACTTCTGGAAGGAATTGACTGGAGAGGGTCCCCAGATGTCACAATGAATCTTTTCTAATGGCAAGTTTGATGTAGAATCTGATAAAGGAAAGGATAGAGCTGTACTTTTTGCTATTTGACAGCTGCTGCAGACATTAGAAGAAGATGAATTAAACTTGATCAGCTTCTGTTGTTGTAGATGTTGCACTGTCTGAGAATTTGTATGAGCTAGTCTCTGATGCCATATGTCTTTATCAACTGTTTTCTGTCTTTGAGTAAAGAAAGCTGCAGTTGTCTCGGTATCAACTTGATAAAGACCTCTATTCTTCCTTCCGAGCTTGACTGTTACTTTGGTATTGTTGTCCTTTACATAAACACCAAATTTGTCAAAGATAAAAGAACAAGGATAGTCATATGTGATCTTTGAAACTGAAATTAGATTCTTCTTTATTTCTGGTACTATAAGAACATCATTCAATGGTAATGTATTGCCTTCTATAGTTAAGCAAGTATTACCAATATGTGTAACAGGTAAGCACGATCCATTTCCTACCATCACAATATTAGATCCTTGGTATTTAGTAAGGGTATGAAGAATACCAGGATTAGTGCTGATGTGGGCTGTAGCACCAGTATCAGGGTACCATTCACTTCCTTTTGGATCTTCAATATGTATTGCTGTCAGTGCTGCTGGAACATCTTCTACTTGATAAGAGTTATCAAATCGGTACCAGCAGCGAAGAGCATCATGACCAGGACGTTTACATATTTGACATTCCAATCTAGCAGAACTTGTGTCTTTCTCATCCTGCAGATTTTTACTCGAATTTAATGAGAGAGAAGGATAAGATTTGGTAGTCTGGTACCTTTGGGAATGATTGGCATAGGGTCGAAATCCCTGATTGTAAGTAGACAAGTTATTTCTTTGTCTTAGGTATTGATCTCCTTGAACTTGAGTTGATGCTTCTCCTCTATAGCTTGGATTTCTCTCAGCATAACCAAAACCTCGACCTCTATTATTAGTAGGTCTTCCACGACCATAACTGCGACCACCTCTGTAATTTCCTCTTTGAGCTATGAATCCAGAGGTTTGAGGAACATACTCTTCATCAGTACTTTCTTTAGACTGTACTTGAAATTGTCTCTGTCCAAAGTAAGCCATATTTGGATTAAACTGACTTCTGGAATAAGTCTTCATTCTTGATTCAAACCTTTCTAACTGAGCAATAACCTCATCATAGTCAGGTTGAGGCTTCAAACAGTATATGGTGGTTCGAAGATTTTCATATTCAGAACCTAAACCTTCCAGAATACCAAATATTTTGGTTATTTCATCCACAGGTTTGCCTATTGCATTCAACTGATCACATATAGACTTATACTCTCTAAGATAAGTTGAGAGAGTTTGATCAAGCTTCTGACAGGACTTCTGACAGGACTGTAGTTTCCCTCTGAGTTCAAACTCTCTAGCAATTGACTTCTGTGTAAATCGCTTTAGAAGGGTCTGCCATACTTCAAAAGATGTATCTAAGCCAATTATTAGACTTAGGATATTTTCAGTAACAGCTCCATTGATCCATGAAGATATTAACTGATCTGTTCTTGTCCAGTCAGTATAGTCAGGATTAACTAGTTCAGATTCACAACTTTCAGTTTCATTTTGCAGCATACGAGGAGGTGAAGGAATATCACCATTAATAAAGCCAAATAGCTCTTGGCTTTTCAGAAATCTTTGAATCTGAGCTTGCCATAGCAGAAAATTTCCTTCGGCAAGTCTGATTGTGATAAAGTTCGAGATGTTCACATGTATCGGAAAAGGATACTTTGGTGTTCTTATTGCCATTGTCACAAGATTTCAACTTGAGACAAGATATCAGAATTTGAAGATGCTTGTTGATACAGTGAATCAACAAGGCTCTGATACCATGAGAAGTTTTGTAAACTGGATGGTGATTTGAAGATGTGCAGTAAGCAGATGAAGACAAAGAACTGAATCTAATGCAGAACAATCAATTCTGGAAATACTTCATGTATCATTGTATTAATGAATCATTGAAATACAATGTATATAGAACATCAATGAATACAGATCCTCTGTTCTACTTCCTCTGTTCTTTCTTACTTGAGATTTTCAGTAGCCTTCGATCACCCTACTGAAGCTTTTCTGATGCGCCAGACATCCATGGAGGATTCTTCTTTCTTCTTTCTCTCTCTATCTCTATCTGATTACAACTCTTCTGCATCTATTTCTTCGTACATCTTTCTCATCTCAAGACTCTAGTTATATGAAGAACAGAACTTCTACAAACTAACAACTAACTGAAAACAAATGTAAAACAGACTACTTCTAACAGAATTCAGTACATAGCACATGTGTATAACTTGGCGATCCATGTCATTCTTTACTTCAGATGTCTCCTTCATTGATGTCGATCCAAACTGATCTTCATCATAAGTTCTTCACCGTTGATCATCTTTTCTGTATTGCCAAGTCCTCTGTTTTCTTTGTTGATTGTTTTTCAAACACGTGCCGTTGCAGTTCTTCTTCTTCTTCTGGTTCTTTATATTTAACAAAGTGATGCCACGTTTATTCCTTTCTCTTGGACAGCAATGAAGGACATGGGCGCACGAAGGGACACGTTCAATTGCGTGGGATTTTAGGTGGCAGCCCACGTCTTCCCCAGCACACGTTCAATGGGTGCACGAATGCTGTCGTTGCTCGGTGAAACCGTCCCGTATATTAAGATTATTTTGGTATACTCGCGCTGAATTGTGAACTCGGAGGTTATCGGGTTGATTATGAGCTATATGGGAAAGGATTTTATAACTATCGTGGTCGAGTCTGAATTGAAGGCCACGTGCATGCTGATTTCCAATATTTCGAAGCTCTAAGATTTTATGTGTGTGAACTACTTTGAAAACTTTAGGGTCGAAATCGAGATTATTGACCGCCGATGTGTTAATTCCAATATTTCAATATTTTGAGAAATGTTCACGGTTTTGATGAAAATTATTACGTATGAATGTTAAATCTTGAGGCACGAGTATGTCTTGAGTTTATACCGGTGAATTTCGAAAAACATTTGAGATTTAAACGTCAAAATGAATTTTATGGATTCGGTATCAAGCTTTTGATTTCGTGAATTGATTTCATCGATATGAGATTGACCTATTTTTAAAGACTATTGTGGTTGTATTGCTGTGTCTTTGAAATCCCTATTTTGCAATACTTGATACCATACATTATGATTTTCGAAAACCCAAAGGATTTTCCATGTTGGTGATTTGAAAATGTTTTGACATTAAATTGATTTGATTACTACATCATGGTTGAAATGTTACTGATGCCGTCGGACCCTCGGGTCGACGATGCCCCGGGCATTGGGTTGCCTAGAGGATCGTAGTGGCGATGCCTCTGGAAGTCTAGGGACTGGTGAGCCCTAGAGGTTACCCGAGTGTCGGGATGCCCAGAAGTATGACGATACACGTTCCGGAGGGCTGGGGACATCATTGACATGGTGAGCCCCGGAGGTTCCTCGTGATGCCATGTGGGGTGCGAGATGCCTGTAGGTTTAACGTAACACGCTCCGGATGCTCGAAGATTGAAATATGGAACCGGAGGACTTTGTAATGCTAGGTTGGGTGCGATATGCCTGGAGGGACGCAAACACTGGTCCTTCGAAAGATGGTGTTAGTAGATTGAGATAAAATGAATTTCTAAATTTTCATTTTTTTCGATATGCCACTCCATTTTTATATCTTCCTAAATTGATGCATGTTTTATTACTATTATTATGTGTACTGATTTGGATTGCGTGGAATTGGATGACGATAGGCTCCGTAATATAGTTTAGTAGAATTTTGACTGTTGAGTAGTCGTACTCACCCCTCGTGGGGGCTAACATATTACAGAGTGATAAAGATGCCACCGCCGCCAGAGGACGATGATGGAGGCTCGAGTGGGATATAGTAGCAGGGGACAAGAAGACAACATTGAATTTTTGGACACCAGCACTTGAAGACAAATGGCGTTGTAGATGACTAAAGGAAAAGTCGGTCATTTTTGGATATAGCCAAGTATAGGAAACTTTGGCTTTTGATGTACCGACGAACAATGTCCATGAAGTATATGTAAATAAAAAGTGCCTAGTTATTATCTATGTGTATCTAGTGTGCATCATTTCAGTGTTTAGGTAGGGAGTTGTTGGATCCGCTTCCGCCATGTACATTGCGCAGGGACCAATGAAAAAAAAATGTGATAGAACCCCAGACTCATGGATTTACTGAAATCCAATGGTATGAGAATAAAGGACATCTAGGACAAGGAAAGAAGTGTGGTGACCCTAACGGATCGGGGGCCGTCGGGGGGCGTCACACTAGCGGCCAGCAGGGCTCGGATGCCCTCACCTAGTGGCCAACAAGAGTCACCATGACTTGGGCGAAGGCTGCCCTTGCGGCCTCTTGAGAGGGCTTGGCAGCCCTTGCCTGTGGCGGGTGACGGCTTGTGTGAGGGTTGTGACCCTTGTCGGCTACAATTAAAAGAAAAAAAGAAAAAAAAAGGAAGAAGAAAAGAAAAGATAATACAATATTCAGAAAAATATTGAAAAGTTATAAATTTATTTATATTGACGCCAGTTGTGTTAAGTAAGATAGCCACGTTCATATCAATGATTTCCAGCGAAACTGGCTGGATAAATTTAATTGGCACAAATGCAAAATATTTAAGATTAAAGTAGTCCAATTGAAATATTTAGAACTAAATTGGTACTAATAGAATATCCGTAAGACTTTTTTTTTTGTGCTTTTCCCTATAATGATATGCTTGATTCTATGCATGTTATAACGCTTTGTCTAAAACTAAAAATCCCATGCCGGACGCGGAACTCTTGTAACTACGGTGAACGAGACTGCTATGGTCGCTCGTTTCTACCTTTTCCTCCTTGACTACCTGAGTTTTGTCAGTCTATTCCAGGATGATAATGGACCACTTATGGAGTGCACCCTACCCTAACCAGCTGTCTATATCTTTGAACTCAAAGTCGATCCTTACCTAATCAATAAAAGAATAGAAATAGAAATTTTTATGGCTGGCAAGTGGTCCATTATCATCCTCTGTTCCAGCTCACGATGCCTAATCCCCTAAAAATCATGGGGCTCGCGGATTCTGGGGATTCATCTGCTGCCTTTGCTGCTTCTGATTGGTGCATTGACGTCAATTTAAGTAATTTATTTCCCACACTGTCGTGCCCCATACCATTTGCTCAATTCCACGAGAATCGCACTTTTGAGAGAGAGAGAGAGAGAGTTCCTTGGAAACTATACCTTATAGCTTGTTTTATTCCATATCAACTAATAAAAAAACAAATGTATGTAGCATCAACAAACCTCTTCCATCTTCTCTGTCATGAGAGCATTTGTATGGATGAGGTGGACAGGACAAACTAATCTCTTTTTTAATGGGTAGCGTAAATTATTTGTGTGTGCGCACGCCAACGACAAAAAGGAATCAAGAAAATGGGAGTGAGGGTTATTTTGGGGAACAATTAAGATGTGTTTGGTGACATTTCTGTTCCCAAGAATAATTTATGTTTGAAAATATTTTTTTCTATTTCTGTTTTTGGATGAGTTTTTGAGTTGAATAACGCGTTTGAGACTATACATAATTTCTCTTTTTGGAATAGAAAAAGAATAGAAATGCATTTGGTATGATTGTAAAATTCTTATTCCCATTTTTTTCTTATAATTATAAAAATGTTAGTGAAGATTTAACAATTTATATTTGAATAAAACTGAACTTCTATAAAGATTTAATTGATTGAGATATTCTACGATGTCCTTAGAAAATCCTATGTGCATAGACCTTATGCGCTTTTTAAATTGCAAGAAAAAGAGCACACATTGCTTGGTAGAATGAGCAATGGCGAAACAATTGATGATAGAAGCAATTTTTGGTGTCTTTGCACAAATTCATCAAACCTTCAAGCAAATGACATCAGAAATCTATGAAACATAGGCTTATTCGATTGCTATAAACACAAGACAAATGGTAATGCTAAACACTTGTTCAGAGCTATATAATTTGCTATTAAAACAAAATTGCAGATAGTTTTAAAGGATGTTTTTAGTAGAATCTTAAGGGAAGAAAACCGGAGTCACTAAATTTTCGCGACCTAGCATTGTTTCTAAAAGAAAACGGCATTCAAAAATCCATATTGTAAATCCTTAAAAGCTTATTCATTTTTGAATCTAATTTTCAATTTTTTTTTTTTGCATTTTTTGTGCTAAATTAATTCTAAACTACAATTAACACTAAAATCTAATAAAACTACTCAAAATCTAATTTCTAAATTTTTCCTAAATTTATGATTTTTTAATTTTTTTTATTCTGAAAAATAAGGACTTGGATTGGGTCAGGAGACCAGACCTTGTGTCAATTCTATAACGACAAGCATGAGGTTACATTGAGCTTGTTTATTTTTTTTTCTTTCCTTTCCTAAAATGGCATTACTTTTCTTTTTATTCCTAAGAATAAAGAAGTAGGTTTTTCTACTTTTAGTTTTTGTTCCAAATTTATTTTTGGATATTAATTTGTTCCGAGGAATAAAAAATTAGTTGACACCATCAATTTGAATTTTGTTCTTTTTTCCGTTTTGGAGAACAAAAGAATAGAAAAAAGAAAAATAAAATGATTATCAAATAGGGCCTTAGTTTTTTCATTGACCTTAATCTTACATTCAATGAGGCCATTATAGGTTAGACAAGATTTAAGGGAAAATTTCAAATAAGGGCTTGAAGTGCCCTTATTTTCTTAAAAAAAGGTTTAAAGTGGACATTGTGTTAAATAAGGACCTAAAGTGGCAATATTAATCTCAAATAAGAGCCTAAAGTGGCTATGTTAGTTTCAAGTAAAGGTCTGATCTCGTTGGTCGTCGGTCGGCTAAATATTCCGATCAGTCAATGGTATTTTCATTGAAAGAATATTTTTATTTTAAATTATTATTGTATTTCTCTCTCTGTTTTTTTTTGGGTGAAGGCCTGGCGATCTCGCTAGCTGTTGGCTAGGGTTGTGACCTTGCCGGCCGTGGGTGAGGGTTGGTCTTGCCTGTTGCTTTCTACGGTGGCCTTACTGAGGCAAGGCCATCCTTTGCTAGCTGTTGGCAAGGTGACCCTCATGCAGATATGGTGAGGCTAATCTCGCTTATGATCGGGGAGGGTGACCCTCGTCCAACCCTCTTTGGGTATCGCCGGTGGTCGATCGGCCACCGGCAAAGAAGAAGAGAAAACTAGAAAAAAAGGAAAAACAAAAAATAGGAAAAAATGAAAAATTCAAAAAAAGTTAATGATGAAAATGCCCTTGACTAACTGGAAAGCCAAGCCTTTTTTTTGGAAATTGATATAATCACTTTAAATCCTTATTTGAAACAATTTCATTTCATACTTTTATTTGTAATAAGATCCACTCCAGACTCTTATTTTAAAAAAATGAGGGCACTTTAAACTCTTCTTTGATATTTTCTCCAAAATATTACATACGTACATATATATGATTTTTCGGGTTGTGTGCCAAATTAAAGCAATTACATAATTTGGATTATTCAATTGTTTCGTTAAAAGAAAGGATTTTTGTCCATGAAGGTAGATTTCGGAAAAAAAATTGGTAAGTGTTAAAAAATCTTAGTAAAAAATTATAGGCTATCTGATTATTCAATAATTTGTTATTAATTTACCGGAATTTCTATGAAATACCAGATTTGAACAGCCTGCAAAATACCAATTTTTTGTAATTACGTAATTTACACAATTCTACTGTTCTGTTATAATTTCTTAAAAAGTTGGTAAGTGCTAATAAAATGTTGTTTTTTTTTTTTGGTCGGTTAATAAAATGCTGTTGAAAAATTATGTTTCTCCTGACTTCTAAGTAACATGTTGATTATTTATTATCATCTTTACAAAATTACTCTCTTTTTCACAGTTGGCTAATTAACCATTTTCTATGTTTTTATAAGCATTTATACACTTTCTTCCTAATACTCGAGATTTACCAACTTTTATATGAATTTTTTGATCTTTATTTCTGTGTCTTACCAATTTTTCTTCCGTTATGTTACTATCTAGTTTAGGTTAGCCAACTCTCATCTAAGTTGCTTATGGATGCTTATTATTATTTTTTTATTTTACCAAATTTTCTATTAAGTTACCTCCTTTATTTGTCTTGCTTACCAATGCATTGAATTTACCAACTCTTTTTAGAACTTACCAATAGTAATAAGAGCAATTATGAACTTTTCTTCAATTGGAATATCAACTAGTTATGTGTTACTGCCTCTTTTTTGAGTTGGCTATCAATAATTATTATCTATTTTAATTACCAATTTCTCTTCATCTCTAAGAAAAAAATTAAATATAAGTAAGGAATTCAAATGAGAGATGGTAAATTTAAACTAGTTGGTAATTTAGTATAATAAAAGTTGTTCGGTCTAATTTAGATTGGTGATTTCACATAAAAATTGAAAAAATTGAAGCAATCGTAATTTATGCAAACGAATATTAGTAATTTCATACAAAAATGTATAATTTGCAAATTGTAAAAAATATAGAAATTTTCTAAAAGTGTTGGTAAGTTACCAAAAAGTTGTAAGAAAAAAAAAATTGACAATTTTTCTTACCAAATGGTTGTTTGACACTTATTAAAAAACTTATTGAAATTTATTGGTACGGATAAAGGTTAGTACTTCTTGGCACGGAGTAATAGATTATCCATCTCATAATGCATGAGAATATTATTATTGAAATATTTATTATATACTTTGACTGTTTGTTGGATGTAATTTGTAGCTTTCACTTCCAGAAGAAGCAAAGTTGTTTCCGGTCTATGCAGTTTCCGATGCCGGATGAAATCGGACTACAGAACAACATATTCCTTTATACGTCAAATGCATTAGTTTAGTGCATAAACATATTATGAAATCATTGTATACTGTTTATAAGCTCTTTACAATGACTTCATAAGCCTTCCCTTTAGCATTTGGTGTTTCGTTGCGTGTTTCTTGGGGTTGGATGCTTCTTTAAGGATTAAGGAACTCAAGACCACTTGATAGTTCTAGAGATAGTTTATTTATTTATTATTATTATTTTTAAATCTTACTCTTCTTTTCTATATAAATGTGTGTGCGATGCTCACGAGAAATGAATCTCGGACCTGGTATTCTCCGGCCCTACCCCTCAATTCCTTTATTAGAAGGGCGGCGTGCCTGTTGGCACTCGAGGGATGGTTTGAGTTATCTTACAGCATTAAAAGCTTGTGCAGTGGTAAGCCTTGTTTCAGAGACGATTTCTAATAGCTTCTTGGCTAAAATCAATAGAAGAAGTAGTATTACTTATTTAGGTTTTCCTCTTTCACCATCAATCCGTCACCATGATTCACATGGTGAGAGTGCTCCTGAGGTCTGATCAATATATATAGGTGCTCTCAAGTTATTGGCATCAGCTTGGACATAGAAGTTGATCTTGGCGAGCGCTATTGTTAACCACGCCAAAACACTCAGCACGTAAGCGCTAGGATTGAGGAGGGAAATAATTGACAATGGTGCAATGGAGAGATGTTGGGGGAGAACCCGGGCAACAATTCACCATGAGCAAACTCAATCCAGGATCAATTTCTCTCTCGAAACTAAACCAACCAAAATCAATTTAGCGCCAACAACAACCAGCCAATATAATCTCGGAATAAGTAATTGTTGACACTCAAAATTACCCCTATTATCACGTGCTGGCCATGAGGGAAATAATAAGGGTGATATTCTCCGTTTTGCTCGTGAAAACGTCTTTTTCCAGTGTTCGTGAAGGGAATTTGAGCTAAGTGTTGGCAGATTCTAGACACAGTTACCAGGGTCAACATCCAAATAGTTAATTGCCACGTGTTAGGCTATAGGAACAATACATCAGACTTGGAGTTTAAGTGAGATTAGCATTAGAGCTCAGGTGAGAATAACTGCTGCATGAAATGCGCATAAAAATAGGGAAGCCGTTATTTACTTGATGAGCAAGTCATGCGAGCATCATCGACAAATTAGGAGACAGTTGCTTATGGGTAAAGTTGCCAAGAAGAGAAAACACAGAGAGTGTGAAGAGTGGCGCCTGAGAAGAAATAACCAACCGATGGCTACTAGCTCACTTTATAAATACCGCAATCCCCCCGTACAACACAACAACTATTTTTACTTTATCTTTACTTTATCGCATTTTAGCTATGGTTTTCAAGATTCCCGTCGTAGATTAAATTCTAGTGTGTGTCTTCGTTTGGTTTAGCATCATTGATTAAATTTTGGTGTTGTTCTACAAACCTAGCGTCATTGATTAAATTCCGACGTTGTGTTTTTTAACCAACGGTATTGCTGTTGATTAAATTTCAGCTATACACCTAAAACAAGCTGTGTCGTAGATTCAATTCCAATATAGTTTGAGTCTTAAGCGTAGGCTACCTAGCTATTTGTGTTCAAATTACATCGTTGATTAAATTCTAGTGTAATATGTACTTAGAAGCTATTGGTCTTTGAGTCATTTGAGTATCAATTGTGAGAGTTGTCCATACAAGTTGAGAATAAGATTTACCCTTGCATTTGACATTCATTTTCCGGATTCAGCACGGAATCTAAGTCTCCTACAATAAAACCAAAATGCAAACTTTGGTAAAAGATTTTTCATGGAAAACAAAATTGGCAAAAAACATGCAGATATAACTTTGATTCAATTTAATTATTTTTTTCAAATCTTCTACAACATGCGGAAATACAGTAGCTCTGGCTCGATTTCTACCGGAAGCCTGCGTGGGGAGGAGACCTGCAAGATGTTTTGCACTCTCCCAATATGACGCATACCTGGCAATGAGGCTCTCATGTTTAGCATCTCCATTGAGATCTTTGCCTGCCCGGTTGTCATTTAAGATAGAAATTTTGCCATTTCTTTCTTTCCCTATAATCTCCATGAATGCCTTCTTTTGGCAGGTCCGGTTTCCATTTTTCAGGTTGAAATGATAGAGCGGCAGGAACCTCTGGCCATAAGAGGCTACAAACTCCAGTGCAGCAATAATGTACTTGAACTCCTCCTCCGAAAGGTAGTAGGGAAAGCTGACTCTGGTCCATCCAGGCCTCACTCCAGCAAATCCCTGTTATAAAGGTAAACTCACAAAAGATCAGTGAAACGCTTGATCTTATATGTCTCTAAGAAATCATCGCATTGGTAGAGGGGTAGTGCCTAATAGACCCTTCCCCTGTATGGCTATTACGGTTTGAAAACCTTCAAGGTTTTACATGTCATTGTCTTACAGGAAAGACAACAAGCATCTGACCTTTTGAATGGCACATCTGAATGCACGAGACTGAGCTTCACTGATGCCAAGTAGGGCATGACCATATGGACTGGCACAAGCGCACCCACCTCTTGCTTGAACGCCAAAGAGGTCATTGAGGAGAGTGGCAACAAAAGGTCCGTGGAGAGGCTTGTCTTTTTCGTTCCCCGTTTCTTCCCACGGCTAAAGCCCTCTCTCTCTTCCCTTCTTATCACGATCTGGTGGTGAATTAGTTGTTGAGTATATCAGGAAAGACAATATAGCCTGTCTCGTAGCTGTTTCGTTCCTGAGAATCTCTATGTTCTGGTTTTTGGAGAGCCTTTCGATTGCTTCTTTAATATACTTGTGCTCTAGTTTCTCAATTACTTCATATCCCAAGTAATCTTTCAACCAAAATGCCAATGCTGCTCTTGTGATCTGAATAATCTGCGGAGTCCCAGCATTCTCTCTTTCTTCAATGTCTTCCACATATAACGTATCCTGCTAGGCAAGTAAATTGACAAGTCACCAACTGATGAAAATCAGAATGCTTTGATGGTAATTGCTTTAGCTTTTGAATTTTTTCTATCATTTTCAACCAATAAAAAAAGAAAAAGAAAAAAGAATTTGCTCTATTGTTCGCAAAAGAGCAATGCTTTTACCTTTCCATTGAAACCATTCACATAATCAACAGTTCCCCCTCCACAGGTTGATGGGGGAGATGATCTGAGCCGAAAGAGAGCCTTGCTCATGAGTAGGATTCCTGGAGACCCTGGTCCACCAAGGAACTTGTGCACACTCAAGAAGATAGCATCATAGCCGTCGACTTTCCCTGACCTCATGTCGATTTCCATATAAGGTGCACTGTTCAGAATTAAGCAATTCAAGGCCAGTCAGATTAGTCGCTTCATTATGTTACCATGGAATTATATAGTCTTGAACCATATTCTCAGTAAATGCAAATGAAGAGTTCTCCAATTGAGTTAGAAATTGCAGGAAAATGAAGGCTCACCTAGCCGCAAAATCAAAGCAAGCAAAGGCACCGGATTGGTGAAGCAGCTTCGCGACAGCTCTTGTGTCGGTACAAGTATATTCTTCCTTGGTGGTTCGTTAGACAAACGCCTTGTAATATAAATACGATAGAACAAAAGCAAAGACGTAAAAAAAAAGCTCTTAGATGAAAATTCTTCCTTGAATACAGAGAAAACGAATCCAAAATCCTTCATCCATTCTCATCTCTTTTTCTCTTGTTCTGTTCGTAAGTCTTCACATGGTATCAGAGCCCCTCTGAGAGCACGAAAATGGCAGTAAGAACATAGAAATACCCCTTTCCAATCCATGTTAACATCTCCAACTTCATCACGATCAAGCTAGCTGAAGACAATTTTCTTCTCTGGCAAGCATAGTTCCACAGATTCTTGCGAAGCCAAGAGCTATTCGAATTCATCAATGGTGAAACTTCATCACCTACTCAATCATTACAGGTTGAGGTTGAAGGACATGAAGCAGAAGTTGTGAATCCCGATTATACGGATTGGGTAAGAACTGATCAACTTGTATCTTCATGGATCAGCGGAGCTGTATATGAGAATATCCTGAGTCTAATAATTGGTTTGGAAACTTCATATGAGGTATGGCAAACCCTACTTAATCGATTCACACAGAAATCTGTAGCTAGAGAGTTTGAATTAAGAGGGAAGTTACAAGCATGCCAAAAACGAGATCGAGCATTATCCGTGTATCTCAGGGAATACAAATCAATCTGTGATCAACTAAATGCAATTGGGAAGCCAATAGATGAGATAACGAAGATGTTTGGTGTTTCGGAGGGATTAGGATATGAATATGAGAACTTTAGAACTACCATATATTGCTTGAAACCTCAACCAGAGTATGATGAAGTAATATCATTGTTAGAGAGGTTCGAAGCAAGATTACAAAACTACTCCTCAAACTAGTATATTCCTAAATTAGCCTATTATGGACAAAGAAAATCTGAAGTCCAGTTGAAGGAGGAGTTTGACAAAGAACTTGTTCAGCAAAACTTTGGTTTTGAAGGTTCAAGAGGTAGTAACCGCGGAGGAAGTAGTTATGGTAGAGGACATCCTTTTAACAATAGAAATCGTAGCTATGGATATCCTAGAAGAAATCTGAGTTATAGGCCAAATAACTTGAATCATGAACATGAGGGTCGGCACTTTAAGCAGTTCAATAACTTCTCTGGTTTTGGCTATGGTAAAGGATTTTGACCATATGTTGGTTCTTCACAAAGGTATCAAGATACCAAATCATATCCTTCCTCAAATTTAACATTTAACAAACATTTGCAAGATGAGAAAACAACAGATAATATCCGATTGGAGTGTCAAATCTGTAAACATCCAGGACATGATGCACTTCATTGCTAGTATTGATTCGACAACTCATATCAAGCTGAGGAAATTCCAACAGCCTTAGCATCAATGCATCTTGAAGATTCTAAAAGCAATGAGTGGCATCCAGACACTGGTGCGACCGCTCATTTCACTGCAGACTTGGGTATTCTTCATAACCCCTCTAGATACAATGGGACTGATATAGTTATGATCGGGAATGGCTCATGCCGACCTATTGCCTATATGGGTGATGCTTTGTTACATACTGAAATTGATTCATTACCTCTAAATGATGTGCTGATTGTTCCTGAAATCAAGAAAAATCTTTTGTCAGTATCAAAACTAACAAATGATTATCCCTGTTCATTTGTTTTTGACAAAAATGGGGTCTATCTAAAGGACAATCACACCAACACAACGATGCTTAGAAAGAAAGTTAAAGGACTCTACCGAGTGGATCCACAAACCACAGAGGCCTTCTTCACTCAGAGACACAAAGCTGTAGGAGAAGATGTGTGGCACCAGCGATTAGCATACACCAACTTGAAAACCTTGAAGTATCTGTAGAATCAGCAGTTGATTCACTGCAATACAAGAATACAAACTATGTGTAGAAGCTGCCAAGTTGCCAAAAGTACTGCTTTACCATTTTCTCTATCAGATTTTGCATCATCTCTTCCTTTAGAAAAGATTCACTGTGATATCTGGGGTCCTTCACCAGTCAATTCTTTTCAGGATTTCAAATACTATGTCATCTTCGTGGACAACTTTTCCCGTTATAGTTGGATTTATCCAATGAAATTGAAGTCAGACTTCTATGACATCTTTGTCATGTTTCAGAAACAAGTAGAGAATCAATTTGATTGTAGAATTAAAATCTTTCAATGTGATGGTGGAGGAGAATTCATCAGCAACAAATTTTAGACTCATTTACAGAATTGTGGCATTACACAATGTGTTTCTTGTCCCTACACACCAGAACAAAATGGGATTCCTGAAAGAAAACATCGCCATGTTGTTGAACTGGGCCTAGCTATGCTCTATCATGCTAAAATTACATTGAAATATTGGGTTGATGCATTCATGACAGCCAATTACATTGTCAATATACTTCCCACACCAAAGTTACAAATGCAATCACCTTACAGCAAAATTTATCGACAAGAGCCACGCTATGAACATCTAAGAGTCTTTGGATGTGCATGTTACCCTTGTCTCAAACCATATGCACAACACAAATTTGATCCACGATCACTCACATGTGTATTTTTGGGATATAGTGAATGCCATAAGGGATATTGATGTCTTGTCCCTGCTAATAGTCATATATATATATTAGTCGACATGTGATGTTCGACGAAAGTTTCTTTCCTTTCACTAAGAAACTAACAACAGAGTATAATCAGTATACTACTCTGTATCAACTATGGGCAGAAGAAGTTAACTTTCTGGATTCTACAAGTGTAGACCAAGTGAAATCTCGCTCATGCTCATACAGGACACTTACAAGATAGTGGAATTGTGGAAGTAGAGAACCTCAATACTATACATCCTATTACAATGCCATCAAATTCATCTCAACTACAACTGCAATATGCAGAACATGAAATTCCTACACTTTCTACTCACTTTATGCAAACTCGATTAAAATCTGGCATTGTAAAGCCAAATCCCAAAAATGCATGTCTAGCTGAATATAAAGTTCCTCCTGAACCACGATCAGTGAAATCAACTTTAGCAGATGAAGGATGATATACAACAATGAAGGATGAAATTGATGCTCTGTATAAAAATCAGACATGGGTATTAGTTCCTCGAACTAACCAAATGAATGTCATAAGGTGTAAGTGGGTGCTTAAAACGAAGCTAACCTCTGATGGAAGTCTTGATAGATTGAAGGCTTGGTTAATGGCTAAAGAATTTCACCAAGAGGAAGGAGTTGATTTTACAGAAACATTTAGTCCCGTTGTCAAACATGCCACAATTCATATAGTACTCTCTGTGGCAATGATGAAGAAATGGAGAATCCATCAACTTGATGTTAAAAATGTTTTTTTACATGGAACATTGAATGAAACAGTCTATATGGAGTAGCCACCTGGTTTTACACATCCTCAAAAGTCTCAATATGTGTGTCTTCTTAAGAAGTCTTTATATGGTCTTCGTCAAGCACCGTGTGCTTGGTTTGACAAGTTCAGCAATTTTCTTCTTGAAGCTGGTTTCTTTTGTAGCACGATTGATCCCTCACTCTTTGTACTTCATGATGGACTAGAAATAGTCCTTCTGTTACTCTATGTCGATGACATTGTGCTTACTGGCAGCTCAGATCAGTTACTAGCTAAACTGATTAAATCTCTAAGTCTTCACTTTCACATGAAAGATCTTGAATGTCTTCATTATTTTCTAGGTATTGAAGCCACACGCACCACTAATGATCTGTTCCTATGTCAAACCAAGTATGCTCTTGATCTTCTTACAAGAGCCAATATGGCGGAATGTAAACCTATCTCAACTCCTCTGTCATTGAGACCAGTCATCATGAAAAATGATGAAATCCTACTCACCAATCCACTTGAATACAAGAGTCTAGTTGGTGGACTCCAATATCTAACCATCACTCGTCCTGATCTTGCTTATGCAACAAACTTGTTATGTCAGAAAATGCAGCAACCAACAGTTGGAGACTTTCATAGGTTGAAAAGAGTTCTTCGCTATGTTAAAGGCACCGTTCATCTTGGTATATTTCTTCACTCTCACACTTCCATGACTTTATATGGATTCTTCGATGCTGATTGGGCTGGTTGTGTTGAAACTAGACGCTTAACCACTGGCTTTTGCACCTATCTTGGTTATAATCTCATTTCATGGGCAGCTAAGAAGCAACATACTATCTCTCGTTCTTCCACATAAGTAGAGTATCAAGCACTTGCATCTACTACTGTTGATCTTACATGGATTAGCTTTGTTCTGCGTGACATTGGTCTAAGTCTCTCCTCACTAACACTTTTATTTTGTGATCATTAGTCTGCTATTTCACTTACTGCCAATCCTATTCTACATGCTCGCACCAAACACATTGAAGTCAATTTCCATTTTGTTTGGGAAAAAGTGTCCTCAGGTTCTCTCAGTGTGCGTTATGTTCCCAGCACTCATCAACTTGCTGATATTTTTACTAAACCCCTGTCACGACTGCCACATTTTACTATCGGAACCAAATTGGGTATGGGCTCTCGACCCCTTCCCAATTTGCGGGGGATGTTAAGGACTATATAATGGACACACACTCTGTTGCTGGTTCAATCATTACGGCTTCAACAAAGAAAGGAAACGAAGATGCTGCTGAGAACAGATGAAGTAAAATGAGCAAGTCTGGTGCTGCTGATTCAACCAAGAAGGAAAGGAATGAAGTCAATAGCGAAGCTTTCAGCTCCACGTGTCCTCTGTAGAATCGTTATTCTGTTTTAAGCGTGTAACAATTTACTTTCTTCTGTTAGTTAGTTAGTTGAACTGTGAAACCGCATCTTGGCGGTTTGTTAGACAAACAGCTTGTAATATAAATACGGTAGAAGAAAAGCAAAGACGTAAAAAAAAGAAGCTCTCAAATGAAAATTCTTCCTTGAATACAGAGAAGATGAATCCAAAATCCTTCATCCATTCTCATCTCTTTTTCTATCGTTCTGTTCGTAAGTCTTCACACTCATAAGGCCCGACTAGGACCACCCATCTCTCTTCGCTTGGCATGCACTTAATCATCCTCTCTCTTAGGATCGATGGCACTGCAATGCCCATGACTTCTTGGAGTCGCTTGATCGACCCAGTGGATCCTGATCCGCTGAACAAGATCCGGTCCTCGGGTCCACCTCCTAAGCACCGTTTGATGTAGCTCGTGTTGGATATTTCAGTAGTTTTGAAATATTTATTAGAAATTATGATCGTCATGAAAGTCATCATTTTTGTAACGGCTTTTTAACGGCCAAATAACGGCTTTCTAATGATTGTATAACGGTCGTCTAACGGCTTTATAACTTTTGATTTATTACTTCATAAATCCTCCATTATTTTACAACGGCTCTTTTAACGGCTCTATTTTGTCTGAATATAAGATCTCATAAGATAGAATGTGTTCTCACATCTTTCCTTTTCTTTTTGCTGGGTTATACACAAAAGTTGTTATGTTTCCTTCTAATATTCAGTGCGGAGTATAGAAGAAGGTCTGTTGTATCTTGGGAGGATAGCCGCTGAAGCCTTACGCACCGAGTTTCGTACTCCGAGGGGCGGAATTATCTTTAAGGACAGTGCTTGCACGCCTCAGACATTTCCTTGTATTTTTTAATATTTTGTAATGCATTTCCAATTATTATTATTATTATTTTATGTATTCTAATACATTTTCCAACAGCTCGAGGCCTCGTGCATCGTCTTGGTGGTCCGGTGACCCACGTGTCTATCGGACGTGTGCAAGTTACCTATATGCACATCCATAAAAGTACCATTCAATTTAGTGGTTTTATCTAATATACAATAGAAGCCAAAGATGTTCAGCATAAAATTAATCTTGTATATAACGTGTATCATGGGATTTTGACTATTACAGGATTAAAAGGTTAGAGATAAAAGTCAAACAGGGATAAACTGGAGTCGTACACGCACTTGTACACACCATGGACAGTGATGTGGTCTATATTAATTTAACCTTCGTAGCATGAGTCATTCAATACTAAATGAAACTCAAACGTTTGATTTTAAAAATTTGAAAGTGAAAAAATAGAAGTCATCGACTTATATCCTTGGATGATATACCATGACATATGATCTTATCCATATATATATATATATATATTTCTTATCACGTCCGTAGCACGACGTTGAGTACGTAAGTGATTGAATCATAGCTGCTAAGGACATAATAATAATTTCGAAAGTGTGAAACGCTAAAAGTAATAAACCATCACAACCGCAAATAATTAAAATTATTATAAATGCGCACTCCGAAAATGATACTTGCAACCCTTCAATGATTCGTGCGCCCACCGACAATGCATTTGACTTGTAAAGAAAAATTAATACTATCATATAGTTCGATTACCGGCATAGGAAACATGGACCAGAAGCGTGAAAAGCTACGTGCGTTCATGCTGAGCCCCACAGATAAGTTTGGACTTATCATTTATGCCAAAGATGAAGAATTGGTGAGCAACTCTGCCAGATTGGGTTACACTAGCACCTGGAGATGTTGGATCCTTTACATTTCTTGCACCTTGTCTGATGGAGGTATGGAGGTATGCCTAGATGTGGTTTAGCCAGTTTTTTACTGCTACTATTTCTTCCCATTGCCAGATAATGCCTGCAATTTTGTGCCATTCATTTGCAGACCCATGTCCGTAGTGATGAAGCTTGAAAGTTGACTTACGGCATATTGGATGAAAAGGGTCTGTAAAATCAAAGGAAGCTTCAGGGAATATAAGAAGGTGACAATGGAAAGCCTCAACTTCTTTTGGCTAGCTATTTATTCTGAAAGTACCAGCACGTATTAACGCCATCTTTAAGGTTTGTCTGCATTCTTTCCTTCCTGTATCATTTCTTCCTTTCGATTTTACTTTATCACTTTGTATGATTGAGCCTTTTTTTCTTTTGAAAAAGAATAGAGCTAGCATGCACATAAGCAAAAGATGATGCAGATATATCTCTAGGGAGGAAACCTTCTGTTCCTTTGAAGCTGGCAGAAAAACTGATAATAGTGGATTCCATTTTTTTTTTATTAAATTTTTGGTTTGATTTTCAAAATATCATAGTGCTTCATTGCATGTTTCTGTGGTGGTTAGAGGCTGCATAAGGCTTGTTGATTCTTTAAGGAAGTTGAGTCTACTTGATAGTCCAAGGGATAGTTTAAGTGAGTTCACGTATAGTGTTAAAAGCTTGTGTAGTGGTAAGCGTTGTTTTAGAGACTATTTCTGACCACCGCATGTTTAAGATTAATATGTTATTCATTTTGTAATGATATTTAGCAGTTGAATTGAAAGTCAATCTTGGTCATTTAGGGCGCGTATGATAACCATTCTATTTCTGTTCTAGAACTATTTTTTTTTGTTTGGAATAAAAATTCATTTGATAAAATAATGTCAATTTTTTTTTATTTAGAAATAGGTTTGAAACATAAATGAATTTTTTATTTCTAGAATAGAAATGAGAAATAAAAACTATTTTTATTACTCGTCCTCGCTACTTGCCATCCCCCTATCGTTGCTGCTGCCCATCGTCTATTGTTTGCCGCTCATAGCTCGCACGCCAGCCAGCCCACCGTCTGTCACCACTGGCCGTCCATGGCCATCCGCCACCGATTGTCTGCCTTGTCCGTTGGCCCCCTCGCCGCTGCCCGCCTGCCACTAGCCCCCTTGCCGCTGGCAACTATTGCCCGACGCTGCCATCCACTAGCCTCCGGGAGGGAGAAATTTTATATCGTTATGAAACAATTTTCTATGTTGAGAACTAAATTTTTTATCTTTATCAAATGTGTTTTTTTGCTCGGAAACTCATCTAAGAATAGAAATAGAAAAATCTATTTCTATTCAGGAGATCAATTTCTAACCAGAATAGTTATTATTCGTGTCCTAAGCAATCGGTAATTTCTAACCATTCTTGACATATTTGATTTGAATATCCAATTAAAATAACTGCTGACATATTGAACTTTTTACAGTTACGTATAGGATTAGTGAACATGGTTTAGGCTCATATTTGTGCGTTGACCTCATTGTATCGATAAGCGGTTGGATATGTATTCATGCGAATGTAGTTATATAGTAAATGTTATAACTTATTGCGGGGTTCCTCTTTCACTATCAATCTGTCATCATGATGCACATGGTGAGTGCTCCGATCTCGGTGAAGGCCCATTTCAGATGCTAAAACACTTGCCATTTAAGCATTGGGATTGATTGAAAACATTGATGACGGCGGAGAGAATGTTCCCACAATTCATGAATATGTCATTTTGAGCTGTTTCATATATATGCAATTGGCTGTAAGAATCAGTTTGGTTATCATCTTTAGATGACTCATGGTGACATAGTATTTGAAAAATTGCATAGTCTATTAGAATAGATTTTATACACGCTTTTATTCAATTTTGATGGATTTATTGATGGGCCTAAGCTGGCCCGGCCACGATGGGCCTAAGGGCCCGGCCCACGGCAATTAGGCCCGTGGAAAGGGGAACCTATTTAAGGAAATAGAGAGAGAGAGGAACGCATCTCTTGGCATTAGTGCAAGAACGTTTTCCTTTCTCTCCCAAAAAGCTCTCTCTCTCAAAGACGAAGAAACGACTCCGTCTTCTCTTGAACGGCGAATCTTCGACATCGGATCGAACGGGACTGAAATCTCTTCCTCAATACGGCATCGGTGTCTAATCTGTGGCCAACAAGGTACGCTCGAATCCGTGGTGTGCTTTTGATCGGTGATACGTGACATTCCAGGGCTTATCTTCCGCATATGATTTAGGGGTTCGGTTTAGGTGCCGAATCCGGTTTTTCGGGGATCATTCGATCCCAACATTGGTATCAGAGCCCGTGTTAGCGTTTTCCCGACTTGTATGATGTTTATGACGTTGTATGATGTTTTATGATTGATTTCTTCGCAAATGAACTTCGGCCGTACGGATCGGGGCAAGGAATCCCGACACCCGAGAGTTGTTCGCATATTTTTTCGATTTTTTGTAAGTCGAAACCAAAATCTGATAACATAGGGAGGAAGGCGATGTCGAGACGAGTCCGCGGAGATGTCGTGCGTCGCCGGGGGACACCGCATGCGCCCACACGCGCGGCCAGAAGCCGCTGCGCGTGGGTGCGACGCGCCCAGACGCGTTGGTTCGTCCAGCGCGTGCGGCACACGCGCCGGTGACGAACCGGCGCCTGCGAACCGCCGGCCGGCGAACCGGCACGCGCCAGTCCACGGACCGATGCGTGGTGACTTCAGCATGACGTCACCCAACGGTCGGTAACCGCCGGGGTGACGTCATCGCTGACGTCATCGCCGATGTCGTTTGGCCGGACGGTCACCGGCCGGCGACCCGACCCGACCGCCTGGCACGCGCGCGGCACGTGCTGGATGACGTCAGCGTGACGTCATCCCTCGCACGCGCGCGGCACGTGCGGTTGGTCCGTCTGACCCGAGCGACCGGTCCGACGAACGTTGACCGTTGACTTCGGTTGACCGTTGACTTTCGTTGACCGTTGACCGTTGACCAACAAAAAAAAAAGAAAAAATAATTTGTTTCTTTTTTCAATTAATGTCTATGTGGATTATATGTAATCCAATTTTGTTCTGCATTCGTTGCAGGAACAATGCCTCCCTTTCAGTTACATACGCCTATTCGTGTGATTACCGATAAACAAAAGGCAAAGCTTTCTAAGTTGATAGCTGAGTTGACTGATTATCGATGGGAGAAATGTGACTTAATTGATCATGTTCTTGAAGTCAACGGAAAGATTCAACTGGTCATATGGAATGGTCATCCCATGTCGCAGTCAGAGATGGTGCGATTTTTCATTAACACTCTTCCGCCTGAATGGCAAGATGTGTTGAATCGCATATGGGATGTCAACGGTGCTGCTTCATATAAGAAAATTGTGAAAGATTTTGTAAACGAATATTACTGCATTGTTGCAAGGGAAAAGGTCAAGAAATTGACCAAAATAGGATCTTTCCCAGTTCGTGTGAAGGTTATTTGTAAGATGTATTAGCTGTTTTTTTGTTGAGTGTGCTATGTGGACATCCTATGTAAATGTTATCTACCTGATTGTTGTTGAAGTAGCAACCTATATGTTAGTCATATTATGTGAAAGCCTTATTGTTATATTGTATATCAATTATCTGTTGCTTTCTGTGATTGCTGGTTGCTGTGGGTAGTTAGATGTGGGTAGTAATAGAAGTTTTTGTAGCTTCATAGAATTGATTTTGCATAGGACAATCATATTAATGATAGTTTTTAAGTTAGGATTTTTGGAGGATGATTGGAAACATAGTGACCTTTTGATTCTGAAACCTTACTTAAAATTATTAATTAATATGATGGGTTTTGTGCAAAATAGATGCATAAGTGATAGGCATTAATAACTCGTGCATGTATGTCTGATGTGTTCAGATTAATGGCTTCAGCCACAAAGAGCATAGTTGTCGAGCTGAACAAAGGTGAAAAGCTCAAAGGTGACAACTATAAAATTTGGCAAATGAAAATTCAATGTGTGCTGGAAAAGCAAAAAGCACTAAAAGCTCTTGACCATATTATGGAAGATCTAAAGGATGCTGTGCGCCACCTTGAGTTAGTTGATCATCGCCTCAAGGCATTAGAGCAGGAAACAGATATTTTCTGTGTTACTTTAAGCTCAGAATGGGCTTCATGCTCTAAGCGCAAGCGCATTGATTCGTTCAATATGTGGAAATGCAAGGGATCAAGTCCTTCTTGCAAGAAACCAAGAATTAACCAACAAAAGAGAGGAAAACGTCCTCATGTGAAGAATATATCAAGGGTGAAATATTACAACTGTGACCAGAAGGGTCACTATGCCCGCGATTGACGCGAGCCAAAGAAGGTACACACCCTTGGTACAATTGGGAACTTTGCATATGTGTCAAGTTCTGTATTCTTGACTGAATCTAATCCTCTGTGGACTGTGGATTCAGGAGCGACAGACCATGTAGTGAAGGATAGAGGATCCTTCGTGGAATTCCGACGAGTACCTACTGGAACTAAGTGGATCTATGTGGGAAACAACTCCAGAGCTGAAGTGAAAGGAATTGGCACATGCCAACTGAATATGCGTGATGGACGCACTTTGTTCCTTCATGATGTGTTGTATGCTCCGGAGATTCGTCGGAATTTAGTGTCTGTTTTAGTGTTGGTTAAATTAGGTTTTAATGTGAACTTCCATAATAGAGATGTAGATTTGTATTTGGGTACAAACTACTTCGGTCATGGTTATTTTCTGGATGGTTTCATTGTATTGGATATTGATTATGTTAATATAAATATTTGTTATTCAACTTGGTAGAGAATCAATTAGACAAGAAAATAAAAGCATTGAGATCCGATCGAGGTCGAGAATATTTATCTGATGAGTTCAGAAAATTATGTGATGAAAAAGGAATAGAAAGACAGTTGTCTATTCCATATACTCCTCAACAAAATGCTGTTGTGGAGAGGAGAAACAGAACCCTACTGGAAATGGTTAGGTCCATGATGGCACATGCTAACTTACCTATCACCTTTTGGAGTGATGCGTTGTTAACTGCTGCCTATATACTTAACCGAGTGCCTTCCAAATCAGTTACTTCCACTCCATATGAGTTATGGACAGGTAGAAAACCGGACTTAAGTTTTCTTAAGCCATGGGGTTGTGCTGCCTATACACATGAGTCCTCTCACAAGTTTGGGAAATTAGGTCCCAAAGGAAAGAAGAGTATTTTCATAAGATACTCAGAACACTCAAAAGGGTATGTGTTCATATGTGAGCAGGAAAGTGGGAGTATAACTGAATTTGAATCACGGGATGTCACATTCTTAGAGGATGAATTCCCTAAGAAGGGCCAAATAGGGGAAGACAACACCCTATTTGAAACCTCGGATCAAGATAATGATATTAGTGGAGTTCGTCCAAGTGGGAGTAATATGAGAAGTGATGAATTGAATTCAACTCATTCTCAATTGCAAGCACATAATGAGACGACATCATCATTATCTAATCCAAGTGGGAGCATAATGGGAAATGATGTGCATAGTGTACAAACTCCCATACGGCGAACAAGTCGCCAAAGTATTCCCCGTCGATGTTTTGACATTGAAGGGGAAACTTTTATGATTGCTCCACAAGATGAGGATGAGCCTAAAAAATATTAATGAGGCTCTGAATTGCCTTACTAAGAAAAAAAATGGATTCATGCAATGGAAGAGGAAATGGAGTCAATGAAATCAAATCAAGTCTGGGAACTGGTTGATCTTCCAAAAGGACGCAGAGGTATTGGGAACAAGTGGGTTCTCAAAATAAAGCGAAAGGCTGATGGCTCGATAGAAAGGCATAAGGCTCGCCTTGTTGCGAAGGGGTATAATCAACAGGAAGGAATTAATTATGAAGATACGTTTTCTCCTGTAGTGAGGTTTACCTCGATTCGCATTATTCTAGCAATAGTATCTAGTATGGATCTTGAGTTACATCAGATGGATGTAAAGACTGCTTTCCTCAATGAAGAATTAGAGGAAGAAATTTACATGGAACAACCAACTGGTTTCATGGTAAAAGGCCAAGAAGAAAATGTGTGTCGACTTTTGAGGTCGATATATGGCATTAAGCAGTCATCGAGAAAATGGTATATACGTTTTCATAATGCTATAATGGCATATGATTTTACAATGATTGATGAGGATCATTGTGTATATATCAAAAGATCCAAGGATCAATTTGTGATCATATCATTATATGTTGATGATATACTGATTGCCGGAAGCAATATGGAGTTTGTTCATACTGTCAAGAGTTGGTTGTCTTCCAACTTTGAGATGAAGGATATGGGTGGGGCTGCATACATTCTTGGAGTTAAGATTTCAAGAGATCGTTCGAAGAGATCGTTGTCTCTTTCGCAAGAAACATATAAATAAAGTTCTTGAACGATTTCGTATGCAAGATTGTAAACCCATAGACACTCCTATTGCAAAAGGTGAAGGATTAAGCCATAGACTGTGTCCGAGGACTCCACAAGAAAAGGAACATATGAAACATGTTCCTTATGCAAGTGCAGTTGGGAGCTTGATGTACGCTATGATGTGTACAAGACCCGACATATGTTTTGCAGTTGGAATGGTGAGTAGATACCAATCCAATACAAGTCTAGCACATTGGAAAGCCGTTAAGAGAATACTGAGGTATCTAAAGGGAACTGCTGATTATACGATGAGTTATCAAGGAAAGGATCTGCGACTCAAAGGCTATCCTGAAACTGTTTAGGGAGGAGGTTTAGACGAAAGGAAATCTACCTCTAGTTTTGTTTCCTTATTGAATAATGGCACCATATGTTGGAGCAGTAAGAAACAAACGTGTATAGCCTTGTCCACGAAGGAAGATGAGTTCGTGGCATTATCAGCAGTAATATAAGAATGAGTTTGGCTTTAGAGATTTTTTGGATCACTTAGGTGTTATTGAGAAAGCTGCAAATCAATTATTAGTTAATTGTGATAGCCAAGCAGCTATAGCGTACACCAAAGATCCAAAATATCATGGCAAGACCAAACATATAGATACCAAGTATGACTTTGTCAAAAGATATGGTTGCACGAAAGGATGTGAACTTGCAGTACATATCTACGCATAGAATGGTAGCAGATCCTATGACAAAGCCAATACCTAGAGATGTGATTTGTGGTCATATAAAATCTCTAGGATTGCGTAGAGTATGATGTACTGGATTGTAATTTCCCTGAGTTGTTCACATGTATGAACTAGTGTTGTTTCATTATTAATGCCTATGAATCTTTTTGTTTGATCTTTATGCATCTTAATGCTTAGTGCATTATATTATGTTGAGAAAGTATGTCGGATAGATAAGAGATTAGCCCACTCACACGGGTAATCGCCTCTATTTACTATGTGATAGATAGAGATGAGACTGTTTTTAAGCTTATTATCTAGGTGATAATCGAGAGCTCAAGCTTAAAATAAATATGCCGCCTTAACTGAGTGTTAGATGAGGACATAATGCTTACGATGTCCGAAAGTAAAATAACCCACACATTTTTACTTTATCTGTCTAAGATGCCAGATGTGAGTTCTGATGAATTTTGTGAATGAGTAAATACGTGAACTCAAGTTAGACATTGGGTATGTCTGAACTATCATCTGTACGGTATATATTGTGTAGACATACGCTCCATGGGAAAGGAGTTAATACCGTAATACGTATTTCATACTACGTATGCATGATACGACCTATAAGAGTGACAAAAGTTTGATCTCAACTTTTATGACGTGTGAGACTCTTGAGGAATAGAGTTCCTTAATTTTTAGTGCCCTCATGACTCTTACTTATTCTCAAGATTTCTATTTAGTGTTTGCTATCTTAGAATGTTGCCAATGGTCATGAGATGATTCGATCTAATGGGACATTTCTAGAAAAGCAAGTTGAACTGAAATTGAGAGTTTGAAGGAAAGAGGAAGATCGGATTTGTAGAATCACATTGTGGTTTTGTATTCACAGGTCGACCAATTATGACTGTCTTTGGGATAATCATAATTGTGAATACAATAAATATATCAATGAGATTAAGAGAGATATAAATGTGATCGATCGATCTAGGGTACTGCATACTAAATTTACTCGGAAAATGATGCCCAATATGAGCTGCTATATATTCCTAACAGATGTATAGCAACGAGCTCTCAAAGTATGCTGGTCGCACGGATTATTCACCGGTATGAATGTTGAAAGAGGAAAAGATGATGGATTTATCGATGGGCCTAAGTTGGGCCTATCCGCCCATGCTGGTTTTTGAACCACCATGTGCGAGTGGGAGATGATGGATTTATTGATGGGCCTAAGCTGGCCCGGCCACGATGGGCCTAAGGGCCCGGCCCACGGCAATTAGGCCCGTGGAAAGGGGAACCTATTTAAGGAAATAGAGAGAGAGAGGAACGCATCTCTTGGCATTAGTGCAAGAACGTTTTCCTTTCTCTCCCAAAAAGCTCTCTCTCTCAAAGACGAAGAAACGACTCCGTCTTCTCTTGAACGGCGAATCTTCGACATCGGATCGAACGGGACTGAAATCTCTTCCTCAATACGGCATCGGTGTCTAATCTGTGGCCAACAAGGTACGCTCGAATCCGTGGTGTGCTTTTGATCGGTGATACGTGACATTCCAGGGCTTATCTTCCGCATATGATTTAGGGGTTCGGTTTAGGTGCCGAATCCGGTTTTTCGGGGATCATTCGATCCCAACAAATTTAATTTTCTTTCACAAATCTTCTACTAGAGGCGGAAGTATAGCAGCTCTGGATCAATATCTACCTGGAGCCTGGGTGGGGAGGGAAATTCGGGGAGGAGACCTGCAATATGTTTTGCACTTTCCCAATATGACGTATACTTGGCAATGAGGCTCTCATGTTTAGCATCACCATCGAGATTTTTACCAGCCTTGTTGTCATTTAAGATAAAAATTTTGCCCTTTTTTTCTTTCCCTACAATCTCCATGAATGCCTTCTTTTTGAAGGTCCAATTTCCAGTTTTCAGGTTGAAATTATAGAGCAGAAGGAACCTCTGGCCAAAAGAGGCTACAAACTCCAGTGCAGCAATAATGTACTTGAACTCCTCCTCCGAAAGGTAGTAGGGAAAGCTGACTCTGGTCCATCCAAGCTTCACTCCAGCAAAACCCTGTTATAAAGGTAAACTCACAGAAGATTAGTCAAATGCTTAATCTTATATGTCACTAAGAAATTATCTCATTGGTAGAGGAGTACTGCCTAATGGATCCTTCGCTTGTATGGCTATTACAGTTTGAAAACCTTCAAGGTTTTATGTAACTATCTTACAGGAAAGAGAACAAGCATCTTACCTTTTGAATGGCACATCTAAATGCACGGGACTGAACTTCACTGATGCCAAGTAGGGCATGACCATATGGACTGGCACAAGCGCACCCACCTCTCGCTTGAATGCCAAAGAGGTCATTGAGGAGAGTGGCAACAAAAGGTCCGTGGAGAGGCTTGTCTCTTTCGTTCCCCATTTCTCCCGACAGGAAAATCCCTCTCTCTCTTCCCTTCTTATTACAATCTGGTGGGGAATTAGTTGTTGAGTATATCAGGAAAGACAATATAGCTTGTCTCTTAGCCGTTCTGTTCCCGAGAATCTCTATGTTCTGGTTTTTGGAGAGCCTTTCGATTGCTTCTTTTATGTACTTGTGCTCCAGTTTCTCGATCACTTCATTTCCCACATAATCTTTCAACCAAAATGCCAATGCTGCTCTTGTGATCTGAATAATTTGTGGAGTCCCAGCATTCTCTCTTTCTTCAATGTCTTCCACGTATAATGTATCCTGCTAGGCAAGTAATTTAACAAGTTACTTGACTGATGAAAATTAGAATGGTTTTTTGGCAATTGCTTTATCCTTTGAATTTTCTCTTATCTTTTGTAACAGATCAATGCTTTACCTTTTCATTGAAGCCATTCACATAATGAACAGTTCCTCCTCCACAGGTTGATGGAGGAAATGATCCAAGCCGATAGAGAGCCTTGCTCATGAGCAGGATTCCTGGAGACCCAGGTCCACCGAGGAACTTGTGCACACTCAGGAAGATAGCATCATAACCATCGACTTCCCCCGATCTCATGTCGATTTCCACATAAGGTGCACTGTTCAAAATTGTATAGTCTTGTAACATTTCCTCAGTTAAGTGCAAACGGTTTGTTATTATTGGATTATCTATTTGAATAAAGAGTTCTCCGATTGAGTTAGAAATTCCATGAAACTGAAGGCTCACCTAGCTGCAAAATCAAAGCAAGCAAAGGCACCGAATTGGTGAAGCAGCTTCGCGACAGCTCTTGTGTCGGTACAAATCCCGGTGACATTACTGCAGGCTGAGAAAGAACCCAGAATTGGCCTGTTAGCATCTCGATAAGACTCAAGCTTTTGCCTTAAATCTTCCATGTCTATCGACCCATCTTCATCTAGTCCGATCTCTATGACCTCCGCTAGACTTTGCCTCCATGAGAGAAGGTTCGAGTGGTGCTCATAAGGCCCGATTAGGACCACCCATCTCTCTTCGCTTGGCATGCACTTAATCATCCTCTCTCTTAGGAGCGATGGCACTGCAATGCCCATGACTTCTTGGAGCCGCTTGATGGACCCAGTGGATCCTGATCCGCAGAACAAAATCACGTCCTCAGGTCCCCCTCCTAGGCACCGTTTGATGTAGCTCGAGGCCTCGTGCACTGTCTTGGTGGTCCGGTGACCTACGTGGCTGTTCGACGTGTGTGAGTTACCTATATGCACATACATGAAGCGTAACCTCTAGTTCAGAGGTTCTTCCTATATAGGATTGACATTGAAGATGGTCTGCGCACAATTAATCTTGTAGAATGTGTACCGGAGGATTTTGATTATCATAGGATGAAAATGTTTGGGAAAAACGTGAAACGACGATAAATTTGGGTCGGAAACCCTCTTTTACACACCTAGAGTCATCAGCTTTAAGCATTCGGACAAGACGTTGGAAATATTAGACAAAGCACAGGATATAGGAAAGAGGGTTCTGTGGAGAATTGCAACTTCTCGTCTTATAAGCATCGACTTTTTGCCTTGTCTTGTCACGCATTGACCTACTGTTTATTAGACAATGTCCATTGGAATAAAATAGGCGAAAGTCGGAGAGGATTGTTCCCTGTTTTGGTCTGCCCACTGAAAATTACTTTATTGTCCAAGGGCAGGAATGAGAAAAAGAGAGAGAGAGAGAGGCTAAACTAAGAAATTATGGAATAATACGCGACACTGAGATGACTTTAAATATTTGTATCTATTATATTTCAAATATTGTACAAATCTGAGCATGTCTTTAAAATGCTTCATCTAAATTCTAGAACGTGAAACTTAAAGGTTTTTCCACTCGAATGGAGAAAAGAAATATTTGCCTAGGAACTTGGAAGGCTGAGGGAGGTAGATTCCCCGTTACTTTTCCGGAAGTGGCTATCGTCGGATAGGCATGTATAACAACCTTCCACGTTTGGGATAAGGTGACAGAACACTCCAATGTTCCTGCTAAATCGATTTGTGCTTCGCATAGTGTCTTGTAACCAAGTTGTCGACTTAGTACCCTTGGTTTACAAGATATTATGCGAGCCATTTGATACTAAATATAATTCAAATGTTGGATGATAAAGTCAAATAATAAAAAATCAAAAGTAAAAAGTAAAAGTCACCGACATAGGCCCTCGTATGATATATACTGTCGAGAGTGACATTTCCTATACACATATAAGCGCACAAGTTTCGGTGCACGAGTGATTGAAATGTTATTACACAGATCATAAAATGATTTCATATGTTCGCAGAAAGTCAACCCTTCGACAAAGCGTACGCACTCCGATAATGCATTTGACTTGCAAAGAATTAACTAAAGGAGGAGTTTCCTTTTTTAGGAAAATGACTTTTTTTTTTGGTCAGTAGGAAAATGACTTATTAGCTTAGGGAAAATGTCTTATTAGCTTAGGAAATGCAACTGTAGATGAATTGTGTCTATGGCCGTCCGTGTTCGAAATTAGAATAAAAATCTCTTAAGACACTTGACACACGTACCGTAAAACGGAAGGATATTGTCAACGATGAAGTCCTCAACGTAGCGGATGCAGCGGCCGGAGGCGGTGCTGTCAGCGTATGTGAGCCGTCGCCTGCCGAACGGTGAGTCAAACTCGGCGTTGCCGCCGATGATATGAGAGCGGAGCCATGAGACCTTCTTCTCCACGTTGGAGATGCCGCCCGCCGCTGCTGGGACTCCCACTCCAAGCTTCCGAAAGGATGCGGAGTGCTTGCACAGATCACTCCTTGATGGTAATGGCGATGGTGACGGACTACCCTTGCCTTTTCTTGGGTTGATGTACTTGTTCATGTTGTTGAGATGGGGTTGCTTGGGTTGCTCTAGTTCCATCTGCCAAGCGAAGAAAGAAATTAACAAGAGATCAAAATGGAAGCAGAATATTTCCGAAATTATTTTTGAGGGTATGAGGGAAGGAATGACTCATCCCCTGGACTTGAATAGAGAGGGTTTGGCGTGACGGTATAAGGGAAGGAATGACTAATCCCATGGACTTAAATAGAGAGGGTTTGGCGTGAGAAGTCAAAATATTAAGTAATTATATGTAGATTCTGGTGGGCGTGAAGTAAATAGAGTCTGGAGCGCATGACTCTCGGTTGGCGTCTTGGATTTAGAACGCCCATTGGCTCTCTGCTCACACCATCAGTTGTCGGGTACATAATTAATTAAGCAGTTGTTGACCATGACCGGCTTGCTTTATCTTGACTTTCATCTTGTTTGGGCAAAGATCTAGCGCTGTCGGTCCTGATAGACTTGATACTTCTTTCCGTTGGACGCTGCGCATTGCCATATTCATTTTGTAAATTGTGGCTAGTCCTTGCCGGCCATGAATGAAGGCTGCCAAGCCTTTGTTAGAGGCTATGAGGTCAAAGGTCACCTCACCCTTGTGGTCATGTGTGGTCATGTGAGGTCATGTGAAGCTTGGTGATCCCCGCCCGCACTTGGCAATGGCCTGCATGAGGACTGCGACCCTTGCTAGCAGCCAGCGGGGCTCAGATGCCCTCACCTAGTGGTCTTGACAAACTTGATACTTCTTTTCACTGGACGCCGCGCATTGCCATATTCATTTTTTAAATTGTGGCTGGCCCTCGCCGGCCACAAATGAAGGCTGCCAAGCTCTTGTTAGAGGCTATGAGGTCAAAGACCACCTCACCCTTGTGGTCATGTGAGGTCATGTGAGGCTTGGTGGTCCCCGCCCGCACTTGGCGATGGCCTGCATGAGGACTACGACCCTCGCTAGCAGCCGGCGGGGCTCGGATGCCCTCACCTAGCGGTCTTGACAGACTTGATACTTTTTTCCGTTGGACGCCGCACATTACCATATTCATTTTTTAAATTGTGGCTGGCCCTCGCCGGCCACGAATGAAGGCTGCCAAGCCCTTGTTAGAGGCTATGAGGTCAAAGGCCACCTCACCCTTGTGGTAATGTGAGGCTTGGTGGTCCCCACCCACACTTGGTGATGGCCTGCATGAGGATTGCGACCCTCGCTAGCAGCCGGCGGGGCTTGGATGACCTCACCTAGTGGCCAACAAGAGTCACCATGTCCTAGGTGAAGGCTACTCTCGCGGCCTCTTGCGAGGGCTTGGTAGCCCTTGCCTGTGGCTGGTGACCGCTTGTGCGAGGGTTGTGACCCTTGCCATCTACAATCAAAAGAAAAAAGAAAATGAAAAGAAAGAAGGAAAGAAAAGATAATACAAAATTCAGAAAAAATATTGAAAATTTATTGATTTATTTACATTAACGCCAGTTGTGCCAGGTAGGACAGCCACGTTCGTATCAATGATTTCCAGCGAAATTGGTCAGATAAATTTAATTGACACATGCAAAATATTTAAGAATAAAGTGGTCCGATTGAAATATTTAAAACTAAATTGGTATTAATAGAATATCTGTAAGACTTTTTTGGTGCTTTTCCCTATAATGATATGCTTGATTCTATGCATGTTATAACGCTTTGTCTAAAACTAAAAATCCCATGCCGGACGCTGAACTCTTGTAACTACGGTGAACGAGACTGCTATGGTCGCTCGTTTCTACCTGAATTTTATGAGTCTATTCCAGGATGATAATGGACCACTTATGGAGTGCACCCTAACTAGCTGTCTATATCTTTGAACTCAAAGTCGATCCTAACCTAATCAATAAAGAGAACTTTATCCTCTGTTCCAGCTCACGATGCCTAATCCCATAAAAATCATGGGGCTCGCTGACTCAGGGGATTCATCTTCTGCCTTTGCTGCTTCTGATTGGTGCATTGATGTTAATTTCAGTAGTTTATTTCCCACACGGTCGTGCCCCATACCATTTGCTCAATTCCACGAGAATCGCACTTTTTAGAGAGAGAGAGAGAGTGGCACCCCCTCGGCACGGCCCCCGATCCGTTAGGGTTGCCACAGGTACTAACCACTTGTTGACACCTAATTTTGGAAAAATAAAATTGCATTTTGAACAAAAGGAAAATAAGGGGAAGATCAATATGATTTGATTATGAATGGAATGTGGAAATTCTGATTAGCAATCTTTTTTCCGGCGAATATTCAAATCATAATAAATGTGGAAGCAAATTCTCGATCAGAGAAATCAGGTGAATAAAAAAGCAAGGAGTTTGATAAAATGGAAGGAATCAAATCATTCGAGGAAAAATCAAACCGATTGCAAGATTTTGCTCCAATTTGCAGACCATAAATTGAGGCAACGAAAAAAGAAAGCTCAAAAATTGCCATGGAAGATGGTGCTTGGAACCACTATAAAAAGGAGACCAAATTTTGTGAAAAAGGGGAGAGGGACACACCCTCAAGGATCTCGGACGATGGTGTAGTCTTCTTGACGATGCCCCATGTTTATCATGCTTCATGGATATTGACGACAAGCATAAAGCTAAGTCGAGCTTCTTCTTTTATTAAAGTTTGATTGTGTGCAATTCTAATTTGCTATTCGCACTAAGGTGATTTTATTTTTTCTTGCCTAGATTAAACTCCTACATCTCCGACGATAATTCCAGCAGCGAGACATCGAAGTGGCCAACGTACCTAAGCGCTGATTGCCATCCAGTGATTTCACTGTGATAAAACCGGGTTGTTTCTCTCCCTATTAAAGTTGTTCACCCCATATTTTCACCTAATTTACTTTGTTTTGTTCTGATGTTGTGGTCACAGGCAATTCAATGCCGAACAAAAGGCCACACAAATTCCATATTCCACCATAATTGACAAGAGAGAGACGACAAGAGAAGGGGGGGTGTCCACTCAAAAAGTTCTCGGAGGAGACTAGCAAATGATCAAATCAAGAACTAGCCATATGCCCACCAACGCTGCTGCAATTCCCCTCCTTTAGTTTTATTTTTATTTCTTTCTTTTGCTTATTTTATATTATATTATTGTGTTTTAAATTTTGTTATTATTGTTTAAGTTTAGAATATGGTTTGTCGATGTTAATATTTGTGCATTTTGTATGCATTATCCGTAGGGATTTTGTCCGAAATTAATGTAATTATTAATTTGATCCGAGAGACATCGGATCATTTTTTTATTATATTAATTTTTGGGCTTTTTGGTGAGATTTTAATTGTTAAATCACAATAATTATTTAATTTGGTCCGTAGGACTTCGGATCAGATTTGTAATTGTTTTGATCTCCTTGTTGTGATAATTAGGGTTAGAATAACCGTTAATTTGACCCGTGAGACAATAGGTAATTTTTTCGATTATTTTAATCCTTTCTTGCTTTATTTTGTTGATAGTTTAGATTTAATATTTATTTAATGATTAATTATTTAAAAAAAATCAAAATTCTGCCTGAGCATATAGGTTTAGTAAATCAGACATGTAGGATTAGGTTTATGAAATTTTCGTCATCTAGTGATTATTGCTAAGTTCATTGCTCGTCATTAGAACTAGGTCATTTGATTAAATTGCATATTTAATTGTTGCATTTCTTTAATTTCGAATTTCATGGAAAATACAAAAAATTAGAATAAATTCATTTCATGCTTTAAGATGGATTGCATGCTTATTCATGTTATATAGTTTAGGTCATATTGCCACGTCATTTCATGTTAAATTAGTAGCATGCATTGCACGACTTTCATTAAATAAAGTGAAAACAAAAAATTGAGTGATTGCTTATTAATTAGAAATCATATATAGGATTATTGATATGAATTCTGACCTAACAACGCAGTTGCTTTCGTTGCTTTGAGGTAAGTCTTGCATTATTTTATTCGCTTTCTCGGGTGTTAAATTGGTGGTTTGTGCATTCGCATGATCGCCTCACACATTAAGAAAGTGAATTAAAATCAAATCAAGCTGCTTGCAAAATATTTTTGAAAATTAAAAAGAAATGGTACCGAAAGGGCACTAGGATAGTCTAGTGTAACCAAGTCCCCGTACCCTTAGTCTCTGGTTCGTAGGAGTAAAATAAATCTCCCTTTATTTTACTTAGGTGTCTAATCGACCTACCCTAAACTGATTAATGGCGACTCCTAGATAGTATTTTGCATGTTTAAAAAGTTAAGACTCAAGTCGCGATTTGGTATGGGCTTGGGAGAGCCCGAGCTAAGTTTAAAAAACTTAGCAGTCCATTAACCTAGTTTTAGGCGATGATTCACCCACCGAAAAAATTAGGTCGCGACACCACTTATCCTATTACATACTAGTCTGATATCTTTTAATTATAGTGGATCCATAAATCATGAGGGTTAATCAATTAAATATATATATTTTTTGAAAAGGTCCCAGCGCAGTTCAACAACGGAAGCATAATCGAGTCTCACTATCCTCTACTCCAATAACAATAATGCAATGCACACCAACTACGCATCAGATAAAAGATAAAGTCGAGTCACTTTTATTTACATATTTTAAGATGGACATCTCGGGTCGGTACAACAAAAAGCCAAGACTTTTGACTATGCTTGGCTACAACTCAAAAGAAACTCGACCCTACATTAGACATGTACACCTATCCATCATCAAGTGTTGGCTAACCAAAAAGTGTCATCTTCTACCAGTCGTACGTGCCATCACACCCACCCCGGTGCATTGGGCGGTGGCGGCGGTACCATCCCTAGCATCACCCCGTCGCGTTGAACATGAACGGACAAGAACTCTTGGACTATAGGGCCCTCAGCTAGGCCCACATCATACATAACCAACACATGAACTCTGACAAACACCAGACTAGGAACACTAACACAAAGATGCTCCGCCCACTCAACCTCAACATAAGATGGTAAGCCATAGAAAGTACCACGCGCGACCGGTGGCAGAGGCATCTTTTAATCTTAAATGTTAATCCCCAAAGAGGCGAGTACAACCACTCAGTAGTAAAGATCCACCAGACTACATAGTGCAACAAGCAAAATAATCAAGATATCACGAGTAAAGTACATGCTATCAAGCATACATCACCATGCCATCATGCATTTACCACCGTGCAGCCATGCTTGTGTTTCCATGAGGTTCATTCCATACCATATGCACTTACATAATCATGTGTATATCCCCATTGGATTCATTCAAGCCTTCATGATTGTATTCTCAATATCATATAGTATCAATTTACTTTCACATGCAGATCATGCATCATGCCATATGCACACACCCATGCACATGATTCAATTTTCAAGGAGGATCTCATTTCATCTTTCTTCCCAGGGATCAGTGTTTGCATCCCTCATTTATCGCTCGCACCCAACCTGACATCGCGAGGAGCCTCCGGCACACAACTCCGGGCATTTGGCACACACCTCTGGGCATCTCGACACTCCCGAGGACATTGTCGATTCAAGGGTCCGACGGTATCATCATTATCACAATTTTATATTCACATGTATGTTTTACTTTCAACATTGCATTTGATGCAATAATGTCAAAGGTCTAAGCCAGCTTTTTGATATTATATGACATGCCAAATTTCACCACATGTGCAGCAAAAACAACCACTCAAGACATTATATCACATAGAGCAATTCATTTATTTTTGAAAATACAGCAATTTTCGGATAAAACAGAATGCACTCCTTTAGTTAAAATTCTAGGAAAATTAGTAAATGGTCTTAATAAATTCTGAAAATTTGCCACATTATAGATGAGACCTAGAGGTAAATATCTCATGAAGAACATCTTGTCAAACGAGCTTCACAAAATTCGGTACGGTCCATGTATCACAGCTTTTAAAATTTCAGAACGTCACCCTTGCACAGTTTCATTCATAAATTCGGTATAGACCCTAAACCAGCTCTGAAAAATTCTGAAATTTTAATATATTATATAAAACACCTAGAGGTAAAAGTTTCGTGAAGAAATCGAAATCAAATTCGTTCTAGATTAAGAGCTATAGTCAATTTAATTCTCCCTATTCTCGGTACAGTTTTCCAGATTAACCCCTTTCAAAGGAAATTCGTTTCACCGACCTACACATGTCCGTTTCTTCTCAATTTTCAGTATGTTATGCCTCATAATGTCATATACAACTTTCATTAAGGACACAAGATCAAATTTCAAACCGATAAGTTTATAAAATTAACAGAATCACGCTAGGTCAACATAACGTTTCCCAGATCTAGTTTCTTCAACATAAGAAAAATGGTTTCACCGACCTATACCTGTTCATTTTCTCTCAATTTGTTGATATGTTAAACTGCAAGAAGTCCTCTACAACTTTCATCAAAAATTCGAAGTGAGATTCCAACTAAAAGGTTGCTTTACAGTTCACGAAATTACCAAGGGTCAGCACAACAATTTCCAGATCTAGTTTCTTCAAAGAAAAATCATTTCACTAACCAATACTTGTCCGTTTTATCTCAAATTTTAGTATGTTACTCCTCAAGATGTCCTCTATAACTTTCATCAAGAGCATGCAGTGATATTTAAACTAGATACCCACCAAAAATTCACTGAACAGCAAGGGGTCGGACTGTTTTTACATGCAACAGCTTGATGGTTCTAGGAAAACTAACATTACTCACCCGAAATTAGCATCTAACACCACAACCCAAGCATTTCTAACACCCATCTCACTTCACATACAACCCTAGCAAGCAAAATGTAGGCTAACGGACTCTACTTGCCTTTGGTCCGAAGAAAAACAAGCAAGCAACGGCGGGGCAAGGCGGGCTCGACGGCGGTCTCCTCCTCCCTTCACGGCCCACGGTGGCTTCCCCTCTCTCCCGGTTCACTCTCTTTCTCCCCTTCTCTCGTGCGACCCCTCCCCCTTGTTCAATCCGCCCCTTCTTCTTTTCTTACCCTTCATGATTAGCAAGTAATCATCACAATGCATGCAAGAGAACACTTGGATAATCCCTCCTAGCCACTTGTTAATTACCATGCAAGAGGATGGGCCTCCCATGGGCCAACCCCTCCATTCCGGTTCCTCCTTGGTCGACAGCCCATTGGGCTTCTTGGGCTGGGCCTTAGCCGGTTGAATGGTGGAGGATTGTGGACTGGTTTTGGGCCTTAAGAAATCAGCCCACCCCCTTTAATAATTCACCATTATTTCCCCACTTAAATAAATACCTAATTGCAAAAATAATATGGCCAAAAGACTTGTAACATTAATCCATAAAAATCAAATCTATAAAGTGCATGGTCAAGAACAAAATCTTCCTTATCAAATTGTCCTATAGCACCAACCTTGATAACCCATGAACATAAGATATATTTCCATTAAAGTACTCGGCCTTAATCTATTACAATTCTTTGGTCTAAAGGCCATAACATAATTCAATGACACTTCCATCACCTTTCCAAAGGTCGTAATGCATCTAGAGGTCACCATGAAATTTTAGGATGCCACAGAGAGAGAGACTTCCTTGGAAACTATACCTTATAGCTTGTTTTATTCCATATCAACTAATACGAAAAAACAAATGTATGTAGCAATAATAAACGTTTTCCATCTTCTCTGTCATGAGAACATTTGTATGGATGAGGTGGACCAGACAAACTCATCTTTTTTTTAATGAGCAGCATAAACTATTCTTGCACACGTGCCGACTAGGAAATCAAGAAATTGGGAGTTAGGGTTATTTTAGGGAATAATTAGGGTGTGTTTAATAACGTTTCTATTTTCGAGGATATTTTTTGCTCAATTTTTTTTTTCTATTTCTATTCCCTAGATGAGTTTCTGAGTAGAACAATACATTTAGTAACTGTATAAAATTTATATTTTTAGAATAAAAAAAGAACATAAATACGTTTGGTATGACTCTAAAAATTTATATTCTCGTTTTTTTTTTCTTTTAATTATAAAAAGTAATTCTCCCATTATGTTGCTAGCTAGTTTAGGTTTAACAACTCTCATCGGTGTTGCTCACGGATGCTTATTAATTTATTTTTAACTTACCAACTTTTCTATTAAGTTACCTCTTTATTTGTCTTGCTTACCAATGCATTGAATTTACCAACTCTTTTTAGAATCTACCAATATTAATAGGAGCAATTATCAACCTTTCTTCAACTAGATTATCGACTAGTTATGTGTTGCCGCCTCTTCTTTGAGTTGGTTATCAATGTTAATTGTTTATTTTAATTACCAATTTCTCTTTATCTCTAAGAAAATAATTAAATATAAGTAAGTAATTCAAATGAGAGATGGTAAATTAAAACTAGTTGACAATTTAGTCCAACAAAAGTTGTTCGGTTTAATTTAAATTGGTGATTTCACATTCAAATTGATAAATTTGAAGCAATCGCAATTATGCATATGATATTAGTAAGTTAATACAAAAACTTATAATTTGCAAATTGTAAAAAATGTAGAAATTTTCTAAAAGTGTTGGTAAGTTACCAAAAAGTTGTATGAAAAAAAAAAAGACCATTTTTTCTTACCTAATAATTGTTTGACTCTTATCAACACTTATTGAAATCTATTGGTATGGATAAAGGTCCGTACTTCTTGGCACGGAATAATAGATTAACCATTTTATAATGCATGAGAATACTTTTATTGAAATTTTTATTATATATTTTGACTGTTTTTTTTTTTTTTTTGGTCGGAAAAGGAGATAACTTCATTAAGTAGGAAGGAAGGAACAACCCTTAACAAGGGCATCTGTACAAAGCAAGTCCAACATAATTGTAGGAGGTGAATGGACCCAGTTTGGGGAAAGTTGGCCTCTTCCATGGGCTTTCGCGGCCCAGTCGGCTAGGGCATTCGCAGACCTTGGACAGTGTCTGATGAGGAGAGAAGGGCTTCAACGCGGCACAGTGAGCAAGCAAGGCACGGCAATTCCACGGCGGCGAGCGACTTTGGTTGAAACACTCCACAAGGATGAGACTGTCGGACTCGATCACCAGGGGTGTGATATTCTGGCCTGTAACAAGAAGGTGCTGAAGAGTAAACAAGAGGGCTTGCGCTTCCGTCTCCATTGCAGAAGAGGCAAGAACGGTTTGGGTGAAACCCCTTAGTAATCTGCCGGTGTGATCACGAGCGATGCTGGCGATCGAGCCATTGCGGTCGGGGTCAAGAAAGGAACCGTCTATATTCACCTTGATCGTGCCAGGAACTGGGGGTTGCCAGATACTGTTAGGGTTAAGGTAAGTGCTCTGTCTAGCTGGGTGTTGTTGCTGGGCTGTGATATGCAACCGTGTCTGAATTAGTGCGATTTCCACTAGGCGATCCGGATGGGAGCGGTGATTGCGGAAGACCAGTTGATTCCGAGCTTTCCATATCTGCCATAAGAGATTGGCGATGACTGCAAACTCCGGTAAATTGCTCCGAGCCTTGATTATATCTGTAAGCCAGGCATCGATTCTGTGAGTGCGGAATCTGGAAATATTGATCTGTATCTGGGGGTGACGCCAAATATAAGAAACCCAGGGGCAGAATAGAAACAAGTGTTCTGGGGTTTCAAGGGTAGACGAGGAGCAAAGTAGGCAGATAGGATCTGGGGTAATTTTACGCCTATAGAGATTGTCTTTCGTAGGTAACGCATTATGAGACAGAGACCAAAGAACGATTCGTAATTTGGGGGCAACTTGAGCTTTCCAGACCTGCTGCCATAGCTTGCTGGAAATTTGATGAGAAGAAGAGGCTCCGGAATGCACACTCGAATTGACCTGATTAGCTGCTAGTTGTCGAATGAATTGATAACAGCTTCTAACAGTATAACGGCCATCCTGAGAACCTGTCCAGAGAAGTTGATCTTCGGTAGATGCAGGGCATAGGTTGATAGAAAGGGCTTCTGATACAACTTCTGGTGGGAAATATTTAGTGAGAAGGGCAACATTCCACCGATTTTGCTGAGGTATAATAAAATCTGCGAGTAATGTCGGTTCGCCCCTGGCTGCTGGACCTCCTAAGATGCCCCTAGACAACCACTTATCTTCTCTGGCATTAATAGTTTTACCATCTCCAACAGACCATCGTAGCTGCGGTAGGATCGAGTCTCTGCCACATAGAAGACTCTACCATCCCCATGAGGGTCTAGACCCCTTCTTTGCATTCCGGAAGTTTGTACAAGGGAAGTATAAACCCTTAAATACTCTGCACCATAGAGAGGAAGAATTGTTGAATAGACGCCAAGCTTGCCTCCCCAATAAGGCCTTATTAAAGGAAATGAGATCTCGAAATCCTAGGCCACCAACAGCTTTGTTAGTTTTAAGAGTTTCCCAGTTTTTCCAGTGAATCCCCGATTTGTTAGTATTGGTTTGCCACCAGAACCGTGCTATTTTTTGTTCCACAGACTTACAGATAGAAACGGGAACTCTGAAAATGGTCATGGCATACTGAGGTAAAGCCTGGACTACCGCTTTAAGAAGAATCTCTTTCCCCCCCTTAGAGATGAGATTAGCTTTCCAGCTCTCCACTTTAGCGTTGACCCTGCCTAAGATCCAAGAGAACATGTCTCGTTTGGACGAACCCCAATCTGATGGAATGCCTAGATATTTACCCGTCTTTTGTAGCAACGGTACCCTTAGTTCCTGTGCCAAGTTAACCTTGAGAGACTGAGGGCAGAATCTGCTTAAGAACAACCCGGATTTATTTCTGTTTATGCTTTGACCAGTGGCTAGGCAGTACTGATTCAGTAGATCTGCTAAATTTTGACATTCAATGGCAGTTCCATCAAGGAAGAACAGCGCATCATCAGCAAAGAAAAGGTGGGATAAAGTGGGACACCACCGATTGAGTTTGATGCCTTTGATGTTACCCATGTCAACAGCTTGTTTAATGAGAGTGGACAGCAAGTCGGCCAATAATATAAACAAGTAAGGGGAGAGAGGGTCACCTTGTCTGAGTCCCCGGGATGGCCGAAAGTAAGTTAGAGGTTCGCCTCTATGCATTTACCTATTTCGAATAAAATCTGACTAAAGAACAACATATTCCTTTATACGTCAAATGCAATAGTTTAGTGCATAAACATTTTTTGAAATCATTGTATACGGTCTATAAGCTTTTTTCAATGACTTTATAAGCCTTCGCTTTGGCATTTGGTGTTTTGTTGCGTGTTTTTGTTGGGGTTGGATGCTTCTTTTAAAGAACTCAAGACTACCTGATAGTTCCAGAGATTGTTTTCTTTTTTTGTCTCACTTCTCACTTCTATGTACATTTTTGTGCGATGCTCACTCGGGTTGAATCTTGGACCTAGTACTCTCCGGCCCCACCTCCCAATCCCGTTACCAGCAGGGCTACATGCCTGTTGGCGTTCGAGGGATAGTTTGAGCGGATTATTTTACAGCGTTAAAAGCTTGTGTAGTTTAAGCCTTGTTTCAGAGGCGATTTCTGATCACTGCTTGGATAAAATCAATAGAAGAGGCGGCATTACTAATTGCAGGGTTCCTCTTTTTACTGTCAATCCATCACTATTATTCACATGGTGAGAGTACTCCTAAGGTCGGATCAATCTTTTATAGGTGCTCTCAAGTTATTGGCATCGGCTTGTACATAGAAGTTGATCTCGGCGAGCGCTTTTGTTAACCACGCTAAAACACTCAGCATATATGCGCTAGGATTGAGGAGGGAAATAATTGACGATGGTGGATCGGAGAGGTGTTGGGGAGAACTCGGGTAATAATTCGCCGCGAACTAAATTCAATTCATGATCAATTTATCCCCCAAAATTAAATAGATCAAAATCAACTTAGCATGAACAATAGCCGGCCAATATAACCTCAGAATAAGCAAATATAATGCCAAATTGATGAGGATATAAAGTCAACAACATCATCAAGGATTTAACGTGGAAAACCAATGTGGGAAAAATCATGGACAGCCCAAAACTTCCATTACTTAGGATACATAAAGGAGTTTTATTTAATCACACATTAAAGGCTAAACATAATTATTACAACCATATTTGCTCCAACAAAGGGGAATTAACAAATTCGGAGTAAGAAAATCGTAATCACGATTAGAGAATTTAGAAGAAATTCTCAATGAATGAAACCAATCGACTCGTAGCCCTCACCTTACGAATGATATATTCAAATTATCGTTTGGCCACCGCAAAGATTTAGCCCTCTTTCCTTTTTCTTGTCCGCTTGCTCTCGGTGAGACCACCCTGTCCCGCGCCTTCTCTCTATTTTTCTCTCTTCTCTTGGGCTCACACCTTGCATGAACTCCTCTTTTTTTCATATGCTTTTTAACTTTTCTTCTCTTATTTTGGTTTCTTTTGTTTTAATGTTAGCTTGGCCCCATGTTGGAAGTTGTGATCAATTTTCTAAAATTTCTAGAAACTTCAAGATTGATATTAGCTAGAAAAGTCAAGAAAATCCTTAAGAAATCTAGCTTAGGTGGCAAAGAAAAATGTAGAAACATAAATGTAGAAGTCTCTAGAAGAACTATAATCTAGAATTTCCTAGATGAAGCCTACATGGACAACATTCTATAAAATTCTAGAATGTTGTACTAAGGCGGTGACTCACGCCTATAAATAGCCTTGTAGTTCATTCATTTGTGTGTGTGAGGTTTATACCTCCACCGGTGTGGAGGAGTAGAACTAAGATAGTTTCCATATCATGAAATATTCCTCCATTACCAAAATATCTTGTACTATTTAGGGGTGATCGGTTCCCGGTTCGGTCCGGTTCCACCTTGGAACCGGGAACCGGACCGGAGCATCGGTTCCCAAAATTGCGAACCGTGGACCGGACCGTTTGGTCCTAGGACCAGGAACCGGACCGGACCATCGGTTCCGTTTCGGTCCGGTCCGGTCCAACAAAATTGGCTCTACTTTTTTGCACTAAAGAGTGACCGCATTCCGGACCGATCAATCCAATTCAGTTCTCGGGCACGTGCAAAATATTTAAACTTCACTTGTGTGATTCACACTTCACGTGTTTCACACTTAAATTTAACCATGAAGGCCATGAACAATTTGGCTAAAGGTTGTGCTTGGCTTAGATTTTATAGATAATCTCTCTTCTACTCTTTAAATGTTTAGTCGATATGGGACTTTTGGAGGCTTGAAGTGCCTCGTGAATCTTTTGGAGCCTAATTCCCACATCGAGTAGAAGATGAAACTAATAATGAGATTTTTTCTATAAATAAAAGAGTAACAAAAAGGGTTTTAATGGTCTCTTGGCCTCTTATCTCAAATTGAAATTTTAGTTGCAATAAGTTGTCATGTTTATATATTTTATTAATTCTATGTATATAAATTATATATAAAAAAATTTGGTTCGGTCCGGTCCGGTTCCCACCTTAGAACCGGGAACCGGACCGACCGGCCACCGGTTCCAAGATTAGGAACCGGGAACCGGACCGCCGACCGTGGGAACCGCCCAAAACCGGCCGGTTCCCGGTTCGGGCGGTTCCCGTTGCACACCCCTAGTACTATTCATTTCCATCAATTAGATAAATTATATCCTATGTTCTTTGTCCTTCAATTATCCTATCTCATCCCTTGACCATCCTCTACAAAACATACCATACACTTGCATACGTCACTAACCAAAAACTATCATTAATATCAAAACCATGCTTCCGCACGCTCACATTCCAAATTTTTTTAACATGGTATCAGAACCAAAAACCTGGCTCTGATACCATGTTAGAATTTTTGGACGTGTGCATGCGAAAGCATAGTTTTGGTATTAGTTATAGTTTTTGATTAGTGATGTGTGCAAGTGTATAGTATATTTTGTAGAGGATGGACAAGAGAAAAGATAGGATAATTGAAGGACAAATAACATGGGATATGGGAAATAGTTTCATTAGTTGGATAAAATAATTTTACAACAAATGTAAGAGGGTGAGAGGAGCATGAGAATATACTTCATATCATGAAGCTCCTCCACCAACACTTCCTACAACTATTGTGAAATTATTTTATCCAACTAATGAAACTATTTCCCATATCCCATGTTGTATGTCCTTTAATTATCCTATCTTATCCCTTGTCCATCCTCTACAAAATATACTTTACACTTGCACACATCACTAATCAAAAACTATAACTAATACCAAAACTATGCTTTCACATGCACACGTCCAAAAATTCTAACATGGTATCAGAGCCAGGTTTTTGGTTGGTGTTGGGCGTTTGTCCTCACCATTCTCAACTAAAAAAGCCAGAGCCCGAGCGAGAGCCAACAAGAGCCAGAGCCGGAGCCAGAGCTGGAGCCAAAGCCAAAATAAAAGGCCAGAGCTCGAGCGAGAGCCAAGAGAGCTGGAGCTGGAGCTAGAGCCAAAACTAAAGCCGGAGCCAAAGCCAGAGCCTATGAGAGCCAGAGCCCGAGCCCGAGCTAACAACTACAACTAAGAACATTTTGATGCCCGAGACATATGGGACATCGTTAAAGAAAAGTCATGCATGTTCAAAGGCAAGTGCAAGTGGTTCGACAAGAGAATGTAAGGGATTGTGGAACGAAGATGAAATAAAAGACATGGGACAAACTACAAGAGGAATTTCAAGTTATGTCCGAGGCTTTATAACACAAGTCCAGAGTATCCCGAAAATAGATCAAAGGGGAGTGTTGGAAATTGTGATCAATTTTCTAAAATTTCTAGAAACTTCAAGATTGATATTAGCTAGAAAAGTCAAGAAAATCCTTAAGAAAATCTAGCTTAGGTGGCAAAGAAAAATGTAGAAGCATAAATGTAGAAGTCTCTAGAAGAACTATAATCTAGAATTTCCTAGATGAAGCCTACATGGATAACATTCTATAGAATTCTAGAATGTTGTACTAAGGCGGTGACTCACGCCTATAAATAGTATTGTAGTCCATTCATTTGTGTGTGTGAGGTTTATACCTCCACCTGTGTGGAGGAGTAGAACTAAGATAGTTTCTATATCATGAAATATTCCTCCATTATCGAAATATCTTGTACTGTTCATTTCTATCAATTAGACAAATTATATCCCATGTTCTTTGTCCTTCAATTATCCTATCTCATCCCTTGGCCATCCTCTACAAAACATACCATACACTTGCATACGTCACTAACCAAAAACTATCATCAATATCAAAACCATGCTTCTGCACGCACACATTCCAAAATTTTTTAACACCCCACAAGAGGTGGGCCCAGCCAACAAGAGAGTGTTATCACAATTCATGAGTAGCTCATTTTGAGTTGGTAAATGTATCTATAGGTGCCTGTGACAGTCAGCTTGGCTACTATCTTCAGATGACTCTCGGTGACATAGTAATTGAAGTTGCATAGTCCATTTGTATGGACTTTGGACATAACTTGTATTCAATTTAATTTCGTTTTTCAAATCTTCTACTAGATGCGGAAGTACAGTAGCTCTGGATCAATTTCTACATGGAGCCTGCGCGGGGAGGGAAATTTGGGGAGGAGACCTGCAATATGTTTTGCACTCTCCCAATATGACGTATACCTGGCAACGAGGCTCTCATGTTTAGCATCTCCATTGAGATCTTTACCAGCCCGGTTGTCATTTAAGATAAAAAATTTGCCCTTTCTTTCTTTCCCTACAATCTCCATGAATGCCTTCTTTTTGAAGGTCCAGTTTCCAGTTTTCAGGTTGAAATGATAGAGCGGCAGGAACCTCTGGCCACAAGAGGCTACAAACTCCAGTGCAGCAATAATGTACTCGAACTCCTCCTCTGAAAGGTAGTAGGGAAAGCTGACTCTGGTCCATCCAGGCTTCAGTCCAGCAAATCCCTGTTATAAAGGTAAATTCACAGAAGATCAGTAAAATGCTTGCTCTTATATGTCTCTAAGAAATGATCGCATTGGTTGAGGGGTAAAGCCTAATAGACCCTTCGCCTGGATGGCAATTACAGTTTGAAAACCTTTAAGGTTTTACATGTTATGTCTTACAGGAAAGAAAACAAGCATCTTACCTCCTGAATGGCAAATTTAAATGCACGGGATTGAGCTTCACTAATGCCAAGTAGGGCATGACCGTATGGACCGGCACAAGCACACCCGCCTCTCGCTTGAATGCCAAAGAGGTCATTGAGGAGAGTGGCGACAAAGGGTCCGTGGAGAGGCTTGTCTCTTTCGTTCCCCATTTCTCCCCACAGGTAAAGCCCTCTCTCTCTTCCCTTCTTATTACAATCTGGTGGGGAATTAGTTGTTGAGTATATCAGGAAAGACAATATAGCTTGTCTATTAGCTGTTCTGTTCCCGAGAATCTTTATGTTCTGGTTTTTGGAGAGCCTTTCGATTGCTTCTTTAATGTACTTGTGCTCCAGTTTCTCAATTACTTCATATCCCACGTAATCTTTCAACCAAAATGCCAAAGCTGCTCTTGTGATTTGAATAATCTGTGGAGTCCCAGCATGCTCTCTTTCTTCAATGTCTTCCACATATAATGTATCCTGCTAGGCAAGTAAATCAACAAGTCACCAACTGATGAAAATCAGAAGGCTTTGATGGTAATTGCCTTAGCTTTTGAATTTGCTCTTATCTTTTGTAACAGATCAATGCTTTTACCTTTTCATTGAAGCCATTCACATAATCAACAGTTCCTCCTCCACAGGTTGATGGGGGAAATGATCCAAGCCGATAGAGAGCCTTGCTCATGAGCAGGATTCCTGGAGACCCAGGTCCACCGAGGAACTTGTGCACACTCAGGAAGATAGCATCATAACCGTCGACTTCCCCCGATCTCATGTCGATTTCCACATAAGGTGCACTGTTCAAAATTGTATAGTCTTGTAACATTTCCTCAGTTAAGTGCAAACGGTTTGTTATTATTGGATTATCTATTTGAATAAAGAGTTCTCCGATCGAGTTAGAAATTCCATGAAACTGAAGGCTCACCTAGCTGCAAAATCAAAGCAAGCAAAGGCACCGAATTGGTGAAGCAGCTTCGCGACAGCTCTTGTGTCGGTACAAATCCCGGTGACATTACTACAGGCTGAGAAAGAACCCAGAATTGGCCTGTTAGCATCTCGATAAGACTCAAGCTTTTGCCTTAAATCTTCCATGTCTATCGACCCATCTTCATCTAGTCCAATCTCTATGACCTCCGCTAGACTTTGCCTCCATGAGAGAAGGTTTGAGTGGTGCTCATAAGGCCCGACTAGGACCACCCATCTCTCTTCGCTTGGCATGCACTTAATCATCCTCTCTCTTAGGAGCGATGGCACTGCAATGCCCATGACTTCTTGGAGCCGCTTGATCGACCTAGTGGATCCTGATCCGCAGAACAAAATCACGTCCTCAGGTCCCCCTCCTAGGCACCGTTTGATGTAGCTCGAGGCCTCATGCACTGTCTTGGTGGTCTGGTGACCTACGTGGCTGTTCGACGTGTGTGAGTTACCTATATGCACATACATGAAGAGTAACCTCCAGTTCAGTGGTTCTTCCTATATAGGATTGACATTGAAGATGGTCAGCGCACAACTAATCTTGTAGAATGTGTACCGTAGGATCTTGACTATCATAGGATGAAAATATTCGGGAAAAACGTGAAAAAACGATAAATTTGAGTAGGACGCCCTCTTTTACACACCTAGAGTTATCAGGTTTATGTATTCGGACAAAACATTGGAAATTATTTGACAGGGCACAGAATATAGAAAAGAGGGTTCTGTCGAGAATTGCAAATTCTTGCAACAATTTCCTCATTTTTTTGGAACTTGAAACCCACCTTACATAGCCTAGAACTTGGAACCTATCCTGTCATAGGTTTCAAAGTCTACCTAGGTCCCACTTATATTATTATTTAAGCGATTACAATTTACTAATCATAAGTTATATTAAATACACGAAAAAATGAACATTAATAAAGTAAAAATCTTAGCCATAAAATGGAAACTCGGATTAGTGCTTCTAGATTATATATTCATCATCGAACATCATGGAATATTGGAAAATCGCACGGAGACATGGATCAAGAAAAATATTAAAACTTGTTTTAGATTCTAGGTTATAGGTTTCATGTTCTAGGTTCATCCAACTGAGAACCCGGAAACTACTTGTTGAAATAGGTTTTTCATTTTTTGGAATCCAGAACTTACCCTACATACCTTGGAACTTGGAACCTACAGGTTTCTATTGGTCCAGTTCTCAAGTTCCAAGTTCTACCCTTGAACCATGCTCACCCCTACTCTTCCCTGCATGCGCCGTCTCGCCTGACTCTCTCTCTTAGCCATCCCCTCTCTCTCACTGAGCCCTCGGTGGAGGTGGAGGCCGTGTGGTGGTGTGTGGTGGTTTGTCGGATGAGGGCTCGGTTGGGACTTGGAGGGAGAGAGAGAGGAAGGAGCCCAAAGTGGGCAGCGATTTGGCTATGGTGGAGCCAGAGATGTGGTGGCTCGTCAATCGGATGCTGAGGACGATGAGGATGCCGAGGGTCTCGCGGTCCGAGTAGGTGTGGCCGAAGATGACCTAGGGGGGGTCGGCGGGGCGGAAGAGGCAGAGCAAGATGTAGGTGACGAGGAGGGCCGCCAAGAGGACGCGAGGCCAGGAAGTCTAGGGAGACGGGGTTGGTGATGAGGAAGCTCAGGGGCGGTGCTAGGAGAGGCCATGGTTGAGGGAGTTGCAGAGGTGGTTGATGAAGGCGCGGAAGGCAGAGGAAAGAGGAGAGAGAGCGAGCGCGTGCAGGGGAGGCAGAAGAGGTGGAGAATATATTGGGTGCGCGCACGGCGGAGCGTGAGTGTATAGGAGAGAAGAGTTTTCAAAAAATGTCTGACACTGGCCCTATTTTGGATATGTGTCGCAATCTCATAGCCATCTTACTCATTGCGCTGGCATATATTACGCATCAAATATTTTCTCATTGCCTTAGGAAATGCAACTGTAGATGAATTGTGTCTATGGCCATCCGTGTGCGAAATTAGAAGAAAAATCTCTTTGACACTTGACACATGTACCATAAAACGGAAGGATGTTGTTGACGATGAAATCCTCGACGTAGTGGATGCAGCGGCCGGAGGCGGTGCTATCGGCATACGTGAGCCGTTGCCTGCCGAATGGTGAGTCGAATTCGGCATCACCACCAATGATTTGAGAGCGGAGCCATAAGAGCTTCTTCTCCACGTCGGAGATGCTCGCCAGGACTCCCACTCCGAGCTTCCGAAAGGATCCAGAGTGCTTGCACAAATCATTCCTTGATGGCAATGGCGATGGTGACGGACCACCCTTGCCATTTCTTTGGTTGATGTACTTGTCAATGATGTTGAGATGGGGTTGCCTGGGCTGCCCTAGTTCCATCTGTCTAGCGAAGAAGAAATTAACAAGAGATCAATGCCTGTTCTCTCTCCCCTGGGTGACGAGTGTTGCTGAGGGCATGAGGGAAGGAATGACTCTTCCTATGGACCTAAATAGAGAGGGTTTGGCATGTGAAGTCAAATGGAAGCAGAATCTTTATGAAATTATTATTTTAATAATTTGCTCTTTTATTAATTAATTATATGGTGGGCATGTGACCATGTGGTTTGTCATGGATTAGAACGCCCATTGGCTCTCTGCTTACGGACATAGACTTGATGCTTCTTTCCGTTGGATGCCACACATCGCCATATTCTTTTTTGTCGTTGAGGTTGGCGAGGGCTACTAGCAAGCCCTCGCTGGCCACGAATCAAGGCTGTGAAGCCCTTGTTAAAAAAATATATATTAAAAAAAATAAAAATTAAAAACATTTAAAAACTAAACTTATTTAAAACATTTAAAAATAAAATAAAAATATTAAAAAAATTATAAAAAAGGGGCCCTTCCGGCGGCGGCGGCCAGGGCTCAACCCTCGCCGCCGCCCCTTTTTTTAATTTATTGTTTTTAAAATCTTAAAATTTTATTTTTAAATGTTTTAAATAAGTTTAGTTTTTAAATATTATAAATTTTTAGTTCTTCTAATATTTAAAAAAAAAATTAGTTTTTTTAATTTTTAGTTTTTTTTATAATATTTTTATTTTATTTTTAAATGTTTTAAATAAATTTATTTTAAAATTTAATTTAATTAATTTTTTTAACACGTCAGCACTAAAACGATGTCATTTCTGTATTGTTTAGCCATGTCAACGTGCAAAACGGTGTCGTTTTGCACTCACCTCATCGGAAAATTGCCACGTCATCAATTTTGCCGGATTTTGGTCGGAGTGGCACTTAAGGGTGCGTTTGTTTGTGTTTCTGTTCTTTTTTTATTCTAGGGAACAAAAATAGAAAAACTATTTCTGTTCCGGAGAATAGTTTTTTAACAAAAGAACGCGTTTGGTAAACTTGTTCCTGGAATAAAAAAAGAACAGAAACATGTTTGGTAAATTTGTGTTCGTTTTTTGTTTCTTTTAATTTTTTAATATTTTTTCTTTATTTTTCTTTTTTCTTTATTTTTCTTCCTTGTGCCCGGTGACCGGTCGACAAGGGTCGGTGGCCTCGCCCAGCCACGACGAGGCTCGCCGGCCCTCGGCGAGGCCGAGCCTCGCTGTGGTTGGGCGAGGCTCGACCTCGCCTTGGTTGGGCGAGCTCGGGCTCGTCCAGATGCGGCGAGGGTTAGGCTAACTGGTGGCTGGGCGAGCTCGGTGGCGCCGGATCTAGGCGAGCTCGAGCTCGCCCAGTTAAGGCGAGGCCGAGCGTTGCCGGCCTGCGCGAGGCTCGGCCTTGCCGGATTTGGGCGAGCCTGAGCTCGCCCAGCCAAGGTGAGGCCGAGCCTCGCCAGGGGGCCGGCGACGCTTCGACGAGGTTGCCGGCCCTTGACGGCCGGTCGCCGGCAATGGCCGAGGCCGGTGACTGGCCAAAGAAAAAAGAAGAAGAAAAGAAAAAAGAAAAGAAAAAGAAAAGAAAAGAGGGGAGAGAGATAAGTTGTTCTTAAAAATTGTTCTAGAAATAAGAAACAACTTTTTTTTGTTTTTTGTTTCTGTTCTTTTTTTGTTCCTAGGAACACAAAAACAGATTTGGAACAAAAATGCAAACAAACGTGTTTCTGTTCTTTTTTTGTTCCTGGGAACAAAAAAACAGAATTTATGTTCTTAAACAGAAATAAAGAACATAAACAAACACCCCCTAAGTGATCCATTTTACTCCGATTTTGGCACTTAAGTGTACCTTTCCAAAGTTTTGGCACTTAAGTGTCCCTCCGTGCCAAGTTTTGACACTTGAGGTGTACTTTGTCCCTTTTTAGAGAGAGAGAGAGAGAGAGAGAGAGAGAGAGAGAGTTCCTTGGAAACTATACCTTATAGCTTGTTTTATTCCATATCAATTGATATGAAAAACAAATGTATGTAGCATCAATAAACGTTTTCCATCTTCTCTGTTGCGAGAACATTTGTATGGGTGACGTTGAAATTTTTCTGAGTGTTTAAAACCTCTTCAATATCCCTACATGCTTGGCTTGTTACTCCACTTTGCATGCGTTTTTTTTTTGTCTTCATGAGCTTGATGAATGTTATATGTGAGTACAAATGATGCATATGATAACTCGGTTTAATCTTTAAATCTTCTCTTGAGCCATGAGATTGTCTATGACTTGAGCCAAAACCAAGCCCCTCCATATTGATTCCTGGCTGGTTAGTGTGGACCATGTGTATATGCTTCTTGAAGAGGTTGTTTCAGTGTGTTCGATTGATAATTCTCCGTGATGTTTGTTGCTTTTGAAAGTCTATTTTACCTATTTTCACTCGGATGAAGTAATGTTTCCCGTAGATCTTGCATGTGATGCGTGTCCGGGCTTGAATATGGGCATGCAATCTGTTTGCTTGACTTGGGTTTAAACCCATATTTGCAAAATCAGCTCAAACCTGCATATTTGAGGATGATTTCAGCTTGGTTCTTGTGTGTTTTAAGCTATGGTTTCGATTTGATCTTGCTATTTGCATGTGGTAGTATAACTTGAGATTTTATTTCCACATGAGATTGCTTATGGGTCGAGATTAAAGGCCACAAACATGACTCGAGGAAGCTATTTGGGCTAGTTTAATGAACACTAAGTGTGCGACAAAATGCCCAACTAAGCTATAATCTTGAAACGGTCGATTCGAGCTCCGTTCTTGTGATATTTATGTATTGGGCTCTTCCATATTAGAGTAAATCAAGAATAGATCGGTTTAGGGAATTATTTTCAAAAAATAAAAAAAAATTAAAAAAAATCAAAAAATAAAAAAAATCAGATTTTTTTTTTAAAATAAATATAAAATTATGGATGGTATCAAATTAAGCCAAAAATGACATCTAGGAGATTTTCCTAATTTTATAAAGTCATTTTTCCTAATTTAATGCTATTTTGGTATTTTATAATACTTTTTTGTAAATAATTCATGTTGCGTAGATTAAAATTATTTAGAGTAGTTTCATGCATTTAGAGTAATTTCATGCACATTTAAATTCTCGTTTTGCTCATGGGGGTCTTGTCCCGGGGCATGATAACAAGGCCATGTAATATTATTTGTCCGACTTGTGTTGACACCTAAAATTTGATTAGGTTTTCAATTAGACCTTAGTTTCTATGTTTATGTATTTTTCCCTTTTTTCGGATAATAACTAATAAATAATAAAAAAACAAAAAAATAGTAAAAACAAAAGAAAACAAAAAATTGGCAGCCCATCGGGGCTGGACCTTTGCGCTTAGCCCCCATCATTTTTCTCTCCCCCCACATGGGCCCTTATGGCCCAACCTCCTTCACCTTCAGCCTGGCCCCTTTTTTTGCCCCTTGTCTTCTTTCCCATATGTCTTCTTCCCTAATAAGATAAGCAGCACACACCGGAGGAGAGGACGCGCGTGACGCCGGAACAGCGAAGGAGACAACATGGAGTGGACGCATCTTCAATGCGAGAGCCACCTTGACGGATGGGATGCCAGTTCGGCCGGTGGAGGCCGTTCGGCATGTGAGGACCATCGGTCAAAGCTCCGTTGACCGACCGGCCCCCTCGCCTATAAATAGGCCATTCTCGACGGCGGCAAAGGGCACGCCGAGAAGAATTGAGGGCTGCAAGCTTCGAACCTCCCACTAAGGATGATTCAATCGTACTAATCAAACCTAACTGGCCCCGCCTTGCGGTGGTACATTATAAGGAAGATTAATCTCCTTAAAACCTGGGGAGAACTAATCGATGCTTTCCGTCAAGAGTATAATGTTGACAACAGACTTGACATTGCCTTGCCCTATGAAAAACCAATGATCGCGGAGCACGAGGAGCCAATAGTTGCAAAGACAGGAGAAGAAGATGTCAATGAAACCTTGCACGATAAATGGATGACCAAGCAATATCCTATTACTGAGAAGCTTCCCACTAGGAAAGGCAAGGAGCCCGCAGATGAAATCAACACTACTCAGAACCGAAGCATGGTGGGACGGCTTCTCGGGCTTATCACAAGAGCTAGGGTCCAAAGAATGCCGACCCCCATCAATCTAGGGAGTGAAGCTCCACCATCACCCACTCCCCTTGATAAAGTCCAGCTAGCGAAACAAAGAGCTTTGCTCAAAAGGTCCAGGCCAAGAGTCAAGAAAAGAAAGCCTAAGAAGCTCGAGTCAACGCCTACCACTGAATGTAGGCAAAACCTGACAATCAATGAGTCGCCACACCTGCATTTCGAGCATCCCCTGAGGATCCAAAACCCGTTAGAAGAGGGAACATTCGTCTTTGTCCGCCATGACTTGTCCCTCAATCAATTGCTAAGCTTGTCACCTAACCATGAGGATGACGTAAACGCCTTATCCTCGTTTGGTGATTTTGACTCGGAAGAAAGCAATGAGATGAACTGGGGAGAATCTAGCTTTCCCGAAGTAGCAGAGTTTACCATTGCAATGAATATGCAATGGGAAAACCAGTGGCCTAACCAGGATACAGCAGGCCCATCTTGCCCTTATAGGATCATGACCCCCGGAGAAATATGGATACCTAATCTCCGCAAGTATAACGGCACGACTTGCCCTGTGGCCCATTTGCAATATCTCCATGCTGAAATGAGTCAGTACTACAACTCAATGTCATTCACAACTCAGGCCTTTCAAGAAAGTCTTATATGGTCCGCATTGCAATGGTTCATCACAACAGATATCAACCTCATGAGGGATTGTAATGAGCTGTCTTCCATATTCCTACATCAGTACCAAAACCAAAATATTGAGTGCTGGGCTTCCTCATGCTTTCTTCCCCCTAAAGATATATACTTTTGAAAAAAAAAAGAAAAAAAAAAGCATTTCATTATCAAAAACTTTTGTCAAAACAATCCTGTTTATTTCACTGACTTATTTACTTCATATCTCATAATATCATCCCCATCCCTTTTGACTTAGTGTGACAGGGGACATTTAAAGTTGGCACATCATGTGAACTCGCCAAATTCGAAGACACCCTGTTAAGAAAGCAGGGGCAAACGGAAAGGATCATCCCATTTCAAAATGGGTACAGGCATACGGTTGAAATCAAGCCATCCCCAGGAGCTCTGTGCACTCCACCTCGTTCCTGTCCAAATCCTTCTTAAGCCGGAGGAATATCTTTTCGCACGACATGCCCGAACAACTAGACGTTGCAGTTTCATTGAAGGGATTTCCAGCTTCGACGAGCCAAGAAGAACAAGGAAGAAATTTCTTCTCTTCCTTTGAATTGATTACTGTCAACAGGGAGAAAATCCAAACAATCAAGGCGATCTACAGCCCCCCCCCCCCACTCTAGACAACGACTTTAGGATTTGAAAGCTTCACTTTGTGTTCTAGACGCATATTCTTCCAAGAAATAATTGCCATCAGAAAACTGGAGATTTTGATTATCCATCTTAGGTTTCATGGAAGCTTGAGGTACATGACTTTGCCCAATGTTGCTATATAAAAGACAGAAAGAAAAATTCCATAGAAGGAGAGTGTTGAAGATGAATCAACAAACATCAATCATGCATACATAGCTGCAAATGAGGTTGGCCAATCAAAAGAGACGTTAAATTGTGTTAGGACAAAAGACTATCATCGACATTAAAAAATCCCTAGGAGTCAGCAAATACAAACTTTGGGGAAGGGTAACTTGGTATCGTTTCCAATACGTCCTCTCTCTTAAGCTTGCTTTTGACATATTTTCCCTATCGGCAGGAAGCATCGAGATTCAAGAGCCGAACTTGATGGTTAGGTTTGGCAAATCAATACTAGCCAAGCTAGTACATGGAAATGACCTATATCGAATTCACCTGACTTTGTGTAAAAAGACGTGTCATCCATAAGCCAATTAAGGAGAATAATTGACCTAAAGTAATTGGGAGACGTAGGACTTCGTGTCCTCCTCGTACTCTAGGTCCACTCGATCATCTGCAAACCGGGGAAGGGTAATGTTGTATCACTTCCAGTTGTTTGACTTCTGAAAAAGTTCATAACTAACACGCTCCCTTTTGTCTGTTGCAGGATCACCATCATCTGCAAACTAGGGAAAGGTAATGTTGTATCCCTTCCAATTGTTTGACTTCTAAAAGAGTTCGTGACTAACATGCTCCCTCTTGTCCGTTGTAGGATCACTTGACCGTCAAAGTTGTGAAAAACAAATCAATGAGAGGCATGTCAACCTCTGATAAAACTCTCCCAAACAAAATGGCATCTCAAGTATTGCCAAAGCAAATGACAGAGATCCTTTAGGCCTCAATTCACTTCACTTTTAATTTCGGCTCCACTGATTAGTCCATTTACATCTTCTCTTCTACAGGGCAAAAGCAGAAAGACCCGTTAAATCAATGATCAGATCCCTAACCTCGGCCGATCCTTCTTGTGTCATTTCCCTACTTAATAGGAACAATCCATCGACACTCATTTGCGAATAACCCTTTTGATGTTCAAAATTTAACAACACTATTCTGTTGACCCTTAAAGCTGCCAACAATGTCATTTTGAGCCAAAAACCATTTTCTTTGAAAGTATAAGCACCATCATATGCTGCATGCTGTTTTCAAATGAATTTTGCATGATGATTTTTGTCTGCCTAAATCATAAATTCCACTAAGGATTATCAGAATAGACAACTAAATGAATAATACAAGATTAATTGAGCATGCTGGATGAGGCGCGTCAGAATGATGAAAGGCAAGCCATATCCTACATATTGTCCCCCATCTATACATTTGTGAGATGAGTGCAGAAGATTCAACGACTACAGGGTAAAGAGTTCTCTCACGAATGGCACGATAACCATGACAGTGAGAGGCATTCCATTGCTCACCCCCTTTGAGCCTTATACACTGGTGAAGTTTCTGTCTTACCCCCCTCGGTCAAGAACCACCCCACACTAGGGCAGATCAGAGGCGAAGCAGCATCATAAGGTGAGAAAAGGGATAAAAATTTTCTTGCTCGCACTTGCATCAATCTTCGGATGTCTTTATTGCATATGAACACTCGCGTTAATTTAAGTGCCATAGAATGACGAAGAGCAATTCCTCTCTATGCACTTGTACTCATTGTACATCCTAAGTGAATATGTAATTTTACCCTCACATTAAGACAAAGCAAAGGTTACTGCCATTCAAGCGGTATAACCTGAAGTGCCAGCTGAAGATGAAGACTCAAGAGTCTAACAATGGCGTTTGCTTAAACTAGCCTAGATCAGTTCCTCAAGCAACAAGAATGAGAATGAAAAGCTAGGAGCATGAAAAAGCAGTGTACCTGGTAAAAGCAAGGTCAATGCCCATAAATAAGAAAATGAAAACTAGGGGAAAAAAAAAGCAGTGTGCCTGGTAAAAGTAAGGCCAATGCCCCTAATGAAAAAGTGAATTTTAGCTGTTGGTGCTTCCAAACAAAAGTTGCTGTTGTGGTTCGATTAATAGAGCCTCCATCCGACATTGAGAAGAAAGACTAGTGACAATGCCAAGGCAATCACCAGCTCTTATCATTTTGCACATGAGTCAAGCCTACATTGTGTCCCATTGTAAAAGTCTCTTCAGATTAGGGCACTTCAATTAATGTAAGATTTCATATGTTTATAAACATCGCTCGAAGAAGTACGAGCAATATTATTCTATCTCTTTTCACAGGATTCTTGACTTGCAAACCCAGAGATGATCATGCGCCATCCTTTTCACTGAGCCGTGACCTTGATGGCCCCCTTTGATAAGCCATTAATTAGGCCTACATTACAGTCTCGAAGAAGACCTCTCACACTGGTAAAATCGTACTGCTTGCGAGAATACTCGGACCTCTGCTGACATGATGACAGTGAGATAGTGTGGTTCTTATAAATCCTGCATCAATGGTTAGGATAGCCTTATCCATGAGAGTGAGCAGACAGTCCTTTCAGACTGAAAGTCCCTCATCTGGCATGCTCAAGACATCTACATTCGGAATGAAAGTTGTCTTTCAAAATTTTCCCCAGTGGAACTCAGATGATGCAAAACTGATGAAATTATCACGCATGAATCCCATTTGAACTCATGAATTTACAGCATATACAATGATGTGTGCATATTATGCAAACGACAAAAATACACTTGAGAGCAGAAATATCGCCAGGTAAGCATACCGTTATTCCTTTGTCTTTGAGTACCCACCACTATCCAAGTACTCTCTTCTTGACACTCGATCGATTCGAGTCGTCTCCTGAGTTTAGATGCTCGTGACTGTCTAGGTATCCCATTGTCTTTAAGTACCGGCCACCGTTCGGATACTCCCTTTTCTTGACACTCGACCTGTTCGAGTTGTCTTTATAGCTAGGATGCCTGCAATTGACCAAGTATCCCACTACCTTTGAATGCCTTTCATTGTCTAGGCACTCACTTTCCGAATTGTTCTTAAAATTATATCGTTGAACATTATTACCCGCTCAAGTATTCCACCACACCCCAGGTATGCTTTCTTACACTTGGACCAGCTGAGTGGTCCCTGATCGTATCATTAAATATTTGTGTTCATCCAAATATTCCACTACTTTGTACACTTGTGTGCCTACGGCCATCCAAGTAAGCCTCGTGCTATATTCAAATTCCCAATTACCACGAGGTGAGAGACCTTCACGAATACGCGGGGCACGTCCTCGATATTTCCAATTACCAGAAGGTGAGAGACATTCACGAATATGCGGGATATGTCCTCGATATTCCTAATTACCAGGAGGTAAGAGACCTTCACAAATATCTCAGGTATGTCCTCGATATTCCCAATTACCAGGAGGTGAGAGACCTTCATGAATATGCGAGGTACGTCCTCGATATTCCCAATTATCAGGAGGTGAGAGACCTTCATGAATATCCAAGGTATGTCCTCGATATTCCCATTACTAAGAGATGAGAGACATTCATGAGTATGCGAGGCATGTCCTCGATATTCCCAATTATCAGGAGGTGAGAGACCTTCATGAATATACGATGTATGTCCTCGATATTCCCATTACCAGGAGGTGAGAGACCTTCATAAATATGCGAGGCACGTCCTGGATATTCCCAATTACCAGGAGGTGAGAGACCTTCATGAATATCCAAGGTATGTCTTCAATATTCCCATTACTAGGAGGTGAGAGACCTTTATGAGTATGCGAGGCACGTTCTCGATATTCCCAATTACCAGGAGGTGAGAGACCTTCATGAATATACGAGGTATGTTCTCGATATTCCCATTACCAGGAGATGAGAGACCTTCATGAATATCCAATGTATGTCCTCGGTATTCCTTTTACCAGGAGGTGAGAGACCTTCACGAATATCCCAGGTACGTCCTCGATATTCCTAATTACTAGGAGATGAGAGACCTTCATGAGTATGCGAGGCATGTCCTCGATATTCCCAATTACCAGGAGGTGAGAGACCTTCATGAATATACGAGGTATGTCCTCGATATTCCCATTACCAAGAGGTGAGAGACCTTCATGAGTATGCGAGGCACGTCCTCGATATTCCCAGTTACCAGGAGGTGAGAGACCTTCATGAATATACGAGGTACGTCCTCGATATTCCCTTTACCAGGAGGTGAGAGACCATCATGAATATACGAGATATGTCCTCGATATTCCCATTACCAAGAGGTGAGAGACCTTAATGAATATCCAATGTATGTCATCGATATTCCCTTTACTAGGAGGTGAGAGACCTTCACGAATATCTCAGGTACGTTCTTGATATTTCCAATTACTAGGAGGTGAGAGAACTTCATGAATATCCAAGGTACGTCCTCGATATTCCCATTACCAAGAGGTGAGAGACCTTCACGAATACTCGGGGCACGTCCTCAATATTCCCCTTTACCAGGAGGTGGGAGATCTTCATGAATATGCGGGACACGTCCTCAATATTCCAACTGCTAGTAGGTGAGAGACCTTCACGAATATGCGAGGCGCATCCTCAATATTCCACATACCAGGAGGTGGGAGACCTTTACGAATATGTGAGGCGCATCCTCGATATTCCACATATAAGGAGGTGGGAGATCTTCATGAATATGCGGGGCATGTCCTCAATATTCCCCTTTACTAGGAGGTGGAAGACCTTCATGAATATGCGAGGCCCATCCACGATATTCCACATATCGGGAGATGAGAGACCTTCACAAATATGTCAGGAATCCTCTAGGTTAGTACTTGTGAATATCCAAGTACTCTTTCAATGCCTGTGAATGTCCAAGTATCTTCCACAAACAGATGCCCTGAGAAAGGTCGGCGCATCCCCTGAGAAAGATCGGGTACCAACCGGTGTCCTCGATAGAGGTCAGGCACCCCATAAATCGATGCCCTGAGAAAGGTCGGCGCATCTCCTAAGAAAGGTTGGGTACCAACTAGTGTCCTTGACAAAGATCAGACACCCCACAAATAGATGCTCTGAGAAAGGTCGGTGCATCCCCCCGAGAAAGGTCGGGTAAATAACTCATTGCTCTAACAGGCGACTGAAGAAAGGTTCGGGTTCTGGAAAAGCGATTCCCCATCAAGGTGACCAAAGAAAGGTTCGGGTTTTTGAAAAGCGATTCCCCGTCAAGGCAACCGAAGAAAGGTTCGGGTCTTAGACAAACAACTTATTGCTCTAACAGGTGACCGAAGAAAGGTTCAGGTCCTGGAAAAGCAATTTCTTGTCACGGCGACCAAAGAAATGTTCAGGTCTGAGACAAACAACTTATTGCTCTAATAGGCGATCGCCTGCACCTAGTCTTTTTAGCTTATATCTTGATTTCGGTTATTGAGCTTCTAGGTAGTCTTGTCCAGCTTAAGCACGAACTGGCTTTTTTCGATCCTTAAACTGCATACACAATAGTTTGGTGTTCAGTGGGGTGGTGGTCAAGAGGAACTAGCAGCTATTTGATTTCCAGCTATGAATCTTATTTATCCAACCTGTCTCGATGTAATTTTTTATGGACATTTTACTTCGGATTTGGGATGAAAAAAAAAAATTTACCCACAAAAAGTTCACGCCCTTCTTTATCTCGAAAGATAGGATGTCCTAACCCTTTCCCGGGAGTTGTCGCGACCAATTTTTCGGGTGTGAACCACCTATGATTTGGCTAATGGATTACTAAGCCTAGACTTAGCTCGGGCTCTCCCAAACCCATACCAATTCACGACTTAGGTTCAAGTTCTTAACATGCAAATGATTTTCAATTAGGAGTCGCCACTAATCTATTTTTGGTGGGTCGATTAGAAACCCAAGTAAAGTAACGAGAGTTTTACTTTACTCCTACGAACCAGAGATTTTGGATACGGGGACTTGATTACGTTAGATTTCCCTAACACCCTTTTGGTACCTTTCTCTTTTGTTTTTGAAAAATGTTTGACAAGCAGCTTGAATTGATTTTAATTCACTTTCCTAACATGTGAGGCGATCATGCGGGTGCGCATACCATCAATTTAACACTCAAGAAAGCAATTAAATAATGCAGGACTTACCTCAAAGCAACGAAAGCATCTGCGTTGTTAGATTAGAATTCACATCAACAATCTTAAATATGATTTCTAATTAACAAGCAATCACTCAATTTTTGCCTTCACTTTTAATGAGAATATAGTCCATATGCAATGCAATGCTTCTAATCTAATATGAAATAATATGGCATGGCAAAATGTCTTAAACTATATGAATGAGTAAAAGTTTTTGTGAAATTTTTTAATGAACATGCAATAATTAAATATGCAATCTAAATTAACCAAAATGACCTAATTCTAATGACGGGCAATTTCTAATTAAATGAACCTAATAATAATCCCTAAATGACGTGCATTTAGTGGGTCTAATTCTATATGACATGCACATGAATTTTCTATTCTAAAAATGCAATATATTCTAGAAATTGAAACTAATTTATCCTAAAACAAATTTTTATGAAATTCGAAATTAAGGAAAGTGCAAAATATAATTATCTAGATTAAGATTCTATCTAGTTTATATTAAGGATCAGGTCAGACTAAATCCTAATTTAAACTAAGATATTATCTTAACCTAGCAAGTTCTATCCTAAGATGCAAAAATCAATCTAGACTTAAAATAAAACACGTAATTTATTCTAAAATGCCATGACGTGCAAATAATGCCTTAATTCCTAATTTTTTATGAAATTCGAAATTAAGATCAAACATGCAATTCATATAATAAAAGAAAAACTAACAATCCTAAATGAATGCACTTTTTCTTTTTCTTTTTCATGATTCAAAAATAAAAATCCCTATTCTAATCATGCAAGATAATATAAAAAAAAACAAACCTAATCCTAATTCAAACTTTTTTTGAGATTTTTTCTTTTACAAAAATAAAATTGACTCAAACATCATGACATCAAATCAAACAAGATAAAATTGATATTCGAAAATCGGCGAACCATATCTCGCGCATGAGATCGGGCTGTCCAATTTTAAAATTAAATCGCGAATCGAATCTTGGGCATAAGATCGGATTGTCGATTTTTATAAGGGATTGCGAGTCGGATTTCGGGCGCGAAAATCGGACTATCAATCCCTAACTTGAGGGGCACTTTTATGTCGGAATATCAATCACATACCTAAAGGAACAAATTCACTAAAAAACAAGATATAAAAAAAAACAAAAAACTATAAGTGAATAAGTAATTTAAAAAATACAAAAAGAAACTACCTAATTTCTTTTTTTGTTTTTTCTGTTTCTTTGCTTTTGTTTCCAAAGGAGGCAGGCAGCTATGGTGGGTCAACCACGAACGGCCGGTCGGAGGTCCGGCAGAGGGCAGCAGGGGCAACCGGCGGAACAGGGGAGCAACCAGTCGGAGCAGAATCGGAACGGGTCGCGGCTGGGCTCGGCGCGGAGGTGGATCTGCGGGTGGAGGCGCGAGCTGGATCTGGGGGGGCTGCGGACGGCTGAAGGAGCGGCGGGTCGTGGCGTCGCGAGTGCAGCAGCGATGGGCAGAAGCGGCTGAAGGTTCCGACTGCCGGCGGCTCGGGCAGCAACAAGCGAGCAGGAGGAAGCGCCGGGAGGACACGGCGGGCGCTGGTTTGAGCAGATCGCGCACAAAGCAGGTGCAGCAGCACGTCACGGGCGGATCTCAAGCGGCGAAGACCGGCGAGGGGGGTTCAACAGACGGTGGTGGCGCGCACAGGTCGCGGGTGAGGCGTGCGGGCAGACGACGCGGGCACAGGCTGCGGGTCGCCGGATCGTCGTTGGTGCGAGGCAACTCGGACAGGGAGGGGGCCTTTGGGAGAGACGATGAACAGTGACGCCCCCCTCCTTCTCTCTCTGTTGCTGCCTTTTTCACTTTTTACTCTTTGCTTTTGACTTTTTCTTCCACCTCTTCACGCACGGATGACTTCCTTGCTTTTCCTCTTTTGTGTTTTTTTTCTTTTTCTCTTTGATTCCAAAGAAAAGCCAACCCCCCTTAAACCTCTCGCACACATGGCCTTTTATAGGGAGAGGAATTGGATTTTCAAAATTCCTCGAGTCAATCTTCGCAAATCTTTTTTACAAAATTTTCACCTATTGATAACGATCCAAGATTTCGATAAGATTACTCTTTAATTCCAAATCCTAAAAAGCCAAATCGCAATATTTCGTAACATTCGTTTTTTCCACTTGCCCTATCCCGGAAAATTTCAAATTTTTATTTTCTCACAAGATAATTCCTGATCATTTAAAAATAGGCTTGGCCAACTAATTTGAATTTTATCCGCCACCGATTCAATAAAAAGCAAAAATGCAAATAAATGCAACCTAAATCTATATGCTATGCAATTAATAAAATTAACCTCCTAATTTCCTATGCAATAAATAAACTAATTAAATTGCCAAAATTTAGGTGTCAACAGGAGTCGATGACTTGATTCAAACCTCAGATTCATACTATAATCGCGATGATTCCATCAGTGGTTGTGAATGACTGATTTTTTTTTCAATCTTTTCGACCTTGTTCGGGTCCTAGACAAACCACTTATTGCTCCAACAGGCGACCGAAGAAAGGTTCGGGTCCTAGAATAACCACTTATTGCTTCAACAGGCGACCGAAAAAAGGTTCGGGTCCTGGAAAAGCGATTCCTCGTCAAGGCGACCGAAGATAGGTTCAGGTTCTAGACAAACCACTTATTGCTCCAACAGGCGACCGAACAATGGTTTGGGTCATGGAGAAGCAATCTCCTTAGGCAACAGGTAAGATGACGCATTGATACTTACCAAAACTCGGGGTTCACACCCTATCTCACTCACTCCCGATAAGTCGAGGTATCTTCTTATCTGTCTCAGTATGTGTAATGTTATATTGCTCATTTTCTACATAGGACACTAGGTCCCAAATAAGATATAATATATTGCATATGCATGGACAAAATTTAGGTATCAAGTTTATCTTTGAATGCAACCTTTGCGAACTCACCTTCAAAGAGGGGCAGCTGTTGACACCTAAAATTTGATTATGTTTTCAATTAGGCCTTAGTTTCTATGTTTATGTATTTTTCCCTTTTTCGGATAATAAATAATAAATAATAAATAATAAAAACAACAAAAAATAGTAAAAACAAAAGAAAACAAAAAATTGGCAGTCCATCAGGGCTGGGTCCCTCCTCCTTTTTCTCTCCCCCTGCATGGGCCCGTATGGCCTAACCTCCTTCACCTCCAGCCCGGCCCCTTTTTTTTTGCCTCTTGTCTTCTTCCCCATCTGTCTTCTCCCCTAATAAGATAAGCAGCATGCACTGGAGGAGAGGACGCGCGCGACACCGGAACATAGAAGGAGACGACATGGAGTGGACGTGTCTTCAATGCGAAGCGGCCTAGCTAGAGCCACCTTGATGGATGGGACACCGGTTCGGCCGGCAGAGGCCGTTCGGCATGCGAGGACCAGCGGTCGAAGCTCCGTCGACCGGCTGTCCCCCTCGTCTATAAATAGGCCCCTCCCGACGACGGCAAAGGGCACGCCGAGAAGAATCGAGGGCTGCAAGCTTTGAACCTCCCACTGAGAGACTTTAAGGGAGGCCCGAGGGCGAGCAGGCCGAGATCCGAGGTCGGCCGGAGAGGAGAGGGTTGGGTCTAAGCATGAAGGAGCTGAGCGAGGTCAGCCATAGGAGAGAGGCTTAGATCGGAGGCAAGGGCTTGCACTAAACCCTGACGACGTCGACTTGCGTCGCTATCACTGCCTCGACCAAGCTCCGCCGAAGCTCTAGCTGCCTCGAGCTGTGCCTTATGCCATGGCTGTGACCGATTCGCCGACTCTACTCCAGATCTGGGAACTGAGGGGGACATTGTTGCTGCCCCGTCGTCATCACCCTCACCTACTCCCCACAGATGCTGTCGCTTTGCCAATACGGCAATCTAGCCCATCACTAGACCGCGGCCGAGCCTCATGATGTCGTCACCATTGTGACCGTTGATCCCCTCCGACACAAGCCTTGCTCGTTGTGCTGTACCGCGACGCCACCCTCCGTCGAGTGGTCTGCCGCTGTACCGCGACGTCGTCACAGTCGTTGCCGTCGTCGTTTTCGTCCGTCGGTGCCGTCCGTCTCAGCTGCTCTCACCGGCGCCACAAATCCAAAGGAGGAAGAAGAACATGAGTCGAGTTAATAGCCACAAAGCGGGTCGGCCATGGGTTTGAATCGGGTAGGGTTTCCCCGAGTCGAGCCTGCACATTTAAGCTGCGTAGTGTTGGGCTGCACCTTTTTGTGAAGTGGGCCAAAATCAGCTTGGGCCTTTGTGCTTAAAAGAAAAAAAACTCCCGGGTTGGGCCCGCGTCTGGGTCTCAAGTGGATGGCTCGGGTCAGACCCAACCCGAGGATCCGACCTGGTTCGTTTTTGTATTATTATAATATAAAATAATATTTTAATAAATAAGAAATTAAAAAATAATAATTTATTTTCCAGAAAATAAAAAATAAAAAATATTTCTTATCTTTCCAAAAAAGGCCATAAAAGTCGGAAAAAGTTAAAAAAAAAAAGATTTATGTTTTCCAAAAAGACCAAAAAATAAAAAAAAAATGCTTTTTTATGTCCAAAAAAAATGAGAAAATGACCTAAAAAAATGTTTTTCTTCCACAAATGCATAACCCCTCAAAAAATCCAAAAAGCCTTAGGGTTTAAACAAGATTGGTTACCGGAAGGGCATTAGTGATTAACTAGTGTAATCAAGTCCCCGAACCTAGTTTCTTTGGTTGCGCAAAAGCAAGTATTTCTCCCGGTACTTCGCTTGGGTTTCTAATCGACCCACCCCAAATTAACTAGTGGCGACTCCGTTTTAAAATTAACTCATAGGTTAAAAACTTGGACTTTTAAATCATGAATTGGTGGACTTGGGAGAGTCTAGGCTAATAGACCTAGGTGAACCATTAGCCTCCGCAAGGCGCCCGCCCCAATCGGGTGCTGAAAAAAAAGAGGTCGCGATAACTTGTATTGGGTTTTCCTTTTTCGCATTTATTTTCAAGTCATTTCAATTTCTTGGATGTTTACTTACGCACCTCTTTTCATTAATTTGAGTGTAAATTTCTCTTCTAAATTATGTTAGGATTAGTCTAAACATTAAGGAAAACAAACCTACAAAAATATTTGCATGGACGCTTAGCGTTTTTATAAGGATTATAATTGGTAATCAAGATTGTGTGGCCATTTAGATGAATAACCTTCCAAGTTAGTGGTATCGCAAGGGCGCTAATAAAAACATTGGCATAAACAAGTCCCCATTCTTGGAAATCTCTGGTTGCGCATAAATCAAGACAACACTCCCGCGTCTTGATTGGTTTCTAGCCGACCCCAATAGGCTAGTGGTGACTCCTAGAAATACATAGGTTGTTAAGATTAAAAATATAAAATCCAACGTCGTGCGAAGTATGGGCTTTGGAGAGCCCGTGCCTAATCTAGGGCCATTGGTTCGCCTCTTTAGGCAAATACCCCTAAACCTTCTTCCTTTTTTCCCAGACGAAAAAGAGAGGTCGGGACATGTGCTAATTTAATGTTACTACATAATTGGGATTATTCTATTGTTTCTTTAAAAAGAAAGGATTTTCTTTTTTCATGAAGGTAGATTTAAGAAATAATCAGTAAGGGTTAAAAATCTTAGTAAAAAAAAATTACAGGCCATCTGATTTTTCAATAATTTATTATTAATTTGCCAGCGTTTCTATAAAAAATATCAAATTTGAACAACTTGCAAAATACCAATTTTTTTATGTAATAACATAATTTAAACAGTTCTACTATTCTGTTAAAAAATTTCTTAAAAAGTTGGTGAGTGCTAAAAAAATGGTGTTGAAAATTTACATTTCACCTGACTTCTAAGTAACATGTTGATTATTTATTGTCATCTTTACGAAATTACTCTCTTTTTCACACTTGGCAAATTAACAACCTTTCTCTATTTTAAATTAACATTTATATACTTTCTTACTAGCACTTGAGATTTACCAACTTTTATATGAACTCGTTGATCTTTATTTATGTGTCTTACCAATTCTCCCATTATGTTACTAGCTAGTTTAGGTTTAACAACTCTCACCTGAGTTGCTTATGGACGCTTATTAATTTATTTTAACTTACCAACTTTTCTATGAAGTTACCTCTTTATTTGTCTTGCTTACCAATCAATGAATTTACCAACTCTTTTTAGAATCTACCAAAATTAATAAGAGCAATTATCAACCTTTCTTCAACTAGATTATCGACTAGTTATCTGTTGCCGCTTCTTATTTGAGTTGGTTATCAATGTTAACTGTTTATTTTAATTACCAATTTCTCTTTTTCTCTAATAAAAGAATTAAATATAAGTAAGTAATTCAAATGAGAGATGGTAAATTGAAACTAGGTGACAATTTAGTCCAACAAAAGTTGTTTAGTCTAATTTAGATTGGTGATTTCACATTCAAATTGAAAAATTTGAAGCAATCGCAATTATGCAAATGATATTAGTAAGTTAATACAAAAACTTATAATTTGCAAATTGTAAAAAATATAGAAATTTTCTAAAAGTGTTGGTAAGTTACCAAAAAGTTGTATGAAAAAAAAAATTTACCATTTTTTCTTGCCTAATAGTTGTTTGACTCTTATCAACGCTTATTGAAATCTATTGGTATGGATAAAGGTCCGTACTTCTTGGCACGGAATAATAGATTAACCATCTTATAATGCATGAGAATACTTTTATTGAAATCTTTATTATATATTTTGACTGTTTGCTGGATGTAATTTGTAGCCTTCACTTCCAGAAGAAGCAAAGTTGTTTCCGGTCTATGCATTTACGTATTTCGAATAAAATCTGACTACAGAACAACATATTCCTTTATACGTCAAATGCAATAGTTTAGTACATAAACATTTTTTGAAATCGTTGTATTACGGTTTATAAGCTCTTTTCAATGACTTTATAAGCCTTCGCTTTGGCATTTGGTTTTTTGTTGCGTGTTTTTGTGGGGGTTGGATGCTTCTTTAAAGAACTCAAGACTACCGGATAGTTCCAGAGATTGTTTTTTTTTTGGTCTCACTTCTCATTTCTATGTACATTTGTGTGCGATGCTTACTCGGGTTGAATCTTGGACCTAGTACTCTCCGGCCCCACCTCCCAATCCCTTTACCAGCAGGGCTACATGCCTGTTGGTGTTCAAGGGATAGTTTGAGCGGATTATTTTTACAGCGTTAAAAGCTTGTGTAGTTTAAGCCTTGTTTCAGAGGCGATTTCTGATCACTGCTTGGATAAAATCAATAGAAGAGGCGGCAATACTAATTGCAGGGTTCCTCTTTCACTGTCAATCCATTACTATTATTCACATGGTGAGAGTACTCCTAAGGTCGGATCAATCTTTTATAGGTGCTCTCAAGTTATTGGCATCAGCTTTTACATAGAAGTTGATCTCGGGAAGCACTTTTGTTAACCACGCTAAAACACTCAGCATATAAGCGCTAGGATTGAGGAGGGAAATAATTGACGATGGTGGATTGGAGAGGTGTTGGGGAGAACTCGGGTTATAATTCGCCGCGAACTAAATTCAATTCATGATCAATTTATCCCCCAAAATTAAATAGACCAAAATCAACTTAGCATGAACAATAGCCAGCCAATATAACCTCGGAATAAGCAAATATAATGCCAAATTGATGAGGATATAAAGCCAACAACATCATCAAGGATTTAACGTGGAAACCAATGTGGGAAAAATCATGGACAGCCCAAAACTTCCATTACTTAGGATACATAAAGTAGTTTTATTTAATCACACATTAAAGGCTAAACATAATTATTACAACCATATTTGCTCACAACAAGGGGGATTTAACAAATTCGGAGTAAGAAAATCCTAATCGCGATTAGAGAATTTAGAAGAAATTCTCAATGAATGAAACCAATCAACTCGTAGCCCTCACCTTACGAATAATATATTCAAATTATCGATTTGCGCCCTCACCTTACGAATAATATATTCAAATTATCGATTGGCCACCGCAAAGATTCAGCCCTCTTTCCTTTTTCTTGTCCGCTCGCTCTCGGTGAGACCACCCTGTCCCGCGCCTTCTCTCTATTTTTCTCTCTTCTCTTGGGCTCACACCTTGCACGAACTCCTCTTTTTTTTCACATGCTTTTTGACTTTCTTCTCTTCTTTTTGTTTCTTTTGTTTTAATGTTAGCTTGGCCCCACAAGAGATGGGCCCAGCCAACAAGAGAGTGTTATCTAGGGGTGTTCATGGTCCGGGCGGGCGGTTCCTGACCTAGAACTGGGAACCGCCCGCTAAGGACCGGTTCCGAAAAAATGGAACCGGGATCCACCCGTTAGTTGCATGGATCCACCTGGGAACCAGACCGCCGGTCCGGTCCGGTTCCCGGGTGGATCCATGGAACCGGTCTCACAATAATAATAACCGAGACCGATTAAGTCCTAAAGCCTCCCCTTGTCATGCTTGAAATCTTAACAAATCTACGTACTTGCTCATCCTAAGTAGAACCCGAGAAGATTAAGATCAAACTTCCATTGTGCTAATTAAAGACGCAGAACTAACATTTCTCCCTCGTCCATCATCCGCCCTCACCCTCGGCAAAATCCACGGTTGGCCACCATTCATCAACAGAACAAAAACCGCAAAGCATGCCACGCGTATACACACAACCATAATGAAGAAAAGAAGTGAGTTTTGCGTGGATTAATAACTGGGTGGGCGGGTTAATAAGCGAGATCTGGAGATCAGTGCCTCTCCATTTGGTGCGCTTTGGACTTTTTTCCCACTTTAATTAATTTTTTTTAATTATTTGATTTGGGTTTGTTAATTTGTAATTTCATTTTTTTTTAATATTAAAAATTAATATATTATTTTAATATAATTAGTCTGGTCCGGGTGGGCGGGTGGACAGATCCGCCCATGGAACCGGGAACCGGACCGGTATCTACTGGTTCTCATAAATTGGAACCGGGAATTAGACCGATTCCCTCAAGAACCACCGGTTCCGGGCGGTTCCGATCTGGTTCCGGGCGGTCCGGGCGGGTTCCGGTTCTTTTGCACACCCATGTTGTCACAATTCATGAGTAGCTCATTTTGAGTTGGTAAATGTATCTATAGGTGCCTGTCACAGTCAGCTTGGCTATTATCGTCAGATGACTCTCGGTGACATAGTAATTGAAGTTGCATAGTCTATTTGTATGGATTTTGGACATAACTTGTATTCAATTTAATTTCGTTTTTCAAATCTTCTACTAGATGCGGAAGTACAGTAGCTCTGGATCAATTTCTACATGGAGCCTGCGCGGGGATGGAAATTTGGGGAGGAGACCTGCAATATGTTTTGCACTCTCCCAATATGACGTATACCTGGCAACGAGGCTCTCATGTTTAGCATCTCCATTGAGATCTTTACCAGCCCGGTTGTCATTTAAGATAGAAATTTTGCCATTTCTTTCTTTCCCTACAATCTCCATGAATGCCTTCTTTTTGAAGGTCCAGTTTCCAGTTTTCAGGTTGAAATGATAGAGCGGCAGGAACCTCTGGCCATAAGAGGCTACAAACTCCAGTGCAGCAATAATGTACTCGACCTCCTCCTCTGAAAGGTAGTAGGGAAAGCTGACTCTGGTCCATCCAGGCTTCACTCCAGCAAATCCCTGTTATAAAGGTAAATTCACAGGAGATCAGTAAACTGCTTGCTCTTATGTCTCTAAGAAATGATCCCATTGGTTGAGGGGTAGTGCCTAATAGACCCTTCGCCTGTATGGCAATTACAGTTTGAAAACCTTTAAGGTTTTACATGTTATTTCTTACAGGAAAGAAAACAAGCATCTTACCTCCTGAATGGCAAATTTAAATGCACGGGATTGAGCTTCACTAATGCCAAGTAGGGCATGACCGTATGGACCGGCACAAGCACACCCGCCTCTCGCTTGAATGCCAAAGAGGTCATTGAGGAGAGTGGCGACAAAGGGTCCGTGGAGAGGCTTGTCTCTTTCGTTCCCCATTTCTCCCCACAGGTAAAGCGCCCTCTCTCTTCCCTTCTTATTACAATCTGGTGGGGAATTAGTTGTTGAGTATATCAGGAAAGACAATATAGCTTGTCTATTAGCTGTTCTGTTCCCGAGAATCTTTATGTTCTGGTTTTTGGAGAGCCTTTCGATTGCTTCTTTTATGTACTTGTGCTCCAGTTTCTCAATTACTTCATATCCCACGTAATCTTTCAACCAAAATGCCAAAGCTGCTCTTGTGATTTGAATAATCTGTGGAGTCCCAGCATTCTCTCTTTCTTCAATGTCTTCCACATATAATGTATCCTGCTAGGCAAGTAAATCAACAAGTCACCAACTGATGAAAATCAGAAGGCTTTGATGGTAATTGCCTTAGCTTTTGAATTTGCTCTGTCGTTTGCAAAAGATCAATGCTTTTACCTTTTCATCGAAACCATTCACATAATCAACAGTTCCTCCTCCACAGGTTGATGGGGGTGATGATCCAAGCCGATAGAGAGCCTTGCTCACGAGCAGGATTCCTGGAGACCCAGGTCCACCAAGGAACTTGTGCACACTAAGGAAGATAGCATCATAACCGTCGACTTCCCCTGATCTCATGTCGATTTCCACATAAGGTGCACTGTTCAAAATTAAGCAATTTAAGGCCAATCAGATTAGTCGCTTCATTATGTTACCATGGAATCATATAGTCGTGGAACATATGCTCAGTAAATGCAAATGGAGAGTTCTCCAATTGAGTTAGAGAATGCAGGAAAATGAAGGCTCACCTAGCTGCAAAATCAAAGCAAGCAAAGGCACCAAATTGGTGAAGCAGCTTCGCAACAGCTCTTGTGTCGGTACAAATCCCGGTGACATTACTGCAAGCAGAGAATGAACCCAGAATTGACCTGTTTTCATCTCGATAAGACTCAAGCTTTTGCTTTAAATCTTCCATGTCTATCGACCCATCTTCATCTAGTCCGATCTCTATGACCTCCGCTAGACTTTGCCTCCATGAGAGAAGGTTTGAGTGGTGCTCATAAGGCCCAACTAGGATCACCCATCTCTCTTCGCTTGGCATGCACTTAATCATCCTCTCTCTTAGGATCGATGGCACTGCAATGCCCATGACTTCTTGGAGTCGCTTGATCGACCCAGTGGATCCTGATCCGCAGAACAAGATCGCGTCCTCGGGTCCACCTCCTAAGCACCGTTTGATGTAGCTCGAGGCCTCATGCACCGTATTGGTGGTCCGGCCACCCACGTGGCTATCAGACGTGTGCGAGTTACCTATATGCACATCCATAAAAGTACCATTCAATTTAGCGGTTTTATCTAATATAAAATAGAAGCTAAAGATGGTCAGAATAAAATTAATTTTGTATGTAACGTGTACCATAGGATTTTGACTATTATAGGATTAAAAGGTTAGAGATAAAAGTCAAACAAGGATAAACCGGAGTTGTACACGCACTTGTACACACCATGGAGAGTGATATGGCCTATATTAATTTAACCGCACGAGTCATTCACTACTAAATGAACCTCAAACGTTTGATTTTGAAAATTTGAAAGTCCGTAGCACAACGCTTAGTACGTAAGCGATTGAATCCTAGCTGCTAAGGACATGGTAATAATTTCGAAAGTGCGAAACGCTAAAAGTAATAAACCATCACAACCGCAAATAATTAATATTATTATACGTGCGCACTCTAAAAATGCGCACTCCGACAGTGATTCGTGCAACCCTTCAATGATACGTGCGCCCTCCAACAATGCATTTGACTTGTAGAGAAAAATTAATACTATCATATAGTCCGATTATCGGCATAGGAAACATGGACCAGAAGCTTGAAAAGCTTCGTGCGTTCATGCTGAGGTCAACAGCTATAAAACAACGTGCTCTTGCCAAGCCATCTGGTACACAAGTCTACTCGCAAGGAATTAAACTAGAGAGAGTGGATCTATTCAGATGTTGACTGGAAGAAAAATCTCGTAGACGCCCAGGCACGCGTACCGTAAAACGGGAGGACGTTGTCGGCGATGAAGTCCTCGAAGTAGCGGACGCAGCGGCCAGAGGCGGTGCTGTCGGCGTAGGTGATAACCCGCCTGCCGAACGGTGAGTCAAACTCAGCGTCCCCACCGATGATCTGAGAGCGGAGCCACGCGAGCTTCTTCTCTGGGCCACTGCTGCCCGCCGCCGGGACTCCTGCTCCGAGCCTCCGAAAGGATGCAGAGTGCTTGCGCAGATCATTCCTCGAGGATGGAGAAGGTGGCAATGGACTCCCCTTGGCATTTCTCTGGTTGATGTACTTGTTCATGATGTTGAGATGAGATTGCCTTGTCAAGCGGGGGTGCTCTAGTTCCATTTTCTAATGAAGGACTCAACAAGAGATCAATGCCTTCTCTTTCAATCTTTCATTCAGGAGACGAGGGCTTTTTGAAGGGTATGAGGGGAAAGAATGAATGATTCCGTGGGCTATAAATAAGATGGTTTTGGCATGAGGAAGTCTAAGATGGAAGAAGCTTCTTATAGAATTAAATTTTTTCAGCTTGCTTTCCCTTTTCATGATGGGATTCTGCTGGCCGCTATGACTGGTTTGGCGGCTGAGATTAGAACGCCAATTGGCTCTCTGCCCAGTGCCTACACACAGACTTTGATAATTTCTCAATCCATGCGGCGCTTTTGTTATTGGTTAGGCAGAGGGACGAGTTTGAATTCAAAGCGCACGACTCTATCTCCCTAAACATCACTCACTAATCCATCCCTCTGTCCCTCCCTCAATAGAGAATTTCCTAACATGCACTACAAAACATTTGTTGGTGGGCTCGCGGCCTGTGAAAGAGACCATACAAAAGGAAATTCTTGGTCTTGAAAGTATCTCAATCTATTAAACAGAAAATAATTAATCTTGGACATGAATCCCGCTGGGTGTAAACACAGTTTAGATTCATTATGCTCTGTGTAGTAAGTCCATTGAATAATTTATCCTTCCCTAATTGGACTATAGGCACGTTCATTAGATGAAAAATGATTCAAACCTGCTAGAGCATATATCATTTGCTTTTTCTACGATGAGTAGTATGATGCGTTGTCTCCGCCGTGAATGTCTTCTGTCTCTATTATAAATGTATCCAAAACTTGCGTCTTCATCTATGAAAATGTGTTCGCAAAAACAATTTATGTTCATCTGCATTTCATTGAGAAAATTATCAAAATAATTTTAAAATTATTGTCTTGATACTGATTTAGCCTTAATTTTTAACTATGGAGAATTTGTATCTTTAGCGATGAGTTTGATGTCGGTGCGTAGTGTCCGCAACTTTTGCTGCGCTGTAGCGACAAGTTTAGTAAATGAGGATTATTGAGTGCGTTTATTCTAATCTTATCCCTCTGTTCCATCTCGCGATGCCAAATCTCATAAAAATCACGGGGCTCGCGGATTCTGGGGATTCATTTTCTTCCTTTTGAAGCTTTCTGATTGGTGCATTGACGTCAATTTGAATAAATCATTTCCCACACGGTCTTGGCCCATACCATTTGCTCGATTCCACGGGAATCACATTTGTCCCCCTTGGAGACAATAGCATAGCTCATAGCTTTTCTTAGTTCGTGTCAACTAGTACGAAGAACGTTCATGTAGCATCCATGTATGTTCTTCCATCTTCTTTGTTATGAGAAAATTACAAAAAAAAAATAAAAAAATCCTAAATCTATTGTATTTATGCTAATTTAATCAAAAAATTTCAATTTAGCTAATTTTATCCTAAATCTTTTGAAAATTTGCCAAGGTAGTCTATTTGGCTAATAATATATGTAAATCGCTGATGGGGATGCTGATCGTTTTATGTATCATGATCAACCCTAATGTGAACAATTTTTGCAAATATTTTTTATTATTTTTCATATTTTCCCTTCTTCTTCTTTTTTTTTGATTCTCTAAGGCGACAACTAGTAAAGTCACCCATTGCCAGCCTTGCCAACTTTGGGTGAGGCTCGCCATTGTTAGGATGTAGTGAAGCAATCCTCGCCTAAGGCTACCAAGGTCACCCCTTGGTAGATTGGGCAAGGTCGAGCATTCCCTAAAGTTGGCGAGGCTAGCTACCTCTCGCAAGCCTCGCATGAGGTTGGCAAGGTCACCCCTTGCTAGATCCTGATGAGAGTGACCTTGCCTAAGTTTAGCAAGGGCGACCCTCGCCAGTTGTTGCCGAGGCCCAACAACCAAAGAAACATGAAAGAAAAGAAAAGAAAAGAAAATTATAACAAAAAAATAAAAATAAAATAAAAATAATTTAAAAAATGCAAAAATTATTCAGGTTAGCGCCAATCGTCTTAGCACTAGCCGTGTCACATAGGATAACTAACGTTTATGTCAACAATTTTCGACAAAAAATGGCCGGATGGATTACATTAGTAAAATGTCAAAATAACTAAGACTCAATAGGCCAAATTGAAATATTTATGATTGAATTGACACAACTTCAATATGTTTAGGACTTTAGTTAAATTTTCTTTAGAAATTTGTATATAGATGAGGTGGATAAGACAAACTAATCTTTAGTTCATAAACTAGCATAAATTGTTCATGTCTAGAGTGAATTTTGTTTTAAATAAGGGTCTGAAATGCTATCATTTTTTAAAATAAGGATTTAAAGAGAATCTTGTTTCAAAGAAAGGCTGAAGTGACTATGTTTATTTTAAATAAGGCCCTGATTGTTTGATTGATCAAGGGCATTTTAGTCATTTACCTTTTTTTCTTTTTTTTTTTCTTTTTCCTTTATTTTTTTTTTCTGGTTTTTGGTTTTTCTTTCTTTTGCATTGGTGGTCACCTGGCCACTAGTGATGTTGGAAAAGGCTAGGTGAGGGTTGCCTTCCTCGGTGCCTACGAGGGGACACTCGCCCTCGCGCCATCGGCAAGGCTAACCCTCGCAAGGCTAACCCTCGCCAGATCTAGGCAAGGGTCGCCTCGCTAACGGCTGACGAGGGATGGCTTTGCCTTGGGGCAGGCCGCCCTTGTGGCCATTGGCCCTTGCTAGATCTAGGCAAGGGTTAAGGTAGGCTGCCCTCACGGCCATTGGCGAGGTCGGTCCTCGCTAGATCCAAGTGAGGGTCGAGGCAGGCTGCCCACATACCAATTGGCGAGGTTGGCTCTCGCAAGATCCTAACGAGGGTCACCTTGCCAGCGGCTGGCAAGGGATGGCCTCACTTGGGTGAGGCGACCCTTTCCCTAGGGCAGGTTGCCCTCGCCAGCAACCAATGAGGGTTGCCGAGCCCTCGTTGGCCCCAAGTGAGGCCAACCCTTGCTAGATTTGGCGAGGGTGGCCTCACTCGTAATTGGCAAAGGTGGCTAAGTCCTTATCGATCCTTAATAGCAGCTAGTGAGGGTCATTGAACCCTCATCGACAGACGTTGGCCCTCATTGGAAAGAAAAAAAAGAGAAGTGAAAAATTGTAATTGGACGAAAACGCCCTTGATTAATCGGAATGTTTAATCAATCAGTGACCAACGAGGTTATGCTATTATCTGAAACAACCATGGCCACTTTAAACACTTATTTATAGCAACCAGGACTACTTCAAGCCCTTATTTGAAATAAAGTCAATTTTGCACCCTTATTTGTGAAATTGAGAGCATTTCAAGCCATTATTTGGAATTTTCCTAGAAAAAGAAAGTATGAGTTGGGTTATTTTGATTCATTTTAGAGTCTCAATGATCACCCTTACCTCTTGGGGAGGGAAAGTGAGGAGTTCGATTCCCCACTTTCTCGGGAGTTGGGGTGAGAACATGTAAGTGGGAGAGTAGGAATTTTCTAGTTGTGTGCAACATATAGCACACACAATTGTCTATAAAATAGATATAGGATGGGACTAGACCCAGAAAAAAAAAAAAAAAAAACAAAGAACTCATAGTCAATGAGACCATTGTTGAGTATACAAGAGAAATTTATAAGGAAAAATTGTAAATCGCCATTTTTTTTTAAAAAATTTATGGTAGTATACTATTATTTCATAATCGGGGTGATTTTATTATTATTTTTTTGGTAACCGAGGACTCCACCACGTACCCCCGTGCTCGGATGGCACTAAAGGGCCGGGCTCCTATATTTTGGGGGAGACTAACCCAGCATCCCACCACCATGGCCCCCACTTAAATCGCTAGTAATTGTGGGTTTCGAACCCTCAACCTCGGCGATGAAAGAGAGACTCTCAACCAACGCAGCTGCCTACGGATGGATGGGTGATTTTATTGTTCCGTTCCAAAAAAATGGATTTTTCGATGACGGTGCATTTATAAAAAAAAGTCTATGCGTGTTAAAGGGCATCGTTAGAAATGTTATAGATCACTTGATTTTTCAGTTAATTATTGTTAATTTATGGTAATTTTTTTTTTGAAAGATTAGCAAGTGCTAAAAAATGCTGTTGAAAAAAAAAATACATTCCATTCTATTCCTCAGTAACGTTTTGATAATTTACTATCATTTTTATGAAATTACTAGCTCTTTTTAACTGTTTACAAACAAAAAAATTCCTATATTTTATCAACTTTTATTTGCTTTCCTACAACATTTGAAATTTACCAACTCTTATATGAATTTGCAGTCTTTATTTACTTACTAGTTTTTCTCCCATTAAGTTACTAATCTATCGATTCTCAATGGAGTTGTTTATGAACACTTATTTGTTTTCCTTTCTTAATTTACCAACTTTCCTTGAGTTATCACTTTTACTCGTTGTACTTACCAACTCTTTTTAGAATCTGTTAACCTTAGTAAGAGTGATTATTAACTTTTCTCTGATTAAATTATCCATTAGTTAAGCGTTACTATCTTCTATTTGAGTTGTTTCCTAATGTTTATTTTTTAAAATATCAATTTTTATTATTTCTGAGAAAAAAGAAAAATCATGTTATCTTTTTATACTTTCATCAACCTTGCTTACTGATACCTTAGAAATACCAATTTTCATAAGAAATTATCAATTTATTTGAGTGATTTGCCAATTTCTCCTCGATTACGTCACTAGCTAGTGTTGAATGGCCAATTTTCATGTAAATTACTGACCAATGTTTTTCTTTTTTTTAATTTAACGATTATTCCTATTGTTTAACAACTTTTTGCCTTGTCAATTATTAATTTTTTCTAAAACTTATCTACTCCCTTTTAGAAATTACTAAACTCAACTAGAGAGATTACAATTTTTTTTATTAAATTACTAAATAATTTTGCATTACCCACACTTTTAAATTAGTTACAATATTTATTAGAACACTTATTTTTTACCAAATTTTATTAACCTTTCACATCACTAACTTAAATTTACGAACTATTATATGAAATTAGCAACTTTTATACATGCCATTACTTTTTAACAATTTTTATCAGATTAAGTTTCGTAAATTACCAACTTTCATTTGAGTTGCTTGCATTATTTAAGTTAGTTACTAATATTTATTTTGTTATCCAAATCAACTTCTCTTATCTATGACCAAAAAAGAAGAAGAAAAAACTATTCCTATGGTTAGCAACTTTTGTTTAGCTTTCTTTCCAACGGCTTAACTTTGCCAACTATTATATGAAAATACAAACTTTTTAGTTTCGACTTACCAATTTTTCTCCAACTAAGTGACTAATTGTTTATTTGCCTTACTTGCAGACTTTTCAGAATTATAAACTATCTTTAGAAATTACCAACCTAGATTAAAGTGATTATAGACTATTCTCCGATTTAGTTACCAACAAATTTGTGTAACTCTTATTTGATTTAGTTACCAACATTTATTTAATTATTTTTTCTAACTACCTCATAAGCCTTCGGTTTAGATGTTGTGTTTCGTTGCATGTTTCTGTGGTGGTTGGATGCTGCATAAGGTTTGTTGCTTCTTTAAGGAACTCAAGTCTAGGCGATGGCTCAATGAATGGTTAAAGTGAGTCGTTGTACAATATTAAAAGCTCGTGTAGTGGTAAACCTTTGTTTCAGAGACTATTTCTAACAGCCGTTTGTGCGAAAATTAGTATGTCATACACTCGGTAAGGATACTCAGCAGTTGAATAGAAAAGTCAATTAACCACTAGTGGCCATCTTTCCTACATGGAAAGAGGTAGGTTGGGGGGTTCGAATCTCGACATTCTCATGGAAGATTGGAGTGGGGACGATTTAGTTTCAAGTGTGGGTTTCAACTTTCATACTTTGCAAGGAGATAAAGCAAAAATCTGAAAATGAGAGTTAAAATAAAAGTGGAGTTAGACCTTACAAGTACAAAGTGGACTAGTGAGCATGGTTGAGGCTCATGCCTTGACTGTGGCCTCATTGAAACCAATGAACAGTTAGAATTCAAGATGCGCAATTGGATCGGATCCCCACATTACTCCCTAGATATCCCTCACTAATCAATCCCATCGTCCCTCAATAAATAGAAAATTTCTAACGTGTACTTCAAAACATTGATTGGGGTCTCGCGGCTTGTGAAAGAGACCATACAAAATAATATTCTTGGTCTTGAAAGTATCCTATATATACCACAAAAAATAATTAATGTCGGACGTGAATCCCACCAAATGTAATGACAGATTAGATTCATTATTCTACATATAGTAAGTTTATTGGATAATGTATCCTTCCCTAATTCAACTATGCGCACATCTATCAAGAAAAGATGTCTCGTCCCCACTAGGGCTACGCCATTTGATTGTCCTAGAAAATAAACACATAAGTAGTTTGATGTGTTGTCACAATCATGAATGTCTTCTATCTCGATTATAAATATATGCAAAACTTGTGTCTTCATTTATGAAGTTTGAATATGGTCAAGAAACCAATTTAAGTTGGTCTACATTTCATTGGGGAAATTATCCAACATTTTTTAATATTATTGTATGGATGTTAATTTAGTCTTAAATTTTTTAATTTGGCTAATTTAGTCTTAAATGATATGATGATTTGTCAATATAATATTTTCAGCAAATTTTGGCAAGTAACCACTGACTTGATTGTTCTTCCTGATACGACTAGTGTTGATATGGATATTTTTTGCAATTTTCAAAAAGTTTTGATTTTTCTTTCTTTCTTTTTCCTTCTTCCTCATGCGTCTCAACAACGGCCAGGGAAGGATGGCCACAAGCAAGATTTGACCTTGCCAAACTTTGGCGAGGGTGTTGTGGCGGTAAGCCTCTCCCAAGGCCTATGAGTTTGACCATCAAGCGAGGCTATTGTGACCCTCGCTTGTAGTTAGCGAGAGTTTGGATAAAAAAGAAAAGAAAAAGAAAAAGAAAAGAAAAGAAAAAGAAAAAGAATAAAAAATGAGATTTTTTTAAAAATATATAAAAATTGTTCACGTTAACATTGAACATACTATGTATGAAGACCAATGTCTATGCCGAAAGATTAACATTGGCAAATTATCAAATGATTTAGGATTAAATTGGTCAAATAAAAAAAATTATGACTGAATTGATATCTGTATAATAAAGTCAGGATTTTTTTGGGTGATTATCCAGCATTTCATCCCTAGAAGGTGGAACACATTCAGCCGCTTAACTAGGGGGAATTCGTCTTTTTAGCGATGAAATTGATGTTGGTCGCTTATTTCCACAACTTTTGCCACGCTGTAGCGACAAATTTGATAAATATCGTTGCTGCAAATTCATGTGACAGGGTTGTAGCGATAAACGTGGCGACGAAGTGTCTCGTACTCTATTATTAACAATGATGAGCATCACCCAAGCGGTGTAATCTATTGAAATAAAAAAATAAAATTAAAAGGGAACGACTAATGTTGAACACGCAAAAAATCAAGGAGATCTCAATTTAAGCAAATTTCTTTAATAAGGATTTATGTATTAACCCAATTATTAAGTGCGCTTATGTTAAATATCATAAAATCACGGGGCTCACGGATTCTGGGGATTGATCTTCTGCCTTCGCTTCTGATTGGTGCATTGACGTCAATTTGAGTACATCGTTTCCCACACGGTCTTGTCCCAAACCATTTGCTCAATTCCACGTGAATCGCACTTTTCAATTCTTTTTTTTTTAATAGAGAGAGAGAGAGAGAGAGAGAGAGGGAGAGAAGTGTCTTCCTTGGAAACTACAATGGAAACTACAACTTGTAGCTTGTCTTAATCGCATTGACGTCAATGTACATTTTCCATCTCCTCTGTCATGAGAACATTTGTATGGATGAGGTGGACCGGATAAACTAATCCTTATTTTAAGCGTAGCCTGAAACTATTCGTGTGTGTAAGGAATCAAGAAAGTGGAAGCCAATTTACATTGTTCCGTTGTTCCTTGAGAAAAAAAAAAGTCATGATGGTAAATTTCTGAAAACATTTGGTAATTGTTAAAAATCTTTAAACAGAGTTATAGGTTATATGATTTTTCATTAATTTGCCGGCATTTCTATGAAAATACCAAATATGAACAGTTTGCAAAATACCAACGTTTTTCTTTAATTCCATAATTTAGACAATTCTATTATTCTATTAAAAAATTTCTTAAAGAGTTGGTAAGTGCCAAAAAAAATGCTGTTGAAAAACTACATTTCTCCTGATTTCTGAGTAACCCGTTGAGTATTTATTATCATCTTTATGAAATCACCGTCTTTTTTTCACATTTAGCCAATTAACATCTTTCTATGTTACCACCGATCGTGGTGGCTCCGCTGGATAAGAGCTCCATTGATCCTTCCCCAAATGTGAGGGGTTCGAAGGCCAGTGGATGCGTTTGGTGTCTTAAGTGTGACGTCGGGGTGGTGGGTCATTCATTAGCGTCACCCCAGGTTTACCTCGCTGGCTACCAGCTGTACGGGGGTTCCTGGGTCATAAAAAAAAAAACATATTTCTATGTTTTTATAAGCATTTATTCACTTTCTTACTAACGCTTGAGATTTACCAACTTTTATATGAATCCGTCGATCTTTATTTTTGTGTCTTACTAGCTTTTTTTCTCCCATTAGGCTTCTAGCAAGTCTAGATTTACCAACTCTCATATGAGTTGATTACGGACTCTTATTTGTTTATTTTTCAGTTTACCAACTTTCCTATCAAGTTATCTCTTTTATTTGTCTTGCTTACCAATGCATTGAATTTACCAACTCTTTTTAGAATCTACCAATATCAATAAGAGCAATTATCAACCTTTCCTCAATTAGATTATCAACTAGTTATGTGTTACCGCCTCTTATTTGAGTTGATTATCAATGTTTATTTATTTATTTTAATTACCAGTTTCTCTTTATCTCTAAGAAAAAAAATTAAGCGTACATAAGTAATTCAAATGAGAGATGGAAAAATGAAATTAATTGGTAATTTAGTCTGATGAAACTTGTTGGTCTAATTTAGATTGGTAATTTCACATAAAAATTGATAATTTTTTTTTTTTTTGGTAAGGTAAGTATTATAAGGACTTGAACTAAAAACTATACAGTAGGAGTGCTTGAGCATAGATAAATTGATAAATTTGAAGTGCTTGAGCGTAGATAAGTAATGCTTGAGCGTATTTTTATCGAAATCTTTATCATATATTCCGACTTTATACATCAAATGCATTATTTTAGCGAAAAAACATTTTTTTGGAATCATTGTATATTTGTTTATAAGCTTTTTTCAATGACCTTATAAGCCTTCACTTGAGCATTTGGCCTTTTGTTGCGTGTCTCCGTGGGAGTTGGATAATTCTTTAAAGAACTCAAGACTACCTGATAGTTGAAGGGATAGATTTTCTTTTGGGGGGTCTAACTCCTCTTTTCTATGAGCACGTGACGCGATAGGATCAAACCTCAGATTTGGTACTCCAAGCCCAACCCTAATCCCTTTACCAGCAGGGCCGCATGCCTGTTGGCATTCAAGGGATAGTTTGAGTGGGCTATTTTACAGCGTTAAAAGCTTGTGCAGTGGTCAACCTTGTTTCAGAGGCGATTTCTAATCGCTGCTTGGATAAAATCAATAGAATATGCTAATTACTAATTGCAGGGTTCCTCTTTCATTGTCAATCCGTCACTATGATTCACATGGTGAGAGTGCTCATGAGGTCTGATCAATCTTTACAAGTGCTCTCACGTTGTTGAGATTAGCTTGTACATAGAAGTTGATCTCGGCAAGTGCTCTTGTTAACCACGCTAAAACGCTCTGCATGTAAGCGCTAGGATTGAAGAGGGAAATAATCGATGATGGTGGAGTGGAGAGAATTTTCTCACGATTCATGAGCAAGTCATTTTGACTTGGTGCCTGTAACAATCAGCTTGGCTATTATCTTCAGATGACTCTTGGTGTCACATCCCAAACCATCAAAAAAATGAGAGATGACATGGCCATCTTTCTACTTGAATGACATGGCCATCTTTCTACTTGAAGGACGCAGCCTCAAACCACCAAATCCAACTCCCAAAAGTTCCTATCGATATCGCTCTTGCTCTATAGACCACTAACTGAGAATTCGAAAAGATTTGGATGGTGTGTGTATATATATTTTATACTAAACCATCATCACAGTTCGAACATCAATGATCAAGTCATTGATTAATCTAATTCATAACAATGTCAATGGTCCATTTTATCGATCCATCTTATATCAAAACACACGTCAACAATTCATCCATCGACTAATCTTTTCTTTAATATCAAATTATGGTCACGACAAAATCCCCACTTGGCAAGGTTTCCACCTAGGAAGTCGGTGGCTTGGTTCAAAAGGATATCCTAAATCCGGTATACATCCGTCATTTCTTAAATCATTTATAAACCTTTCATAAACCAGTAGCAAAGCAGTCGCGCGTCCGCGCACACATTATTTCACAATGACATGCTTTCAAAACATTCATAAACAACTAAAGATTAGTAAATGTTGGACCCGACTTTTATTAATAACAATGCCCATTCATAATTCATAATATATATAATTCATAGCATTTTCAGAATAAGATTTTTACAAATTCAAAGAAGATATAGTACACTCACCTTAGAATGCCCATGAGGAAATAACAAATGTTACTCGAATCGTCAAACTCATGATCCCATCAAGTAACCGAGAAATAGCGCCAAATTTGAGTAAAACGATACCTCAACAACCAATTGGCTAAACTAAACTTAAATGCTAACAAAACGACTCATATGTGACAAAAAACCGCTGCCTCGAGGCGATTTTTAAGTCATTGGCAATGCGAAACTTGAACACATAATCTTAAAATATTCACTTCAACCAAACCTTTGCGCCAAAATGACTACCATCAAACCCATGGCTCCACAACGCCATAATCCACTATTCCCATGAAATTACATAGCTCGACAATTCAAAAATCAAACTCCGTGGCTCTATTTTTACATAAATCCAAATTTAAGCCCTAACTTCGAAAACTAATTTGATTGAAAGAACAAGGGGTGCGAGCAATTGTTAGAACATTGTGATACGAAATTGACTTGGCTTGGCGAGGTCCCTGTGCTGTGTGCACGCAAAACCTCCTCTCTTTTTCCTTCCTCCTTTCTTTTCCTTTATTTTCTTACTTTCCTCTCTTCCCTTTCTATCCCGCGAGTTCCTGGCCACCTTTATAAGCTAAAGCATCCACTCAACCGTTTTCTTTTGACTTTTCAACGCTTTATTTTTCTTTATTTCTTAATTTTTGCTTTGCTACCTTTGACTTTTCAAAAACCCATATCTTACATTCGGTGACATAGTACTTGAAGTTGCATAGTCTATTCGTATAGACTTTGGACAAAACTTGTGTTCAACTTAATTTGTTTTTTCAAATGTTCTTCTAGATGCGGAAGTACAGTAGCTCTGGATCAATTTCTACCTGGAGCCTGCGCGGGGAGGGAAATTTGGGGAGGAGACTAGCAATATGTTTTGCACTCTCCCAATATGACGTATACCTGGCAGTGAGGCTCTCTTGTTTAGCATCTCCATTGGGATCTTCACCAGCCCGGTTGTCATTTAAGATAAAAAATTTGCCCTTTCTTTCTTTCCCTACAATCTCCATGAATGCCTTCTTTTTGAAGGTCCAATTTCCAGTTTTCAGGTTGAAATGATAGAGCGGAAGGAACCTCTGGCCAAAAGAGGCTACAAACTCAAGTGCAGCAATAATGTACTCAAACTCCTCCTCTGAAAGGTAGTAGGGAAAGCTGACTCTGGTCCATCCAGGCTTCACTCCAGCAAAACCCTGTTATAAAGGTAAACTCACAGAAGATTAGTCAAATGCTCAATCTTATATGTCACTAAGAAAACATCTCATTGGTTGAGGGGTACTGCCTAATAGATCCTTCGCTTGTATGGCTATTACAGTTTGAAAACCTTCAAGGTTTTATGTAACTGTCTTACTGGAAAGAGAACAAGCATCTTACCTTTTGAATGGCACTTCTAAATGCATGGGACTGAGCTTCACTGATGCCAAGTAGGGCATGACCATATGGACTGGCACAAGCGCACCCACCTCTCGCTTGAATGCCAAAGACGTCATTGAGGAGAGTGGCAACAAAAGGTCCGTGGAGAGGCTTGTCTCTTTCGTTCCCCATTTCTCCCCACAGGTAAAGCCCTCTCTCTCTTCCCTTCTTATTACAATCTGGTGGGGAATTAGTTGTTGAGTATATCAGGAAAGACAATATAGCTTGTCTCTTCGCCGTTCTGTTCCCGAGAATCTCTATGTTCTGGTTTTTGGAGAGCCTTTCGATTGCTTCTTTTATGTACTTGTGCTCCAGTTTCTCAATCACTTCATTTCCCACATAATCTTTCAACCAAAATGCCAATGCTGCTCTTGTGATCTGGATAATTTGTGGAGTCCCAGCATTCTCTCTTTCTTCAATGTCTTCCACGTATAATGTATCCTGCTAGGCAAGTAATTTAACAAGTTACTTGACTGATGAAAATCTGAATGCTTTGATGGTAATTGCTTTAGCTTTTGAATTTGCTCTATCGTTTGCAAAAGATCAATGCTTTTACCTTTTCATCGAAACCATTCACATAATCAACAGTTCCTCCTCCACAGGTTGATGGGGGAGATGATCCGAGCCGATAGAGAGCCTTGCTCATGAGCAGGACTCCTGGAGACCCTGGTCCACCAAGGAACTTGTGCACACTCAAGAAGATAGCATCATAACCATCAACTATCCCCGATCTCATGTCGATTTCCACATAAGGTGCACTGTTCAAAATTAAGCAATTCAAGGCCAGTCAGATTAGTCGCTTCATTATGTTACCATGGAATTATATAGTCTTGAACTATATTCTCAGTAAATGCAAATGCAGAGTTCTCCAATTGAGTCAGAAAATGCAGGAAAATGAAGGCTCACCTAGCTGCAAAATCAAAGCAAGCAAAGGCACCAAATTGGTGAAGCAGCTTCGCGACAGCTTTTGTGTCGGTACAAATCCCGGTGACATTACTGCAAGCGGAGAAAGAACCCAGAATTGGCCTGTTTGCATCTCGATAAGACTCAAGCTTTTGCTTTAAATCTTCCATGTCTATCGACCCATCTTCATCTAGTCCGATCTCTATGACCTCCGCTAGACTTTGCCTCCATGAGAGAAGGTTTGAGTGGTGCTCATAAGGTCCGACTAGGACCACCCATCTCTCTTCGCTTGGCATGCACTTAATCATCCTGTCTCTTAGGATCGATGGCACTGCAACGCCCATGACTTCTTGGAGTCGCTTGATCGACCCAGTGGATCCTGATCCGCAGAACAAGATCGCGTCCTCGGGTCCACCTCCTAAGCACCGTTTGATGTAGCTCGAGGCCTCGTGCACCGTTTTGGTGGTCCGGTGACCCACGTGGCTATCAGACGTGTGTGAGTTACCTATATGCACATCCATAAAAGTACCATTCAATACAGTGGTTTCATTTAATATACGATAGACACTAAAGATGGTTGGCATAAAATTAATATTGTATATAACGTATACCATAGGATTTTGACTATTACATTATTAAAAGGTTAGAGGTAAAAGTGAAATGACGATAAATTTGAGTCGGACATGCACTTGTATACACCATGGACAGTGATGTGGCCTTTATCAACCTAACCTCCAGAGCATGAGGCATTCAATACTAAATGAAACTCAAACGTTCGATTTTAAAATTTTTGAAAGTAAAAAATGAAAGGCATCGATGATATATCATGGCATATGATCTTGCCTATATATATATATCTGGTCTTCATCATGAAAAATCTAGACTAGAGGTTTTGATTCGCTCATGCAATTGATTTAATATAGATCTTTCCCTATCACGTCCGCAGCACGACGTTGAGTACGTAAGTGATTGAATCGTAGCTGCAAGGAACATATAATAACATGAAAGTGCGAATAACGAGCTCTTTACCTACCCATCTGGTACTGGTACATTAGTCTACATGTGACGAATTTACTAAAGAAAGCGGATCTATTCAGGCGTTGACCTACTAAGGATTAACTTCAACTGCAGATGAATGGTCTTTTGGGCCGTCGGTCCACGAAACTAAGAAGAAAAATCTCATAGACGCTCAGACACGCGTACCGTAAAACGGAAGGATGTTGTCGACGATGAAGTCCTCAACGTAGCGGACGCAGCGGCCTGAGGCGGTGCTGTCGACGTTCGTGAGCCGCCGCCTGCCGAACGGGGAGTCAAACTCAGCATCCCCACCGATGATCTGAGAGCGGAGCCACGCAAGCTTCTTCTCCGCGCCACCGCCATCCGCTGCCGGGACTCCAGCTCCGAGCCTCCGGAAAGATGCCGAGTGCTTGAGCAGATCATTCCTCGACGATGGGGATGGTGGCGGTGCACTCCCCTTGCCATTTCTTGGGTTGACGTGCTTGGTCATGATTGTGAGATGGGATTGCCTTATCAAGCGAGGCTGGTCTAGCTCCATCGTCTGGTGAAGAAGGAATTAAGAAGAGATCAATGCCTTCTCTTTCATTCGGGGGACGAGGGCTTTTTGAAGGGTATGAAGGGAGAGGATGAATGATTCCAGGGGCTTAAATAAGATGGTTTTGGCGTGAGGAAGTCAAAGATGGAAGATGGTTTCTCATAGAATTAATTAATTTCAGCGTACTTTCCTTTTTCATTAAAGTAATTCATTGATAGGATTCTGCGGGCCGCCATGACCCTGTGGTTTGGCCGCCGATTGGCTCTCTGACCGCACACAGGCTTTGAATCCACAACGCGCGACTCTTTCTCCCTAAACATTCCTCACTAATCAATCCCTTTGTCCCTCCATTCCGACATCTACCACAACACATTTGTCGGTGGCCTTGCGGCTTGTGAAAGAGACCATACGAAAACAAATTCTTGATCTTGAAAGCATCTCAATCTATGCCACAAAAGATAATTAATCTTGTTGGTGGCCTCGCGGCTTGTGAAAGAGACCATACGAAAACAAATTCTTGATCTTGAAAGCATCTCAATCTATGCCACAAAAGATAATTAATCTTGTGGGTGGCCTCGCGGCTTGTGAAAGAGACCATACGAAAACAAATTCTTGATCTTGAAAGCATCTCAATCTATGCCACAAAAGATAATTAATCTTGTGGGTGGCCTCGCGGCTTGTGAAAGAGACCATACGAAAACAAATTATTGATCTTGAAAGCATCTCAATCTATGCCACAAAAGATAATTAATCTCGGACGTGAATCCCACATGATGTAATGATGGTTTAGATTCATTATGCTTCATGTGGTAAGTTTACCGAATGATTTATCCTTCCCTAATTCTACTATATGCACATTAAGTAGGCAAAAAATAAATATTTTCTACCTACGAAATAAATACATTAATAATACGACGCATTATCTCAATGATGAATATCTTCCGTCTCAATTATAAAAAGGATCCAATTTGCGTCAAGTTTGACTGTGTTCAAGAAAATAATTTATGTTCATCTGCATTTAGTTGGGAAAATTATAATAAAAAAAAAACTAAAATTATTATATACATGTTAATTTAGTCCTAATTTTTAACTGGAGGAAATTCCTCCTTCTAGCTATGAAAATTGATGTGGGTGCCAAATGTCCGCAACTTTTGCCACGCTGTAGCGACAAATTTAATAAACGAGGATTTATCAATTATCCCTCTGTTCCAACTCTCGATGCCTAGAATAAAAAAAAAAAAAAAAACCATCTTATTCGGGAAATGGGAGATGACAAAAGGGAGAAGAATGACTCAAAAAGTGACGTAAATGTGTCGATAGAGTCGACGTTTCAAGATCGGCGCCGCAATTCAGATCGGCCGAAGACGACGGGGGCAAAGGCTACGTAGGCAGCTCGTCGATGTCTATCAGGTTGACTAATTAAATTTAGACAACGACCCCCCAACATGGGCGGCGTCCATGATCAAATCTTCGATTTCAACAGCAAATTAATTAAATAAAGAGAATTTGACCCCAAAAAATTAAATAATTCTTTTGATATTTTGAAGTAGCGAACAGTTCAAAGAGCCATTAAAATGATTCGGGCAATTAAATATTCTAAATGATTCCCAGTCACACCTCGGCTTTTTTTTCCCTCTCATTTTCTCCACGCTCAGTTGTTTCTCGAAACGCTTGTGAAAATTCCTGCTGTGTTATTTTCGCAACCAATGCATGAATTCCTCATAATATCACGTTTCCCTCTTTTGCTTTCTCCCTCCATGTATTATGCTTAAAATAAAGGAACGTGTCGAGCGGCTGAGGACACGTTGTCATGATTCTCTCTCTCTCACTCTTTCTCTCTCTTACATCTATTTCTTTCTTTTTTAAAAATGGACTCGCATGGACGACACGAAACGCGACACTGCACGCGCCTTGAGTACGCCGCTCACGGATTACGACGATTCATCTTCTGCCTTTTGCTGCTTCTGATTGGTGCATTGACGTCAGTTCGAATAAAGCATTTCGCACGCGGTCTTGCAATAAATCATTTCCGACGCGGTCTTGCCCCTTGCCCCATACCATTTGCTCAATTCCACGTCGATCGCACTTTTTCACTCTATTTTTTGCTTTTATTTGTTTTCTTTTCACTTTTTTAGAGAGAGGGAGAGGGAGGAGGAAGACCCCCCGGGGGGGTGGTCGGCCGCAATCGCTGCTCTTCCTTTGAAACTATAGTATGGCTCATAGTTTTTCTTAATCCGTATCATCTTATAGAGAGAACTCAAATGTAGCATCAATGTATGTTCTTCCATCTTCTTTGTCATGAGAAAGTTGGGAAAACTACCCTAAAAAATTCATAAAGTTATTGTACCTGTGCTGATTCAATCATATATTTTTTGATTTGGCCAATTTAATCCCTTTTTATTTTTTTTTGAAAATTTGTCAATATAGTCAATCCGGTCAATTTTGATAAGAAATTGCTAACATGGACACAGAGTATTTCATGTGGCACGATCGGCACTAGTGTAGACAATTTTTGGAATTTTTTTTTATACATATGCTTTTCTTTTTTCTTTTTCTTCATTCTCAAAGGTCGACCGATGAGGGGTGACGTTGTCAGCCTCACCAATTCAGGTGAGGCTCACCATCTCTAGGATCTAGCGAAGCAAGCCTTGCCCAAGTCTGCCAAGGTCACCCCTCTCCAGATCGGGCAAGGTCGAAGCTTGCCTAAAATTAGTAAGGCTGGCCCACCTCTCATAGGTGTCACTCGAGGTTAGCAAGGTTGCCCCTCACTAGATTCCGATGAGGGTGACCCTCACTAGCCTTGCCAGCTTTCGCTAAGGCCGACAACTAGCGGAGGAAGAAGGAATAAAATGAAAGAAAAGAAAAGAAAAATTTAATAAAAAATTGCATAAATTACTCAAGTCAATACTAGCCGTCTCAACATTGGTTGTGCCACATAAGATGGCCGATGTTCAAGTTAGTAATTTTCAATCAAAATTGATCGGATAGACTATATTGGCAAAATGTTAAAAAGAATTAGGACTCAATTGACCAAATTAAAATGTTTAGAATTAAATTGACACGCGTAATAGATTTAGGAATTTAGGTAATGTTTTTAGAGAAAATTTGTGTGGATGAAGTGGATAGGATAAACTAATCTTTATGTTAGAAACTGGCATAGATTATTCATGTGTGTGCCAACGATGGAAAGTAAAAAAAAAAAAAAAAACAAACAAAGTTCAAGTTGGGTTGTTATAGGAAATAATAAGTAATGTCGACCGTTAAATTTCTTGAATCTGTTAAATTTATATAGAAATGATATCTTTGGTACCTGCTTGTAGATTTTCCTACTTTCTAGGATCTTTAATGGTTATGCAACTACTCATCTTTTCAGGAAGGTGCATCTCTGTCGAAGGGGTGATTTGAGAGAAATGAAAAAAAGCCTTAGAAACTAGCTCTAGAGCAAAAAGTTACGCAAGGTAGCGCTTTTCATTGAGAGGCCAAGATGGTGCACTCTATGGTTGGGGTGACTATGGTCCGGGTTGGGCCGGTCCACCCTTTAACCCTAGGACCAACCCGTACAATATTGGTTCTTAATTTTTGGAACTGAGAACCGACCCTATTGAGCTTGACACCGAGGATCAAACCGACCCTATGGGTTCGGTCCGGTTCCAGGGTCAACCCAGGACCAACCGATAATTTTTTTTTTATTTCATTTTTAATAGTCCTTGAAAAAGCGATTGAGGATCGGATCAACCCAATGGGTTCGGTTCGGTTCCAAGGTCAATCCGAGACCAACCAATAATTTTTTATTTCATTTTTTGTACTCCTTGAAATAGCAATTGAGGACCGGACCGACCTAATGGGTTCGATGAAGAGCGAGGTTAACTAAGAAAGGCAAGCGATGAGGGTCAAGTAAGGTGAGCGTCAAACAGAGTGAGCATTGAGTGTCAAGCAGGGAGCAAGCCAAGCGAGCATCGAGCGGCAAGTGGTACGAGTGACCTAAAGCGAGCGAGGCGAGTGTTGAGTGGCGAGTGGAGAAGTTGTTCTTTTTTCTTCTTTTTTTTGGCAAATTGAAGACTAATAAGACAAATAAAATAGAAGAGAATGAGTACTGGAGAATGATTCTATAAGGAGCTGTTCATGCCATTTTGAACGCCGTGAGGACTCCTTACAAAAACATTTTCCTCATTCGTAAATTATGATTGTTGACATCGTAAAAGACATTAAAAATCTAAGTTATTAAAGAATAATGTAAAATTACTTGAATTACTCACTAAATAGTTGTTTAATGTTATTGATGCAATTTATTTTAAGGTTTTCTCTATATAAAAAATTTATAAATAATATTATATATAGTTAGGGTTGGTCAGGGTTGGACCGACCCTGAACTCCCAAGATCGATAACCAACCCGCACAGTACTGGTCCAGAAATCTTAGGACCAAGGACTAACCCAACTTCCCTTGAAACTGGACTAGGAGTGGCAGGCTTAGGCCTGTTCAGGGTCGGTCCAGAGTCAACCTTGGACCAATGCTCACCCCTAGTCTATGGGGGGCCCAAAAGGTATAATCATGACATTTTAGGAATCATAAATTCCCAGTTCTACAAAGGCCCTCGCTCAGTGGTTCCGACATAGTTTGCTACAAAGGCCAAATGTTCACTTTGCAGGTTCACAATGGTTCAATACTTCAAGCTCTTCATAAGGGTGCTCTCATTTTATTTCGCTAACAGCATTCGAGACTTCCTAGTTAGTGATGAATGCACTATCTAGGCCAAAGTCATAGTCCTTGACGCAACTAGGAAAACTGACATGACAAATATGATGCAAGTTCATGATAAGATGATTTATTGCTCTTTTCTCCGTGTACTATGCTAATAGTCTTAAAATAGTATACCTGTGGAATTCTTCTTTTGCAACTAGTTGATTGACGTTTCTCTTTTTTTTATCTATATTTTTTTTTGCAGCACAATGAGTTTTTTTTTTATCTTGTACTCCTATTTGTTCACGTTCTTTACTGTTACCCAATTGCAAAAAAGCTAAATTCCAGCAACGCAATATCTTGATGCATATTATGTTTGCGGCATCTTTTCGATGTCACATTGTTGCGATCAAATTTTCGGGTGAATCGCCTAGGATTTGGTTAATGAATTGTTAAGCTTAGACTTAATTCGGGCTCTCCCAAACCCATACCAATTTGCGACTTAGGTTCAAGTTTGAACATTCAAATGATTTTTCAATTAGGAGTCGCCACTAATCTATTTTTGGTGAGTCGATTAGAAATCCAACTAAAGTAATGAAAGATTTACTTTACTTCTACGAACTAGAGATTTGTGAGTTTTGAGACTTGATTACGCTAGATTTTTCTAACACTCTTTCAGTACCTTTCTCTTTTATTTTTCAAAAAATATTTTGCAGGCACCTTGAATTGATTTTAATTCACTTCCCTAACATGTGAGGTTATTATGAGAGTGCACAAACCACCAATTTAACACCTAAATAAAGCAGTGAATAAATTGCAAGACTTACCTCATGGCAACGAAAGCATCTACAATATTATATCATAATTCACATCAACAATCCTAGATATGATTTCTAATTAACACGCAATCACTTAATTTTTGTCTTCGCTTATTTAATGAGAATCATGCTTTATGCAATGCATGCTACTAATCTAACATGAAATAACATGACATAGCAACATGACCTAAACTATATGACATAAATAAACATGCGGCCTATCCTGAAGTATGAGATGAATTTATTCTAAAACAATTTTTTTTTGTATTTTCCACAAATTCAAAATTAAAGAACTGCAACAATTAAATATGCAATATAAATTAACCAAATAACCTAATTCTAATGACGAGTAATTTCTAACTAGATGAACCTAGCAACAATCACTAGATGATGAACATTTCATGAACCTAATGCTTCATGACATGCGCATGATTTTTTATTTTTATTTTTTGTGAAAATTCGTAATTAAAATCACTAAAAATAAAATCTAACTAAAGTGAAAACTAAAGTGAAATGTTATCCATTCTAAATGCCTTCTAAACATGCATTTAAAAATAATAATAACTGACCTATCATGCAATCAATCCTAATCTACATGGAATGCAAAATGCAAATTTGTTGTATTTTCGGGATAAACAAAACAATTAAGAGATAAACATCAAAACGTCCATGATCATAAAAAATGTTATCCACCATTCGAATTGAAATTCAAACTTGATTATTTCGCTAATGAAATCGATAAATTGATCTTAAGCTTTAAAGATCAAGATATCAATTTTACTCCCGCATGATTAATTATTACATCTAAAGCCTTATAGATGGAATAAAAAAAATCGTGTGCGATTGCGAATTAGGCAGTGCATCGAGGATTCAATCATGCATGAAGAAATATTTCAAATAAGGAAACGAAATTTTTGGAAATCATGAAGAATATTGACTTCCGAATTTCGATCCTCGAAAAGCTACTCACAATGCAATGTGGTGGTGCTCGACTACTCGATAGTCACGCGATGGGTTCCACGAGACCTGTGAAACAAAAATTTCCAAGCTCGACAAGGGATCAGGACTCATCGATGAACGGGCGCAGGCACAACAAATCTTTCCTTATTTTTATCTTTTTAATTGGTTTGTCCTTCACTGTTGGCTCCGTGGGATCCTTTAATCTTCTGATGATCCCACTAAATTTTCAACCTTTGACCACAAATTCTCCACCTGCAAAGAAAGGCTAGCATGCGTCGTTGCTGGGGATTCCACGGATGACCTAATGGGCCAAACGGATACGGCTTACGTTAGGGATGGCAGCTTCGATGCCGCAACGGGAGGCGACGTGGGTGATGCTCGGTGGTTTGACTTTGTCAATAGGACTGAGACGTGGCTGCTCACGTCTTGATGATCAACAAGGAAGCTTCGAGACCGCTTCAGAAACCTGCGAAATAGAAGGGAAGTGCCGCAACAAATATTCGACCAGGTTGGAATTTCGCGATTTAAAGCGAGGCAGGTGCAGTAAGATCGTCGTGCAGGGGGTGCAACAGCGTTGTTGGGAATTTGCTGAATCTCGGTTTGCGGACGCAAACAGCAATGGCAGCAGCTTCAAGCAGGCGATGCCGGGATGTGCAAAACCGAACGAAATCCGAGCAGCGTTTGATGTTCAGTAAACCCGTAAAAAGAAAAGGAACAATTTGCTACGCGTTGCTACGAAGCTTGCAGGCGCGGCACAAATCTCCATGGAAAGTCTTCCCAGGCTGCTAACGGTGGCGTGAAGAAGAGAAAATACGGTGTAAGAGCAACAACGAAATCCCAATGATTTGTTCTTTAATGAGCAAAACCCTTTTTGTCTTCTTCTTGCCACCCTTCTCTCTCTTTTCGTCTTTCTTTCTTTCTTGGCCTTTCTATGTGCAGATCGTGGAAACCCAGCAAACGAGACTTGAAGGACGGCTTGAGGGAGTGGCCTTGCAAATTTGATGAGCGATCACCAGGAAGAAAAAGATCGTGAACTCAAGCATGCATCTTTCGTCTTCATCATGCAAACTACAAGAAGAACAAAAGATTTTTTCTCACGATGATAGTCACCTCGTCTCTATTGTGTCTCTCTCAATGTGGCCGTTTGTATCGATTGTGTGGCCCCCCTTTGTTTCTTTAGTGTAGCAACCATTTTTTTATAGGTGAGTGAACTAGGGTTTTATTTCATTCTTCAAATCGACATCCACAAAGATTTTTTCCGAACGCAATATTTTCTTTTCACATATGCCCTTATCCAAAAAAATCATCATATCCCGGAAAAATTCCAAATTCCTATTTTTCACGAGATAATTTTTTATCATTAATTTTTAGGCCAATTTGCTCACTTCATAGGCTTAGTTCAGCTTGCCATGTTAAATATTAGAACCACTAATTCGAATTCACCCGTCACCGGTCCAATGAAAAAATGCAAATTAAAAACAAATACACCTAAATCTATATGCTATGCAATTAATATTTTTTCAGGGATAAAACTAACCCCTAATTTTATGCAATAAATAAATGATCGGATTGCCAAAATTTAGGTGTCAACGCACATACATCATATGGGGTAATAGAAAATTTATTCGTTGCATACAAGGCCAAAATATTCTAGAAAAGTTGTAGTCCATGTCAACAAAAATTTCTGAAAAGAGCTAAACTTTTTAAGATAGAAAGTTCTTCCATTAGAATGATGTTATGGTCCTCAACATTTACTCCAATATTTTCCAAATACTAATAACATCTAAATGAACACAATTATAAGTGAATTAGATGATGTGCATGCCCGAAAAAGCACAAAATTATGCCTTTGACTCAAAAGGAGCTAAACTTTATTTAAAATGGAAGTTCTTCCATTAGAATGGTGTCATGCACCTCAACGTTTGCTCTAATCTTTTGCAAATACTAATAATATCTAAATGAACATAATTATAAGTAAATGAGACGATTGGCAAGTTTGGAAAGCCTCAAGATCAAGCATTTGACCCAAAAGGAGGCAAACTTTCTTAGATTGGGAAGTTTTACAATTAGAATGATGTTATGGATGCCTGATTTTTCTTTAATCATTCACAAATACTGATAGCATCTAAATTAACACAATTGTAAGTAAATTAGATGATTTGCAAGCTTCAAAAATCACAAAATTAAGCATTTAACCCAAAAGGAACCACACTTCCTTGGAATGGGAAGTTCTTCCATTGGAATGATGTCATGGACATCAACTTCTGCTATGATCTATGCAAATACTAATAGCATCTAAATGAACACAATCATAAATAAATTAGCTAATTTGCAAGTTCGGAAAATCATAGAATTACGTATTTGACACAAAAAGAGCCAAACTTTCTTAGAACGTGAAGTTCTTTCATTGGAATAATGTTGTAACCCTCAACTTTTTCCTCTAATCTTTCTCAATTACTATTAGCATATACATTTACACAATTATAAGTAAATTAGATGACTTATATGCTCAAAAAATCACAAAATCAAACTTTTGACCTAAAAGGAGCCAAACTTTCATAGAATGAGAATCCAAGTGCTAAAACTTGGTACGAGAGGACACTTAAGTGCCAAAACTTTGAAAATGTACACTTAAGTGCCACTTTCTTTGAAGAGTGGGATACTTAAGTGCCACCTCCAGCGAACCTTGCCGGAAATCCTACGTGGCAATATTTTATTATTTTCGATTGCCTACATGGCTCGCCGGAGAGTTGACTCGGCTCTAACTCACCCGAAACGACGTCGTCTACAAAATAAAGCCTCGAATATGCAAAAACGACGTCGTCTCCCAAATTAATTAAATTAAATTTAAACTTAAATTTATTTAAAATATTCTAAAAAAATAGGGGGGGGGGGCAAAGGGAGGCGGCTAAGGGCTGAGCCCTCGCCGCCGCTGCCGGAAAGGGCCAGTGACGAAAGGGGGAGGGTCGGCCGGGGTGGCTGGCCCCTAGCCGACCGACGGCAAGGGCCGCGAGCCCTCGCCAAATGTGACCCTCGCCTAGATCTAGGGCGAGGGTCACGACCCTCGCCCAAATCTAGCGAGGGCTCGCGAGCCCTCCCCGCCGGTTGGCCAGGGGCCAGAGACCACAGCCGACCCTCCCCCCTTCGTCGCCGGCCCTTCCTGTCAACGACGGGGAGGCGACGGTGGCGAGGGCTCAGTCCTCAGTCGTTGGCCTTCGACCCCCCCCCCCATTTTTTTAATTTTTTAATTTTTTTTTAGTTTTTTAGTTTTTTTTAGAATATTTTATATAAATTTAGTTTTAAATTTAATTTAATTAATTTTTATATTAATTATTTACCACATCATACACAAAACAACGTCGTTTTAGCATTTTCTTACCACGTTAGCGTGCAAAACGATGCCATTTTGCACTCACCTCGCCGAAAAATTGCTACGTTAGCAATTTGGCCGGATTTTAGCCGAAGTGGCACTTAAGTCATCCATTTTACTCCGATTTTAGCACTTAAGTGTACCTTTCCAAAGTTTTGGTACTTAAGTGTTCATCCGTGTCAAGTTTTGGCACTCCAAGTGTCCCAACCTCAAAGTTCTTCCATTAGAATGAAGTTATGGACCTCAATTTTTACTCTAATTTTTCCCAAGAATGAATAACATCTAAATCAACAAAATTATAAATGAATTAGATGATCTGTAAGCTCATAATACCACAAGATCAAGTATTTGACCCAAAAGGAGCCAAACTTTCTTAGAATGGGAGGTTCATCCATTAGAATGTTGTTATGGACTTCAACTTTTGCTTTAATCTTTTCTAAGTACTAATAGCATCTAAATGAACATAATTATAACTGAAATTAGATGATTTGCAAGTTTGGAAAACCACAATATCAAGTATTTGACCTAAAAGAAGCCAAACTTTCTTAAAATGAAAAGTTCTTCCATTAGAATGATGTTATGGACGTAAACTTTAGCTCCAATCCTTCACTACTACTACTAGAATCTAAATTACCACAATTATAAGTAAATTAGATGTTTGCCAGATCGAAAAACAACAAGATCGAGCATTTGACTCAAAATGAACCAAACTTTTGTAGTTGCTAAATAACATATAATGCCCATGCATCCTTTTACACCTGATCCTTCCAAACACCTGCACCTTTTTGTGGAGCCTCATAACTTTCTTTCAAGATGTCCCATAGATCTCATGCCATCAAAAAAGGTAGTCATTTTTATGCTCCAATAGTTGTAGTTATTCCCAACAAAGATAAGAATAAGAAATGAGGATAAAGTAGAGGATACTTGGATGGGAAGTTTTAGGAACAGGTAAGTAGGACAAACGGCCAACACCAACTAAAGGCGTGCCTTCAATACCATTCTTAGTATTGGTGGATGCTAGGTGTTTAATCGTGTGTGCACAGACAAGTTAGTATTTGTTTGTGTGAATATGGTAACGGAGCAGAGAAATGGCAAATGATTCACAAAGAAACAAGGACAAAAGCTACGTGAGAGTGGCAACAAGGAGCACAAGGGAACAAGCAAAAGGCTTTTATTTAGTGGAATTACAAAAGAAAGGAAGAGACGTTTGCTCGTTGGTCTGTTGTGTGGGCTCCTAAAGTCTATTTATAGGCTTTCTCATGACCCATACTACTTGGGTCAAAGCGTAGAGCTCGCTCTTTAAAGTTCATCTTTTCAACCTATACCTACTACCCAAGTGTTTTTCTACTTCAATGCAAGAGACAAAACTAGGATATCATGGGTTATTATAGAAGATGGAGGAACACTCCTCCTTGATCCATTTCTGCAATACTCCAAGGATACATTGCAGCGCCTTAAACTTTGCTTGTGGTTGTGCTTTTGTAAATATGTCCACAATTTGATCTTCAATCTTTAATACTTTAGCTCAATCTCTTCGTTGGAGTGATATTTGATATCAATTATTAGTTTTTCCATGCAAGATTGGAACTTTTACTCCAACGAGCGCAGACTTATTGTCCCAAAATATTGGAGTTGGTTTCATCAGTGCTTCTTCAATATTTTCTATTTAATGCTTGAATGGTGGTCATAGTGATCGCGACATATTCGACTTCTTCAGTAGATTGTGCAACTGAATCATTTTTTTGGATGCCCTCAAGAATATTTCAAAATCCATAGTGAATGAATAGCCAATAGTGCTCCTCCTGTCATCCGTTGATCCTGCCTAGTCATTGTTGGTGTAGCCAACAAGCTTAGCTATTGCACTTGGCTAACACCAAATGCCATAATATTTAGTTCCTCGTAAGTATCTTAAAATTTTCTTGGCAGCTCCAAAGTAAATTTGACTCGAACTCCGCATGAATTGTGATAGTAGACTTGTCTTGTAAATGATGTTTGGTTGTGTAGCAATTAGATATAGTACATTGCCAATTAGACTTTTGTAGAGGGAGGCATAAGCTTTTTTTTGCTCCATCTTCCTTTATTAGCTTATCATTTGTCACGAGTTGTGTCGCAACGGCTTTGAAATAGTTCATCTTATATTTCTTTAGGAGATTCTTGGCACATTTCTTCTGCGAGATAAAGACTCCATTTTGGTTTATCTAGATGCTGAGGAAGTAGTGTATCAAGCCCAAGTTCGTTATCTCAAATGTCTTCATCATTTCTTCTTTGAATTCTTGAGTCATCTTCTCATTGCTCCTTGTATATATAAGATCATTTAAATACAAAAAGATGATGAGAGTGTCAGACTTACCTTGGGTCTTGATATAGAGCGTTGGCTCACTTATGCTCCTCTTGAATCCCTACTTGGTGAAGTGCTCGCCAATTCTACTATACCACACTTATGGTGCTTGCTTTAGCCCATAGAGGGCCTTCTCGGGTTTTAATACATTTTCTTCTTGGCCTTTGAGTATAAAGCCTTGTGGTTGTTCCACATATATTTCTTCTTGAAGGTATTTATTTAGGAATGTTGACTTCGCATCTAGTTGATAGATCTTCCATCTTTTTTGTGCTACTAGGGCTATGAGTGCCCAAATAGTGTCAAGGCAAGCAACAAGAATGAAAGTTTCAATAAAGTATTCTTTTGCCACAAGTCTTGCCTTCTACTTCTACATAGATCCATTTGCATTGAGCTTCATCTTGTAACCCCACTTGATGCTAATGATCTCTTGGTTTTCAATAGGGGTAAATGGTTCCAAATTTCATATAAATTTTACTTGGAATCTAAACCTTCTTGTTGGAATAGGTTCCTCATTTTTTGAAATCTAGAACTTACCCTGCATACCCTGACGCTTGAAACCTTTGTTGTTATAGGTTCCGAGGTTGATTCCAGAATCTACCAAGATTCCACATATATTATTAATTAAACGATTATAATTAATCATCACATTTAATGACCACCACTAACCACAACTTACATTTAACTACACGAAGAATATGAAACATTGACAATGTAAAAATTTTCTATCATTAAAAAAAAAAAAAAAGTTAAGATTAGTGATTCTATATTATACACTCATCATCGGATGCTATGAAATTCCGTAAGATCATGCAAAGACATAAACCAAGAAAAACACAAAAAACTTGTTCTAGGTTCCAAATTCCACGTACCAAGAATCTAGAATCTACTTATCGAAATAGGTTCTTCAATCTTTGGAACACATAACTTACCATACATATCTTGGAATCTGGAACTGGACAGGTTTTCACAGGTCTAATTCTCTGGTTCCAGGTTTTATCCTAGAATCATGCTCACCCTTAGTTTTGAGGTGATTGACGAGCTCCCAAGTTTTATTTTTCTCAATCATCTTGATCTCTTCCTCCATGGATTTTACCTAAACTTCTTCTTTGGATGCCTCTTCATAGTAATATAGTTCTAAGGTAGCAAAGTCGCATGTGTCATAAATTCTTCTAAGGGTTTTTACCCTTAGAATAGGAGATTTTATAGTAGATTCTTCCTACATCATTTTTGAAAATGATGGTGTTATTATGTCGAGAGTGGTGGAATCTAGCACTTCACCTTCTTCTTGTGATTTTGACTCCTCTTGAGCTAATGGTATATTTGATAAGATGACATACTTCTTTTTATCTTCTCTTCCTCCTTGTCCCAAGTGGCATTCTCATCAAACTCGATGTCTTGACTAATTATGAGCTTCTTAGTTCTTTGGTTGTAAACTCGATAGCCCTTTGATTGGTCAATATAGTCTAGAAAGACTCATTTTTCTGTCTTCTCATCAAGTTTGCTCTTTTATTGAGCAGGGATGTAGATGTTGTTTATACAACCAAATAACTTGAGATGCTTCACTGAAGGATTCTATCGCTCCATGCTTTGGTTGGAGTTTTATTTTGGACTAATTTAGTTGAACATTTTTTTTAAGATATATACACCCATGTAGATTGCTTCTATCCAAAACGAGTTAGGAATGCCTTTCTCCTTTAGCATGGCCTTACCATATCCATGACAATTCTATTCTTCCTCTCTGTTACCCCATTTTGCTATGGAATGTAGCCGACGATCAGTTGATGATGAATGCCTTCATCTTCAAAGAACTTATTGAACTCCCTTGAGTTGTATTTTGTACCTTTGTCATTCAACGGCCAATTTGATTCTCGACATGGTTCTTGAATCTCTTGAATATAGAGAAGACCTCTAATCTTTCTAGAAGAAAGTAAAGCCATGTCATTCTAGTGTGGTCATCTATAAAGAGAATGCAGTATCTATTTTGACTAGGTAATAAGAACTTCATTGGACCACATAAATCCGTAAGAACTAGCTTTAATGGCTACTTAGCTCTCCATACACCTCTGGATGGGAAGGGTTGTCTTTGTCATTTTCCAAGAAGAAAGCCTTTACAGACATTTGAAATTTCTAAAATGTTCAGAATATCTCTCATCATATTTTTTTGATGAAATTTTTTTAACCCTACAAAGTTGAAGCAGCCAAATCTTTGATACCATAGCCATGAATCATCATATTGAGTTTTCATGGCTATAATTCCAACATATTTCCAACAAATAGGAAAGTTCTCATTCTCCATTTCAATAGAGGCTATAATATTTATATATTTATCACAGATAGCAAGTATCTCTTCTATAGTATAGGAAATACCCACTTTCTACATTTGGCCAACCCATAGTAGATTTTGGTATTAATCTAATTTATATAGTTATATAATTTTTGTGATTTTTTGTGGTATTAATCTAATTTATCACAAATATGCAAGTTTGGGGTTTTTGGCAATTGAATAAATTAGATTGTGGTAAATTTGTTACAAACGTACCGATTTAGGCTTTTTTATGATCAGTCGGGATAAATTTGTCACAGATGTACCGGTTTAATATTTTTCATGATAAAAAAATTAGTTTTTGATAAATCTATCACAAGTGTACCAGTTTGGGGTTTTTTAGGATATTAACCCTATTTATAAACTAGCAATCCTTGTCCAAATGATTTTTTTTCTTGTAAATACCACAAGCTGGATATTTTTCCTTTTGAGTAGTTTCTCTTCCTCTATTATTTTTCCATGAGCTCCTTCCACAATTTTTAGACTAATGAGACTGGATGTTCATTTTAGACTGAAAGGCTATTGTCAACTGAATTTTCATGTTGTGCCATCAGTCTTTTTTTATATACTTCTAAAGAGCCAATTAATTCACTCACCGACATGGTCTCTAATCCTTAGTTCCTTCTATAGTGGTGATAATTGGATTGTATTTTCTGATAAGTGACACTAATATTTTTTCTATGTCCCTTTGCTCAGTGATTTCATTTCCATAGACTCTTATTTAATTAACTAGTTTTTGCATATCCCACAATATTCTTGAATGGTCTCATAATTTCATTTTACAATTCTCGAATTCCATTCTTAAAGTCCAAAGGTAAATTGCATACCTTTTCAGTGCCTTGAAATTCTTCTTGTAATGTCTCCCAAGCCTTCTTCACAGTTTTCACTCCAATTATTTTCAGAAATACCATTTTCAAGAGTGCTTACTGAATCACACATAACACTCTCGCATCTTTTTGTAATTGATCCTTCGGAACACTTACACCTTTTCGTGGAGTCTCGTAACCTTTTTCCACAATGTCACATAAGTCTTGGACCATCAAGAAGGTAATCAATTTTATGCTCCAATAGTTGTACTTATTCCCATCAAATATAGGAATGGGAAATGAGGATGAAGTAAAGTTGGCCATTAGTTTTTTGGATATTTGGATGGATAGTTTTAGAAACAGGGAGGTTGGACAGTGCCAATATCAATCAAAGACGTGGCTGTGACACCTTCATTAGCATTTGCAGAAGTTAGGTGTTTGATGTGTGTGTGTGTAAACAAGCGAGTGTTTGTGTGTGTGAAATATGGCAAGAGAGTAGAGAAAAAAGGTTAAACTAAGAAATTAGGGAAATATACACGTGACACCAAAATGTCTAAATATTTATATCTCTTACAACTTAATGTGCTCTTACCAATTCATCTGATACATAACTTTCAACGCAACGAATTAACTAAAGAAAGTGGTTTTATTCAAATGTTGACCTCTAGTCTTCGAGTTCTATGCGTGTTAACTTAGGTAATGCGACTAAATCGCATGCGAACTACTTTAAGAAAAAGTCACTTGCGTCGGCCAAAAGACATGGACTTAATTGGTTCACGGGCTTTACGGCATTGTTTTATATACAAGCGGTAGCTGAATATCCACACGCGTGTCCCTAGATCATAAAAAGGATGTTATTCCAAATCAATTGCACATCCTTGGCAAGTGACTCAAAATAAGAGTTGGTAACTAAAAAATAATTATTAACTCAATTGAAAAAAAAAAACAGTAAATAACTAAAATAAAGTTGATAATTTTGATATGCGAGTTCGTAATTTCAATAAAAGTTGATAAGTTGTTACAAAGATTGGTAATTTGGAATCTATCAGATAAGTATTGATGAATGACTCCTAACATGTTTGTATAAGATACGGTAGTAAAAATTGGAATTCATTGGAATGACGGGTAATTCATTACAATCCAACTAACGTCAATAATTAAATATAAAAATCGATCACTGAATAATGGATTGGTGGACAAGCACTTCAGCAAGTTAATTGATGATTGAAAGTTGCCCTAATTTATGTTCTCTGGGTGGCAGGAATTGACCTTGTGATGTCTCTTTTCTTTAGGCCCGTTATGTTTTCTTACGTAGCCATTTCCATAAAATTCAGGTCGTTCCTGCCAGAGCCCTCATCGGCTTGTAGTGGCTTATAATGGAGTATGTACTACTGGTATTAATAGTTGTCAAACTCGCGTTTGTCTAGAATTGAGGAATGACTTATTTAACTTCTTGACATACATCGGTGTCTTTTGGACATCTCTCTCTGCTGTTCTCTGGTTAATTTGGAAGGGAAGGAATAACTGTGTTTCAAGCACAACTCCCTGACTCGGTGAAGCTACAAGAAGCTGCTTCCACTACGTATGAAAGTATTGCTTGCTGAACAACTAGATCCAAGGAAAAAACCGAATTCAGACAAACATCGGGTCGAGTTTGCAAACCACCTCGAAAGGGCGTCTTGGAGCTGAACACTGATGGAGCTTATATGGGAGGGACAAACGAGAAGGCCATAGCATGCCTCCGTCACGATAGCTCTGGTCTTCTCGTGGATGGCTTTGCGCCTCGGATCTCAGTCGAGCAACTCCTTCGAACTGAACTCAGATTAGTTTGATTTGATTATTGGATTATCAGATGCAGAAGAAGCCTCTTGGGAGGTCAGTTTGCTTATTAAAAACGCCCAGGCCCAGCTTAGTTTTTATTCCGATCTTAAAACGGCCCATTGCAATCAATAGGCAGATAAGGTGGCGAATTGGGTTGTAAAACCTTAAAAAGGCTTTCCTTCTAATTGGATCTGATATTTCCCTCAAGCCCTTTGGGCTATTATACGTATTAAATTTGCGATTATGTTTATTCATCCTTTATCTTGATATATGAGAACTATATTTCGAAAGTTGATGTAAATCCAAGCAAAAGCATTTGAATATTGTGAAAGTATAGAGAAATTTCAAATCTTAAAATATGAGTGGCACGATTCAAATAAAGTAAAAGGTGGAAGTCAATTTAGATAGACATTGAAACTGGCTGTGTTCAACAACAACAAAAATAAATTACGATGTTTGATGAGGGCATTGAGTTGGCATGAATACATGATCTGAATTCTACACGTAAACGTGATTGAAGGCCCTTTTAACTCAATTGCGAGGATCTGAAGTGAATTTTATAATTATTTTTTTCACTTTTTATTAAATGATAGGTAGAGAAATTATTGGAGGAGGCCAAAAACGTCGCGCCAATGAAACAAGATCCAAATATCTTCGAAGTCAACGAAGGGAAAAGCCAGAAACTTGAAATGCGTTCCAAAATACTAAGACCACAAGCCACGGGTAAGTAATTCAAACGAGATAAATTGGTGAGTGACGCTGATTAAGATTAATAAAAAAATAATAATAATAGTGAGTGAAAGGTGTTACTAATCAAAGCAAATAAAAGTTGGTAACTCAAAAGCAAGTAAATTAAAAAGAATCGGGGGAACCAAGCTAGCTTGTGGTTCCGTGCAGTGCCGTAAGGCGTGCTAGCTCAGTCGTGGGCATTTCACTCACCCTCACTTACTCCAGGCGCAAGTGGCTACTATACTAGCCTACCCAGCAGTAGCCGAAATATGCAAGCACACCTCGACATGGAGTCTACCTTCCCCATTGTGAGGCTCCCTAATTCCCTATTTATCTTTGTCTTCCCAACAGAGAGGGAATACGGAGAACAGCATGGGGTCTCCCACCCCAGGGCGGTTCTCCCACCTATTTCTTCTTTGAGCCTTTTAAAGACTTGCCTAGGTCCATAAAAGTGTTACTAATCAAAGCAAATAAAAGTTGATAACTCAAAAGCAAGTAAATTAAAAAGAACAATTAACCGTTAGTAAGTAATTCAAATTAGAGATGACAAACTAAAACTAATTAGTAATTTAATTTGATAAAATTTGTTAAGCCGCTCAAGTCTAAGTTGGTAATTTCACATAAGAGATGGTGAATTTGAAGTAAATATGAGTAATACAAATAAGAATTGGTCGGTTAATATAAATTTGGTAATTTACAAATTGTTAAACAAAATTAGAAATTTCATAAAAGTATTAGTAAATTATCAAAAAGTTACATGGAAAATAATAGGATTAATACTACAAAAAACCTCAAATTGGTATGGTAAAAAAAATAATTTTTGATAAATTTATTACATATGTGCCGGTTTAGAGTTTTTCGTGGTATTAATATAACCAAAAAAAAAAAAAAACCACTTCAACTTTCTTATTGACAATATTTTGACTATTATCACCGCTAATTTAAATTTACCAGCACATATAAAAATTCGTATAATCTTGGCATGTACCATTTGGTTGAAAATTAATTTTTGGCTTGCTTTGCTGCATAGAAGATGTTTCGCTTTGCCCAACTTCACGAAGACAAGGCCCAGGTCCCTTAAGGCTCAACTTGGACCTCAGCATGGCTAGGTTGAGCCGATCCAACACTTAACCCATGAACTAACCTACACAGTGTTGGTTCTCAATTTTTGGGACTGAGGATCAACTCTGTTGAGCTTGAGACCGAGGATCGAACCCAATCCGGTTCGGTTCCAAGGTCAATATGGGACCAATCAGTTATTTTTTTTTTTGTTTCCTTTTTTTTATATCTGAGGCATTTGATGGTCGAAACAGCATGTTACTTGCTCAAAAAGATATCCTTAAAAAAAAAATTGATCCATCTTTCTTTGAAGGTCTTGGGGCGACCCTGAATGTTGCAAAACCAAAGAAGGGTTCAAGCGTTGCGATATTTGGGCTAGGAGCTGTTGGCCTTGCCGTGAGTTTCTCGAAATCCTTGCTCCACGTCACTCAATTTCCATGAAGTATTAGCAGTTGTTTTAGCGGAGGAAGCTCTTGGCGGCGTTGCTGATCCAAAAATGATGTTCTCTTTGAATTTTTCTCCCAGGCCGCTGAAGGCGCTAGAATTGCCGGGGCTTCAAGAATTATTGGGGTTGATCTAAATCCGAGCAGATTCCACCAAGGTGGGTAAAATTTGTAATTATGGTACCGAGCAATTTAGTACCTGCTTTTCGATAATATATACGAACTCGATACTCGAGGTAAGTGCCGGTCGGTTCAACTTCAATCGTAAGTGTCTTACAATGATTTGTTTTGTCTGTTTGACAGCCAAGAATTTCGGCGTTACCGAGTGTGTGAACCCAAAAGATTATGACAAGCCTGTTCAAGAGGTCAGTCAACTGGTGACTTCTTTTCTGTTTTAATTCGGCAATTCACTATTTGCAGGTGCTTATTGAAATGACTGGCGGAGGAGTCGACCGAAGCGTCGAGTGTAGTGGAAGCTTCCGCGCCATGATATCCGCATTTGAATGTGTCCATGATGTAATTTTCCTGTACCTTTTTATGGTATTTCTTGACAGGTTATTGCATGTAGCCATGAATTACAAGTTTTTCTGTGATCCGGCCTTGCAGGGATGGGGCGTGGCCGTGCTTGTCGGTGTGCCGAACAAGGACGACGCCTTCAAGACCCACTGGATGAACTTCCTGAACGAGAGGACGCTCAAGGACACCTTCTTTGGCAACTACAAACCGCGCACCGATATCCCTAAGGTCGTCGAGATGTACATGAGAAAGGCAAGTACAAACCCACGCATCACAATATTTTGCATGCCTTCTTGCTTGGGACTCAAGTCTTACGTTTGATCCTTCTGTTGTGAATCCACAGGAGCTTGAACTGGAGAAATTCATCACCCGTGATGTGTCTCTATCGGAGATAAACAAGTCCTTTGATTACATGCTCCAAGGGGAGTCTCTTCGGTGCATAATCCGGATGGATGCATAGTGCGCCACTGATCTACCGTCGGGTTTCGGAATGTCCGAGTGCCGATAAATTCAGCTTGATCATATGATTGAAGAAAAATACGGAATGCAGAAGATCGTTTGCTTTCTTTCCTTTTTTTTTTCGGGTTTCTCACGCCTTTCGCTGGGTTTTTCTTCCTTTGTACATGATGCAATAATACAGTAACAGAGTTACAAACGTCATTGAACTTTCTCTTCAGTTGATATATTAGAAAATGTCACAAATGATCCCTATACATTTACTTAATGTGCAATTTCGTCCATGAACTTTCAATTTGCTCAATTTGGTCCCTGAACTATTGATAAATGTCTGATTTAGTCCCTGAACTTTTGATCGGCTAAATTTGGTCCTTGAACTATTGATAAATGTCCGATCTAGTCATTCGTTACTGTTTTTTCTTTTTCTTTTTTTTCTTTTTTTTTTGCTTCTTCTCTCTTCCCTCCGCCAGAGCCGGCGGAGGGAAGCCGGCGTCCGGCGAGGAAGACCCTCACTGGGGTGCTCCCTCGCTAGACACCGACTTCCCTCTGTCAAAGCCGGCGGAGGGAAGAGAGAAGGAAAAAAAAAAAAAAAAAGGAAAAACAGTAACAAAGGACTAGATCAGACATTTATCAATAGTTCATGGATCAAATTGAGCAAATTGAAAGTTCGGGGATGAAATTGCACATTAAGTAAAAGTATAAAGACCATTTGTGATATTTTCTTTTGATATATCTAGTTTTTTTCAGTGTTACCTGGTCATCATTGTTGCAATGCCATCCTTTTTTAATTATATGAACCTGGCTGCTCATGATTTCAATCAAAGATTTTAACTTTTGGTTCTGAAACTGCTGTGCAATTACATGTCAAAGATGGGTGGTTTGTCCCTCTAGACACCTTTGAAAATTATAAACATAGCACAACTTAATTATAATGCAAACTCTTTTCACATATCTCAACAAGCTACAAGATTTAAGTTTTCAAAAACTTGGTTTGTCCCTCAAGAAGTTCTTTTAACTTGATAGAGACAAACTCAATGCGTCCAATAATGAATAAGAACTAAATTCGAATGGTGGTTCAATATTTTTGAAGCATTCCTTACTAGTTTTGAAGATAGTACTGTGTGACAACACTACAGAGAAAGCGGCGCTTTCGTGTAACATGCTATGGTCTCAATGCACATTATCAACTTTTAATTACCTTTTACCCACCCCACGGTGGATGCGCTAGTTCGCACCCTACCCCCTCATCCGGGAGGGGAGGGGTTCGAAACTTCGCACTCCCATTGCATGACTTAAGTGGAGTGCCGTGGGAGGTGGGCCCCCGCGCTAGTGCTCCCTCTGGTTTGCGCCACCGGCTGCCAATTGTACGGTAGTTCCAGAGTCATAAAAAAAAAGCTTTTAATTAACTTTTTTACCAACGCCTTGAAATTACCAACTCTTATATGAATTTTACCAAACTTTATTTGAGCAACTTTTCTCCGATTAAATTTCTAACCAGCTTTGAGTTACGAACTTTTACTTGAGGTATGTTATCATATATAGTTTACCAATTTTTATCCATCCTTTAAAAAAGTGATCACTAACTTTTCTCCAATTAAATAACTAACTAGTTTTGTGTAACAAATTCTTATTTAAGTTTATTACCAAGATTGATGCTTTTTATAAATTATCAGCATCTCGTCTTAAAAAAAAAAAAAAAACAAACAAGTTTTTCTTATCATTTACCAGTGGCTTAATTTTTCATGACATCACCAATATATTTGTATCACTTACCAACTATTCTCCGACTAAGTTCTTGACTTGTCTTGAGTTATCAATTCTAATTTAAATTGTTTTCCTTTGTTTATTTACCCTTTTTCCCAGCCACAATAGAAGCAATTCTCCACTTTTCTTCTGTTAAGTTACTATTTAATTTTGCAATACCAACTCTCATGAGAGTTAGTTTTCAATGTTGATTTTTTTTTTTCAATTATGTAATTCTATTATCTCTAACAAAAAAATTTATTGTATCGTTTACTAACATTATCTTATCAACATACAAATTTATTTTCCATTTTATGAAGGTACTAACCTCTTTTTGTTTGACATAAATTTTTTTTTAATTAAATTATTAACTAATTTTGAGTAATCAAATCTCATTTGAGTTACTAACCAACGTTAATTCAGATTTATTTCAAAAAAAAAATGTACCAAGTTTTTAATGTGGTTACCACTTTTATTTGCCACCCAATATAATAGTTGGTCAATGAAAAATAATCATATAATTGTTGGAATCTAACTCAATTGAGAGTTGATAGTTTAGAACATGTTAATTATTATAATGGAGAAAAGTTTATTAATCACTTAAAATAATGTTTATAATTTCACATAAATGTTAGTAAATTTAAAGCATAGTTAAGAAAAAAAAATAAGGGTGGGTAAAAGAAGAGAAAATTTGATAATTCAAAGAAAAATAAACTTACTAAGCAACTTATATGAGAGTTAGTAATTCAAAATCAATGAGTAATTTAATTGGAAAAAAATTGGGTAAGTCAATCTGACTAAGAATGGTGATTTCTAAAAAATTAGTAAATTCAAGGCATTACTAAGAAATACGGATTTTGTCCAAAGAAAGAAAGAAATGTGGATAGAAATTTGTGAAGAAAAGTTGGCAAAAAAAAAATTAAATAAGTACTGGCGACTCAAATGAAAGTTAGTAACCCAATTCAATTTAATGGGAGAAAAGCTACCGACTCACTTTAGGTTCATAATTTTTAAAAATGCATTAGAAACATAAGAATTGACAATTAAGGCATATAAAAGTTGATTTTCAGTAGAAAAATGATAAAATATAAAGAAAGACTGTTAATATAGATAAAACAACAGAAACGATTTTATTATAATGAGATGGTTTCAATTTCAAGTGCAGTCTGTGAGATCAAGTTGCCTCACAAGTTGCAACTTTTACTAACTGCTTCGCTGACCGTTTATTGAGATTCCGATAGGCGATTACGCATTCAATTCAATTTAGAATATATGGGATTAGATTTTTTTTTTCTTGGTCAAAATATATGAGATTAGATTCACACAGAACATTTTATTCTTGATTGGTTAATTGTGTTTTTGGGGGCTTCTTGCCCCCAATTTTCGACTCATGTGACTTATATTGTAATAGAAATTAGAAGCTTGGATTTAAAGACTATTTAACATTTGATTTACTTTATGGACTTTACTCATAACCAGATAAATTTAAACATAAATAATTATGGGCATATAACTATTATAGGTGCTCAATGTAAATTTATTTGCAATAAGTGATAGTCACTTAAAAAATAAAAGTCAAATTCCAAACCTATAAAATTTAAAGTTAACATTAGATGTGAAGATCACAACTTATTTCAACACATAATATAGTCATTCACAATAAGTAGCCAAATTCAATAGTGAAGTGAAGGTCATATTCTAAATCTCCCTTAACAGAAAATAAAGTGGGCCTTTGTCTTTTGTACTGATATTTTTGCTAAATAAATCTATAGCAAAACTATATGCGCAAAATATATTCACAAAACTTCCACACAAAATGACGTGATAATAATCTATAAACATTTCTAATTATAGATTTTATCTGACTAGTTTATAGACCTAGAAGACATGATAATATAGTTAGACGTTGCAAAATATCATACAAAAATATGTCTATATAAGAATTTTTTTTTTTTTTGTACCTCTAACATCTATCTCATATAATAGAGAACAAGATTCTATCCTTATGTTACCATTTACAATATGTTTTTTCTTCCTAAAATACTCTTAATTTAGGGGGAGTAAAGAAACGATAATACCCATGTAGGCCACTACCCTAAATTTAGAAATACAAATATCCAAATAACATTAATAACATTAATAACATGAGTAGTCGTAATTTTGTCGTTTAATCGCTCTCTATTCTTTTTCTTGCCATGACAAAAATGAATGAAATAATCAAACCCAAAACTCATTAAGTGCCTAACAAAATCATGAATAGAGACTAAATAAGATGCTGAGTCAAAATTTGAGCAAATGGATAAGTATAGAATCATGCCGATGCTTGTACTAAACGGCATAAAAGATGGATCCTGTATTTGTATACTTTAATCTCCACTAGACATGAGTCCTCAGACTCTTTACGACAATAAAATAAGAATCCAATCCGGAGACAGAAACCGCTGCGGTCCAAAAGTAGCTGGAAGCTGACTGTGAAACAGCCGGGTAAAATGGCCAAGAAGGGAAACAGCCTTCCCGAGATTCTGACCTGCAGAGGTCAACGCGTCGAAAAAAACCAGAAACAGGGAACGACCCGCAATACAAAAGGCGCCGCAAGAAGTCAGCAGAGCATCCGTCGAGCATGGAGAGAAACAAAGCACGAGGGTCCTGGTTTTGGGGTGGCGTGGTTTTCGCCCTTTTCTTCTCTCTTGACATGGGTTGGAGATACCGTCTTCGAAGCTGAGCACATTGGTTTACGGAGTCGCGTGGTTTCGCCGTTTCTTTATTCCCTCCCTCGGACGTTGATTGGTGCTGAACCATGAGTCTTTGTCTTCGCCTCGCGGGCTACAAATACCGCCACCCATCACCCTCTTCTCCTCACATCCAGAAGAAGGAATCATCTTTTTCATCGCTCAAGAAAGAAGCCGAGCAGTTTGGACAACCATGTCGAGCACTGTCGGGAAAGTCATTCGTTGCAAAGGTGCGAGCTTCTGCAATGAAAGGCTTTAGCGAATCATGCTTCTTCTTTTCTTTTCTTTTCTTTTATTTTGTTCAGCACCTGTTGAGTCAGATTCGCATGGTTCCTTGCGGTGGTCTAATTTATGGTTTTATGTGGAACTTCCTCGTCGATCATATGCCCCTCAGTGCGTGTTTTTGACGATCATCAGGTTGATTTTGCAGCAGGGATTTAGGACTTTGTGATTAATTGTTGATTCTGCTGGTTGAATTGTGCCGGCTGCATATAACGATGTTGCTTGAGTTGCTAATTCCACTGCTTAAAGTGGTCCCCATTATGCCGGCGTCGAATGGACGTACAGTCTGCTGATTCTGATAATTTCTAGCTTTCTTGTGTTCAAATGAAGCTTCAATGAAAGAATCTGAATATGGTGGTAACCCAATTCGGGTTCCCGCCAATGCTAATTTGCCCAGTTTTGGTCTTCCACCCCCGTTCATCGTAATATCAATCTCTTTTCTTTAGAATACACTATGATGTCCCGCCTTATCTCAGTTTTTTACCTTCCCTTCAAAACATCCAATCACTGCATTCTGCTTGCATTAACCGAATGATTTTGAATATTAGCTGCGGTGGCATGGGAAGCCGGAAAGCCACTGGTGATAGAAGAAGTGGAGGTGGCTCCACCGCAGGCCATGGAGGTTCGCGTGAAAATCGTCGTCACAGCACTCTGCCACACAGATGTATACTTCTGGGAAGCCAAGGTAAATAGATGTTCCCTCCTTCAATTCGCATGTTCCTCGGTAGATTTTTCATCAAAGCAGTTAAATAAGCCCCGTTGATCCATCAATTTTCAGGGACAAACCCCAGTTTTCCCTCGCATATTTGGTCACGAAGCAGCAGGGTATGGCCTACTTCTTCATTTGATATTTAACGGGCCTCATTTTATTCTTTCTTTCATTGGTACTTATAAATTGTGATCTTCTTGATTCTTAGGATTGTCGAAAGCGTCGGTGAGGGAGTGACAGAGCTCAAACCAGGTGATCATGTGCTTCCAGTGTTCACGGGGGAGTGCAAGGAGTGTCGGCATTGTAAATCTGAGGAGAGCAACATGTGTGACCTCCTCAGGATAAACACAGACAGAGGTGTGATGCTGAACGATGGCAAATCGAGATTCTCGATCAATGGAAAACCCATTTACCATTTCGTTGGGACATCAACGTTTAGTGAGTACTCGGTCATTCATGTTGGTTGCCTAGCCAAGATAAATCCTGCTGCTCCCATGGACAAAGTTTGCATTCTCAGCTGTGGAATCTCTACTGGTGCGTAATTGAAATGGTGCTTTTTTACCTTATCATGCATCAAACTGTTGTTGCTAATCTGAGTTGTAATGCAGGTCTTGGGGCCACCTTGAATGTTGCGAAACCTCCGAAGGGTTCAACTGTTGCTATATTTGGACTAGGTGCTGTTGGCCTCGCTGTGAGTTTCTGCAATGCTCTCCTTCACATGTTATTGCTTATTTTACTGAGGAAGCTTGTGCTTGCTCGTTGATCTGAAATGACTTTTCCTTGTGACTTTTATCAGGCAGCTGAAGGTGCTAGAATTGCTGGAGCTTCGAGGATCATTGGTGTCGATCTCAATCCGAAAAGGTTTGATGAGGGTGAGTACAATTCTAACAAGATTAATACTTAACAGCATTCGGAAAAAAGAAGGTTTGTCTCATGAGTTCTGAGTACTGAAAAGTAAATAGTAAGATTGCCTCATTATCAAGCTTTCGCTAGTTTCTTTTGTTTACACTGTAGGCATTCTGATGCGCTCTAATGAGTATAGCTTAAAATTTTCCTCAACTTGTGGTTCCATCGAACCTTCTGCTGATAGTCAATTTCTTTATTCTGAACAGCAAAGAAATTTGGGGTTACCGAGTTTGTGAACCCAAAAGATCATCATAAGCCAGTTCAGGAGGTTAGTAAACCAGTATGTTAAGTTGGAAAACTGTAACCATTAAGTAGAGACTTTATCATCGGTGCTGATAATGCGATTCCATCATCCTCAGGTTCTTGCTGAAATGACTGACGGGGGAGTCGACCGAAGCATTGAGTGCACAGGAAGCATCAATGCCATGATCTCTGCTTTCGAATGCGTTCATGATGTAATCACCGATGAATTTTGCCAACAGGCATTATATAAATGATTTCACAAAGCCATTGACAAAAATACTCACGTTCCTCCGTTTGCAGGGATGGGGTGTGGCAGTACTTGTCGGAGTGCCAAACAAAGACGACGCCTTCAAGACTCATCCGATGAATTTCCTGAATGAGAAGACGCTCAAGGGCACCTTCTTCGGCAACTACAAGCCGCGCACCGACCTTCCAAACGTTGTCGAGATGTACATGAGGAAGGTAAGTGAGCAGAGACATGATAATGTGATTCCCATAATGGCTAGTATCGCTTAGGTTATGAAGATTCAGTGGCCTAATCTTCTTCGAAACTTTCATAAACTCGATGATGCTGACTTCGACCCCCGGCGTCTTATTTCTGCAGGAGCTCGAGCTGGAGAAGTTCATCACGCACGAAGTCTGTCTCTCCGAGATCAACAAGGCGTTCGACTACATGCTTAAGGGAGAGTCAATCCGCTGCATCATCCACATGGATGGATAGAGGAGCCTTAGTGGCCGATTGGGTTCGCCGATAAGTTCGATCAGGTTTCCGAATGTACGATTGCCAATAAAAGTTGAAACATAGGATGTTGAAAGTTCAAAAGAGTCTCCGTCTTTTGTTCCCCCATGTTGGTTTACTTCCCTTTGTACAGTGTGTATACTTTGTTTTACTATGAATGGATTTGAAGAAAGATGCTAGTCCGGATTGTCACTGTATGTCTGGTGCATAAGAACTCCAAAGCTAAGTTATGAAACGACATCACTCTTCGATAAGCTATCTTTATTCGTGCAGATGGTCCGAGACCACCAATAACGGTTCCTGTTAATGTTGAATGAGATAAATCATATATATATTTATATGAGTAATCCTCTAAACTTAAAATAACTATTAACTATTCTACCCTCATTGGCTTATTATTTCATAATATATCCCCTTAAGTTGAGATGTAGATATCAAATAATTCCATCTTGTTACATAAAAAAACTTACTCTATTCCCCAATAAAGATTTAGTAGAAATATCTGTAGGCTAATCCTTCATCTTTGTATGTTGAAGGGTGATCTCTCCTATTTGAACTTTTTCTCGTATAATATAACAATCAACTTCAATGTGCTTGATTCACTCATAAAAGATAGGATTATTTACAATATAAATAATTGACTGATTATCACAATATAATATCGATGGTTCTGATGTTGACATGCTAATTTTTTATAATAACATCCTCAACCAGAGCAATTCACCTATCACATGTGCCATAACTTTATATTCAGCTTCAAAACTTGATCGAGATGACATGATGTTTCTTACTCTTTCAGGCAACTAAATTACCTCTAAGAAATACACAATAACCTAACATAGATCTCCTACTAGTAGGACTTCTAACCCAATCTATGGTCTCGTTTGGTTCGACTTTCCCAAAGGGCTTTGGGCCTCCAAAGTCCCTTGGGGAAATTTTTTATGTTTGGCAAATTTTTTGAAAGCTCATTTGCCAAAATATGAGCATTCCGAATGCCCAATGCTGAAAGTTGGGGAGGGGTTGCTTTGGGCATTGGGCATTTGCGAAATGCAAAAATCACTATTCATTTCTCTTTTCCCTTTGTCTTCTTCACGGCATCTTCTTCTCCGGCAGCCGCCACCGCTGCCTAAGGGTCGCGCTTCCCCGGTGACCACCGCCTGGGGGTGGCGCGACCCGCGACCCATGCGGCATCGCCTGGGTCGCGCGGACCTCAGGTGATGTTGCTTGGCACGCACGAACCAAGCGACATCACCTGAGGTCGCGAGGCCACTAGATCTGGCGGTCCGGAGGCCAGATCTGGCCGTCGGATGGCCAGATCTGGCCTTAGGCGCCTAAGGTCGTGCCTCCAAGCGATGACAGCGTCGCCTGAGGTCACGCTGCCTGGGTCCGCGCGACCTCAGGTCGCTAGATTTGGCGGTCTAGAGGCTAGATCTGGCCTTTGCGCCTCAAGGCGCCTGAGGTCGCGCCTCCAGGCGGCAATGGCGTCGCCTGAGGTTGTGACCTCAGGTGGCTGGACGGCCAGATCTGGCCACCAGATTTGATTTTCAATTTTTTTTAAAATAAAATAAAAGCAAAAGCCCATTTGTAATGTAAATTTTGCTAAACGGTATTTATGCTAAAGTTACCTTTCAATGCCATTTGAGACTACAATTTACCAAACGGTGTAGTATTTCGGAAAAGTAGTCATTTACCTTTATCTCAAAGGTATTTACATTCTCTCAATGGCATTTCCCTAAAGCCGAACCAAACGGGCCCTATATCAAAGTAACCTGTGGCATTTAGATGGCCATAATTCTTGAAAAGTAGTCATTTACCTAGTGCTTCCTTTAAGTACTTGATAATTCGAAGCACAATATCTTAGTGAGTAATTCAAGGAGAATTCATGAATTGACTTACTACACTAATAACAAAAGATATATCAAGTCTTGTGACAATAAGATAGTTCAACTTACCAACTAATCTCCAATATTTCATTGGATCATGTAATAATTATCTATGTTTTGTATTAAGTTTCACATTGGATTCAATAGGAGTATCAACTTGTGTTACTCTACTAAATCCAACCTCATCAAGAATATTAATGACATCTTTTTGCTGGGTTAAATTGATACTTATATGCGAGTAGGCAACTTCGATACCTATGATGATATTATCATCCACATATACCATCAAAAGAATACAACCAGCTGAAGAAACAGAACTAAAGACTAAATGGTCTACTTGACATTGTTTTAATCTAAACTTGATAATTGGATCACTAAACCTACCAAATCAAACACGAGGAGATTGCTTAAGTTCGTACAAAGCCTCACGTAAATGACATACCAAGTTCTCCCCCCGAATAACAAATCCAGATGGTTGCTCTATATACACCTCTTCAGCCAAATCGTCATGTAAGAATATATTCTTGATATCCAAGTGATAAAGGAACCATCCAAAACACACCATCAGGTATATAAAGACTCGAACATATGAAATTTCGGCTATAGGTAAGAAAGTGTATCATAATCAACACCATATATTTGAATATATCCCTTGGCAATCAACCATGCCTTGAATCGATCAAATGCGTCATCAGGATGAGCTTTCACAATGAAAACCCAATGACAATTAATAGGTTAATTCCTCACAGGTAAGGTAGTGAGCTACCAAATACGACTCTTGATAAGTGCCTTCATTTCATCCTTCATGACTTTTCACCATCCAGGATGAGCAAGAGCTTCAGCAACATTACTTGGCACGGAAATAGAGGAGAAGGATGAGACAAAGGTAAAGAAGGTAGGAGACAAACGATTATAAGACAAAAAGTTGGAAATAGGATAAAGAGTATGAAGAGAATCAGATAGACTAGAGTAAGGTGCGTAATGATCCATAGAACGGCCAACACAAGAATGTATACTTTTTCGAGTAATAATGAGCATATCAAGATCAAGATTAGAAAATGGCATAGCCACTGATGAGGCAATAGATGAATTGAGTGATGGCCGTACTACTATAGTAGGAGCTGATCCACGCCTATAATAAGTGTGGTAAGCAAACTGAAATCCTATGGACAATGCTGGAGAAGGTGTTGCTAAGACACACCCATCATCATCAAGAGGCGCAATAAGGACCATCTTAGTATTATAGTATGGTTGGTCTTCAAAGAATGTCACATCTGTTGACATAAACACACGATGAAGAGTAGGACCGTAACACTTGTAGCCTTTCTGAGTTTGAGCGTATCCAACAAAGGCATACTTCCCGGCATAAGTGTCCAACTTATCAAGGCCAGGAGTAAGAGAATGGACAAAACAAATATAGCCAAAGACGCATAGAGGTAATGAAAAGGGAAGATGATTTGGATGTAAAATTGAAAAAGGTGTCTCCCCTCAAAGAATAGAAGATGGAAGCCAATTAATTAAGAAGTAGGTTGTAAGTATTACATGACTCTAAAATGTTTTAAGTAGATGAATGTGAAACATAAAACACCGAGCAACATTAAGAAGATGGCGATTTTTACATTTAGCTACACCATTTGGCTATGGGGTGTATGAACAAGAAGTCTATCAAATAATGCCATGAGAATCAAAAAAAGGTTGAAAACCAAAAGTAGGAGCAAGATACTCTTTGGCATTATCTAACCGCAAAGTTTTGACAGAAGTATTATATTGATTCAAACACCGCAAAATAAAATAAACAAAAGCAATGAAAATCTCAGTATGGTTTTTTATTAAGAACAACCAAATCATTCAGGAAAAATTATCCTCGAATATAATAAATATATGAAACCAAATATATTAGAAACACGATACGGACCACATACATCTAAGTGAATCAGCTCAAAGGGACTAGACACACAACTCTGAATGCGAGAAGGAAAAGAAACTCTTTGGTGTTTACTTAGCTGAAAAGCTTTGCATTGAAAAGTACTCATAAACTCAGATTTAGGAAATAAACATTGAAGAATGTTCAAAGGCGGATAACAAGTCCTACAATGCATCCGACACACATCAAGGGATGTGCGCTTCATAAATATTGCAACCATCACCTTCTTGTCAAGATAATATATATATCATTTGATTCATGTCCCCTACCAATCATCTGTCTAGTCCTTATATTCTAAAAGATGCAATGAGAAGAAGAGACTACTGAACAATTTAGTTTTTAGTTGATGAACTAACAAAAATCAAATTACATGGAGATTTAAAATGAAGGATAGACGATAAGGAAAGAGAGGAACTCAGATGAGCATCTCTAGTACCAATAACTTGGAAAAGTGAACTATTAGTTAATGTAACAGAATTGGACACCCTAGAAGTGTATAATGTAAGAAAGATAATAATTTAGAGTTACTAGCTATATGATGAGTAGCTCTAAAATCTATAGCCTAGGAGTCAAACATTGTAAAATGTAAACAAGATGAATTACATCTAGAGGTATGTACCAGAGTTGTGGTGGGAACTGAAGTTCCTGTCACTTATTGGGAGCAAATCCATGCATCATACTAAGCACATATCAATATAACAGAATCTCTCATATTCTACACATTAGTAGAATTCGGTGGAGTCGATGAGGAAGAATCTTCCACCTCTGCAAATGCAACAAGTGTAGGCCAAAACTCAAGATAAAACATGTAGCAATAAGCTTTTGTATGTCCAACCCTTTAACAATTATTACAATAACAAGATTCACAACCACCAGTAGCTCTATCATGACCTCCATGATTTTCATTCAGAACAAAACCACGTTTATGACCAGGAGTTCCACATTCACTAGAATCATAAGAAATCATAGCTCTTATTTCCAAAGTTGTAGTTGAGATTTTGTTAGTAGGCGTCTAGCAAAGGGCTTGGAAGAAAACCTCATCAACTGTAGAGAGGGAGATTTTCATACGTAATTTGCTAACGAAGAGAAGAATATTCAAGCCTTAGTACTTTTAGAAACAGTATCACTTGAAGATCCTCCTAGCATTTAACTAGAACATTTGGATCAGCCCAAGCAAGAAAATAAGGGTCTGCGTGTTTGTGTTCTTTTCTTTTGTTTATGAACACAATTTTTGTTTTTTTGTTCTGGGGAACAAAAAAAGAATAGAAACGTGTTTGTTTGCGTTTTTGTTCCAAATCTATTTTTGTTTTTGTTTTCGGGAACAAATTTGGAACATAAACAAGAAATAAGAAAAACTTGTTTCTTGTTCCTAGAACACTTTCGAGAAACAATTCTTTTCTCTCCTATTTTTTTCTTCTCTTTCTTTTCTTTCTTTTCTTCTTCTTTTTTCTTTGATCAGTCGTCGGCCTCGGCCATGGCTGGCGACCGGTCGTCGAGGGCCGGCGACCTCATTGAAGCGTTGCCGGCCCCCGGCGAGGCCAAGCGTCGCCAACCCCTGGCGAGGCTCAGCCTTGCCGATAGCTAGGCGAGCTCGAGCTCGCCCAACCAAGGCGAGGCCGTCGGCCCTCGTCGGCCAGTCGCTGGCCATGGCCGAGGCCCGCGACGGGCCAAAAGGAAGAAAAAAGAAAAAAAAGGAAAAATTTAAAAAAAAATTTAAAATTTTTTTAAAAAAAAAAAACGAAGAAATTATACAAGTTTACCAAATGTGTTTTTGTTCTTTTTCTATTACAGGAACAAGTTTACCAAACGCGTTCTTCTATTCAAAAATTGTTCCCCAGAACAAAAATATATATTTTTTTTTATTTCTGTTCCCTAGAACAATTTTTGAACAAAAACATTACCAAACGCACCCTAAGTATCCAGTTGTTGACAAAGTGTGGTGATACAAGCATAATATTCAAATAGAGATTGATCTCCACACTAAAGATCAAAGCATGGAGATCAAACAAGCCTCCCATGTGTTATACACCCATGTCATTTTATTCTGGCTAAAGTAAAGTAAAGAACATTTTTCACAAACTTCCTTACAAGAAATTGCACTAAATGAAATGAGGACTAATTTTAGAATCCATACTATTCCATAACAGTGTACAGATCATCGCATCTCCAACAACCTAGTCATCTATCTTATTCTTATCTGAGGAGACCGTAGACATAAGATAATCATGTTGTCTAGTGGCAATAAGATAAACTTCTATGGCTTTAGACTAAGAAGGATAATTAGTTCCATCCAACTTAATAGATGTCAATTGAAAATGTGTCAAACCAATAGAAGATCCAAAAGCAGTCATCGGTATTAACTCCACTGAACTCCAGTAACACAATCAGCCAAGTAGAATGAATATAGGATACAATTGAACTCGAGAACAATGTCATAATAATCAAGCACTTAACTCTAGTAATGCAATCAACCACAAAGTAATAACCACAAATAAGGGTTCAATCAATGCACTACCGAGTCATAATAATCTACCAAGAAGCCATAAAAGTATACACTTGGTATTGAAGAATTACCATAATCGTATAAGGATAGCTTTATTAGGCGTGGTTACCATGGAGGCCATATTGATGCTTATATACCTTATGGTGAGAATTTATACTATTACGATGTGAACTCATTATATCCTTTACAACCCCCTACCTCCCAAGCAAAACCTTATTTATACCATTCCAACCCCGAAATGGAAAAGAGCAAGAACAACACTTGTTGTATCCTTCACCCTTTATGGTCAGTCAACCCCTCATTGACTTGCTTAGCTCTGCTTGGCCCTTTCTATACTTGGTGTTGAAGAATTACCATAACTGTACGACACTCCAAAGGTTACTAAGCACATACCAACTAGCCCTTCAAGGAACAAAATGCTACAATAAGAAGTCATGTAAGAACATTGGATAGCATCCTCCATTGTCCCCTTTTTATTTTTTATTTTTTTTGGAAACCCTAGCAGTCAAATGAAATGCCTTCGAACTCCTCAACCGAATAGACAAACACTAGTCAGATCTCAAGACACATGAATACCAAATCTATTAATCATTTTTCAATCTCTTTGTCATGGAAGAAGGCTGAGCAAGCGTTGATTTCGCTGGATAAGCTTTAGCAATAGGTGCTGCTGCAAAACAAGGCTAGTCATTGGTTCTGAGATAGTACGATAAGTAGAAATTTGGTGATGGCCACGGCAATGGCGATGGCGATGGCGACAGCCATAGTGGTGGCTGTGGTGGTAAAGGTGAGTGCGCCTAAGTGCCGGTCGGTTCTACTTCAATCGTAAGTGTCTTACAATGATTTGTTTTGTCTGTTTGACAGCCAAGAATTTCGGCGTCACCGAGTGTGTGAACCCAAAAGATTATGACAAGCCTGTTCAAGAGGCCAGTCAACTAGTATACGTAATTGGAAAAAGGAGAAACTGGCGACTTCTTTTCTGTTTTAATTCGGCAATTCACTATTTGCAGGTGCTCATTGAAATGCTGGCGGAGGAGTCAACCGAAGCGTCGAGTGTAGTGGAAGCTTCCGCGCCATGATATCCACATCTGAATGTGTCCATGATGTAATTTTCCTGTCGCTTTTTATGGTATTCCTTAAGGGTTATTGCATGTAGTCATGAATTACAAGTTTTTATGTGATCCGGCCTTGCAGGGATGGGGCGTGGCCGTGTTTGTCGGTGTGCCGAACAAGGACAACGCCTTCAAGACCCACCCGATGAACTTCCTGAACAAGAGGACGCTCAAGGGCACCTTCTTTGGCAACTACAAACCACGCACCGATATCCCTAAGGTCTTCGAGATGTACATGAGAAAGGCAAGTACAAACCCACTTGTCACGACCAATTTTTCGGGTGTGAACCACCTAGGGTTTGGCTAATGGATTACTAAGCCTAGATTTAGCTCGGGCTCTCCCAAGCCCACACCAATTAGTGACTTATGTTCAAATTTCTTAACATGCAAATGAATTTAATCTAGAAGTCGCTACTAATCTATTTTTTGGTGGGTCGATTAAAAACCCAAGTAAAGTAACGGGAGTTTTTACTTTACTCCTACGAACCAGAGATTATGAGTTCGGGGACTTGGTTACATTAGATTTATCTAATACCCTTTCGGTACCATTCTTTTATTTTTCAAAAATGCTTTTGCAGGCAACTTCAATTGATTTTAAATCTATTTCCTTAACATGTGAGGCGATCATGCGAGTGCGCAAACCATCAATTTAACACCCAGATAAACAATATATAAATTGCAAGACTTACCTCAAGGCAACGAAAGTATCTGCAATGTTAAATCAAAATTCACATCAACAACCATAGATATGATTTCTAATTAACACGCAATTTCATTTTTTTTTCTTTTCACTTAATTGATGAAAATTATGTAATATGCAATGCAATATTAACTAAATGACATAATTCAAATGACATGTAATTTCTAATTAAATGGGCCTAGCAAAAATACTAAATGGCATGCATCTCAATGAATCTAAGCCTAATGACGTGCATATGACATTTTTTCTTTTCTTTTTCCTTAAAGAGTGCATTCTATCCTAAATAATGAAACTAATTTAGCCTAAGGCATTTTTGTATTTTTAAATGAAATTCGGAATTAAAAAATGTGAGAATTATCTATCCAAATTAAGATATCATCCAACTTATATTAAGATTCAGATCAGGTCAAATCTTAATTTAAACTAGAATATTATCTCTAACCTAAAATGCAATCTATCTAAGAAAGAAAAATATCTAAACTTAAAAAAATGCAATTTCATCCTAAGAATGCTCTAATTCTACATGATATATGCATGATGATTTTTTTTTGTGTTTTCTTATAAGATTCAAAATTAAACTTGCCAAATAATTAAACGTGCCATTTAAAAAAACTAACATCCTAAATGAATGCATTTTTTTGGATTTTTATTATGTTGAAAAAAAAATGAAATAAACTTCTATTCTAAATATGCAAGATAACTCTAAGATGATAAACCTAATCTAACTCAATTTTTTTGATTTTCTTTCTTATGATAACAAAGTCAACTCAAACGACACGACAACACATTCAACAAGATAAGATTGTTATCCAAAAATTGACGAACCATATCTCACGCATGAGATCGGGTTGGACAATTTTTAAAAATAAATCGTGAATCGAATCTCGAGCATGAGATCGAATGTGACATCCTGAAATTCGAGTCCTCTGAAAGATGGATGAATGTGAATTTCGTCAATGCATTGTTGGTTGATCTCACTCGGAATTGATCACTCTTGAGATACTGACCTTGAGGGGAAGGGCTAATGAGGACAGAACTCGTACGGCTAAAGGACTCGACCTGGGAAAACGACTTGACCATGAGACTTGCGTGAGGACGATCCTGTAGATAGGCAGGTTGATTTCAAGGACGATTGGGAGTCGATTCGCGGATAGAACATAATGGAACGATGGGTGATTCTGTTTGCCATTATCGAGTCCGCGAACGACCCTATGTCGATCCTCAGTGATCGTGTACTTTGAAATAAGAATCTATCCTCCATAATTTCATGCAGTCAAGGACGTCCATGCGTCGAGATGTCTTGAACGTGGTTTGGCACGAGTCGGTTACGCGTGAATCCTCTGAGCCGCCCGTCAGTCTGAGTTGTAACTGAAATGGCATTTGGCGAAATTGACATGGAAAGAGAACTTAGGATTGGACTTCGAATTATCGGAAATGTCCAGGTCAGACTTTGGATGAAGCTACATCAATCAGTCGACAGAGCCAGTGAAGCCGAGCAATTGAAGAAGGAATTTTCAGACCGAGAAAGCAAGCCCATGAGGACGTGGGCCGGGCCAAGTCAGTGTGGGCTTTAGGCCCAAGTTGGGACAGCCACCAAATGGGCCTAAGTCAAGCAAATGAGCCCATTGGGCCAAACCAACTATTCATCTTTTAAGCCCATGGGCCAATTCTTGGTCATTTCAAGCCCAACAAATTCCTAAGCCCATTCCTATTCATGGCCAAGCCCAATCCTTAGGCCCATCCACCAATTTCAGCCCAAGGTTAGATTGGTAATTTGTGCAAGGTGGAAATGACCAAATTGCCCCCAAAAGCAAAGGGATAAGGGCAAAAGAAGAGAGAGATGATGATGTCCTGCATGGGGAATTGAAGTGGCCATTTAATGGCTTTAATGAGGAGTGCTACAGCTCTCCCATCACCCTCTCTCTCCCTCATTCGGTCCCCATCTCAAACGGAGCCTTCTCTCTCCTCGTTTTCCCTCCTCCAGTTTCTGCTCCAGCTGACCCTTCAGTGAAGAATCGAGTCAAAAGTGGTCTTCCTGGATGAATCAGAGAACCAGCCACCTAGCACCGTGATCGGGAGAGACAGACCGTTCCAAAGATCCTGATTTCATGCCGAACGGATCTGCGGTCCGTCCTGTACAGCCGTCGCAAGCCGCCTGTCGCCGATCCGCCTGCAGCCTGCACGGTTTCGAGTTTTCGGCCATTTTTCTTCCTTTCCAGCCGTTCCTCTGCCCATCCCAACCTCCAGCAAGACCCCCAAGACCTCCTGGTGCCGCCGATTGTCGGCCACTCCCTTTGCCGAAGCTCCGGCCAAGCCGCTCAACTTGTTTTCTTCTCCAGCAGGGCTGTTTTTCAGAAGTTTCAGTGGGAGTTCGAGCTGTGGTTGCTGTGTTGAGCTTGGGACCGCCTTAGATCGTCATGGTAGAGGTCCCGGAGCGTCGTCTCCGTCGTCGCCGCCGCGTCGGTGCCTCCGACCCGCTTAACGGGTGAGTTTAGCTCCTAATCCTTCGATTAGTGCCTAAACTTGCTCAGGGTTGGTTTAGTTAGATTTAGTTCTAGTTTAAGTGATTTAATTAAGTTGTATTAGTCCTAAGATAGGTGGTTAGATTAATGGATTCGATTAGTTTAGCTTAATCTTGTTTTATTTGCTTAATGTGGTTTATGTGGTTAATTAAGCATGTTTATCTTAATTGATTGGTTTCCTTAATTTAATCATTGTTTTAATGATTTTTTAATATAATTTATTGTTTATTGAATTCTAGAAATTTACAGTTCACGCGACACTATTCACAAAATACTGTTCACGTGCACTGTTCACAAAGTACTGTTCATGTGCACTGTTCATCCAAAATGCGAAAAGAGTCTAATTTCATGTGGGTTTAATCCTATGAAGTGAATGGATGTGTAAATGCATGGGCATCCGCATGAATTGATTGTTGGATGGTGTAATCGTGTGACGATTGTGAAATATAGGTATTTTAAGTGGAAAATACCGGGCGTCGGTTTACAACGCCAAGATTGTTGGAATTAGTGGGATTTTCAAAAGTGAAAATATGGTATTTTGGCTAAGGCCAACCATGTCTCCACACACGGCTATTTTATCGAGAATGATAAAAGATGGAATGGATTGAATGGTCGGATAGTATACTATATCATCCTACGAGCTCTGATATGTCAGCTTAGCGCGAGCAGTACACTTTATCAGCTTAGAGTGAGCATCAGGGGTATACTATATCATCCTATGGGCTCTGATATGTCAACTTAGCGAGAGCAGTATACTGGTGTACTATATCAACCTACAGGCTCTGATATGTCAACTTAGCGTGAGCAGTATACTTTATCAGCTTAGAGTGAGCATCGGGGGTATACTATATCATCCTACGGGCTCTGATATGTCAGCTTAGCGAGAGTAGTATACCAGTATACTATATCAGCCTGCAGGCGATATGTCAGCTTAGCGAGAGCAGTATACCTTAACATTATCAGCTTAGTGTGAGCTATACTATCTATATATCAGCTGAGCAGTCCTGGACCATGGTCGGACTTATAGATAGTATTGATTGTACCGACCGAGAAAAATGTCATGGTGACATGTAATCGACTGGGTCGATTGATCGATGACTCGATCTGAATTAATGAATTGATGTGTGAAATTGTTATATGCATTAATTATATGCATGAGTGGATCACATCGTTTATGGTATGCACTCATGAATCGATAATGTGCAGGGTGTGACAATGGCCAAGTGAGATCGCTTATGATGCAACTCGTGTGTGATTGATGAACTGTATCATCTAATGGTCATGTGCTTTGTATGTATCATGCTGAGTGATATCGTGCAGGGTATGGCATACCATGTGAGGTTGTATGCGAATCGATTGTTGTTTGTTGGTTGCTGGCTGTTGGTTGTTGCTTGTGGTGGGGTAGTTCTGGATAGATACCCTGGGTTGAGTTGGTGTACTAACCGGGGCTTAAGGGTGTAACTCGCTGAGATTTATATTTCACTGGTTATTGAATAACCATTTTCAGGTCCCTTGTGTGAAGAACCCGAAGCTTGAAGCGGAAGGGTCAGGAGCATAGGTGGCTTAGTAGTTCTTTATGACATAGACATTCTGTATAAGCTTGAAGTGTTTATAAAAGTGTATTTGATTTGAAATTGGTTATCCTGCTTTTCTATCCCATATATGTTGTTGTCAGGGGATTAGTGAATTTGCTTCCGCATGTGCAATAAAATGAAAAGGGTTGGCGACAAGTCCTGGGAGCGTCGCAAAATTCTATCGACCACCGAGGAATGTGCGCGTGCTCGAGGTTCGAGGCGTGACATCGGATTGGCGATTTTCCATGCGATTGCGAGTCGGATTTCGGGCGCAAAAATCGGACTGTCAATCGTATGCACGTTGTGAAATTAGGGATTAATCCCCAAATTCATGAGAATTCAAAATATTTTTGGGTATAGCAATAACGAACAAATATTCAAAATAAATCGCAATCCCGTGGATTAGGCAATAAAATATGAGAAACTCGAATCAATCAAGAATCTTACCTAGCTCTCGATATCGCGCAGATAACTTTTCCAAATTGGGATGGCGACTCGCAATAAATTCTGCAAAAGAAAAGCCGAGCGCAATGGGGCTCATCAAAGGATCGGTCGCGGTGACACTACAAGGGAGACTGTTGATGACGTGGGCGTCGGGATGATCTCCTTCCTCTTTTGTCTTGTAGCTATGAAGAATTTATGCTCTTGATGAGCTTGACCGTGAGTAGGTGTCTGACCGAAAGGTCAAACTACACTCACGAGCATTACTACTGGATCACCGCCTTCATTCTCCAAGGGCAGAGTAATATCTCTTTCTTGACTTCCACTCACGATTTTCTCTCTGTTTCTTCGCGTATCACTCGCGAATCACACTTGCAATTTTTAAGATAACATGGATTAATATCAAACCAAAGAACAACCCGCAAACGAAAACCAAGGCTCAGCGAAGGCTGGTTAGCAGTTGTCCAGACTGGAGGGCTATAGCTACATCTCGTGGCGTGATCTGAGGACAAGCGGTGCGGCACATGTGATGCGCAGTGGTTTGACTTTGTCAATAGGACTGAAACGTGGCTGCTCACGTCTTGATGATCAACAAGGAAGCTTTGGGACCGCTTTAGAAACCAGATTTTTATTTAACGAATTTGCTGCCCAAGTCACGAAGATCAAGACCAAAAACCTCCGCTTGAATCTTGCCTTTTACTTGGACCAGGCCACGCTAAATCCAAAAATCACCGTTTGCTATTTCTCCAATTATGGTCGCCTGGGGTGATGTTGCTCGTGGGGTAAAGCAAAAGCAGCAGATCGTTGATCGTCGGGGATGTGAGCGCTGCTCGAGTGATTGCTGCAAGGAGAAATTACGGTCCCGCCGGGGCAGCAGCGAATCAAGCCACCGTTGAGCGCGAGGAAGGCGGTAGCTCCGTTAACGTCTCGGTTGAGCTCGGGTATGACGCTGCGGCAAAGGACCTCGCACAACGTGGGGGCTCCTCGGTTCGGCAGAGAGAGTTCCTTCTCCTTTCTCTCTCTCTCACGTGTATATCTATCAATGTGCCTTTTAGAATAGAAGTCCCCTGTGACGTGAAAACTTAAAAAACCTTCAATGTGGCCGTGTATTTCATTGTGTGGCCTCTCCTGCGTTCTGTGGTATAGCAAACATTTTATAGGTGAGTGGACTAAGACTTTATTTCCTTCTATTGCATTGCATGAATATTCCCTTGAAATCTTGCATGTATTATTCACTTGTCTTGTTGACCAGTGACCACCCATCGTGATTTCTTTCCTATTCTCGCAACTTTTCTTTCTGTCCACACCGATGGATACGTGAAGACTAAACCCCACTTTCCCTTTTTCTTGATTTCCTTTATACGAAGCTGATCCTCCTCCTTGAATTACGGTCAACAGAATTGTCTAAGGATTTTTTAGAATATTGACTCAATTTCATGGGTGTTCAAGATGGTCTCTCTCGTGGCCAAATCTTTGTCCGCACGCTTTCATCTTTTTTCTTGGAAGATATCGTTTTCTATCCTTATGCAGATTGAATATTCTCTGACCAAATACTTGCCCACAAAGTGGTCGAACATCAGGCTAAAAATTCAAGATTGTAATAGAATCTTCTCAAATTCCGAGTCTTGCAAAGATGAGCTCGCAATCTACCGTGATATTGTTGAATATTGGAATAATAATACGAATCTTTTCCGAAATGCACCTATCTCCCAACTTGTCAAATTAAAGCTTATCCATCACCGGTCCATGCAAATGCGATAAAAAAATAAAAAAATAAATAAAAAAATAACACTCTTAAAACTATATGCTGCGATTTAATATTTTTGTTTAGGGGCTAAAGTTCAGTCCCTAATTTTTTTAATACAATAAATGACTAAACAAATCGTCAAAATTTTGGTGTCAACACCACTCATCACAATTTTGCATGCCTTCTTGCTTGGGACTCAAGTCTTACGTTTGATCCTTCTGTTGTGAATCCACAGGAGCTTGAACTGGAGAAATTCATCACCCATGATGTGTCTCTATCGGAGATAAACAAGTCCTTCGATTACATGCTCCAAGGGGAGTCCCTTCGGTGCATAATCCGGATGGATGCATAGTGCGCCACTGATCTACCGTCGGGTTTCGGAATGTCCGAGTTCCAATAAATTCAGCTTGATCATATGATCGAAGAAAATACGGAATGCAGAAGATCGTTTGCTTTCTTTCCTTTTTTCCGGGTTTCTCACGCCTTTCGCTGGGTTTTTCTTCCTTTGTACATGATGCAATAATACTGTAACAGAGTTACAAACGTCATTGAACTTTCTCTTCAGTTGATATATCTAGTTTTTTCAGTGTTACCTGGTCATCATTGTCGCAATGCCATCCTTTTTTAATTATATGAACCTGGCTGCTCATGATTTCAATCAAAGATTTTAACTTTTGGTTCTGAAACTGCTGTGCAATTACATGTCAAAGATGGGTGGTTTGTCCCTCTAGACACCTTTGAAAATTCTAAACATAGCACAACTTAATTATAGTGCAAACTCTTTTCACATATCTCAACAAGCTACAGGATTTCAGTTATCAAAAACTTGGTTTGTCCCTCAAGGAGTTCTTTTAACTTGATGGAGACAAACTCAATGCTTCCAATAATGAATAAGAACTAAATTCGAATGGTGGTTCAATATTTTTGAAGCATTCCTTAATAGTTTCAAAGATATTATGACTTACTGACGCTTCTATAAATCATCAACTCTTTTGACATTATGCAAATTATCAACTTTTAATTGACTTTTTTACCAACGCCTTGAAATTACCAACTCTTATATGAATTTTACCAAACTTTATTAGAGCAACTTTTCTCCAATTAAATTTCTAACCAGCTTTGAGTTACGAACTTTTATTTGAGGTATGTTATCATATATAGTTTACCAATTTTTATCCATCCTTTAAAAAAGTTATCACTAACTTTTCTCCAATTAAATAACTAACTAGTTTTGTGTAACAAATTCTTATTTAAGTTTATTACCAAGATTGATGCTTTTTATAAATTATCACCATCTCGTCTTTAAAAAAAAAGAAGAAGTTTCTCTTATCATATATAGTTTACCAATTTTTATCCATCCTTTAAAAAAGTTATCACTAACTTTTCTCCAATTAAATAACTAACTAGTTTTGTGTAACAAATTCTTATTTAAGTTTATTACCAAGATTGATGCTTTTTATAAATTATCAGCATCTCGTCTTTAAAAAAAAAAAAGAAGTTTCTCTTATCATTTACCAGTGGCTTAATTTTTCATGACATCAGCAACATATTTGTATGACTTACCAACTATTCTCCGACTAAGTTATCGACTTGTCTTGAGTTATCAATTCTAATTTAAATTGTTTTCCTTTGTTTATTTACCCTTTTTCCCAGCCACAAGAGAAGCAATTCTCCACTTTTCTTCTGTTAAGTTACTATTTAATTTCGCAATACCAACTCTCATGAGAGTTAGTTTTCAATGTTGATTATTTTTTCAATTAATAAATTCTATTATCTCTAACAAAAAAGTATCGTATTGTTTACTAACATTATCTTATCAACGTTCAAATTTATTTTCTATTTTATGAAGGTACTAACCTCTTTTAGTTTGACATAAAAAAAATTAATTAAATTATTAACTAATTTTGAGTAATCAAATCTCATTTGAGTCACTAACCAACGTTAAGTCAGATTTATTTCAAAAAAAAAAAAGTACCAACTTTTTAATGTGGTTACCACTTTTATTTGCCACCCAATATAATAGTTGGTCAATGAAAAATAATCAAATAATTGTTGGAATCTAACTCAATTGAGAGTTGATAGTTTAGAACTTGTTGATAATTATAATGGAGAAAAGTTTATTAATCACTTAAAATAATGTTTATAATTTCACATAAATGTTAGTAAATTTAAAGCATAGTTAAGAAAAAAAAATAAGGGTGGGTAAAAGAAGAGAAAGTTTGATAATTAAAAGAAAAATAAACTTGCTAAGTAACTTATATGAGAGTTAGTAATTCAAAATCAATGAGTAATTTAATTGGAAAAAAATTGGGTAAGTCAATCTGACTGAGAATGGTCATTTCTAAAAAATTAGTAAATTCAAGGCATTACTAAGAAATACGGATTTTGTCCAAAGAAAGAAAGAAATGTGGATAGAAATTTGTGAAGAAAAGTTGGCAAATAAAAAAAAAAGTCAAATAAGTACCGGCGACTCAAATGAAAGTTAGTAACCCAATTCAATTTAACAGGAGAAAAGCTACTGACTCACTTTAGGTTCATAATTTTTTAAAATGCATTAGAAACATAAGAATTGGTAATTAAGGCATATAAAAGTTGATTTTTAGAAAAATGATAAAATATAAAGAAAGACTATTAATATAGATAAAACAACGGAAACGATATTATTATAATGAGATGGTTTCAATTTCAAGTGGCAGTCTGTGAGATCAAGTTGCCTCACAAGTTGCAACTTTTACTAACTGCTTCGCTGACCGTTTATTGAGATTCTGATAGGCAATTACACATTCAATTCAATTTAGAATATATGGGATTAGATTTTTATTTCCTGGTCAAAACCCTAGTGGTTATGGGATTAGATTCACACAGAACATTTTATTCTTGATTGGTTAATTGGGTTTTTGGGGGCTTCTTGCGCCCAATTTTCGACTCATGTGACTTATATTGTAATAGAAATTAGAAGTTTGGATTTAAAGACTATTTGACATTTGATTTACTTTATGGACTTTACTCATAACTAGATAAATTTAAACATAAATAATTATGGGCATATAACTATTATAGGTGCTCAATGTAAATTCATTTGCAATAAGTGATAGTCACTTAAAAAATAAAAGTCAAATTCCAAACCTATAAAATTTAAAGTTAACATTAGGTGTGAAGATCACAACTTATTTCAACACATAATATAATCATTCACAATAAGTAGCCAAATTCAGTAGTGAAGTGAAGGTCATATTCTAAATCTCCCTAAACAGAAAATAAAGTGGGCCTTTGTCTTTTGTACTGATATTTTTGCTAAATAAATCTATAGCAAAACTATATGCGCAAAATATATTCACAAAACTTCCACACAAAATGACGTGATAATAATCTATAAACATGTCGATTTCTAATTATAGATTTTATCTGACTAGTTTATAGACCTAGAAGACATGATAATATAGTTAGACGTTGCAAAATATCATACAGAAATATGTCTATATAAGAATTTTTTTTTTTTGTACCTCTAACATCTATCTCATATAATAGGGAACAAGATTCTATCCTTATGTTACCATTTACAATATGTTTTTTCTTCCTAAAATACTCTTAATTTAGGGGGAGCAAAGAAACGATAATACCCATGTAGGCCACTACCCTAAATTTAGAAATACAAATATCCAAATAACATTAATAACATTAATAACATTAATAACATGAGTAGTCGTAATTTTGTCGTTCAATCGCTCTCTATTCTTTTTCTTGCCATGACAAAAATGAATGAAATAATCAAACCCAAAACTCATTAAGTGCCTAACAAAATCATGAATAGAGACTAAATAAGATGCTGAGTCAAAATTTGAGCAAATGGATAAGTATAGAATCATGCCGATGCTTGTACTAAACGGCATAAAAGATGGATCCTGTGTTTGTATACTTTAATCTCCACTAGACATGAGTCCTCAGACTCTTTACGACAATAAAATAAGAATCCAATCCGGAGACAGAAACCGCTGCGGTCCAAAAGTAGCTGGAAGCTGACTGTGAAACAGCCGGGTAAAAAGGCCAAGAAGGGAAACAGCCTTCCCGAGATTCTGACCTGCAGAGGTCAACGCGTCGAAAAAAACCAGAAACTGGGAACGACCCGCAATACAAAAGGCGCCGCAAGAAGTCAGCAGAGCATCCGTCGAGCATGGAGAGAAACAAAGCACGAGGGTCCTGGTTTTGGGGTGGCGTGGTTTTCGCCCTTTTCTTCTCTCTTGACATGGGTTGGAGATACCGTCTTCGAAGCTGAGCACATTGGTTTACGGAGTCGCGTGGTTTCGCCGTTTCTTTATTCCCTCCCTCGGACGTTGATTGGTGCTGAACCATGAGTCTTTGTCTTCGCCTCGCGGGCTACAAATACCGCCACCCATCACCCTCTTCTCCTCACATCCAGAAGAAGGAATCATCTTTTTCATCGCTCAAGAAAGAAGCCGAGCAGTTTGGACAACCATGTCGAGCACTGTCGGGAAAGTCATTCGTTGCAAAGGTGCGAGCTTCTGCAATGAAAGGCTTTAGCGAATCATGCTTCTTCTTTTCTTTTCTTTTCTTTTATTTTGTTCAGCACCTGTTGAGTCAGATTCGCATGGTTCCTTGCGGTGGTCTAATTTATGGTTTTATGTGGAACTTCCTCGTCGATCATATGCCCCTCAGTGCGTGTTTTTGACGATCATCAGGTTGATTTTGCAGCAGGGATTTAGGACTTTGTGATTAATTGTTGATTCTGCTGGTTGAATTGTGCCGGCTGCATATAACGATGTTGCTTGAGTTGCTAATTCCACTGCTTAAAGTGGTCCCCATTATGCCGGCGTCGAATGGACGTACAGTCTGCTGATTCTGATAATTTCTAGCTTTCTTGTGTTCAAATGAAGCTTCAATGAAAGAATCTGAATATGGTGGTAACCCAATTCGGGTTCCCGCCAATGCTAATTTGCCCAGTTTTGGTCTTCCACCCCCGTTCATCGTAATATCAATCTCTTTTCTTTAGAATACACTATGATGTCCCGCCTTATCTCAGTTTTTTACCTTCCCTTCAAAACATCCAATCACTGCATTCTGCTTGCATTAACCGAATGATTTTGAATATTAGCTGCGGTGGCATGGGAAGCCGGAAAGCCACTGGTGATAGAAGAAGTGGAGGTGGCTCCACCGCAGACCATGGAGGTTCGCGTGAAAATCGTCGTCACAGCACTCTGCCACACAGATGTATACTTCTGGGAAGCCAAGGTAAATAGATGTTCCCTCCTTCAATTCGCATGTTCCTCAGTAAATTTTTCATCAAAGCAGTTAAATAAGCCCCGTTGATCCATCAATTTTCAGGGACAAACCCCAGTTTTCCCTCGCATATTTGGTCACGAAGCAGCAGGGTATGGCCTACTTCTTCATTTGATATTTAACGGGCCTCATTTTATTCTTTCTCTCATTGGTGCTTATAAATTGTGATCTTCTTGATTCTTAGGATTGTCGAAAGCATCGGTGAGGGAGTGACAGAGCTCAAACCAGGTGATCATGTGCTTCCAGTGTTCACGGGGGAGTGCAAGGAGTGTCGGCATTGTAAATCTGAGGAGAGCAACATGTGTGACCTCCTCAGGATAAACACAGACAGAGGTGTGATGCTGAACGATGGCAAATCGAGATTCTCGATCAATGGAAAACCCATTTACCATTTCGTTGGGACATCAACGTTTAGTGAGTACTCGGTCATTCATGTTGGTTGCCTAGCCAAGATAAATCCTGCTGCTCCCATGGACAAAGTTTGCATTCTCAGCTGTGGAATCTCTACTGGTGCGTAATTGAAATGGTGCTTTTTTTACCTTATCATGCATCAAACTGTTGTTGCTAATCTGAGTTGTAATGCAGGTCTTGGGGCCACCTTGAATGTTGCGAAACCTCCGAAGGGTTCAACTGTTGCTATATTTGGACTAGGTGCTGTTGGCCTCGCTGTGAGTTTCTGCAATGCTCTCCTTCACATGTTATTGCTTATTTTACTGAGGAAGCTTGTGCTTGCTCGTTGATCTGAAATGACTTTTCCTTGTGACTTTTATCAGGCAGCTGAAGGTGCTAGAATTGCTGGAGCTTCGAGGATCATTGGTGTCGATCTCAATCCGAAAAGGTTTGATGAGGGTGAGTACTATTCTAACAAGATTAATTCTTAACAGCATTCCGAAAAAAGAAGGTTTGTCTCATGAGTTCTGAGTACTGAAAAGTAAATAGTAAGATTGCCTCATTATCAAGCTTTCGCTAGTTTCTTTTGTTTACACTGTAGGCATTCTGATGCGCTGTAATGAGTATAGCTTAAAATTTTCCTCAACTTGTGGTTCCATCGAACCTTCTGCTGATAGTCAATTTCTTTATTCTTTACAGCAAAGAAATTTGGGGTTACCGAGTTTGTGAACCCAAAAGATCATCATAAGCCAGTTCAGGAGGTTAGTAAACCAGTATGTTAAGTTGGAAAACTGTAACCATTAAATAGAGACTTTATCATCGGTGCTGATAATGCGATTCCATCATCCTCAGGTTCTTGCTGAAATGACTGACGGGGGAGTCGACCGAAGCATTGAGTGCACAGGAAGCATCAATGCCATGATCTCTGCTTTCGAATGCGTTCATGATGTAATCACCGATGAATTTTGCCAACAGGCATTATATAAATGATTTCACAAAGCCATTGACAAAAATACTCACGTTCCTCCGTTTGCAGGGATGGGGTGTGGCAGTACTTGTCGGAGTGCCAAACAAAGACGACGCCTTCAAGACTCATCCGATGAATTTCCTGAATGAGAAGACGCTCAAGGGCACCTTCTTCGGCAACTACAAGCCGCGCACCGACCTTCCAAACGTTGTCGAGATGTACATGAGGAAGGTAAGTGAGCAGAGACATGATAATGTGATTCCCATAATGGCTAGTATCGCTTAGGTTATGAAGATTCAGTGGCCTAATCTTCTTCGAAACTTTCATAAACTCGATGATGCTGACTTCGACCCCCGGCGTCTTATTTCTGCAGGAGCTCGAGCTGGAGAAGTTCATCACGCACGAAGTCTGTCTCTCCGAGATCAACAAGGCGTTCGACTACATGCTTAAGGGAGAGTCAATCCGCTGCATCATCCACATGGATGGATAGAGGAGCCTTAGTGGCCGATTGGGTTCGCCGATAAGTTCGATCAGGTTTCCGAATGTACGATTGCCAATAAAAGTTGAAACATAGGATGTTGAAAGTTCAAAAGAGTCTCCGTCTTTTGTTCCCCCATGTTGGTTTACTTCCCTTTGTACAGTGTGTATACTTTGTTTTACTATGAATGGATTTGAAGAAAGATGCTAGTCCGGATTGTCACTGTATTTCTGGTGCATAAGAACTCCAAAGCTAAGTTATGAAACGACATCACTCTTCGATAAGCTATCTTTATTCGTGCAGATGGTCCGAGACCACCAATAACGGTTCTTGTTAATGTTGAATGAGATAAATCATATTGTGTATTTCGTAATCAAGAGGATTACAAGAATACATATAATATATATTTATATGAGTAATCCTCTAAACTTAAAATAACTATTAACTATTCTACCCTCATTGGCTTATTATTTCATAATATATCCCCTTAAGTTGAGATGTAGTTATCAAATAATTCCATCTTGTTACATAAAAAAACTTACTCTATTCCCCAATAAAGATTTAGTAGAAATATCTGTAGGCTAATCCTTCATCTTTGTATGTTGAAGGGTGATCTCTCCTATTTGAACTTTTTCTCGTATAAAATAACAATCAACTTCAATGTGCTTGATTCACTCATAAAAGATAGGATTATTTACAATATAAATAATTGACTGATTATCACAATATAATATCGATGGTTCTGATGTTGACATGCCAATTTTTGATAATAACATCCTCAACCAGAGCAATTAACCTATCACATGTGCCATAACTTTATATTCAGCTTCAAAACTTGATCAAGATGACATGCTGTTTCTTACTCTTTCAAGCAACTAAATTACCTCTAAGAAATACACAATAACCTAACATAGATCTCCTACTAGTAGGACTTCTAACCCAACATATCAAAGTAACCTATGGCATTTAGATGGCCATAATTCTTGAAAAGTAGTCATTTACCTAGTGCTCCCTTTAAGTACTTGATAATTCGAAGCACAACATCTTAGTGAGTAATTCAAGGAGAATTCATGAATTGACTTACTACACCGATAACAAAAGATATATCAAGTCTTGTGACAATAAGATAGTTCAACTTACCAACTAACCACCAATATTTCATTGGATCATGTAATCATTATCTATGTTTTGTATCAAGTTTCACATTGGATTCAATAGGAGTATCAACTGGTGTTACTCTAATAAATCCAACCTCATCAAGAATATTAATGACATATTTTCGCTAGGTTAAATTGATACCTATATGCGAGTAGGCAACTTCGATACCTATGATGATATTATCATCCACATATACCATCAAAAGAATACAAGCAGCTGAAGAAATAGAACTAAAGACTAAATGGTCTACTTGACATTGTTTTAATCCAAACTTGATAATAGGATCACTAAACCTACCAAATCAAACACGAGGAGATTGCTTAAGTTCGTACAAAGCCTCACGTAAATAACATACCAGGTTCTCCCCCCGAATAACAAATTCGGATGGTTGTTCTATATACACCTCTTCAACCAAATCGTCATGTAAGAACATAATCTTGATATCCAAGTGATAAAGGAACCATCCAAAACACACCATCAGGTATATAAAGACTCGAACATATGAAATTTTGACTATAGGTAAGAAAGTGTATCATAATCAACACCATACATTTGAATATATCCCTTGGCAATCAACCATGCCTTGAATCGATCAAATGTGTCATCAGGATGAGCTTTAACAGTGAAAACCCAATGACAATCAATAGGTTAATTCCCCACAGGTAAGGTAGTGAGCTACCAAATGCGACTCTTGATAAGTGCCTTCATTTCATCCTTCATGACTTTTCACCATCCAAGATGAGCAAGAGCTTCAGCAACATTACTTGGCACGGAAATAGAGGACAAGGATGAGACAAAGGTAAAGAAGGTAGGAGACAAACGATTATAAGACAAAAAGTTGGAAATAGGATAACGAGTACGAAAACAATTAGATAGACCAGAGTAAGGTGCGTAATGATCCATAGAACGGCCAACACAAGAATGTGTACTTTTTCGAGTAATAATGTGCAGATCAAGATCAAGATTAGAAAATGGCATAGCCACTTATGAGGCAACAGATGAATCGAGTGATGGCCATAATACTGTAGTAGGAGCTTATCCACGCCTATAATAAGTGTGGTTAGCAAACTCAAATCCTATGGACAATGCTGGTGAAGGTGTTGGTAAGACACACCCATCATCATGAAGAGGCACAATAAGGACCATCTGAGTATTATAGTATGGTTGGTCTTCAAAGAATGTCACATCCGTTGACACAAACACACGACAATGAGTAGGACTGTAACATTTGTAGCCTTTCTGAGTTTGAGCATATCCAACAAAGGCATACTTCCCAGCATGAGTGTCCAACTTATCAAGGCTAGGAGTAAGAGAATGGACAAAACAAATATAGCCAAAGACACATAGAGGTAATGGAAAGGGAAGATGATTTGGATGTAAAATTGAAAAAGGTGTCTCCCCCCGAAGAACAGAAGATGGAAGCCAATAAATTAAGAAGTAGGTTGTAAGTATTACACTCTAAAATGTTTTAAGTAGATGTATGTGAAACATAAAACACCGAGCAACATTAAGAAGATGGCGATTTTTACATTTAGCTACACCATTTGGCTATGGGGTGTATGAACAAGAAGTCTATCAAATAATTTCATGAGAATAAAAAAAAAAAAGGTTGAAAACCAAAAGTAGGAGCAAGATACTCTTTGGCATTATCTAACCACAAAGTTTTGATAGAAGTATTATATTGATTCAAACACCGCAAAATAAAATAAACAAAAGCAATGAAAATCTCAGTACGGTTTTTTATTAAGAACAACCAAATCATTCAAGAAAAATTATCCTCGGATATAATAAATATATGAAACCAAATGTATTAGAAACACGATACGGACCACATACATCTAAGTGAATCAGCTCAAAGGGACTAGACACACAACTCTGAATGCGAGAAGGAAAGGAAACTCTATAGTGTTTACCTAGCTGATAAGCTTCACATTGAAAAGTACTCATAAACTCAGACTTAGGAAATAAACATCGAAGAATGTTCAAAGGCGGATGACCAGTCCTACAATGCATCCGACACACATCAAGGGATGTGCGCTTCATAAATATTGCAACCATCACCTTCTTGTCAAGATAATATATATCATTTGATTTATGTCCCCTACCAATTATCTGTCTAGTCCTTATATTCTGAAAGATGCAATGAGAAGAAGAGACTACTGAACAATTTAGTTTTTAGTTGATGAACTAACAAAAATCAAATTACATGGAGATTTAAAATGAAGGATAGACGATAAGGAAAGAGAGGAACTCAAATGAGCATCTCTAGTACCAATAACTTGGAAAAGTGAACTATTAGTTAATGTAACAGAATTGGACACCCTAGAAGTGTAGAATGTAAGATAGATAATAATTTAGAGTTACTAGCTATATGATGAGTAGTTCTAAAATCTATAGCCTAGGAGTCAAACATTGTAAAAAGTAAACAAGATGAATTACATCTAGAGGTATGTACCAGAGTTGTGGTGGGAACTAAAGTTCCTGTCATTTATTGGGAGCAAATCCATGCATCATACTAAGCACGTATCAATATAATAGAATCTCTCATATTCTACACATTAGTAGAATTCGGTGGAGTCGATGAGGAAGAATCTTCCACCTCTGCAAATGCAACAAGTATAGGCCAAAACTCAAGATAAAGCATGTAGCAATAAGCTTTAGTATGTCCAACCCTTTAACAATTATTACAATAACAAGATTCACAACCACCAATACCTCTATCATGACCTCCACGATTTTCATTCAGAACAAAACCACGTTTACGACCACGAGTTCCACATTCACTAGAATCATAAGAAATCATAGCTCTTAATTCCAAAGTTGTAGTTGAGATTTTGTTAGTAGGCGTCTAGCGAAGGGCTTGGAAGAAAACCTCATCAACTGTAGAGAGGGAGATTTTCAGACGTAATTTGCTGATGAAGAGAAGAATATTCAAGCCTTAGTACTTTTAGAAACAGTATCACTTGAAGATCCTCCTAGCATTTAACTAGAACATTCGGATAAGCCGAAGCAAGAAAATAAGGGCCTGCATGTTTGTGTTCTTTTCTTTTGTTTATGAACACAATTTCTGTTTTTTTGTTCCGGGGAACAAAAAAAGAACAGAAACATGTTTATTTGCATTTTTGTTCCAAATCTATTTTTTTTTTCAGGAATAAATTTGGAATATAAACAAGAAACAAGAAAAACTTGTTTCTTGTTCCTAGAACACTTCCAAGAAACAATTTTTCTCTGTCTTATTTTTTCTTCTTCTTTTTTATTTGGCCGGTCACCTGTCTCGACCATGGCCGGCGATCGGCTATCAAGGGCCGGCGACCTCGCCAAAGCGTCACCGGCCCCCGGCGAGGCCAAGCGTTGCCGGCCCCTATCGACCAGTCACTGGCCATGGCCGAGGCCAACGACCGGCCAAAAGGAAGAAAAAAAAAAGGAAAAAAAAAATAAAAATATTTAAAAAAAAAATTATACAAGTTTACCAAACGTGTTTCTTTTCTTTTTCTATTCCAGGAACAAGTTTACCAAACATGTTCTTCTATTCAAAAATTGTTCCCCAGAATAGAAATAGTTTTTTCTATTTTTTATCCCTAGAACAATTTTTAAACAGAAACGTTACCAAACGCACCCTAAGCATCCAGTGGTCGACAAAGTGTGGTGATACAAGCATAATATTCAAATAGAGATTGATCTCCACACTAAAGATCAAAGCATGGAGATCAAACAAGCCTCCCATGTGTTATACACCCGTGTCATTTTATTCTAGCTAAAGTAAAGTAAAGCACATTTTTCACAAACTTCCTTACAAGAAATTGCACTGAATGAAATGAGGACTAATTTCAGAATCCATACTATTCCATAACAGTGTACAGATCATCGCATCTCCAACAACCTAGTCATCTATCTTACTCTTATCTGAGGAGACCGTAGACATAAGATAATCATGTTGTCTAGTGGCAATAAGATAAACTTCTATGGCTTTAGACTAAGAAGGATAATTAGTTCCATCCAACTTAATAGATGTCAATTGAAAATGTGTCAAACCAATAGAAGATCTAAAAGCAGCCATCGGTATTAACTCCACTAAACTCCAGTAACACAATCAGCCAAGTAGAATGAATATAGGATACAATTGAACTCAAGAACAATGTCATAATAATCAAGCACTTAACTCTAGTAATGCAATCAACCACAAAGTAATAACCACAAATAAGGGTTCAATCAATGCACTACCGAGTCATAATAATCTACCAAGGAGCCATAAAATTATACACTTGGTATCGAAGAATTACCATAACCGTATAAGGATAGCTTTATTAGGCATGGTTACCATGGAGGCCATACTGATGCTTATATACCTTATGGTGAGAATTTATACTATTACGATGTGAACTCATTATATCCTTTACAACCCCCTACCTCCCAAGCAAAACCTTATTTATACCATTACAACCCCGAAAGGGAAAATAGCAAGAACAACACTTGTTGTATCCTTCACCCTTTATGGCTAGTAAACCCCTCATTGACTTTCTTAGCTCCGCTTGGCCCTTTCTATACTTGGTGTTGAAGAATTACCGTAACTGTACGACACTCCAAAGGTTACTAAGCACATACCAACTAGCCCTTCAAGGAACAAAATGCTACAATAAGAAGTCATGTAAGAACATTGGATAGCATCCTCCATTGTCCCTTTTTATTTTTTATTTTTATTTTTGGAAACCCTAGCAATCAAATGAAATGCCTTCGAACTCCTCAACCGAATAGACAAACACCAGTCAGATCTCAAGACACATGAATACCAAATCTATTAATCATTTTTCAATCTCTGTCATGGAAGAAGGCTGAGTAAGCGTCGATTCCGCTGGATAAGCTTTAGCAATAGGTGCTGCTGCAAAACAAGGCTAGTCATTGGTTCTGAGATAGTACGATAAGTAGAGATTTGGTGATGGCCACGGCGATGGCAACGGCGATGGCGATGGCGACAGCAATAGTGGTGGCTATGGTGGTGGTGGTGAGGTTGAAGATTAGGGTTTTTATATTGGCTCCGATGTCATGTTGAAGGAGATAAATTGTATTGTATATTTTTTAATTAAGAGGATTAGAAAAATGCATACACAAGCGTGCGTGCTGCGCACACATATATATGAGCAACCCTCTAACCATAAAATAACTATTGACTATTTTATCCTCATTGACTTATACTTTCCTAACAACTAACAAGTGCTCTTAAAGCACCCGTTAAAGGTATTGTTTGAGGAATATTTTAGATTACAAAGTCGACAAATAATTTTTATTACCGCACATTTGAGCGGTTAACGCATCGAAAACTATAATATTTCCTCATTTAGTCACTTGACAAGTGCACACGCCAATAAAATTCGAAGAAAAATAATGTGCAATCGTTAAATCAAACGTTTCAAACCGGTTCAGAAACCATATCGCCATCTAAGCGATTGAGAACATCGGAAAATGAAGAGTTCTTTCATTTTTAGTAAATTTTTCGCGAAACCAAGTTCAGTAAACTTCCGAAGGGGGCCGCACATGTACAGAACTGGCCCGGCCCGGATCAACGGTCCACGAGATGCTGAATGGGCCGGGCCGGCCCAGCCCAATGAATTTCCCGCCAAATCAAACGGGGGGCGCGCTAACATCACCCCCCCGTCTCTCTCCCTCACTCTCTCTCTCTCTCTCTCTCTCTATCTGTGAACTGCTTCTTCTTCCTGGCGAAGAGAGAGAAAGAGAGGGTAGATTGCCTGCGCCTGCTTCATCCTCCATCGACGAGCGCTCCCACGAGCACGCGCGCCTGTCAGCGAAAGGAAGAGAGTAAGAACGCTTCGATTTCAGAGAGAGAGAGAGGGAAGCAAGGAAGCGGCGGATTGAGCGGGCAGAGAAGAAATGAAGGGAGGGACGGTCCAGATCAACTGGCACGAGACCAAGCCCGTCCTAACCCTAGATTTCCACCCCCTCTCCGGCCTCCTCGCCACCGGCGGCGCCGATTTCGACATCAAGGTGTGCTCCTCTTTCTCCCTCTCTCTCTCTATCTTCTCTTCCGTTTTCTTAATTGCTATTCCGTAGCTCAAAGTTTGCAAATTTGGGGCGCCGGCTTTTTCCGTTTTCCGTCTCGGCGTGTTTCTGTTGCTCTTAGGTTGATTTACGCCGCATTTTGCTCGTCTCGGCTGTATCACGTCTGCGCTTTTCGGAACGTAGCGAGTGTGATTGCTGTCTATGTCCTGGCTTTCCTTTCTTATCGTTCCGAAAGGAAGTGAATTGTCCGCCTATGGAGTTTAAATTTGAAGCCCTTTATTGTAGATTACTTGTGGAATGCGGTTTCGGTGATGATTAGTGCGTTGAATTTTCGGGAAGTGCCTAATACTTTCTCCCCAGATGGTGAATGGAACTGTTGTTGTTGGGTTGTGCTAAGTTCGATCACCGCCCTAGATTCAGTGGATGTAATATTTTCCGAATGGGAGGTGGTTTATATGGGATCCGACTTAAAGTTGAAGGATCCCCATTGTATTCATTTGAGTTCCGAAGTCCTGTTGCTCTTAGGTTAATTTATGAGGCATTCTGTTCGTCTTGGTTGTATCATGTCTGTGCTTTTCGGAACATAGCAAGCGCAATCGCTGTCTATGTCCTGGGCTCTTCTTTCTTAGCATTCCGAAAGGAAGTGACTTTGTCCGCTTGTGGAGTTCAAGTTTGAAGCCCTTTATTGTAGATTACTTGTGGAATGTGGTTTTGGTGATAAGTAGCGCATTGTATTTTCTGGAAGTGCCTAATACTTTCTCCCCAGATGATGGTCAATGGAACTGTTCTTGTTGGATTGTGCTAAGTTCATTCGCCGCAAATGGTAGACGGTGTATATGGGATCCAAGTAAAAGTTGAAGGATCCCCATTGTATTAAATTGAGTTTCAGAGTCTCATGTGTTTCTTAGATAAGATGAGTTGCTACTTTCTCATTTTGCCTGAAGAATAATTCCACTGCACTGTGTTTTGTCAGCTCTGGCTTTTAGTTTGTGAAGAGCAGAAGAAAGGTCCCGTAGCAACCTATCAGAACAGTCTCACATACCACAGCTCTGCTGTAAATATCCTGCGCTTTTCGCCTTCAGGTAAGAATACTCGGTGCTGGTTAAATATTTTCTATGGGTTTAAAGTAGATGAGGAGGTTTTTCATCTAATACTTCTCCTACGTTTATTAAGAAATAGATAGCGTATCGAGCACATTGCTATTTACTAGTCATACATATCACCACGTCTTGCAACTTACTGACACGCTTATAGGCATTCCTGCATTGCATCTCTTGAGAGTGAGACTCTATCTCATGATAATAGAAGCTATGCAATTGAACATAATGCAAAATCTTACAAAAGTAGGCAGTACCTAAATGTTTTCATCAATAAAGAGATTTAATTGTAGCTCTGGTTAAATCATTTGTTCTTTTTATGAGGTAAAGGATTTATTTATTTTTCAGTTGTATCTATCTTTGGCTGGAAATCTTTTAAATTCAATCCTTCATATGAACATCGGAAGTTGTGTGATGATAAAGGAAAATAAATTGTTTTGGTCTAAGTTTCCATGCCCCAAATTTTTCGTCTCATAAAAAACCCCAAACCAGTACCCTCATGACACATTTACCCCAATTTAATTCCGTCTCATAGAAAATTTCAAACTAGTACCCCTGATCGAAATCTCCTCTCTCTTAAAATGTATACGTGTCAACACATGCATTTTCCACGTGGGATTTGTTGTTCTCCATGTCAGATCCATGTTGCAGTCGTTTGCTGCATGCGGTAACATGTATGCATTTTAACAGGATATTGGTCGGAATGCTAATGGAGAGAATACTTGGGTCAGGAATACCGGTTTTTTTTTTTTTTTAGTGAGATGAAATTTAGCTTGGGCAAATGTGTCATGTGGTACCAATTTGAGATTTTTTGGAGAAACAAAAGTTAGCTTGCGGTGAATGTATCACTGGTTACCAATATGAGATTTTTACTGGTATTATCCCACATTATATTTTATCAGTGTCAGTTAGTGTAACTATTAGAGATGTCGGTTTGGAGTTTTATTTAAAACACTTATGCATATAGAATCTAAAGTATGGTATCACATGGAACATCGTTTGTTTTCTCTAATTCTTGAATAAAATGCTCGTGCACTTTTTATTCACTTTAGTATGTTTCCTTTGTTACTGTCTTTACTGCTGTGAATTCCCACGGTCAATAATAATCTTCTATGTCATGCAGGGGAATTTCTGGCCTCTGGTGCTGATGGTATGGTGTCAACTCATGTTTCAAGCTACTTTCCCGGTGTAGGTTGGGAGCCAAAGAGGCTAATTAGTTTGATAGCATGTCTTGTTTTTCAGGAGGAGAGCTAATCTTATGGAAGTTGCACATGGGAGAAGCTGGTCAGACGTGGAAAGTTCTCAAGACATTATCGTACGACCATCTCCTTTTGATATAATGTTGTGCTTTTTCCTTCAAGGAATTTGCTGATGTCTAATGTCAGATCATGCCAATCATCTTTAGCATTTTCTTCTCAGAAGTTATTTATTAATGACTTGACTCTCGAAAGTAGCAGCTAATGTCCCTTCAACTGGTGTTTACTTGGAAAAGGAAATCTCTCCAACTAATTAATGCTATTGAAGAAGGGTTGACAATTCGTGTTTGTGAGATGTGTTCATGTCATTGTGTGCTGTTATCAAAATGATTCAAATTTTCATAAAAATGAGTGAAAACGTTTCATTTAGTATCAGTTTTGAGTTCAGTCGTGTCTGGTTTGGATTTCTCCCAGTATATTCATTTCGGGTTCAAGTTGTGTTCCTGTGTCATGTTGGCAATCGCCAATGCAGGCTGTTTCATATTTATATTAGTGTTACTATCACTATTACTATTACTATCATCATCATCATCATCATTATTGGTATTATATATATAGGCTTTAGACTTAGCTAACGTAGGCTGTCATGACTCAAGAGCACGACTTGAAACATGAAAATATTGGTACTTGTATAATTTGAGGAAGCATAAGCTAAGTTCAAAGGCAGGTGGAACAGATTCATTGCATTGTTGCCTGGCTTTTGGGATGTGGGTTTCAGCTCATACAGTGATGCACATATTTTGTATTTCATTTTGCTATTTTTGTTCATTAACTAGGGTGCATGCATGTTGGTAAGACATCGGGCTGACTTTGTAGAGTAAATCCTGTTTTAATGAGCGTCACTTTTTATGAGCCAGGTTTCATCGGAAGGACGTATTGGACCTTGAATGGTCTAAAGATAGTGCATTTCTGATTTCAGGATCAGTTGATAATTCTTGCATCATTTGGGATGTTAACAAAGGTAGGAAGGACTATCCAACTAAGAACTTTTAATTTCATAAGTGAAAATATTGACGAACAAATTATTCTACTTCTTTTCAGGATCAGTTCATCAGATTTTGGATGCTCATTTGCATTATGTTCAAGGGGTCGCATGGGATCCATTGGATAAATATGTTGCTTCTCTCAGTTCAGATAGGACCTGTCGAATTTATGTCAATAAGCCTCAGACAAAAGGAAAGAGTTCAGAGAAGATGAATTATGTATGTCACCAAGTTATCTCCAAGGCAGAACCCCAGCTACCAGATGATTCAAGGGTATAGTTAGAGTAGATCATCTTCTTTCTCATTTCCTAATGCCACTAAATCTAATATGGTGTTCAGGAATTTAAACGTCTTTTGTGGTTTGTGACAGCCTGTGAAAAGTCATCTCTTTCATGATGAGACATTACCATCATTCTTTCGAAGATTAGCCTGGGCACCAGATGGATCCTTCTTACTTGTGCCTGCTGGTACTCACCTGATTACAGTGGCCTTTTTTTTTCTCAATATTATTGACAAACTAAGTTTGATGATTCTCAGTTCTGATCTTCGTGATTGGGCTTCATCTTAAAGTAGTGTATCTCAGCAATATTTTCCTGAAGTACTTTGAGCTTGCAATATTTGTTATGTAACATGAGGTCTCCTACCTTGTTGCTTCTCCACTACTGCAGGTTCTTACAAATTATTGCCTTTGGCAGAACCTGTAAATACTGCGTATGTATTTTCTAGAAGAGATCTTTCAAGGTGAGACTCTGATTGCAATCTGTCTTTTTAGAAGACTTCTTCAGTTTTGAATACACTATCCGTCTTAACAAGCTTAAAGTAATAATGGCTTGGAGGTAGCATGATGAAAGCTAAAGTACCACATATTAGTTGCTTTGCATGAAAGTAATCTTGGGATTTACTCTTCAAATTATTGATCACATTTAGGAGATGGTCAGATCAAAGTGTAGGCAGATTTTTCTTGTGAGGTTTATAATTGTGGTTCCATTGTGATTCTGATATAACCTCAAGGAATAAATAACATAGGAACTGGGAATTCTGATCTTGCAGATGTATATGGGTGGGTAGCTTCTTTGTCTTGCGTTTTTTTAATCTTGTACATTGTGGTTCATCTAATTCTTGTCAAGCTTTCTCATCTGACGGCAAACAAGAATTAAGACTGGCCTTCCATTTGTCCACTGAATCTCAGGGCATGATTTTCTTTTCTTAATGTGCAGACCTGCTATACAGCTCCCTGGATCTACCAAACCTGTTGTTGCAGTTCGTTTCTGTCCTGTATTATTTGATCTTCGAGGATCCAACTCTGGTATATTACATAGATCATAATGTTGTTTGAGCAAAGAAAAGGATCATGTTTGGCGTTAAGTTGGATGACTTTTGATGCTTTTGCAGCTGGCTTTTTCAAGCTCCCTTATCGCATCGTTTTTGCTGTGGCTACTTTGAATTCCTTGTACGTCTATGACACAGAAAGTGTCCCTCCAATAGCAGTTTGGGCTGGTCTTCACTATGCAGCGATAACTGATATTGCATGGTGAGTTGGGTGATTTTTTTCAATAGTAATAAATTTTGCTCCATCAGCCAGAAGCTTTTTTCTGGTGCGAACAGCTATTCTTCGAAAGTTAAGACAAAAGTCAAATGTCTGCTAGCTGTGTTTTTGTGCTGTGATTACTTTGGTGCTGGAATATTTGTTGCCTTAATTCTGATCATAATACTTTTTCCTGAATTAGACGCCATGGGCTAAGTTCTGGAGCCACAGCAGAAAAAATTCTCTTGCATTTATTTATTCAAGATCTACATGTAAATTTGCACACAGCTCTGTAAAGGATTTAATTACTCTCTGGACTTTGTGTATTTGTTGAGCAGTTGTTGAGCAGTGAAATTTAGGAATTTGCTCTACATGGGCACCAAATTCCTGCTTCCATCTAATTCATTGGGGATTCTAATTTATATCATTATATAAATGACACCTTGGCATTAACATTTAAGCTTTCTACACTCTTCATATTCGATGAAGTATCTTAGGCAGCGTTTGATATAGCTTACCGATCATACTCTGGATGTTAGATCCTGTGTTATATCTTAGGAACCTGATTCGTTTCCAGACACCGTAGCTGGTATACAGTATGTACTAATAAGTGCCACTAATTGCTCTCAAAAGGTCTCCAGATGCGCATTTCTTAGCAGTTTCTTCTCAAGACGGCTATTGTACCTTGGTGGAATTTGAAAATAATGAATTGGGATCCCGTGCTCCCGCATCAGGTTGGTTTACTTTTATGTCCATCACTTGCATCTGTCTTAAATTAGCTTCTCTTGGTTGCTTAAGACATTATTTTCACTATTTCAGTGGAGATTAAGGTGGAGGAAAAGAAAAGTGATGAGCACAAGTCGGAGGTTTCAATTGAATCTACTACCAGTGATAGAAACACAAAGGCTCGGGCTTCGGTTGAATCTACCACCGATGATAGAAACACAAAGGCTCAGGCAGACGAGAAAGATGTTAAGGAGGTGTCTTCTATTGTAACGAGCTCTTCCGTCCCAAATAAGCAGGCCAAGAGGCGCATTACTCCAATGGCAATCGATTAGACAGAAATTGTAAATGTTTTTTTTTTTTATAGTATGTTTTATTTTATACCTTATGTTACATCCACTTGCTTCCAATGGCATAAGGAGAAAAGGTTACTACTCAGTTTCCGCACCGCTAAAATCGTGTTCCATTTCTAGGATCTTCATGCTTCCTATTGGAATCGTCCTATTATCTTGTTAGTATAGACCCGCTTCATATTTTAAATCATACAGTAAATTACACTACTGAAGGAGGAATCGGTTGATTTGCTCTCTGTTTCGTTGTAAATGCTGTCCGAGTGGTGACAGGGCAATGACCGTCCGATTCCAATGGTTATATACTGAGGCGATTCATTGCAATGCTGGACCATGCGCTCTGCTTTTTCTGGATTTGCTTTTATCTCGATTGATCAATCAGTTTGAACTGTGCCTCCCTACAGTTTATTTACTTTACCTTGTTCTCCAAAAAGGGCCTAACTGTTGCAAGGGAAATGATTGAATACAGCAGCAAGCCAAAAAGGATTCATAATGTCCAGCCCCCGCCAAGATGTATTTTCCATTATCCTGTCAGGTTCTGTTCATCATATCACTTGCAAAACTTGCATGCTCGTAGACTCAGACTCTCGACTGATTTCAAAGGCAAGCTTAAGATGACAAGGTGCTTTCATGCAGCCATTTTGCTTCATATTTCTTTCCTCTATATGTTCAGATATGCGCGTCGTTAGTTTCTTTTAAGCATTATCGCCTTGAATGTACCAGCTTTGTTTCATCAGACATCACAATTACAGCACCAACAACTACGGTCACCTCAAAGGAATGGATAGCATCTGTAGCCTCTGTTTCAGCCTCATGCCAGAACCAGAAATGAGCACACCGAAATCAGGCCGTTTGAACCTTTTTACCACTTCTTTCCTCTTCGTTGCAAACAAAATTTTGTAGTTGTTGGTAAAATACAGTGTACAGAGTGAAAATGATTGTTACATCTGACAGACAAAATTTTGACCTCTGAAAAAAACAAAAGAATTGCAGAAAGAATGAAAAAAAATCACTTCGTGATACGTAACTGTTCTTACTTGAGTAGCTCTATCGTTCTCCAAGGAATCTGGATTTGGTCGGGACTTGCCAAAAGTTTCAGGCATTGTGCCAAAAGAATCAGAAAGGAAAGATCAATGCAGACAGATCAATAAAACTTGATCATTCCAGCTCTTTAGGGGTTGGAGAATGTAGCAATTGCTCTCGTACACTGCGAAGCTATATATTCTCTTCTTCAATCTGCAGTCATTTAAAACAGGTCAGAGAAGTAAAATGTTTTGACAAGCAGGAAACAATTGAGGATATTAGGCAGTATCAGAAGTCCACAAAGCCTTTGCCATGCGGGAGTGGTCATTTAGAAGAAAGGAATGCAATTTGACAGGTCAGAAGGAAGAAATTTGCGGCTGTGGTCAATCACGGTTGAATAAGATCGTCATATGCATCAGTCACCAACTGTAAAGTAGAAGATATTCTACTCAAATACGTTAAAATCAGGAAGACTTCCTTTTTAAAGTTCTGAATAACAAATGGAGTCCTACAAGAATGTAATAAATGAATACGAAAAGGTAACCGTGGGTGAATAATATTATGGGTGCTTAATACTTTTTCAAACTAATATCCTTTAAAAGGAGAAAGTTCTTATGTTATGGATACACGTGTGGCATTGTGGACGTGGTATAACCAATCAATCACTACTATCCATTTGCTATACATCTCATCCTATTTAATGCCATGTGCATATGCATCTCACTTTTGATTAACATGTTACCAACATGTCACTTCCACGTGGTGTACTTGTTACATAAAATACCTTGTCCTTTACAAGTTTAATTCTAATTTCATTTCCAAGTAAGCGGCAAGAAGAGACAAACAAGCAAAAGGATAAGATAGATGAATGCAAAGAGATAGGAACTGACCCCCTGGTGCCAATCTCTACAGAGGCTATTCATGGTTGGTAAGAAGAGAATAAAGGAGAATTTCGTTCCACATATCAGGTAATCCTGGAAGACACCAGTGGCTGCAGTCAGGCACAGATGGGTTATTGCTCCAATTGCCCACATGTGCATCAATTCGGAAAGCTGACAGTGATGTAATGCGCAAAAGGGTAATAGGAAAGCTCATGTTCTTCACCACCTCCTCTGCAATGTCTGCGAGTACGTGTTGATCACTCCTGCTAGCTTCCAGGAGGGGATACCGAGTCACATTGCAAGATCTAATTCTTTGGTCACTGATACTGAGGTATTAAATGGTATTAGTCATATGGAAAGACAAAAAAGTCAATGCCCAAATTGATATGGAGTCTTGCATGAAAATGAAACAGCATGACGAACTACTTATGCAATCTCTTAAAATTTATCCCAACAAAGATGACAACAGTAATTTATGCTTTTGATAAATGTTTCCTTTAGATCAAATTATCAGGCATCCTGAGAAATCGAATTTAATAAATTGACTACGAAGAAAGATAAAACTTCTCCTTCAGGCATCTGTGATCTATCCTAACGACAATCCTGCTTCCACGGAAAAGTTGGAATCATAAGCTAAGCTTGATCTTACATTAAGCAAAAGGAGAGTCCTACTTCTGAAGAAAAAACTTGAGTTTTATTCCAGAAAATGCGTTTAGAGATAGAATAGTTGCCGAGCAAGGTGATGGTGCAGCATATCTCTGATACATATCAAAAGAAATGTAAAGCAATACCTCCAATGAGATGGTTCAAAAGTCCTGAAAAAGACACTTGTTCGTTTTCTGTCAATTGCTCTCTCGACCCATGATGCCCAAGTGTCAAGTGCTACTCTGAAAGCACCAGGAATTGACATCCCAAGCTTTAATGAACTTCCGACCTGGAAATAACAACCCCTGCCAAACATAAAGTTCAGAAGAAGAGCAAACGCTGAAACAAAATAAAATAACAGAACACAACTTAAGAGCTGATTTCACAAGACTTATTCTTCATCTGTACAGTGGGAGAGTATCAGGGATGGAAATGAAGATATTGCAATCTGTCAAGTCTTCAGTAGCATTACACGTTCAGTGGAGAACAAAGGCCAAGGGTGGACGATATATACAAACAATAGCCCGAGATAATTTGGAAAACAAATGCTTTTAGCTGGACAATGATATCATAAATCATGTTCATAATTAAGAAACTGCATTGGCACAGAATCTGATGCAGGCTGCCATAACTTTCAGATGAGATAGAAGACAATTAACAAAACCTATGAAGTATAGATTAAACACTGGGCAAGATGACAAATTCTATGTACTTTCTGATAAGAAATTTGTCAGGAACATATGTAAAACTTGCTGCGTTATCACTAATCTTGAACATTGGAAGCATTCCCCTCAATCTCCACACGTAAGAAGAAAGACAGAAGTAAACAAAGGAAGATGATGTTATGGGGCCAGAATTTGACCCTAACAAAAAAAAAGAGCTGTCTTAGTAAGAGTGAATGCTTGGAAGAGCCTACAAACATGACTAGCAATATAGAGAATAATTGTCATGTGTGAATGTTGAAACTTTGATATGCACAAATATCTAAGATAACCCATAAGTATAAAGCATAAAAACTTGGAACATTTGATGCTGTAGACACTAGCACTGTGCATCATCAATAAGCATCTGAGTACCACTTATGTTGATGACAGGACAAAAAACTTACGTTTCAAAAAGCTTCCCTGGCACCCACCACTGCCCTGTGTTGAATATTAGAACATCCGAATCAATCCAATGACTACTAATATCATCAAGTTTGTCCAATATAAGCGCTGACCTAACCCTTCTCGGTGCATGCCTAGGCATCCAACCATGTTGCACCAGGAAAACAGACCGAAAGAATTCAATGGTGAAGTTGAAGGAGCTAAATCGAACACCTAAGAATCTGATCTGCTTTGTGATCTTACTCCCATTTACTTCATACACACTCTTCTTATCCTCCACTCCAGTCATGAGCAAACATATCAATGACTCCCACTGTGACCTGCTCATTGAATCACCGACAAAGACAAGCCTTCTGTTTCTCAGCCACTCAAGTACGGCATGCACATCAAATTTCGGAACAGCGCAGTTCTTGGGCTTCCACCTCCACTTAAGATATTCTTCATCTGTCCTACCATTACCCAAGCAATTAAATCCTTGCTCAGCAAAAGGACATTCCGAAGCATTATACAATGGATAGCTATCATCCAGAACCCAGCTCCCATCAGAAACGTCACAAACGCTCGTGGACTCATTACTCTGGGAAATAGAATCACCAATGAAGGTATGTTTTAGACTAGGAACCACGAATATATAGCTGGCAGAAATAGCCAGCAGAAAAGTAAATAGAAATCCTAACACAATAGGCACATGAAGGTGGCGCGTAACCACGGTGGGTCGGCCAAGTCTTGGGCTTCCGACACTCAAGGCCCTCCGGTTCAACGACGCACTTCTGTTGAAAGTATGCATTATCTTACATAGCCATGGAACAAAGATTCAATGGACACTCTCGCCATAAAAAGGACTGTTTGTATACCAGCATGCCATGAACCACGTCTCCCCACAGGACCCAAATGCATCAACCGATCCAGAAAGCTCCATTCCATCAAAGACCATCAGTCTAGCATTGCAACAGTGCTCGTATCCATTCAAGGCACAAAGTCATCGCCAAATCGAAGTAGAAACGTAATTAAAGATCGAAACTTGACATTCCAATAACGAATCCACAAGATCCCCCCACACAACCCAGAGCTATACGCATATCCCGAAGCCTCGTATTACCATTTAATCATGACCCAGCAAAGAAACCGGCAGAAACATCAGATGGGCATGGACCAAATCTCAGAAAGCAACGAACTTGAACGCGGAAACATCGCACTCGCGCGGCGTCTCATCTATCAACGCCAGGAAAAAGCACGGAGATTCAAACAGCGTATCGGGTGATGGTGAGAGTTCAAGACGGTACCCTCCGATGCGAACAGATCGACGAGCGATTCAACGCCGGGACAAGATCCAGAGTGGTTGCGAGAAACAGAGAGAGAACGACAGACGGACAGACAGACAGAGAGGGTGGCATTTCAAAAGTGGGAGACACGGAGAAGCCCGGCGGAGGAGAGTAGTTGACATTCAAAGCAGTTATTACTCGGAAGGGGAGAGGTCAGCCTCGTCATTTCGGGTTCAGCCAGCGGCTTGGGAACGCCGAGGGAAAACGAAACACGACCGGAAAGGCTCCGTCCCTGTCCCTGTCCCTGTCTCTCCACCTGCCGACTGCTCTCTCTCTCTCTCTCTACGAAAATTCCTTTCTTTAATCACCGCCACGATCGCGAGCTCCCCACCCAATTCCCCTCGCACCGATCCCCTTTCCCGGATGAGATGATGTCTTTGCAGAAATTTCAAGAATTCTCCATCATTTCCTCTCCGGAAAAGCCTAATTTCCACAGCCTCCGCAACTTTAAAGCACTGATTTTTACAAGCCGGGTGATCGATCGCAGTTTTTACTTTCCGCCTCTCTGCACTATTTGATTCGGATAACCTTTGTACACACAAATGAGAACATTCGACTATTTATAGGCTTTACAAGAGGGCAGTTCGCTGTCCTTAATATCATTCTAGAAATTAGTCATCAGCCTCCCCCACAAACGTTCTGAGATCCTTTGGGTAAGAGAGGTAGTGAATCTTAGTCTTAATTAACTCGTTTTTTTTTAAATAAGTACAAGAAAACTTGAGTTCTGCTTATTGTGATCTATCAAAATAATTATGATTTGTCGGGACATCCCCACACATTTCAAATAGGTCTTTTCGCAAAATTTCTTAGAATGAATGATTATTTCGATATTTTTATTGTCATCTATCAAAATAATTAGGATTTGTCATCAGCCCGTGTGAGATTTTCTTTCATAGGTAACGCTAGATCCGCTTGAAAGGGAGGGCTAAAGTAATCGAGCTGATATAACTGTAGGATGACCACACAACTATGATATCTGAGTAATAAAAGACATTGTAAATTGGGAAAAATTATAGACAAAAAAAAGTCATCAATTTATTGTAGATGTCAATTTAGTCATAAATTTATTAAGTTGACCGATTTAGTCCTAAAAATTTTAATAATTTGCCAATATAGTCCGTTCGGCCAATTTGGCCAACAATTGTTGAGGTGGACGTCGGTTGTCATGCATGACATAATCGATGCTAATGTGGACAATTTATTATATTTTTTTGAATTCTTATGAATTTTTTATTTTCCTTTTCTTTAATGTTTGCTTCTTCTTTTTTCCCTTCTTCCTCTTTTGGTCTCCAGGCCTTCGCAATGGCCAGCGAGGGTCACACTTGCCAGATTTGGCGAGGGTTGACCTTGACAACCTCAAGCGAGGCACACCCTCGCCAAACAAGAAGGGTTTCATGTGAGGTTTGACTTGCCGATCAAAGCAACTATTGGAGGAAGAAGGGTAAAAAAGATCGAAGAACTTTATATAAAAAAAATAAAAAATTTCAGAAAATTTTAAATAAAAATGCAAAAAAAAACCACGTTAACACTAGGTTAGTTTGCTAGCTAAAATTAGCCATAAGAACAACATTAGTAAATCGTTATAAAAAATTTAAACTAAATTTGCCAAATTGAAATGTTATGACTAAATTGGCATCCAATACAATAGGTTTATGATCTTTTGTTGATAATAATCCCTTATAAATTTTTAAATGGAAAATAATATCGATGAGCAAAAATTCAAGAAATAACAAACTTGTATTAGAAGTATGACCAAGAGAACTGCAATAACATGAATGATGTCACATCTTTGAAATGAGTAACAACTTCTTGACGACATGAACTAACACTAATTACTTTGGAAGATTCACACCAACTCGGTCTTTGCGTATGCACACCACCTTAAATCAATTGATGTTAGCATCATCTCATCTTTTGATATGAACGAAACCTATTAGATGTTCAAAAGTCCCTTTTGCAAAATATATTATAGAATATAGTCTATAAATGTCAAATTTAATTAATTAATATATTTATTCTACACAGCACTGAAATTTATTCACTTGTGCTTAGATCAGTTTGAGCTCTTATTGAATTAACGATGGCAATTTTCCCTTTTTGGCAAAAAGAAGGGTGGCCAACCTGATAGTTTCATAATCTTGTCAAAACTGTTTGCAAATCATCGCAATTAATCTGCGGATCCTATTCAAGTTCAACCCATTTAACCCAGAATTAAATCGTCTAAACTATTTATAGTTAAATGTCATATTTTCCCGACTAATGATTAACCTATATTCATTTTTGTATTTAGAAAATTTATATTATTCTATACTTTAATACTAAACTCAACAGTATAAGCGAATACAGTGATACTAAGCATTGTTATACTGCAAAAATGTATCAGAAAAATTACCCAATCATTCCTAAAGTTATTGTACCAATGTCAATTTAGTCCGTCCAAAGTTGGCCGGATTGAAATCTCATGCAGAGGTCCAGGACTTAATCAGTAAAATTGGAAAGTTTTTTACTAAATCGACATCTATACACTAGGTTTAGGAATAATTGAATAATTTCTTCTAATGTATTATAAGCATAAAATATTTATAGATTATCTAGAATGAACGTTTACCTAATCTTAAATTACACAGAAAGAACTAAATGAAAATATTGATAAATTTACTTGATTATGTTTAAATAATCATCTCAACTTATTAATAAAGTGTGTCAATTCATAAGCACAACCTTAATGCTTAGATTCAATAACAGGAAAACTATTTGGATATTGTTCGTATCATGTTTATGTCGAATTAGCCCAATTTGAAACATTAGATTGTTTGATTTATGTGGATCAAGTCTGTATTATATATTTAAAAAACAGTACCTATTGTGCTTGAGCTTTCTGATGTAACCAAGAAACGTGTCATATTTGATTGACCTATTTAACATTATACCAATATGTCAACACAACAAACTTGTAATGACATTAACACCAACCAACCAACGCCATTGTGCGGTCGGATGATCTAGCCGTCACACTTGATAAGGATTAATTGGTTACATCGAGGTCAAATGGCCAGCCCGATGTTAACCTAATTTAGCATTTCCAGCTAGCTAATTAGCATACACACACAACTAACAACCACATCAGCAAAACGAGACTTGATCACGTCGTTGTGGTTGAGTTCACTTCAATTAGGGTTTCCTAATTTTCTAGTTGGGACGTCTTTTTTCCAAATGTCCTGCACCTGTATGTGTTGAGCCTCTTTCTTTTTCTGTACTGACCATCTCTAAAGCACATGCGCATGCAAATAAAAGTAATCATTCTCTAGGGTTTATCTCGTTTAGGAATTGCAGGAATGATGATATCAAATTCCCCCAAAGAAACTATGTAGTCTCTTTTACAAGGCAACACAGGCTTGATTCGTTGGATTAGACCAGACCAATCCAATCACATGATATAACGACAAGATGTGCTCATTAGGCCATACGAAAAGAGAAAAAAAATTCCATCCACCTCCATGTACTACGGTAGGCGCTAACCCTAAAGTTCCCCGTCAAAAGATCTAAATGAATGGCCTTTTGAGCCTCTTCTGATGTGTCGCAGGGGGGGCCCAAGGGAAGCTGCAACACACCCAACAAAGATCATCTTTGCTCTAGAAGCGACAATTTTCCTTGAAATGCGGTTATGCCGGGTGGACTAAATTGGAACTATATATGGTAGATCCCTAGCTAGCCCACCCCGTAGCCTTTGTCCAAGCATGATTCTCGCTCTCCCAAGGCAATAACCATGTTCAAGTGTTATATATTTTGGAAATTCATAGTATTTGGCATAATCCCATTCATTTGGACACATGAAACATCATTTCAAATTGGTACGAACCATATGGTATGAATTAAACTAACTTAACCCGATTCTCAATTAATTTGGGAACAAAAACCATCAAGTACCTGGGTATCAAAAAAAAAAAAAACATCAAGTATGCTTCATTATAGATTTTTTCTTCCTTGAGTTCAACTTGAGAGGAACTATTAGCAAAATTGCACAGTCATCTTCTCCTTCTAGAAAATTAGAGGTGTAGATGTCGTTATATTCACATGGTTTAGTGTCTCTTTCGCATCCAAACTCGTAAACAGACCCTAGGAATTCGATATCAATATAACAATTATTCACCCCATGCATTCAATGTGTCTTAACACACGTTATGTTCTTTTTTTAGGTTTTTCCCTTCACTTGACTTGAAAGAGCTTAAGTTACAAGAATACAATCACAATATTATCTTTGCCAAAGCAGTTACCTATCAAAAGCTATAATGTGTGCTTCGGCGAAGAGTTGATCTAAACCATTCATGGATTAACAAACTTTCATCATGTGTTTTTTGTAATGTTGGTCCTCCGTGAGCTTTTGTGGGCTTCGAGCACTGCATACTCGTGATCATAGAGCAATTTAAAATAAGAGGAATGCTAGGTGTACCAAAGGAAATATATATATATAGATCGGTTTAGTAGATGATACATCACACTTAAACATTTGCTAGAGAAGTGGTGGTTCGAAGCGCGAGATAATGAATTCGCCCTAATGTCCAACAAAGAAACCAAATTTGCACACCCTATTGTTATAACAAGTGTCTATGTTTTTACGATGACTCTGCATTCATTTATTGGTACGAAAAGGACAGGATTCTCAAAAAGGTCGACATTTAATCTTCTACCTTGTGGATCTCGACCAAGGATCAGTTAGTTTGGAACAAGACCAAAAGTAAATAGACCTTGAATTGGTTGTTCTCCTCGTCTGCAGAACTAGGGTTTTGGTTCAAGGAAGCAAGCGAGCGAGCAAGTAATACCAAACACGGAAAGATTGTCCAAACGGAAAGAAGAAGGTCTGGGATTATCATCATCATTATAACGTCATGAAAAGAGAGACCTGCTGCATCAACTGTAATGGAGCGAAGTACGTATGCGATGGAAAAAGAACGGCTAACATGTTTATATATTTCGAGAGAAGGACTTATTCAGATCTGACACACCCATGCTTTTTCGCCAGGCATTTAAAGAGAGGAAAATGAAGGGTCATAGAAATCAACACCCTTTGGCCTCCCCTCAATGCAAGTACTAATAGTGACCGGGCGTACATGCAAGAATATCAAGTTCTGCATTAATGGAAAAAGATGTAGAAATGTGAGAGTCTCTCCTGTTGGGTCTTAAAATGGCACTTGGATAGCTCCCCAGATATTTCTCTTCGAGCCCTTGAAAGAAAAATGCACAAATCTAGTGGAGATTGCTTCCTCTTTTCGGCTTGTTCTTCCTCATGGAAAAGTTCATCACAAGCCCTAGTTTACTTGTGAAACCATAGTCGAGTCTGAAGCATTTTCCCCAAAAAAAGTATGGTGTCTTGGCCTAGCAATGGTATAAACCTGGTTTATCTCCCGGAGAATGCTAATTGGGATGACAGGACTAAGGCATGTACAATAATGGGGAAAATTATCTAAAAGGTCTTAAACCTATTGTACGGAGGCTAATTCGATCATAAACATTTGGATAATTTGTCAAAATAGTCATTCCAAGCATATATCCAAATTATATATTTAAAACTAAATTAGGAAATTATTAAGATGTTTAGGACTAAATTGACACAATTGAAATGTATAGAATTGAATTAGTCGTTATAGGTTTAGCACTTTTTAGACAATTATCCCTACAATAATGTCGATGGTTTCATGATGTCTCCATTTTTTGAAACATGTATTGACGTCAATATTGAAGAATTGAGGCATTTCACTTCAAAAAGAGGCAACTTGTATTAGTTTCCGATACTCCACGGTGTTATCAAGCAATTTTTTTATTCTTAAAATTTAAGTTTGAACCATTCAGTCGAGCAAATGTCAGGCATATAAACTAGCATCCATCATGCTTGCAATACATCCAATTAGAATGCAAGAAATCATCTACAATAACGAGAAAAATAGAAGAGCCACCCATAAGATTCGAACAAAGGTGGAGAACATTATGTACTCGAATGTAAAAGGTTAAATGGCTCGAGTTACGGAATTATTGTAGTAGACAACGAATATGTACTTTGCTTTACAAGATGGTGGGGTTCAACATTTTTTCCTGATAGCACCCAATTACTAGAAATCAAGGAGAATAAACGGCCGAATGCCGTGCAATCCGGATGATAAAACACCATTGATATAGAAAGATAAATCATAGAGGAACGTTTAAGAAGAGAGCTCAAACGAGCATCCAAATTACATCCACTCTCGATGATTTCAATTTGTTAAAGGATTCTACGCAATAAAATCCATCCAAAAATAGGGTGAAAGCGGGGTAAGTAGTTTCATGTTTCATATAGGTTCTATCTAGAACCTGAAACCTGGAACATACTAGCAAGAACGAGTTCCTTATATTTTGGAGTCTAGAACCTACTTCCACATATCTTAGAACTTGGAATCTACCTTGTAACAAGTTTTAGGTTCTAGGGTCAATTCCAATCTCTATTCAGGTTCCATATATATGATTAATTGAACGATTATAATGAATTATCACATTTAATAATGACCACTTGCTGACCACAATTTATATTTAGACACATGAAAAATATGAAATATTAACAAAGTAAAAATTTTAATCATAAAATGAAAGCTCATACTAGTAATTGTAAATTATACATTCATCATCGGACGCCGTTGAATACCATAGGATTACGCAAAAATATAGGCCAAGAAAAACACCAAAACTTCTTTAAGGTTTCAAGTTTTAAATTCCAACTATCTAAACCTCAAACCTACCAGTTGAAACAGGTTGCCCTGTTTTTAGAACTCGGAACCAGATAGATTCTTTCCAGGTTCCCACTAATCTAGTTTTTTAGTTCCAGGTTCTACTCTGGAATAATATTCACCCCTAATGAAAGCCACTATATCTCTACTTTGACAAATAAATGACAAAGTTTAAGAGTAACTTTTAGGAATAGGACAACTGTGTACACCGCTAGTATGGTTGCAATTAGTGTTCTAATCAACATATCCTATTGAGAGCCATTAGTAGTACTGATGTCAAGCAAACAAGATATATCAACTTACTACAGAAACAATGTCAAAATATAAGTGATCGTTACGTGAATTGATAGACAAATAAGAGTAAATATCACAAGATATGTTTGAATGGTAACTAAGAATGTGGGTAAATCACTACAAATGAATATCTGGGCAGACCATTAATCTTCCAAATTGGAAAAGAGACGGTAGGTTGCACCGTAAAATTAACAGGTCAAAACATTTTGAGAATGCCATGCACATATTTTCTGCACACCGGTGACATCCAACGATCCATTTAGCTTGGTGATTTCTTAAATAAAATAAGCCCAACATTGTGATGTCGCACATAAAAAAACTCAGGACCGGTACAACGAGCTCAAGTTGAGTAAGATATAAAACAAATCTCACTCTATCTCTAGCACGGCAATATGCCGTCATTTCACCATCAAATATGTTGCGATTGTAAAGTTTACACATCATAGTGCTACAATTTTTGTTGATCTGCTATCTACCGATACTAGCGGTATGAGAACCTAAAACCGCTGCTTTCTGAACGCAAGACTCTCCTTCAGAGCCTAAGTCAGCACTGGACAGAGCATGTTTTCAGGGAGGCTAATCAATACGCAGACATCTACGACGGCGAAAATTTAATATTCTCAAAGACCCACCAACGGAGATTTTTGCAGCACCTGCAACTGGATCGCAGAAGCTGTAGTTTTGCTGCACTCGCTGGAATTACCTAAGCTGTAGTTTCTTCTCTATCGTAGGACTTGCGTCCTCTTGGGTGTACCCAGAAAGGAATGAAAGAATCAAACCATTCCAAAGAAATGTTTTTCATAAGTCCAGGAAGATTTTGAAACCACCTTGGAATTCCACTTGGGTATATATAACTAAAAATCAATCACAATTGCAAGCCACCAAGGACATCTTTCTGAAAGGATCATGCACGTGCATTAACTCATATTACAGGGGTGAAGAGAGAGAGAGAGAGTGTAATCATATGCAATGATATCTTCCAGACGTCAGTGTTTTGTTCCAGGAAGAGAGTTGGCCAAACCAAACTAGCAGACTTCATAACTCTCTCTCTCTCTCTCTCTCTCTCTCTCTCTCTCTCTCTATAAAAAATATAAAATCGCATGCAAATATAAATATACTATATATTATAAATATGGTGGTACGTAAATCAAGCTGTGACGGTTATGATTATTCTACATCCCTCGTAGTCAACCAAATCCTAACAAACTTTCGGTTCGACTACCTCTTAGAAACTATTACACTTAGATCTTAGATAAATTAATATATCTCACAACTTCACCAGTATATAGTATACACTTCCTTATAATAAATTATTATAATTCAAATACGATGACCCCATAAAGTACAAGCGTACAACCTTAAATTATTCACTGATTACCTCATGGCCATTGAAGCACGAATTACCACCACCACCACCACCATCACCACCATTGGACCAGAACCCAAACCTTGATCCGACCTGTGCTTCGAAGGAAGATGACGAGGTAGTGGAGGGTGGTTTGCTCGGTGCAATCACGCCTTGCCAATCCCCTCCCACCAAGCTCCCCGTGACTGCGCCCGGATCTGGTGTAGGGTTTTGGTTATTTGGCTGTTGAAGCAAACGGATTTGTCGCTTCAAGAACTTGACATAGCGAATAGCCTCGTCCAACATCGAAGCCGTGTCCATCTTCGTCCCCCCGGGGACGAGCCTCTGGAGGATCCTGGTCTTCTCGCTTATCCTTTCCCGCCGGAGGCGCGCCGCTACACTCTGAGGATCATCGCTGATCCGGACATTCCGCCTCTTCGGCTTCCGAATCGTCGTCGGGTCGATGTCGACCGGTTGCATCGCCGCAATCTTGTACATCATCTCCTTCATGGCTCCAAGCTCCTCTTCAGGCTCGTCATCCTTGTCTTCGATTTGATTCGCCACAACCCCAATGCTACTATCATTCACAAAGTGGGAAGATGGAATCTGGGAAGTAGTTGGAGTTGTTTGGTGCATTGATGGGAGATGGATGCTAGGCCAAAGGGAAGTGAAAGGCGGCTGATGATGATGTTGGTCATTGGTATGGAGGGTTTGATCCTCCATGCCCAAGCCAAGATCCCAAAAGTTGTTCGAGAACTTGCTTTGGTTGAAGTCCATGGCCAAAAGGTGAAAAGGGGTAAGGGTTTGCTGTTGTGTACAAGAGATGGAGAGAAAAAGAAAAATCCGTAGCATGTATATTTACTATGCTTTCCAAAAATGGTTATGACTTGTGGCTATAATTTTTCCTAGTTTTCTGGATAAAAGGTTCGCCTAAAAGGGTAAAAAGAAGGGTTTTTTGGGTAAAATCTCTGTGCAAGCATCCTGTAGCTTCATGAAGGTTGATGGCACTTTGGAGAGAAGAGAGATGTATATACGCTACTTCGTTGATTGAAGAGGGATATGACGAAACCATGAAAGCGAAGGAGAAAATAGTTTTAAAAAAAATGGATGGCCCTAACGGGCTTAGGATTGACTTTTCTTTTCTCCTTTTTTATTTATTTATTTTGGCAGCAGCTTGGATTTTTCTTTTCTCAGTTTTTTTTCTTGATAGTATCAATTTATTCATATGGGTTGATAAAGTTTACAATTCGCAATATTACAAAATAGTGGGTATAGAACGACTGTTGACATCAAACCGCTTCTTAACAATAATTAAATAATTAAGTTTTAAAAAAATTCTCAAAATTTGGGATTTAGAACTTTCGCCACTTGCCTTGTACCTTTGTTAATCTTCTAAAGATTATCTCCTCAAAATAATTTGTAGATATGAAATTGAATTGAACTACTACTACCGAAATCTTTTAAGGTAAAACTAATTTTAATTGTCTCATACAATGTTAATTTTTTTTTGTCTGCTTATTTATTTGTTAGGACACATGTTCTGATAGGTCATACATATTAGTGTTATCATACTTCGAGAGATAACAATTAACTTCGAGGAAGATTATATATCCCTTTATCTTGTATAATTATCCTTTTGATCTCTCGTTCCAATTTATAGTCATAAATGGTGATGATTTTCACTTGAAGATGGGACTGCAAAGGTCCTTTTAAAAGCAAGTGCCGCTAAAATCTCTCTCTCTCTCTACCATCTTATTAAAATCGAAATTTAAACGCGTTATGGGGAAATCTCCAAGCTTAGTTTCTAGTCTGTTTTTCCTTGCTTGATCATGAATATCCAAATGACAATCTTCAAGTCACTCATTGCAAAGGGGATGTAGAACTTGAATTTATTGAAATTTGTCGATTGCCATTGTATTGAATCCTTATGTACAGATGGATCTTTCCAAAGAAAAGATCACTTGATTTCAAATTGCGCATGACATTATATGTGGAACACTAGCTATGTAACTTCCATCGCAGAAATACCTAAACCACAGAAAATTATTGGACCATGTATATGGTCCCTAAAGACCAAATCTGGAACTGAAGATTCATAAGGCATGCTAAATGTGACAAAAATTAGATATATTTCATAGTAACTTGGTTGTTCAATTAGTGTCTAGTGAAATCCAAAAAAAAATGTCTGATAATATGCTATAGTTGTTAGGGTTCATATGAAAGCTGCAGGTGGCAATACATATAGAGAAATAGGTTATTGAAAGCAAACTTTTCCCCTTATTTGACTTACAATCGAATTGGTCAAGTTATAGATGGCAAAAGTGGCAAGCAGTGTGAATTCTAAGTGTGGACAAAATTTTGAAATCATGCATGACATGTTTTTTGGCCTTTTTTCTCTCTTCCTTCTGTTTCCTTATGGCGAGAGACGTGTAGTTCATCTTGTTAACTTTTGGGTCCTTTTTCTTTATTAAATCATGCCTTTTTGTTTAAGGAGATATCGTATTAGTGCCCTATTAGGGTTTGGGAATTTCTACAGGAACTTTTAGCTAAGCAAGTCGACTTCTTACTATGTATAAAAAAAATACTTCATCATCCACTTTCGACATTGTCTACGACACTTTTTGTAGAGTCTTATATGAATCTAACGTGATTTGGTGAAAATGTGATTAATTGAGTCTCGATGTATAAATCAGAATCTCTTAGCCAATATTTACCATTTGCAATTGTGTACTGTAGTTACACGAGGTTGGACCAACCTGCCTAATTTGAACGGGACGACAGGGTAAATGTATACCTAGTTTTCCTTTTTCTCTCTCTTTTTTTTTTTTTTTTTAACATTTTTTCAGGGACCTTTTCCCAAGTGTCCTGCACATGCATTATGGCGACTTTCGTATGTTGGCATCAAATTGTATTGGCAGTGCGAAGACATGCGCATGCACACAGCGCAATCATTCCCTAGGGTTTCAATTTCGGGCATTCTCGGAAACATGTGTGATGAGGCCTGAATATGCTTGCAACCCTTGCACGGTAAACCAAACGAAATACGTGAAGTCACTCTCCATGATTGCGAGCCTGAGTGTAACCATATAGTTCGTGATATATATATGAAAACATTTTTCCTTTTCTCTTCTATAATTCTTTTTGTGCTTTTGGCTGAAAATAAGGACAGACATTTTCATTTTATTCCAAAAAGAAGGCAATACCTACCTGCCACTTCTGTCATTTTCACGAATATTAGCTGGAAACATTTCGTGGTTTTGCATTTTCTTTATTTTCTTACTGACAGATTGTGCAATAATTATAATACTTTTTTGTGTCCTGAGCTTTTATAGCATGTTATTTCTTAAGTAGGGTTCTTACCTCATTTGTAGTAACCCCTTAGACAGCCTGACAAATGTCAAGAGTCATTATAACCTTGCGAGATTTGGGGTTATGATCTAAGTTGACCCATGTTAAAGATCAAATTCGCTTTTTTTTTTCTTTCATCATTGAGATTGTTAACATTCATATGTTGTCTATGAAAAATTCAGATTGCTACAAAATCGTGAACTTCAGAAAAAGAAATTATTAATCTCTTAAATGCTCGAGATATTTGTTCAATTTTAAAATTAAGGGCTCCTATTGTGCAAAGGAATTTAGAAATGCAATCTGATTGAAATTTCATGGTCCAAATGAAAGATGCTAAGATACTGAGGCTAACCAACATTTCATCGATTGCAATGACATCTTGGCCATATGTATCTCACAAAAGCATGTCTAGTGCTCACCACACACTAAGCAATGTTGGAATTAATTGCAAGTCTTGTTAGCCATCAAGCCAAGACATTTTTGTGCAATTCCTTTCTTTTCTAGGATAAATAAGGACAATGGCACAAATGGTTATTAAACTTTAGTTCAATGTACAATGTCTTCCCTAAACTTTTAATTTGTGCAATATGATCCATAACTTTGGTCCTAAGACTTTTAGTTTCTTCAATATAATCCATGAACTATCAGTAAATGTCTAATATAATCCCTAGACAGTAAGAAAATATTTAAAAGTTCATGGACTACATTGAATATTGGAATAAAATTCAAAGACCTTATTGAACAAATTAGAAATTTATGGACGACATTGTATATTGGACCAAAATTTATAGACCATTTGTGTCATCCTCAAAAAATACCAATCTACTCAGCTTGTAAAGTTAAATATCTCGTATGAACTGCGGTTAACTATTATATACAAATTTTAAGATTACACCTGTAAGTAAAGTTCATCGGCTAGAAAGCTACATGTAGACGCGACAAGTCTACCTATCAAAAGTCACCACGTTGAGGTCATGAACCCCGTAGAGCAGGGCCGTCCAAGTAAAATAGATGAGGTAGGCCGGTAGTCCACATAAACAGGAGTTTATATGCAAATCTTGAATGTTCAGAGACTGGACATGATGTCCTTTAATTGCTGACTCGGAGCGCTCGACTTAAACACGGTTATGGAAGTTCGGTGATATAAGTACAAATCGATGCCCGACAGCGGAATCAACACAATCTTTCTATTTTCCTTCATTATTTGAAAAGAACCTCACAGCAAATTTATGGTGAATAAAGTAGCAACAGATTGTAAGATAAATACTTGAGATTTAACTCGTTCATACATTAATGCGTACTGAGTTTCGCTTTAGCATTTTCGGAGACGATTTCCCAAAAATCAGTCATTTGTGAATGACGCGTATCAGAAACATGAATTTTTTTGTGTTACTTTAGATACCCGTTCATGCTAGGCTAAATGTTTATGTCATCTTGAAAAAGGGACAAATGCGATGTAATTTTGTGTATATGCAGCTTAAGAGTTATCTGAATAATTAAAAGACGTTCGAATCGATTACCATCGCACCGCTAACATGCTTATGGGAATTAGGTTGGCAAATTAATACATTAATTGCGTAAGAAACGGTTGAAAAGGAAATTGTTAGCGTCTTCTATTAATTGAACTTTATAGTAAGTAAGCATGCGCCAATTAGTATTGAAGCCTATGCATGTAAACGTGGGAACTCCATGATCAAATTAGCTGGTGAGCTCCAGAGCTAGGGTTTCAGATTATTGCTTTTTCCAGGAGTTAATGATGAGATTACCAGGTCGGGAAGATCTTCCAAATGGAAACAGGAGGGGGTAGGGCTTACATACACCCTTCTCTCAAAAGACAAAGGAACTTGCTTTACCGGTTAATTGAATGTGATGAAAGAAGCTAGCTTATTACTACGAGGAGGATCGATTCAGATCTGACACCCATGCCCAGCCCAAGCATTCAAAAGTGGAGAAAACGAAGGGTCGTGAGATTCAACACCCTTCTGGCTCCACGAGAGTCAGTACTAATATAGTGACTGGGCTTACATGCGTGGAGAATTACAACTTCTCTATTAATGGAAAAGGAGCAGGAAAAGTGAGCATCTCTCTTGTTGGGTCTCAAAATGGCCCTTGGAAAATCTCTACCAAGGCAAATTCTCTCTCGAACCCTAGGGAACATCCGCAAATCAATGGAGATTTCTTCCTCTTTTTCTTTTACTTTTTCTTCTCTCTCTCGTTGAAAAAAATATTGGCTGGGCTTAGCTCAATTATTGGTGAAAAGCAAATAAAAAAATAAAAAATTATGTGTTGATTGCCGCTAGATCTAATCTCCTAGTCCTCGTGTTAAGGAAAAAAGAATGGATTTTGCTAGCATAATAGTTTTTGGGCTATTGTGAGAATAACAGTATGCTGTAAGTCACAAATTTTTGAATGAGTAAACCCCATAACAATTTATAACTATTTGTTATTTGGTTTTTTGGGGTATAGAATAAACTGTTATTCTTTTCATTCATTTCATCTTAGTAAATTAAACACTATTACCCAATCATTTCTCAAAAGGATTTCACGCACTTCCTTTCAGGAAGAAAGGATTATAAAAACCTTATTACTTGCTGCTTTCTCCAAACGTCTGAGAAAAGCATGAAAAAAATATGCTAGGATGGAACGATCATTCTATCGCCCTAAAATGAAAGGGGTGATCTCATAATTTTTTTTTTATCTATAAAGGAACATTAATCGGTACTCCATATTATTTTCTCATTATGGCCAAATCTAAACCTATGCTTGAGAGATAGTTGTCGATATACTGATAAGGGTTGTATAGATTCTCTATAAGGGAGGAAATGTGGAGGTCCCCCCATGATTGCTTGAATTCTATTAGTGAATATAAAGTTGGATTTACATTGAATCTCATCTAAATCGCTCTATGAGGGGTTTAGTTTCAAATCCGATTCAAACAGGAGAAGTACTCTATGCTAATATGCCCTAGACAATCCACATCTTAAGATGAAGCACTAATGAACATGTTGAATTATCCATGTGGTTGAGAGCCCTCATAGTCCAAGCAAAACGACATAATAATCAGCACCACAATTATCAAGATAATGCAATAAAGAAAAGCACTTCAAATTATTGATTCATTGGCAGAGTTGGCTTAGAACCAATAATTTATTATCTAATGAAATTTTTTTTCTAATACTCATATGAGAGTTATTAATATTTATCACATTTGTTCCTATCTAACAAAAGGTTATGGGATCAATTGACAAAGACATTGAAAAAGATGGCTTTTCCTGGATGAAAAGAAAATCAGAGTCATTTAACAATAGAAAGATTTCCTAAAAAAGAAATCACTATGCAATAGCCTTGGCATTGAGAATGATATGTAGAGTGGCATTCAAAAAACACATCGAATTAAGTTTCTCTATTAGATAATTCATTGTAAAAAAATTCGGGAAAAAAAAAAATATATATATATATATATATATATATCTCATTTTTCATCCAATGACCATTTAACATATCTCTACTTTATAAAATACCAATTATGTACATGATTTTTATCTTTGGAGATCATTTTGCACTTTTACATTAATTATTCATGTGTGCCTATTTATTAAAATGTCATTTTCTTTCCAAACAAGCTCATCCTCAAATCCCAATTCTCACAACCACTCAAAACACTCAAATGACATATTTTAGGATGAGTTGTGAGGAGGGGTAATTTGGTCTTTGCAAAAATAAAGTTACATAAGTGGTCAGTGGATTAAAAAAAAATATGCATATTTTTTATACTTTCCCAAAATGCTTTTTTTTCATTTATCCAATTTGTAAACAAAAATATGGTACCGGAATCTCATTTTTAAGAAGACAGGCATAAGACAACATTGTCATGCATCTTTCCACATATTGTTTTCTGTAAAAGATTTTGATTAATCAAAAAGATATCAAGGCAGGCAGCGTTGTTCACATTTTATGATCCATATTTACTTCTAGTCTCCCACGGAAATGAGAGTAACCAAATTAAGTTCAGTTAGATAAGACTTTAGTGAATCTTTTCATCAAGACCCTCTTGGATTATTTGTATAGCTATGAATGCTACACTAGCCTCGAACTCTTGGCAATATATTCGGGAATTAACAGAAATTGTAGTTTCTATATAATGTTCCATCAGAGACGGAAATATATTGATATTTTCCTAGGCTTAACATCTCTTTGTAGCATTTAATTATAACTGCCGATTTTGAAAAATTAAATATATAGACTATGAGACTAGTATATTCCCCCCTCCCCTCGTTCTTTACCAAGGCATTTGTTCTAGATTCATCTTGATTTTGCTCTTGATTCTCATGCTTGTTCCAGCTTTTTCTTGGACCATGTTGATTTTTTTTCTGTCTGCACACCTAGGGTTTGGATCAAGCTGGGAAGAATATCGAATCGAGTATCATCTTGAAGTAAACCTATATATGATATAACAAAGGAAAGAACAAAAATGACCGAAGATAGATAACCAAACAAGGGAATGCATACAAGTAAACCCTTTCTTGGTTGAGACAACGCCTGAACATACGATACTCCATGGATTTATAAAATGCATCTGTAGTAAAAAACTGTAACAACGATAACCCATCCACATGCTACAATCGCGTCACCGAGATGATAGCTCTAAACATGTTTTACTTAGTAGTACAATTCTTTCTTCTTTCATTAGTAAGGAAACCTGTGACTATTGGAGCAAAGTGTTGGTAAAAAGTATACTCGATGCCCTTTTGTTGGAGGACTAAGGAAAGATAATTAATTTTCCTGCATGGAGCATGAGGACTGAAGGGTACAGCTCCTTTTTTGTCTTTTGGTTTTACATATATATATATATACAATGTTAGGACAATGAAAACTTTAAACGGTGCTATGAAGTCCTTGTGAAGGTAGTTTACATAGGTTGACAAAACGTAAGAGGGTTAGACATGCAGAAGCCGCGTACATAAAGAGACGACCCAAAGATGGTTGTACAATAAATGCAGCCAGCAGCAATTATTTTCGCAGCAGACATCACAATCGAGATGGACTTTATGGTAATCAAACACGTGCATAAGGTTCAATCACCAGATTTTTTGTCAAAAAATCAAATCGTACCATGCTTACATTACCTGATATATATTGATATGAATATCAATAACCTACTAAGTATTCGCAATTATTGATAATAGGTGACGTAAATATAGATGGCGTGAAAATAAAGCCAAGCCGAATCGATGTGATACTATGTAAGGAATGTCATTAGCGTGATTGCGAATTACATAATGTAGATTTCGTACTCAAACTTTGAAGGATGCGCCTCAAGACACCACTGTATTTTGTTTCATAAGTCCATAATGTTCCACGAGATGCAGTAAATGGGACCATCCGGATGCTGGCATAAGTACTTTGCTGCTTCTCTTATATGTACTTCTTTTGATACATTTTCACATGCTGTGCATTTTTTTTCTGACTACTTTAAATTCGACGCTCCTCAGTCAATCGTGATTTCTTTGGCCAGCATGACCACCTATCAAAAACATAAGTACGTAGGTACGTACATAGGCATCATAATAGATATGTGCACTAAATTCAAATATCATTTCACGACGATTTAATCTACGCAACCTTTATTAGGAACCTCTAAAAAACTTTCGGGATAACAAATAACTAGTGCCGTCAACATGTTGAGAATAGTAGTACATAAAGATTTCAATCCGAATTTTTCTAAAATTAAAATATGTATTATAAAAAAAAATTGATAAACCTCTAGAGAGGAGAAAATAATCGATATGTAATGAATTTGCACTTTTATCATTTATGTCAAAAAATATTTGGTATCTTACAATAACTTATCATCAAAATGATAAAATGTACTTCTTGTCTTTGTTAAAGAGACGAGAGATTATATAATGAGCATAATCTTTTTCTTTGATCTTTGGAAGGAAACTTTTTTGAAATGTGAAA